>CM061096.1:16925000-17552345 GCA_030770545.1 Macropodus opercularis | reverse complement strand
CATATTACCCATGATGCATCTGCAAAAATTGACACCATAACCGAAAACGCTGCTTCAAAACATGGAGACCCCCCGAAAATCGCCCCCCAAGTACACCCGGGAGAACCTCGGCCTCCGTGCTGAAGATCCCCAGAGACTGCCAGATTGACTCTGAAGAACTGTCTCTGAGCTCTTTTGAGAGCTTCAACACCAGAGACCCCCAGAGGGAGTTCTACGAGGGACCCGCAGCGACTCCAGAGCACCATTCCTTAGCCAGCTTGGGGTAGGCAGACAGGTTAGCATAGGGGGGAGCCTGGTCGAAGCGTGGGGGCTTCCAGACTAGCTGGAGGTACGCTCCACCACCAGGAATACTCCCCCTGGGTGGTTACTCTAGACCCTGCTAGCATGGGCGCCTTCCACCGGGGAATGATGGTGAAGCAACGCTTGCTGAACCTGGTAGTTCTCCGGAGGGAGCGCTCGGGGACGGGGATAGGGTTATCCGCTCGGGGCGCTGCCCCGGGTGGCCCTTTTCCCCTAGCCACCGTAGAATGAGCGCCGTCTCCACCGGGGAAGTGCTCAGGGGAGGGAGCGAGCCGACGTTCGGGTCGAGCCGGGCGGGCGACAGCTTGTCCCGGAGCTCCCCGAGTGCCGGTCCCGCTCCCGTTAACGGCAAGACCGAAGAAGACGAGACCCACCTCTCAACCTTGTCTGGGCAGATTGGAGTAACCTAACGGTGCCAACAACCAATCTCAACCTGAACAAGGGGTAAGTAGACGGCCCTCCCGGGTCCACTAGGACAGCACGCGGGATGTGGTGGTCCACGGCGTCAAGGACCTTAAACGTGGCCGAGTCTTCTATGGAGGATAGCTCCGCTCATGCACAGCACATGCTGCACCACACGTGAAGACTGACGGAGGAACCCCCACTGGAAGAAGAGGACTCCACCTGGAACAATTGGACAGAAAAAACAGAAATTAGTTCAAATCTGGTCTTTAATATTAACCCTAAATTGAATTTTAATCCAAATCCTTACCTGACCTTTTGACCCCCGGAATCCAAATCCTCCTGGACAGGAAATCTCAACTCTCCTGAAGAAGAGGACTCCACCTGGAACAACTGAACAGAGAGAAAACTAAAATTAGTTCAAATCTGGCCTTAATATTAATTCATCCTACCTGACCTTTTGACCTCTTAGAATCCAAATCCTCCTAGACAGAAAAACTTAAACTCTTTACACCTAGAAACTCAATTTAACCTTAATTCTGACCTATTGACCTTCTTAACTTAACCAATTCACTCTGATCAATCTAAATTAACTATCAATTCAAACCTTGATTACGCTAAATTTAATGTGCCACCTCTAAAACAAACCAATTGGCTAAGAGGACATACCCTGGGACTTGATCACCCCAGGGGGCCGCCCTTAGGGGAGGGTGTCTAGTGGTAAATGGCCGAAACGCCCGATGAACCTAAGGTACACTACTGATGATATGTCCTCACTATTTAGTTCAAAGTAACTTAGACCAAACTGTCTAAACCCTAACATGTGACTTATCCTAAACCTAACAAGTAGAACTCAATGCCTAAACCCAACCTGGCACATTAGCAACAACTTAACCTCAACCTTGGCTTCCTACTAACCCTAACCATAGGGGCCTCATGCCTAAACCTAACCGTTAGACTCCAAACTAGGACTCTAACAACTAAATTAACTCTTATCCCTCACCTGGGCATTCCCCTAAACCTAACCGTGGGATCCCTGTACCTAACCCTAACGATTGAAATCCCAAACGGAGAACTTGAAAATGTCTCTAAGACCGAAAGCAATCAAGCGAGGAGGAACAAATCCAAAAAAATGGCAAAGCTCACCCTTTGCAGCTGTCTCACGGCCTCCTGGGGGCTGCAGAGGACGCTTTGACCATATAAAGGAATCTGCAAAACACAAGAGTAACTCAAGTATCGAGGAACATGAGTGACAAGCGTCGGCCCGTGCCTTGCCCTTGGCTCTCCACACCAAACTGCTCTACTCTAAAGGACTAGAGTGGGGGGAGTCATTGAGAAAAAACTCATACACCTAACCCAGCCAGAGCCATCGGACAACCTGTTCCTCTGAAAACTAAAAAAGAGTTACTCACAAGTACCTCCAACCTCCATCTTCCCCCCACGGGACGGAAGAGGGAGGAGGGATGCAGGTGGCGCCTAATCCGGCGGGGTTGTGGTGTTAGTATAACGATGTACACCCACTTCCTATCCCTGCGGAACTCCTTTCCGATTCTGCTCCTCGTGGCGAGGGCCTGAAAAACCTAAAAAACAGAAGACACATGGAATTTTTCCTCCAACCTCCCACTTCCCCCCACGGGACGGAAGAGGGAGGAGGGATGCAGGTGGCGCCTAATCCGGCGGGGTTGTGGTGTTAGTATAACGATGTACACCCACTTCCTTTCCCTGCGGAACTCCTTTCCGATTCTGCTCCTCGTGGTGAGGGCCCGGGAAACCTAAAGACAGAAGATCCTGGAAAACACACCTAATGGACTCACTTTTTCTTTTTTCTTTTTTCTTTTTTCTCCTCCAACCTCCCACTTCCCCCCACGGGACGGAAGAGGGGGGAGGGATGCAGGTGGCGCCTAATCCGGCGGGGTTGTGGTGTTAGTATAACGATGTACACCCACTTCCTTTCCCTGCGGAACTCCTTTCCGATTCTGCTCCTCGTGGTGAGGGCCCGGGAAACCTAAAGACAGAAGATCCTGGAAAACACACCTAATGGACTCACTTTTTCTTTTTTCTTTTTTCTCCTCCAACCTCCCACTTCCCCCCACGGGACGGAAGAGGGAGGAGGGATGCAGGTGGCGCCTAATCCGGCGGGGTTGTGGTGTTAGTATAACGATGTACACCCACTTCCTTTCCCTGCGGAACTCCTTTCCGATTCTGCTCCTCGTGGTGAGGGCCCGGGAAACCTAAAAAACAGAAGAAAGCCATGAAAAAAGACACCTAAGGAACTCACCCCCTATTTTTCTCTTTTTTTCTCCTCCAACCTCCCACTTCCCCCCACGGGACGGAAGAGGGAGGAGGGATGCAGGTGGCGCCTAATCCGGCGGGGTTGTGGTGTTAGTATAACGATGTACACCCACTTCCTTTCCCTGCGGAACTCCTTTCCGATTCTGCTCCTCGTGGTGAGGGCCCGGGAAACCTAAAAAACAGAAGAAAGCCATGAAAAAAGACACCTAAGGAACTCACCCCCTATTTTTCTCTTTTTTTCTCCTCCAACCTCCCACTTCCCCCCACGGGACGGAAGAGGGAGGAGGGATGCAGGTGGCGCCTAATCCGGCGGGGTTGTGGTGTTAGTATAACGATGTACACCCACTTCCTATCCCTGCGGAACTCCTTTCCGATTCTGCTCCTCGTGGTGTGGCACCAAGACCTACAAGGATGAAGAGGAAATAACAGAAAAGAACACCAAACCCCGGGAACTTGGACAACCACATCAGTCCAGTCTAGTTTAAATTCAATTAGCTCAACTTAAATCCAATAATCATTAGGTGCCTCACCCTAGGTGTCCAAATGACCCAAGACCTAGAACTCGGTTCTGGTCTAGCCCTGACCGGCGACCCATCAGACCTACGATACACCAATGGACTGGGGCAGCTAATACAATGCTAAACTCAACAAATTAGCCCTTAGCTTTCAGAAAACAGACCTAAAAACCCTAACCCTAACCCTAGCTGAGAACGCTAACCCTAACCCTAACGCCAATTCTAACCCGGAAGCCCAACCACGCCCCTAAAAATTTGCATATTACCCATGATGCATCTGCAAAAATTGACACCATAACCGAAAACGCTGCTTCAAAACATGGAGACCCCCCGAAAATCGCCCCCCAAGTACACCCGGGAGAACCTCGGCCTCCGCGCTGAAGATCCCCAGAGACTGCCAGATTGACTCTGAAGAACTGTCTCTGAGCTCTTTTGAGAGCTTCAACACCAGAGACCCCCAGAGGGAGTTCTACGAGGGACCCGCAGCGACTCCAGAGCACCATTCCTTAGCCAGCTTGGGGTAGGCAGACAGGTTAGCATAGGGGGGAGCCTGGTCGAAGCGTGGGGGCTTCCAGACTAGCTGGAGGTACGCTCCACCACCAGGAATACTCCCCCTGAGTGGTTACTCTAGACCCTGCTAGCATGGGCGCCTTCCACTGGGGAATGATGGTGAAGCAACGCTTGCTGAACCTGGTAGTTCTCCAGAGGGAGCGCTCGGGGACGGGGATAGGGTTATCCGCTCGGGGCGCTGCCCCGGGTGGCCCTTTTCCCCTAGCCACCGTAGAATGAGCGCCGTCTCCACCGGGGAGGTGCTCAGGGGAGGGAGCGGGCCGACGTTCGGGTCGAGCCGGGCGGGCGACAGCTTGTCCCGGAGCTCCCCGAGTGCCGGTCCCGCTCCCGTTAACGGCAAGACCGAAGAAGACGAGACCCACCTCTCAACCTTGTCTGGGCAGATTGGAGTAACCTAACGGTGCCAACAACCAATCTCAACCTGAACAAGGGGTAAGTAGACGGCCCTCCCGGGTCCACTAGGACAGCACGCGGGATGTGGTGGTCCACGGCGTCAAGGACCTTAAACGTGGCCGAGTCTTCTATGGAGGATAGCTCCGCTCATGCACAGCACATGCTGCACCACACGTGAAGACTGACGGAGGAACCCCCACTGGAAGAAGAGGACTCCACCTGGAACAACTGGACAGAGAGAAAACTAAAATTAGTTCAAATCTGGCCTTGGTATTGATTCATCCTACCTGACCTTTTGACCTCTTAGAATCAAAATCCTCCTAGACAGAAAAACTTAAACTCTTTACACCTAGAAACTCAATTTAACCTTAATTCTGACCTATTGACCTTCTTAACTTAACCAATTCACTCTGATCAATCTAAATTAACCATCAATTCAAACCTTGATTACGCTAAATTTAATGTGCCACTTCTAAAACAAACCAATTGGCTAAGAGGACATACCCTGGGACTTGATCACCCCAGGGGGCCGCCCTTAGGGGAGGGTGTCTAGTGGTAAATGGCCGAAACGCCCGATGAACCTAAGGTACACTACTGATGATATGTCCTCACTATTTAGTTCAAAGTAACTTAGAGCAAACTGTCTAAACCCTAACATGGGACTTATCCTAAACCTAACAAGTAGACCTCAATGCCTAAACCCAACCTGGCACATTAGCAACAACTTAACCTCAACCTTGGCTTCCTACTAACCCTAACCATAGGGGCCTCATGCCTAAACCTAACCGTTAGACTCCAAACTAGGACTCTAACAACTAAATTAACTCTTATCCCTCACCTGGGCATTCCCCTAAACCTAACCGTGGGATCCCTGTGCCTAAACCTAACGATTGAAATCCCAAACGGAGAACTTGAAAATGTCTCTAAGACCGAAAGCAATCAAATGAGGAGGAACAAATCCAAAAAAATGGCAAAGCTCACCCTTTGCAGCTGTCTCACGGCCTCCTGGGGGCTGCAGAGGACGCTTTGACCATATAAAGGAATCTGCAAAACACAAGAGTAACTCAAGTATCGAGGAACATGAGTGACAAGCGTCGGCCCGTGCCTTGCCCTTGGCTCTCCACACCAAACTGCTCTACTCTAAAGGACTAGAGTGGGGGGAGTCATTGAGAAAAAACTCATACACCTAACCCAGCCAGAGCCATCGGACAACCTGTTCCTCTGAAAACTAAAAAAGAGTTACTCACAAGTACCTCCAACCTCCATCTTCCCCCCACGGGACGGAAGAGGGAGGAGGGATGCAGGTGGCGCCTAATCCGGCGGGGTTGTGGTGTTAGTATAACGATGTACACCCACTTCCTATCCCTGCGGAACTCCTTTCCGATTCTGCTCCTCGTGGCGAGGGCCTGAAAAACCTAAAAAACAGAAGACACATGGAATTTTTCCTCCAACCTCCCACTTCCCCCCACGGGACGGAAGAGGGAGGAGGGATGCAGGTGGCGCCTAATCCGGCGGGGTTGTGGTGTTAGTATAACGATGTACACCCACTTCCTTTCCCTGCGGAACTCCTTTCCGATTCTGCTCCTCGTGGTGAGGGCCCGGGAAACCTAAAGACAGAAGATCCTGGAAAACACACCTAATGGACTCACTTTTTCTTTTTTCTTTTTTCTTTTTTCTCCTCCAACCTCCCACTTCCCCCCACGGGACGGAAGAGGGGGGAGGGATGCAGGTGGCGCCTAATCCGGCGGGGTTGTGGTGTTAGTATAACGATGTACACCCACTTCCTTTCCCTGCGGAACTCCTTTCCGATTCTGCTCCTCGTGGTGAGGGCCCGGGAAACCTAAAGACAGAAGATCCTGGAAAACACACCTAATGGACTCACTTTTTCTTTTTTCTTTTTTCTCCTCCAACCTCCCACTTCCCCCCACGGGACGGAAGAGGGAGGAGGGATGCAGGTGGCGCCTAATCCGGCGGGGTTGTGGTGTTAGTATAACGATGTACACCCACTTCCTTTCCCTGCGGAACTCCTTTCCGATTCTGCTCCTCGTGGTGAGGGCCCGGGAAACCTAAAAAACAGAAGAAAGCCATGAAAAAAGACACCTAAGGAACTCACCCCCTATTTTTCTCTTTTTTTCTCCTCCAACCTCCCACTTCCCCCCACGGGACGGAAGAGGGAGGAGGGATGCAGGTGGCGCCTAATCCGGCGGGGTTGTGGTGTTAGTATAACGATGTACACCCACTTCCTTTCCCTGCGGAACTCCTTTCCGATTCTGCTCCTCGTGGTGAGGGCCCGGGAAACCTAAAAAACAGAAGAAAGCCATGAAAAAAGACACCTAAGGAACTCACCCCCTATTTTTCTCTTTTTTTCTCCTCCAACCTCCCACTTCCCCCCACGGGACGGAAGAGGGAGGAGGGATGCAGGTGGCGCCTAATCCGGCGGGGTTGTGGTGTTAGTATAACGATGTACACCCACTTCCTATCCCTGCGGAACTCCTTTCCGATTCTGCTCCTCGTGGTGTGGCACCAAGACCTACAAGGATGAAGAGGAAATAACAGAAAAGAACACCAAACCCCGGGAACTTGGACAACCACATCAGTCCAGTCTAGTTTAAATTCAATTAGCTCAACTTAAATCCAATAATCATTAGGTGCCTCACCCTAGGTGTCCAAATGACCCAAGACCTAGAACTCGGTTCTGGTCTAGCCCTGACCGGCGACCCATCAGACCTACGATACACCAATGGACTGGGGCAGCTAATACAATGCTAAACTCAACAAATTAGCCCTTAGCTTTCAGAAAACAGACCTAAAAACCCTAACCCTAACCCTAGCTGAGAACGCTAACCCTAACCCTAACGCCAATTCTAACCCGGAAGCCCAACCACGCCCCTAAAAATTTGCATATTACCCATGATGCATCTGCAAAAATTGACACCATAACCGAAAACGCTGCTTCAAAACATGGAGACCCCCCGAAAATCGCCCCCCAAGTACACCCGGGAGAACCTCGGCCTCCGCGCTGAAGATCCCCAGAGACTGCCAGATTGACTCTGAAGAACTGTCTCTGAGCTCTTTTGAGAGCTTCAACACCAGAGACCCCCAGAGGGAGTTCTACGAGGGACCCGCAGCGACTCCAGAGCACCATTCCTTAGCCAGCTTGGGGTAGGCAGACAGGTTAGCATAGGGGGGAGCCTGGTCGAAGCGTGGGGGCTTCCAGACTAGCTGGAGGTACGCTCCACCACCAGGAATACTCCCCCTGAGTGGTTACTCTAGACCCTGCTAGCATGGGCGCCTTCCACTGGGGAATGATGGTGAAGCAACGCTTGCTGAACCTGGTAGTTCTCCAGAGGGAGCGCTCGGGGACGGGGATAGGGTTATCCGCTCGGGGCGCTGCCCCGGGTGGCCCTTTTCCCCTAGCCACCGTAGAATGAGCGCCGTCTCCACCGGGGAGGTGCTCAGGGGAGGGAGCGGGCCGACGTTCGGGTCGAGCCGGGCGGGCGACAGCTTGTCCCGGAGCTCCCCGAGTGCCGGTCCCGCTCCCGTTAACGGCAAGACCGAAGAAGACGAGACCCACCTCTCAACCTTGTCTGGGCAGATTGGAGTAACCTAACGGTGCCAACAACCAATCTCAACCTGAACAAGGGGTAAGTAGACGGCCCTCCCGGGTCCACTAGGACAGCACGCGGGATGTGGTGGTCCACGGCGTCAAGGACCTTAAACGTGGCCGAGTCTTCTATGGAGGATAGCTCCGCTCATGCACAGCACATGCTGCACCACACGTGAAGACTGACGGAGGAACCCCCACTGGAAGAAGAGGACTCCACCTGGAACAACTGGACAGAGAGAAAACTAAAATTAGTTCAAATCTGGCCTTGGTATTGATTCATCCTACCTGACCTTTTGACCTCTTAGAATCAAAATCCTCCTAGACAGAAAAACTTAAACTCTTTACACCTAGAAACTCAATTTAACCTTAATTCTGACCTATTGACCTTCTTAACTTAACCAATTCACTCTGATCAATCTAAATTAACCATCAATTCAAACCTTGATTACGCTAAATTTAATGTGCCACTTCTAAAACAAACCAATTGGCTAAGAGGACATACCCTGGGACTTGATCACCCCAGGGGGCCGCCCTTAGGGGAGGGTGTCTAGTGGTAAATGGCCGAAACGCCCGATGAACCTAAGGTACACTACTGATGATATGTCCTCACTATTTAGTTCAAAGTAACTTAGAGCAAACTGTCTAAACCCTAACATGGGACTTATCCTAAACCTAACAAGTAGACCTCAATGCCTAAACCCAACCTGGCACATTAGCAACAACTTAACCTCAACCTTGGCTTCCTACTAACCCTAACCATAGGGGCCTCATGCCTAAACCTAACCGTTAGACTCCAAACTAGGACTCTAACAACTAAATTAACTCTTATCCCTCACCTGGGCATTCCCCTAAACCTAACCGTGGGATCCCTGTGCCTAAACCTAACGATTGAAATCCCAAACGGAGAACTTGAAAATGTCTCTAAGACCGAAAGCAATCAAATGAGGAGGAACAAATCCAAAAAAATGGCAAAGCTCACCCTTTGCAGCTGTCTCACGGCCTCCTGGGGGCTGCAGAGGACGCTTTGACCATATAAAGGAATCTGCAAAACACAAGAGTAACTCAAGTATCGAGGAACATGAGTGACAAGCGTCGGCCCGTGCCTTGCCCTTGGCTCTCCACACCAAACTGCTCTACTCTAAAGGACTAGAGTGGGGGGAGTCATTGAGAAAAAACTCATACACCTAACCCAGCCAGAGCCATCGGACAACCTGTTCCTCTGAAAACTAAAAAAGAGTTACTCACAAGTACCTCCAACCTCCATCTTCCCCCCACGGGACGGAAGAGGGAGGAGGGATGCAGGTGGCGCCTAATCCGGCGGGGTTGTGGTGTTAGTATAACGATGTACACCCACTTCCTTTCCCTGCGGAACTCCTTTCCGATTCTGCTCCTCGTGGTGAGGGCCCGGGAAACCTAAAGACAGAAGATCCTGGAAAACACACCTAATGGACTCACTTTTTCTTTTTTCTTTTTTCTTTTTTCTCCTCCAACCTCCCACTTCCCCCCACGGGACGGAAGAGGGGGGAGGGATGCAGGTGGCGCCTAATCCGGCGGGGTTGTGGTGTTAGTATAACGATGTACACCCACTTCCTTTCCCTGCGGAACTCCTTTCCGATTCTGCTCCTCGTGGTGAGGGCCCGGGAAACCTAAAGACAGAAGATCCTGGAAAACACACCTAATGGACTCACTTTTTCTTTTTTCTTTTTTCTCCTCCAACCTCCCACTTCCCCCCACGGGACGGAAGAGGGAGGAGGGATGCAGGTGGCGCCTAATCCGGCGGGGTTGTGGTGTTAGTATAACGATGTACACCCACTTCCTTTCCCTGCGGAACTCCTTTCCGATTCTGCTCCTCGTGGTGAGGGCCCGGGAAACCTAAAAAACAGAAGAAAGCCATGAAAAAAGACACCTAAGGAACTCACCCCCTATTTTTCTCTTTTTTTCTCCTCCAACCTCCCACTTCCCCCCACGGGACGGAAGAGGGAGGAGGGATGCAGGTGGCGCCTAATCCGGCGGGGTTGTGGTGTTAGTATAACGATGTACACCCACTTCCTTTCCCTGCGGAACTCCTTTCCGATTCTGCTCCTCGTGGTGAGGGCCCGGGAAACCTAAAAAACAGAAGAAAGCCATGAAAAAAGACACCTAAGGAACTCACCCCCTATTTTTCTCTTTTTTTCTCCTCCAACCTCCCACTTCCCCCCACGGGACGGAAGAGGGAGGAGGGATGCAGGTGGCGCCTAATCCGGCGGGGTTGTGGTGTTAGTATAACGATGTACACCCACTTCCTATCCCTGCGGAACTCCTTTCCGATTCTGCTCCTCGTGGTGTGGCACCAAGACCTACAAGGATGAAGAGGAAATAACAGAAAAGAACACCAAACCCCGGGAACTTGGACAACCACATCAGTCCAGTCTAGTTTAAATTCAATTAGCTCAACTTAAATCCAATAATCATTAGGTGCCTCACCCTAGGTGTCCAAATGACCCAAGACCTAGAACTCGGTTCTGGTCTAGCCCTGACCGGCGACCCATCAGACCTACGATACACCAATGGACTGGGGCAGCTAATACAATGCTAAACTCAACAAATTAGCCCTTAGCTTTCAGAAAACAGACCTAAAAACCCTAACCCTAACCCTAGCTGAGAACGCTAACCCTAACCCTAGCCGAGAACGCTAACCCTAACCCTAACGCCAATTCTAACCCGGAAGTCCAACCACGCCCCTAAAAATTTGCATATTACCCATGATGCATCTGCAAAAATTGACACCATAACCGAAAACGCTGCTTCAAAACATGGAGACCCCCCGAAAATCGCCCCCCAAGTACACCCGGGAGAACCTCGGCCTCCGTGCTGAAGATCCCCAGAGACTGCCAGATTGACTCTGAAGAACTGTCTCTGAGCTCTTTTGAGAGCTTCAACACCAGAGACCCCCAGAGGGAGTTCTACGAGGGACCCGCAGCGACTCCAGAGCACCATTCCTTAGCCAGCTTGGGGTAGGCAGACAGGTTAGCATAGGGGGGAGCCTGGTCGAAGCGTGGGGGCTTCCAGACTAGCTGGAGGTACGCTCCACCACCAGGAATACTCCCCCTGGGTGGTTACTCTAGACCCTGCTAGCATGGGCGCCTTCCACCGGGGAATGATGGTGAAGCAACGCTTGCTGAACCTGGTAGTTCTCCGGAGGGAGCGCTCGGGGACGGGGATAGGGTTATCCGCTCGGGGCGCTGCCCCGGGTGGCCCTTTTCCCCTAGCCACCGTAGAATGAGCGCCGTCTCCACCGGGGAAGTGCTCAGGGGAGGGAGCGAGCCGACGTTCGGGTCGAGCCGGGCGGGCGACAGCTTGTCCCGGAGCTCCCCGAGTGCCGGTCCCGCTCCCGTTAACGGCAAGACCGAAGAAGACGAGACCCACCTCTCAACCTTGTCTGGGCAGATTGGAGTAACCTAACGGTGCCAACAACCAATCTCAACCTGAACAAGGGGTAAGTAGACGGCCCTCCCGGGTCCACTAGGACAGCACGCGGGATGTGGTGGTCCACGGCGTCAAGGACCTTAAACGTGGCCGAGTCTTCTATGGAGGATAGCTCCGCTCATGCACAGCACATGCTGCACCACACGTGAAGACTGACGGAGGAACCCCCACTGGAAGAAGAGGACTCCACCTGGAACAACTGGACAGAGAGAAAACTAAAATTAGTTCAAATCTGGCCTTGGTATTGATTCATCCTACCTGACCTTTTGACCTCTTAGAATCAAAATCCTCCTAGACAGAAAAACTTAAACTCTTTACACCTAGAAACTCAATTTAACCTTAATTCTGACCTATTGACCTTCTTAACTTAACCAATTCACTCTGATCAATCTAAATTAACCATCAATTCAAACCTTGATTACGCTAAATTTAATGTGCCACTTCTAAAACAAACCAATTGGCTAAGAGGACATACCCTGGGACTTGATCACCCCAGGGGGCCGCCCTTAGGGGAGGGTGTCTAGTGGTAAATGGCCGAAACGCCCGATGAACCTAAGGTACACTACTGATGATATGTCCTCACTATTTAGTTCAAAGTAACTTAGAGCAAACTGTCTAAACCCTAACATGGGACTTATCCTAAACCTAACAAGTAGACCTCAATGCCTAAACCCAACCTGGCACATTAGCAACAACTTAACCTCAACCTTGGCTTCCTACTAACCCTAACCATAGGGGCCTCATGCCTAAACCTAACCGTTAGACTCCAAACTAGGACTCTAACAACTAAATTAACTCTTATCCCTCACCTGGGCATTCCCCTAAACCTAACCGTGGGATCCCTGTGCCTAAACCTAACGATTGAAATCCCAAACGGAGAACTTGAAAATGTCTCTAAGACCGAAAGCAATCAAATGAGGAGGAACAAATCCAAAAAAATGGCAAAGCTCACCCTTTGCAGCTGTCTCACGGCCTCCTGGGGGCTGCAGAGGACGCTTTGACCATATAAAGGAATCTGCAAAACACAAGAGTAACTCAAGTATCGAGGAACATGAGTGACAAGCGTCGGCCCGTGCCTTGCCCTTGGCTCTCCACACCAAACTGCTCTACTCTAAAGGACTAGAGTGGGGGGAGTCATTGAGAAAAAACTCATACACCTAACCCAGCCAGAGCCATCGGACAACCTGTTCCTCTGAAAACTAAAAAAGAGTTACTCACAAGTACCTCCAACCTCCATCTTCCCCCCACGGGACGGAAGAGGGAGGAGGGATGCAGGTGGCGCCTAATCCGGCGGGGTTGTGGTGTTAGTATAACGATGTACACCCACTTCCTTTCCCTGCGGAACTCCTTTCCGATTCTGCTCCTCGTGGTGAGGGCCCGGGAAACCTAAAGACAGAAGATCCTGGAAAACACACCTAATGGACTCACTTTTTCTTTTTTCTTTTTTCTTTTTTCTCCTCCAACCTCCCACTTCCCCCCACGGGACGGAAGAGGGGGGAGGGATGCAGGTGGCGCCTAATCCGGCGGGGTTGTGGTGTTAGTATAACGATGTACACCCACTTCCTTTCCCTGCGGAACTCCTTTCCGATTCTGCTCCTCGTGGTGAGGGCCCGGGAAACCTAAAGACAGAAGATCCTGGAAAACACACCTAATGGACTCACTTTTTCTTTTTTCTTTTTTCTCCTCCAACCTCCCACTTCCCCCCACGGGACGGAAGAGGGAGGAGGGATGCAGGTGGCGCCTAATCCGGCGGGGTTGTGGTGTTAGTATAACGATGTACACCCACTTCCTTTCCCTGCGGAACTCCTTTCCGATTCTGCTCCTCGTGGTGAGGGCCCGGGAAACCTAAAAAACAGAAGAAAGCCATGAAAAAAGACACCTAAGGAACTCACCCCCTATTTTTCTCTTTTTTTCTCCTCCAACCTCCCACTTCCCCCCACGGGACGGAAGAGGGAGGAGGGATGCAGGTGGCGCCTAATCCGGCGGGGTTGTGGTGTTAGTATAACGATGTACACCCACTTCCTTTCCCTGCGGAACTCCTTTCCGATTCTGCTCCTCGTGGTGAGGGCCCGGGAAACCTAAAAAACAGAAGAAAGCCATGAAAAAAGACACCTAAGGAACTCACCCCCTATTTTTCTCTTTTTTTCTCCTCCAACCTCCCACTTCCCCCCACGGGACGGAAGAGGGAGGAGGGATGCAGGTGGCGCCTAATCCGGCGGGGTTGTGGTGTTAGTATAACGATGTACACCCACTTCCTATCCCTGCGGAACTCCTTTCCGATTCTGCTCCTCGTGGTGTGGCACCAAGACCTACAAGGATGAAGAGGAAATAACAGAAAAGAACACCAAACCCCGGGAACTTGGACAACCACATCAGTCCAGTCTAGTTTAAATTCAATTAGCTCAACTTAAATCCAATAATCATTAGGTGCCTCACCCTAGGTGTCCAAATGACCCAAGACCTAGAACTCGGTTCTGGTCTAGCCCTGACCGGCGACCCATCAGACCTACGATACACCAATGGACTGGGGCAGCTAATACAATGCTAAACTCAACAAATTAGCCCTTAGCTTTCAGAAAACAGACCTAAAAACCCTAACCCTAACCCTAGCTGAGAACGCTAACCCTAACCCTAGCCGAGAACGCTAACCCTAACCCTAACGCCAATTCTAACCCGGAAGTCCAACCACGCCCCTAAAAATTTGCATATTACCCATGATGCATCTGCAAAAATTGACACCATAACCGAAAACGCTGCTTCAAAACATGGAGACCCCCCGAAAATCGCCCCCCAAGTACACCCGGGAGAACCTCGGCCTCCGTGCTGAAGATCCCCAGAGACTGCCAGATTGACTCTGAAGAACTGTCTCTGAGCTCTTTTGAGAGCTTCAACACCAGAGACCCCCAGAGGGAGTTCTACGAGGGACCCGCAGCGACTCCAGAGCACCATTCCTTAGCCAGCTTGGGGTAGGCAGACAGGTTAGCATAGGGGGGAGCCTGGTCGAAGCGTGGGGGCTTCCAGACTAGCTGGAGGTACGCTCCACCACCAGGAATACTCCCCCTGGGTGGTTACTCTAGACCCTGCTAGCATGGGCGCCTTCCACCGGGGAATGATGGTGAAGCAACGCTTGCTGAACCTGGTAGTTCTCCGGAGGGAGCGCTCGGGGACGGGGATAGGGTTATCCGCTCGGGGCGCTGCCCCGGGTGGCCCTTTTCCCCTAGCCACCGTAGAATGAGCGCCGTCTCCACCGGGGAAGTGCTCAGGGGAGGGAGCGAGCCGACGTTCGGGTCGAGCCGGGCGGGCGACAGCTTGTCCCGGAGCTCCCCGAGTGCCGGTCCCGCTCCCGTTAACGGCAAGACCGAAGAAGACGAGACCCACCTCTCAACCTTGTCTGGGCAGATTGGAGTAACCTAACGGTGCCAACAACCAATCTCAACCTGAACAAGGGGTAAGTAGACGGCCCTCCCGGGTCCACTAGGACAGCACGCGGGATGTGGTGGTCCACGGCGTCAAGGACCTTAAACGTGGCCGAGTCTTCTATGGAGGATAGCTCCGCTCATGCACAGCACATGCTGCACCACACGTGAAGACTGACGGAGGAACCCCCACTGGAAGAAGAGGACTCCACCTGGAACAATTGGACAGAAAAAACAGAAATTAGTTCAAATCTGGTCTTTAATATTAACCCTAAATTGAATTTTAATCCAAATCCTTACCTGACCTTTTGACCCCCGGAATCCAAATCCTCCTGGACAGGAAATCTCAACTCTCCTGAAGAAGAGGACTCCACCTGGAACAACTGAACAGAGAGAAAACTAAAATTAGTTCAAATCTGGCCTTAATATTAATTCATCCTACCTGACCTTTTGACCTCTTAGAATCCAAATCCTCCTAGACAGAAAAACTTAAACTCTTTACACCTAGAAACTCAATTTAACCTTAATTCTGACCTATTGACCTTCTTAACTTAACCAATTCACTCTGATCAATCTAAATTAACTATCAATTCAAACCTTGATTACGCTAAATTTAATGTGCCACCTCTAAAACAAACCAATTGGCTAAGAGGACATACCCTGGGACTTGATCACCCCAGGGGGCCGCCCTTAGGGGAGGGTGTCTAGTGGTAAATGGCCGAAACGCCCGATGAACCTAAGGTACACTACTGATGATATGTCCTCACTATTTAGTTCAAAGTAACTTAGACCAAACTGTCTAAACCCTAACATGTGACTTATCCTAAACCTAACAAGTAGAACTCAATGCCTAAACCCAACCTGGCACATTAGCAACAACTTAACCTCAACCTTGGCTTCCTACTAACCCTAACCATAGGGGCCTCATGCCTAAACCTAACCGTTAGACTCCAAACTAGGACTCTAACAACTAAATTAACTCTTATCCCTCACCTGGGCATTCCCCTAAACCTAACCGTGGGATCCCTGTACCTAACCCTAACGATTGAAATCCCAAACGGAGAACTTGAAAATGTCTCTAAGACCGAAAGCAATCAAGCGAGGAGGAACAAATCCAAAAAAATGGCAAAGCTCACCCTTTGCAGCTGTCTCACGGCCTCCTGGGGGCTGCAGAGGACGCTTTGACCATATAAAGGAATCTGCAAAACACAAGAGTAACTCAAGTATCGAGGAACATGAGTGACAAGCGTCGGCCCGTGCCTTGCCCTTGGCTCTCCACACCAAACTGCTCTACTCTAAAGGACTAGAGTGGGGGGAGTCATTGAGAAAAAACTCATACACCTAACCCAGCCAGAGCCATCGGACAACCTGTTCCTCTGAAAACTAAAAAAGAGTTACTCACAAGTACCTCCAACCTCCATCTTCCCCCCACGGGACGGAAGAGGGAGGAGGGATGCAGGTGGCGCCTAATCCGGCGGGGTTGTGGTGTTAGTATAACGATGTACACCCACTTCCTATCCCTGCGGAACTCCTTTCCGATTCTGCTCCTCGTGGCGAGGGCCTGAAAAACCTAAAAAACAGAAGACACATGGAATTTTTCCTCCAACCTCCCACTTCCCCCCACGGGACGGAAGAGGGAGGAGGGATGCAGGTGGCGCCTAATCCGGCGGGGTTGTGGTGTTAGTATAACGATGTACACCCACTTCCTTTCCCTGCGGAACTCCTTTCCGATTCTGCTCCTCGTGGTGAGGGCCCGGGAAACCTAAAGACAGAAGATCCTGGAAAACACACCTAATGGACTCACTTTTTCTTTTTTCTTTTTTCTTTTTTCTCCTCCAACCTCCCACTTCCCCCCACGGGACGGAAGAGGGGGGAGGGATGCAGGTGGCGCCTAATCCGGCGGGGTTGTGGTGTTAGTATAACGATGTACACCCACTTCCTTTCCCTGCGGAACTCCTTTCCGATTCTGCTCCTCGTGGTGAGGGCCCGGGAAACCTAAAGACAGAAGATCCTGGAAAACACACCTAATGGACTCACTTTTTCTTTTTTCTTTTTTCTCCTCCAACCTCCCACTTCCCCCCACGGGACGGAAGAGGGAGGAGGGATGCAGGTGGCGCCTAATCCGGCGGGGTTGTGGTGTTAGTATAACGATGTACACCCACTTCCTTTCCCTGCGGAACTCCTTTCCGATTCTGCTCCTCGTGGTGAGGGCCCGGGAAACCTAAAAAACAGAAGAAAGCCATGAAAAAAGACACCTAAGGAACTCACCCCCTATTTTTCTCTTTTTTTCTCCTCCAACCTCCCACTTCCCCCCACGGGACGGAAGAGGGAGGAGGGATGCAGGTGGCGCCTAATCCGGCGGGGTTGTGGTGTTAGTATAACGATGTACACCCACTTCCTTTCCCTGCGGAACTCCTTTCCGATTCTGCTCCTCGTGGTGAGGGCCCGGGAAACCTAAAAAACAGAAGAAAGCCATGAAAAAAGACACCTAAGGAACTCACCCCCTATTTTTCTCTTTTTTTCTCCTCCAACCTCCCACTTCCCCCCACGGGACGGAAGAGGGAGGAGGGATGCAGGTGGCGCCTAATCCGGCGGGGTTGTGGTGTTAGTATAACGATGTACACCCACTTCCTATCCCTGCGGAACTCCTTTCCGATTCTGCTCCTCGTGGTGTGGCACCAAGACCTACAAGGATGAAGAGGAAATAACAGAAAAGAACACCAAACCCCGGGAACTTGGACAACCACATCAGTCCAGTCTAGTTTAAATTCAATTAGCTCAACTTAAATCCAATAATCATTAGGTGCCTCACCCTAGGTGTCCAAATGACCCAAGACCTAGAACTCGGTTCTGGTCTAGCCCTGACCGGCGACCCATCAGACCTACGATACACCAATGGACTGGGGCAGCTAATACAATGCTAAACTCAACAAATTAGCCCTTAGCTTTCAGAAAACAGACCTAAAAACCCTAACCCTAACCCTAGCTGAGAACGCTAACCCTAACCCTAACGCCAATTCTAACCCGGAAGCCCAACCACGCCCCTAAAAATTTGCATATTACCCATGATGCATCTGCAAAAATTGACACCATAACCGAAAACGCTGCTTCAAAACATGGAGACCCCCCGAAAATCGCCCCCCAAGTACACCCGGGAGAACCTCGGCCTCCGCGCTGAAGATCCCCAGAGACTGCCAGATTGACTCTGAAGAACTGTCTCTGAGCTCTTTTGAGAGCTTCAACACCAGAGACCCCCAGAGGGAGTTCTACGAGGGACCCGCAGCGACTCCAGAGCACCATTCCTTAGCCAGCTTGGGGTAGGCAGACAGGTTAGCATAGGGGGGAGCCTGGTCGAAGCGTGGGGGCTTCCAGACTAGCTGGAGGTACGCTCCACCACCAGGAATACTCCCCCTGAGTGGTTACTCTAGACCCTGCTAGCATGGGCGCCTTCCACTGGGGAATGATGGTGAAGCAACGCTTGCTGAACCTGGTAGTTCTCCAGAGGGAGCGCTCGGGGACGGGGATAGGGTTATCCGCTCGGGGCGCTGCCCCGGGTGGCCCTTTTCCCCTAGCCACCGTAGAATGAGCGCCGTCTCCACCGGGGAGGTGCTCAGGGGAGGGAGCGGGCCGACGTTCGGGTCGAGCCGGGCGGGCGACAGCTTGTCCCGGAGCTCCCCGAGTGCCGGTCCCGCTCCCGTTAACGGCAAGACCGAAGAAGACGAGACCCACCTCTCAACCTTGTCTGGGCAGATTGGAGTAACCTAACGGTGCCAACAACCAATCTCAACCTGAACAAGGGGTAAGTAGACGGCCCTCCCGGGTCCACTAGGACAGCACGCGGGATGTGGTGGTCCACGGCGTCAAGGACCTTAAACGTGGCCGAGTCTTCTATGGAGGATAGCTCCGCTCATGCACAGCACATGCTGCACCACACGTGAAGACTGACGGAGGAACCCCCACTGGAAGAAGAGGACTCCACCTGGAACAACTGGACAGAGAGAAAACTAAAATTAGTTCAAATCTGGCCTTGGTATTGATTCATCCTACCTGACCTTTTGACCTCTTAGAATCAAAATCCTCCTAGACAGAAAAACTTAAACTCTTTACACCTAGAAACTCAATTTAACCTTAATTCTGACCTATTGACCTTCTTAACTTAACCAATTCACTCTGATCAATCTAAATTAACCATCAATTCAAACCTTGATTACGCTAAATTTAATGTGCCACTTCTAAAACAAACCAATTGGCTAAGAGGACATACCCTGGGACTTGATCACCCCAGGGGGCCGCCCTTAGGGGAGGGTGTCTAGTGGTAAATGGCCGAAACGCCCGATGAACCTAAGGTACACTACTGATGATATGTCCTCACTATTTAGTTCAAAGTAACTTAGAGCAAACTGTCTAAACCCTAACATGGGACTTATCCTAAACCTAACAAGTAGACCTCAATGCCTAAACCCAACCTGGCACATTAGCAACAACTTAACCTCAACCTTGGCTTCCTACTAACCCTAACCATAGGGGCCTCATGCCTAAACCTAACCGTTAGACTCCAAACTAGGACTCTAACAACTAAATTAACTCTTATCCCTCACCTGGGCATTCCCCTAAACCTAACCGTGGGATCCCTGTGCCTAAACCTAACGATTGAAATCCCAAACGGAGAACTTGAAAATGTCTCTAAGACCGAAAGCAATCAAATGAGGAGGAACAAATCCAAAAAAATGGCAAAGCTCACCCTTTGCAGCTGTCTCACGGCCTCCTGGGGGCTGCAGAGGACGCTTTGACCATATAAAGGAATCTGCAAAACACAAGAGTAACTCAAGTATCGAGGAACATGAGTGACAAGCGTCGGCCCGTGCCTTGCCCTTGGCTCTCCACACCAAACTGCTCTACTCTAAAGGACTAGAGTGGGGGGAGTCATTGAGAAAAAACTCATACACCTAACCCAGCCAGAGCCATCGGACAACCTGTTCCTCTGAAAACTAAAAAAGAGTTACTCACAAGTACCTCCAACCTCCATCTTCCCCCCACGGGACGGAAGAGGGAGGAGGGATGCAGGTGGCGCCTAATCCGGCGGGGTTGTGGTGTTAGTATAACGATGTACACCCACTTCCTATCCCTGCGGAACTCCTTTCCGATTCTGCTCCTCGTGGCGAGGGCCTGAAAAACCTAAAAAACAGAAGACACATGGAATTTTTCCTCCAACCTCCCACTTCCCCCCACGGGACGGAAGAGGGAGGAGGGATGCAGGTGGCGCCTAATCCGGCGGGGTTGTGGTGTTAGTATAACGATGTACACCCACTTCCTTTCCCTGCGGAACTCCTTTCCGATTCTGCTCCTCGTGGTGAGGGCCCGGGAAACCTAAAGACAGAAGATCCTGGAAAACACACCTAATGGACTCACTTTTTCTTTTTTCTTTTTTCTTTTTTCTCCTCCAACCTCCCACTTCCCCCCACGGGACGGAAGAGGGGGGAGGGATGCAGGTGGCGCCTAATCCGGCGGGGTTGTGGTGTTAGTATAACGATGTACACCCACTTCCTTTCCCTGCGGAACTCCTTTCCGATTCTGCTCCTCGTGGTGAGGGCCCGGGAAACCTAAAGACAGAAGATCCTGGAAAACACACCTAATGGACTCACTTTTTCTTTTTTCTTTTTTCTCCTCCAACCTCCCACTTCCCCCCACGGGACGGAAGAGGGAGGAGGGATGCAGGTGGCGCCTAATCCGGCGGGGTTGTGGTGTTAGTATAACGATGTACACCCACTTCCTTTCCCTGCGGAACTCCTTTCCGATTCTGCTCCTCGTGGTGAGGGCCCGGGAAACCTAAAAAACAGAAGAAAGCCATGAAAAAAGACACCTAAGGAACTCACCCCCTATTTTTCTCTTTTTTTCTCCTCCAACCTCCCACTTCCCCCCACGGGACGGAAGAGGGAGGAGGGATGCAGGTGGCGCCTAATCCGGCGGGGTTGTGGTGTTAGTATAACGATGTACACCCACTTCCTTTCCCTGCGGAACTCCTTTCCGATTCTGCTCCTCGTGGTGAGGGCCCGGGAAACCTAAAAAACAGAAGAAAGCCATGAAAAAAGACACCTAAGGAACTCACCCCCTATTTTTCTCTTTTTTTCTCCTCCAACCTCCCACTTCCCCCCACGGGACGGAAGAGGGAGGAGGGATGCAGGTGGCGCCTAATCCGGCGGGGTTGTGGTGTTAGTATAACGATGTACACCCACTTCCTATCCCTGCGGAACTCCTTTCCGATTCTGCTCCTCGTGGTGTGGCACCAAGACCTACAAGGATGAAGAGGAAATAACAGAAAAGAACACCAAACCCCGGGAACTTGGACAACCACATCAGTCCAGTCTAGTTTAAATTCAATTAGCTCAACTTAAATCCAATAATCATTAGGTGCCTCACCCTAGGTGTCCAAATGACCCAAGACCTAGAACTCGGTTCTGGTCTAGCCCTGACCGGCGACCCATCAGACCTACGATACACCAATGGACTGGGGCAGCTAATACAATGCTAAACTCAACAAATTAGCCCTTAGCTTTCAGAAAACAGACCTAAAAACCCTAACCCTAACCCTAGCTGAGAACGCTAACCCTAACCCTAACGCCAATTCTAACCCGGAAGCCCAACCACGCCCCTAAAAATTTGCATATTACCCATGATGCATCTGCAAAAATTGACACCATAACCGAAAACGCTGCTTCAAAACATGGAGACCCCCCGAAAATCGCCCCCCAAGTACACCCGGGAGAACCTCGGCCTCCGCGCTGAAGATCCCCAGAGACTGCCAGATTGACTCTGAAGAACTGTCTCTGAGCTCTTTTGAGAGCTTCAACACCAGAGACCCCCAGAGGGAGTTCTACGAGGGACCCGCAGCGACTCCAGAGCACCATTCCTTAGCCAGCTTGGGGTAGGCAGACAGGTTAGCATAGGGGGGAGCCTGGTCGAAGCGTGGGGGCTTCCAGACTAGCTGGAGGTACGCTCCACCACCAGGAATACTCCCCCTGAGTGGTTACTCTAGACCCTGCTAGCATGGGCGCCTTCCACTGGGGAATGATGGTGAAGCAACGCTTGCTGAACCTGGTAGTTCTCCAGAGGGAGCGCTCGGGGACGGGGATAGGGTTATCCGCTCGGGGCGCTGCCCCGGGTGGCCCTTTTCCCCTAGCCACCGTAGAATGAGCGCCGTCTCCACCGGGGAGGTGCTCAGGGGAGGGAGCGGGCCGACGTTCGGGTCGAGCCGGGCGGGCGACAGCTTGTCCCGGAGCTCCCCGAGTGCCGGTCCCGCTCCCGTTAACGGCAAGACCGAAGAAGACGAGACCCACCTCTCAACCTTGTCTGGGCAGATTGGAGTAACCTAACGGTGCCAACAACCAATCTCAACCTGAACAAGGGGTAAGTAGACGGCCCTCCCGGGTCCACTAGGACAGCACGCGGGATGTGGTGGTCCACGGCGTCAAGGACCTTAAACGTGGCCGAGTCTTCTATGGAGGATAGCTCCGCTCATGCACAGCACATGCTGCACCACACGTGAAGACTGACGGAGGAACCCCCACTGGAAGAAGAGGACTCCACCTGGAACAACTGGACAGAGAGAAAACTAAAATTAGTTCAAATCTGGCCTTGGTATTGATTCATCCTACCTGACCTTTTGACCTCTTAGAATCAAAATCCTCCTAGACAGAAAAACTTAAACTCTTTACACCTAGAAACTCAATTTAACCTTAATTCTGACCTATTGACCTTCTTAACTTAACCAATTCACTCTGATCAATCTAAATTAACCATCAATTCAAACCTTGATTACGCTAAATTTAATGTGCCACTTCTAAAACAAACCAATTGGCTAAGAGGACATACCCTGGGACTTGATCACCCCAGGGGGCCGCCCTTAGGGGAGGGTGTCTAGTGGTAAATGGCCGAAACGCCCGATGAACCTAAGGTACACTACTGATGATATGTCCTCACTATTTAGTTCAAAGTAACTTAGAGCAAACTGTCTAAACCCTAACATGGGACTTATCCTAAACCTAACAAGTAGACCTCAATGCCTAAACCCAACCTGGCACATTAGCAACAACTTAACCTCAACCTTGGCTTCCTACTAACCCTAACCATAGGGGCCTCATGCCTAAACCTAACCGTTAGACTCCAAACTAGGACTCTAACAACTAAATTAACTCTTATCCCTCACCTGGGCATTCCCCTAAACCTAACCGTGGGATCCCTGTGCCTAAACCTAACGATTGAAATCCCAAACGGAGAACTTGAAAATGTCTCTAAGACCGAAAGCAATCAAATGAGGAGGAACAAATCCAAAAAAATGGCAAAGCTCACCCTTTGCAGCTGTCTCACGGCCTCCTGGGGGCTGCAGAGGACGCTTTGACCATATAAAGGAATCTGCAAAACACAAGAGTAACTCAAGTATCGAGGAACATGAGTGACAAGCGTCGGCCCGTGCCTTGCCCTTGGCTCTCCACACCAAACTGCTCTACTCTAAAGGACTAGAGTGGGGGGAGTCATTGAGAAAAAACTCATACACCTAACCCAGCCAGAGCCATCGGACAACCTGTTCCTCTGAAAACTAAAAAAGAGTTACTCACAAGTACCTCCAACCTCCATCTTCCCCCCACGGGACGGAAGAGGGAGGAGGGATGCAGGTGGCGCCTAATCCGGCGGGGTTGTGGTGTTAGTATAACGATGTACACCCACTTCCTATCCCTGCGGAACTCCTTTCCGATTCTGCTCCTCGTGGCGAGGGCCTGAAAAACCTAAAAAACAGAAGACACATGGAATTTTTCCTCCAACCTCCCACTTCCCCCCACGGGACGGAAGAGGGAGGAGGGATGCAGGTGGCGCCTAATCCGGCGGGGTTGTGGTGTTAGTATAACGATGTACACCCACTTCCTTTCCCTGCGGAACTCCTTTCCGATTCTGCTCCTCGTGGTGAGGGCCCGGGAAACCTAAAGACAGAAGATCCTGGAAAACACACCTAATGGACTCACTTTTTCTTTTTTCTTTTTTCTTTTTTCTCCTCCAACCTCCCACTTCCCCCCACGGGACGGAAGAGGGGGGAGGGATGCAGGTGGCGCCTAATCCGGCGGGGTTGTGGTGTTAGTATAACGATGTACACCCACTTCCTTTCCCTGCGGAACTCCTTTCCGATTCTGCTCCTCGTGGTGAGGGCCCGGGAAACCTAAAGACAGAAGATCCTGGAAAACACACCTAATGGACTCACTTTTTCCTTTTTCTTTTTTCTCCTCCAACCTCCCACTTCCCCCCACGGGACGGAAGAGGGAGGAGGGATGCAGGTGGCGCCTAATCCGGCGGGGTTGTGGTGTTAGTATAACGATGTACACCCACTTCCTTTCCCTGCGGAACTCCTTTCCGATTCTGCTCCTCGTGGTGAGGGCCCGGGAAACCTAAAAAACAGAAGAAAGCCATGAAAAAAGACACCTAAGGAACTCACCCCCTATTTTTCTCTTTTTTTCTCCTCCAACCTCCCACTTCCCCCCACGGGACGGAAGAGGGAGGAGGGATGCAGGTGGCGCCTAATCCGGCGGGGTTGTGGTGTTAGTATAACGATGTACACCCACTTCCTTTCCCTGCGGAACTCCTTTCCGATTCTGCTCCTCGTGGTGAGGGCCCGGGAAACCTAAAAAACAGAAGAAAGCCATGAAAAAAGACACCTAAGGAACTCACCCCCTATTTTTCTCTTTTTTTCTCCTCCAACCTCCCACTTCCCCCCACGGGACGGAAGAGGGAGGAGGGATGCAGGTGGCGCCTAATCCGGCGGGGTTGTGGTGTTAGTATAACGATGTACACCCACTTCCTATCCCTGCGGAACTCCTTTCCGATTCTGCTCCTCGTGGTGTGGCACCAAGACCTACAAGGATGAAGAGGAAATAACAGAAAAGAACACCAAACCCCGGGAACTTGGACAACCACATCAGTCCAGTCTAGTTTAAATTCAATTAGCTCAACTTAAATCCAATAATCATTAGGTGCCTCACCCTAGGTGTCCAAATGACCCAAGACCTAGAACTCGGTTCTGGTCTAGCCCTGACCGGCGACCCATCAGACCTACGATACACCAATGGACTGGGGCAGCTAATACAATGCTAAACTCAACAAATTAGCCCTTAGCTTTCAGAAAACAGACCTAAAAACCCTAACCCTAACCCTAGCTGAGAACGCTAACCCTAACCCTAACGCCAATTCTAACCCGGAAGCCCAACCACGCCCCTAAAAATTTGCATATTACCCATGATGCATCTGCAAAAATTGACACCATAACCGAAAACGCTGCTTCAAAACATGGAGACCCCCCGAAAATCGCCCCCCAAGTACACCCGGGAGAACCTCGGCCTCCGCGCTGAAGATCCCCAGAGACTGCCAGATTGACTCTGAAGAACTGTCTCTGAGCTCTTTTGAGAGCTTCAACACCAGAGACCCCCAGAGGGAGTTCTACGAGGGACCCGCAGCGACTCCAGAGCACCATTCCTTAGCCAGCTTGGGGTAGGCAGACAGGTTAGCATAGGGGGGAGCCTGGTCGAAGCGTGGGGGCTTCCAGACTAGCTGGAGGTACGCTCCACCACCAGGAATACTCCCCCTGAGTGGTTACTCTAGACCCTGCTAGCATGGGCGCCTTCCACTGGGGAATGATGGTGAAGCAACGCTTGCTGAACCTGGTAGTTCTCCAGAGGGAGCGCTCGGGGACGGGGATAGGGTTATCCGCTCGGGGCGCTGCCCCGGGTGGCCCTTTTCCCCTAGCCACCGTAGAATGAGCGCCGTCTCCACCGGGGAGGTGCTCAGGGGAGGGAGCGGGCCGACGTTCGGGTCGAGCCGGGCGGGCGACAGCTTGTCCCGGAGCTCCCCGAGTGCCGGTCCCGCTCCCGTTAACGGCAAGACCGAAGAAGACGAGACCCACCTCTCAACCTTGTCTGGGCAGATTGGAGTAACCTAACGGTGCCAACAACCAATCTCAACCTGAACAAGGGGTAAGTAGACGGCCCTCCCGGGTCCACTAGGACAGCACGCGGGATGTGGTGGTCCACGGCGTCAAGGACCTTAAACGTGGCCGAGTCTTCTATGGAGGATAGCTCCGCTCATGCACAGCACATGCTGCACCACACGTGAAGACTGACGGAGGAACCCCCACTGGAAGAAGAGGACTCCACCTGGAACAACTGGACAGAGAGAAAACTAAAATTAGTTCAAATCTGGCCTTGGTATTGATTCATCCTACCTGACCTTTTGACCTCTTAGAATCAAAATCCTCCTAGACAGAAAAACTTAAACTCTTTACACCTAGAAACTCAATTTAACCTTAATTCTGACCTATTGACCTTCTTAACTTAACCAATTCACTCTGATCAATCTAAATTAACCATCAATTCAAACCTTGATTACGCTAAATTTAATGTGCCACTTCTAAAACAAACCAATTGGCTAAGAGGACATACCCTGGGACTTGATCACCCCAGGGGGCCGCCCTTAGGGGAGGGTGTCTAGTGGTAAATGGCCGAAACGCCCGATGAACCTAAGGTACACTACTGATGATATGTCCTCACTATTTAGTTCAAAGTAACTTAGAGCAAACTGTCTAAACCCTAACATGGGACTTATCCTAAACCTAACAAGTAGACCTCAATGCCTAAACCCAACCTGGCACATTAGCAACAACTTAACCTCAACCTTGGCTTCCTACTAACCCTAACCATAGGGGCCTCATGCCTAAACCTAACCGTTAGACTCCAAACTAGGACTCTAACAACTAAATTAACTCTTATCCCTCACCTGGGCATTCCCCTAAACCTAACCGTGGGATCCCTGTGCCTAAACCTAACGATTGAAATCCCAAACGGAGAACTTGAAAATGTCTCTAAGACCGAAAGCAATCAAATGAGGAGGAACAAATCCAAAAAAATGGCAAAGCTCACCCTTTGCAGCTGTCTCACGGCCTCCTGGGGGCTGCAGAGGACGCTTTGACCATATAAAGGAATCTGCAAAACACAAGAGTAACTCAAGTATCGAGGAACATGAGTGACAAGCGTCGGCCCGTGCCTTGCCCTTGGCTCTCCACACCAAACTGCTCTACTCTAAAGGACTAGAGTGGGGGGAGTCATTGAGAAAAAACTCATACACCTAACCCAGCCAGAGCCATCGGACAACCTGTTCCTCTGAAAACTAAAAAAGAGTTACTCACAAGTACCTCCAACCTCCATCTTCCCCCCACGGGACGGAAGAGGGAGGAGGGATGCAGGTGGCGCCTAATCCGGCGGGGTTGTGGTGTTAGTATAACGATGTACACCCACTTCCTATCCCTGCGGAACTCCTTTCCGATTCTGCTCCTCGTGGTGAGGGCCCGGGAAACCTAAAGACAGAAGATCCTGGAAAACACACCTAATGGACTCACTTTTTCTTTTTTCTTTTTTCTTTTTTCTCCTCCAACCTCCCACTTCCCCCCACGGGACGGAAGAGGGGGGAGGGATGCAGGTGGCGCCTAATCCGGCGGGGTTGTGGTGTTAGTATAACGATGTACACCCACTTCCTTTCCCTGCGGAACTCCTTTCCGATTCTGCTCCTCGTGGTGAGGGCCCGGGAAACCTAAAGACAGAAGATCCTGGAAAACACACCTAATGGACTCACTTTTTCTTTTTTCTTTTTTCTCCTCCAACCTCCCACTTCCCCCCACGGGACGGAAGAGGGAGGAGGGATGCAGGTGGCGCCTAATCCGGCGGGGTTGTGGTGTTAGTATAACGATGTACACCCACTTCCTTTCCCTGCGGAACTCCTTTCCGATTCTGCTCCTCGTGGTGAGGGCCCGGGAAACCTAAAAAACAGAAGAAAGCCATGAAAAAAGACACCTAAGGAACTCACCCCCTATTTTTCTCTTTTTTTCTCCTCCAACCTCCCACTTCCCCCCACGGGACGGAAGAGGGAGGAGGGATGCAGGTGGCGCCTAATCCGGCGGGGTTGTGGTGTTAGTATAACGATGTACACCCACTTCCTTTCCCTGCGGAACTCCTTTCCGATTCTGCTCCTCGTGGTGAGGGCCCGGGAAACCTAAAAAACAGAAGAAAGCCATGAAAAAAGACACCTAAGGAACTCACCCCCTATTTTTCTCTTTTTTTCTCCTCCAACCTCCCACTTCCCCCCACGGGACGGAAGAGGGAGGAGGGATGCAGGTGGCGCCTAATCCGGCGGGGTTGTGGTGTTAGTATAACGATGTACACCCACTTCCTATCCCTGCGGAACTCCTTTCCGATTCTGCTCCTCGTGGTGTGGCACCAAGACCTACAAGGATGAAGAGGAAATAACAGAAAAGAACACCAAACCCCGGGAACTTGGACAACCACATCAGTCCAGTCTAGTTTAAATTCAATTAGCTCAACTTAAATCCAATAATCATTAGGTGCCTCACCCTAGGTGTCCAAATGACCCAAGACCTAGAACTCGGTTCTGGTCTAGCCCTGACCGGCGACCCATCAGACCTACGATACACCAATGGACTGGGGCAGCTAATACAATGCTAAACTCAACAAATTAGCCCTTAGCTTTCAGAAAACAGACCTAAAAACCCTAACCCTAACCCTAGCTGAGAACGCTAACCCTAACCCTAACGCCAATTCTAACCCGGAAGCCCAACCACGCCCCTAAAAATTTGCATATTACCCATGATGCATCTGCAAAAATTGACACCATAACCGAAAACGCTGCTTCAAAACATGGAGACCCCCCGAAAATCGCCCCCCAAGTACACCCGGGAGAACCTCGGCCTCCGCGCTGAAGATCCCCAGAGACTGCCAGATTGACTCTGAAGAACTGTCTCTGAGCTCTTTTGAGAGCTTCAACACCAGAGACCCCCAGAGGGAGTTCTACGAGGGACCCGCAGCGACTCCAGAGCACCATTCCTTAGCCAGCTTGGGGTAGGCAGACAGGTTAGCATAGGGGGGAGCCTGGTCGAAGCGTGGGGGCTTCCAGACTAGCTGGAGGTACGCTCCACCACCAGGAATACTCCCCCTGAGTGGTTACTCTAGACCCTGCTAGCATGGGCGCCTTCCACTGGGGAATGATGGTGAAGCAACGCTTGCTGAACCTGGTAGTTCTCCAGAGGGAGCGCTCGGGGACGGGGATAGGGTTATCCGCTCGGGGCGCTGCCCCGGGTGGCCCTTTTCCCCTAGCCACCGTAGAATGAGCGCCGTCTCCACCGGGGAGGTGCTCAGGGGAGGGAGCGGGCCGACGTTCGGGTCGAGCCGGGCGGGCGACAGCTTGTCCCGGAGCTCCCCGAGTGCCGGTCCCGCTCCCGTTAACGGCAAGACCGAAGAAGACGAGACCCACCTCTCAACCTTGTCTGGGCAGATTGGAGTAACCTAACGGTGCCAACAACCAATCTCAACCTGAACAAGGGGTAAGTAGACGGCCCTCCCGGGTCCACTAGGACAGCACGCGGGATGTGGTGGTCCACGGCGTCAAGGACCTTAAACGTGGCCGAGTCTTCTATGGAGGATAGCTCCGCTCATGCACAGCACATGCTGCACCACACGTGAAGACTGACGGAGGAACCCCCACTGGAAGAAGAGGACTCCACCTGGAACAACTGGACAGAGAGAAAACTAAAATTAGTTCAAATCTGGCCTTGGTATTGATTCATCCTACCTGACCTTTTGACCTCTTAGAATCAAAATCCTCCTAGACAGAAAAACTTAAACTCTTTACACCTAGAAACTCAATTTAACCTTAATTCTGACCTATTGACCTTCTTAACTTAACCAATTCACTCTGATCAATCTAAATTAACCATCAATTCAAACCTTGATTACGCTAAATTTAATGTGCCACTTCTAAAACAAACCAATTGGCTAAGAGGACATACCCTGGGACTTGATCACCCCAGGGGGCCGCCCTTAGGGGAGGGTGTCTAGTGGTAAATGGCCGAAACGCCCGATGAACCTAAGGTACACTACTGATGATATGTCCTCACTATTTAGTTCAAAGTAACTTAGAGCAAACTGTCTAAACCCTAACATGGGACTTATCCTAAACCTAACAAGTAGACCTCAATGCCTAAACCCAACCTGGCACATTAGCAACAACTTAACCTCAACCTTGGCTTCCTACTAACCCTAACCATAGGGGCCTCATGCCTAAACCTAACCGTTAGACTCCAAACTAGGACTCTAACAACTAAATTAACTCTTATCCCTCACCTGGGCATTCCCCTAAACCTAACCGTGGGATCCCTGTGCCTAAACCTAACGATTGAAATCCCAAACGGAGAACTTGAAAATGTCTCTAAGACCGAAAGCAATCAAATGAGGAGGAACAAATCCAAAAAAATGGCAAAGCTCACCCTTTGCAGCTGTCTCACGGCCTCCTGGGGGCTGCAGAGGACGCTTTGACCATATAAAGGAATCTGCAAAACACAAGAGTAACTCAAGTATCGAGGAACATGAGTGACAAGCGTCGGCCCGTGCCTTGCCCTTGGCTCTCCACACCAAACTGCTCTACTCTAAAGGACTAGAGTGGGGGGAGTCATTGAGAAAAAACTCATACACCTAACCCAGCCAGAGCCATCGGACAACCTGTTCCTCTGAAAACTAAAAAAGAGTTACTCACAAGTACCTCCAACCTCCATCTTCCCCCCACGGGACGGAAGAGGGAGGAGGGATGCAGGTGGCGCCTAATCCGGCGGGGTTGTGGTGTTAGTATAACGATGTACACCCACTTCCTATCCCTGCGGAACTCCTTTCCGATTCTGCTCCTCGTGGCGAGGGCCTGAAAAACCTAAAAAACAGAAGACACATGGAATTTTTCCTCCAACCTCCCACTTCCCCCCACGGGACGGAAGAGGGAGGAGGGATGCAGGTGGCGCCTAATCCGGCGGGGTTGTGGTGTTAGTATAACGATGTACACCCACTTCCTTTCCCTGCGGAACTCCTTTCCGATTCTGCTCCTCGTGGTGAGGGCCCGGGAAACCTAAAGACAGAAGATCCTGGAAAACACACCTAATGGACTCACTTTTTCTTTTTTCTTTTTTCTTTTTTCTCCTCCAACCTCCCACTTCCCCCCACGGGACGGAAGAGGGGGGAGGGATGCAGGTGGCGCCTAATCCGGCGGGGTTGTGGTGTTAGTATAACGATGTACACCCACTTCCTTTCCCTGCGGAACTCCTTTCCGATTCTGCTCCTCGTGGTGAGGGCCCGGGAAACCTAAAGACAGAAGATCCTGGAAAACACACCTAATGGACTCACTTTTTCTTTTTTCTTTTTTCTCCTCCAACCTCCCACTTCCCCCCACGGGACGGAAGAGGGAGGAGGGATGCAGGTGGCGCCTAATCCGGCGGGGTTGTGGTGTTAGTATAACGATGTACACCCACTTCCTTTCCCTGCGGAACTCCTTTCCGATTCTGCTCCTCGTGGTGAGGGCCCGGGAAACCTAAAAAACAGAAGAAAGCCATGAAAAAAGACACCTAAGGAACTCACCCCCTATTTTTCTCTTTTTTTCTCCTCCAACCTCCCACTTCCCCCCACGGGACGGAAGAGGGAGGAGGGATGCAGGTGGCGCCTAATCCGGCGGGGTTGTGGTGTTAGTATAACGATGTACACCCACTTCCTTTCCCTGCGGAACTCCTTTCCGATTCTGCTCCTCGTGGTGAGGGCCCGGGAAACCTAAAAAACAGAAGAAAGCCATGAAAAAAGACACCTAAGGAACTCACCCCCTATTTTTCTCTTTTTTTCTCCTCCAACCTCCCACTTCCCCCCACGGGACGGAAGAGGGAGGAGGGATGCAGGTGGCGCCTAATCCGGCGGGGTTGTGGTGTTAGTATAACGATGTACACCCACTTCCTATCCCTGCGGAACTCCTTTCCGATTCTGCTCCTCGTGGTGTGGCACCAAGACCTACAAGGATGAAGAGGAAATAACAGAAAAGAACACCAAACCCCGGGAACTTGGACAACCACATCAGTCCAGTCTAGTTTAAATTCAATTAGCTCAACTTAAATCCAATAATCATTAGGTGCCTCACCCTAGGTGTCCAAATGACCCAAGACCTAGAACTCGGTTCTGGTCTAGCCCTGACCGGCGACCCATCAGACCTACGATACACCAATGGACTGGGGCAGCTAATACAATGCTAAACTCAACAAATTAGCCCTTAGCTTTCAGAAAACAGACCTAAAAACCCTAACCCTAACCCTAGCTGAGAACGCTAACCCTAACCCTAGCCGAGAACGCTAACCCTAACCCTAACGCCAATTCTAACCCGGAAGTCCAACCACGCCCCTAAAAATTTGCATATTACCCATGATGCATCTGCAAAAATTGACACCATAACCGAAAACGCTGCTTCAAAACATGGAGACCCCCCGAAAATCGCCCCCCAAGTACACCCGGGAGAACCTCGGCCTCCGTGCTGAAGATCCCCAGAGACTGCCAGATTGACTCTGAAGAACTGTCTCTGAGCTCTTTTGAGAGCTTCAACACCAGAGACCCCCAGAGGGAGTTCTACGAGGGACCCGCAGCGACTCCAGAGCACCATTCCTTAGCCAGCTTGGGGTAGGCAGACAGGTTAGCATAGGGGGGAGCCTGGTCGAAGCGTGGGGGCTTCCAGACTAGCTGGAGGTACGCTCCACCACCAGGAATACTCCCCCTGGGTGGTTACTCTAGACCCTGCTAGCATGGGCGCCTTCCACCGGGGAATGATGGTGAAGCAACGCTTGCTGAACCTGGTAGTTCTCCGGAGGGAGCGCTCGGGGACGGGGATAGGGTTATCCGCTCGGGGCGCTGCCCCGGGTGGCCCTTTTCCCCTAGCCACCGTAGAATGAGCGCCGTCTCCACCGGGGAAGTGCTCAGGGGAGGGAGCGAGCCGACGTTCGGGTCGAGCCGGGCGGGCGACAGCTTGTCCCGGAGCTCCCCGAGTGCCGGTCCCGCTCCCGTTAACGGCAAGACCGAAGAAGACGAGACCCACCTCTCAACCTTGTCTGGGCAGATTGGAGTAACCTAACGGTGCCAACAACCAATCTCAACCTGAACAAGGGGTAAGTAGACGGCCCTCCCGGGTCCACTAGGACAGCACGCGGGATGTGGTGGTCCACGGCGTCAAGGACCTTAAACGTGGCCGAGTCTTCTATGGAGGATAGCTCCGCTCATGCACAGCACATGCTGCACCACACGTGAAGACTGACGGAGGAACCCCCACTGGAAGAAGAGGACTCCACCTGGAACAATTGGACAGAAAAAACAGAAATTAGTTCAAATCTGGTCTTTAATATTAACCCTAAATTGAATTTTAATCCAAATCCTTACCTGACCTTTTGACCCCCGGAATCCAAATCCTCCTGGACAGGAAATCTCAACTCTCCTGAAGAAGAGGACTCCACCTGGAACAACTGAACAGAGAGAAAACTAAAATTAGTTCAAATCTGGCCTTAATATTAATTCATCCTACCTGACCTTTTGACCTCTTAGAATCCAAATCCTCCTAGACAGAAAAACTTAAACTCTTTACACCTAGAAACTCAATTTAACCTTAATTCTGACCTATTGACCTTCTTAACTTAACCAATTCACTCTGATCAATCTAAATTAACTATCAATTCAAACCTTGATTACGCTAAATTTAATGTGCCACCTCTAAAACAAACCAATTGGCTAAGAGGACATACCCTGGGACTTGATCACCCCAGGGGGCCGCCCTTAGGGGAGGGTGTCTAGTGGTAAATGGCCGAAACGCCCGATGAACCTAAGGTACACTACTGATGATATGTCCTCACTATTTAGTTCAAAGTAACTTAGACCAAACTGTCTAAACCCTAACATGTGACTTATCCTAAACCTAACAAGTAGAACTCAATGCCTAAACCCAACCTGGCACATTAGCAACAACTTAACCTCAACCTTGGCTTCCTACTAACCCTAACCATAGGGGCCTCATGCCTAAACCTAACCGTTAGACTCCAAACTAGGACTCTAACAACTAAATTAACTCTTATCCCTCACCTGGGCATTCCCCTAAACCTAACCGTGGGATCCCTGTACCTAACCCTAACGATTGAAATCCCAAACGGAGAACTTGAAAATGTCTCTAAGACCGAAAGCAATCAAGCGAGGAGGAACAAATCCAAAAAAATGGCAAAGCTCACCCTTTGCAGCTGTCTCACGGCCTCCTGGGGGCTGCAGAGGACGCTTTGACCATATAAAGGAATCTGCAAAACACAAGAGTAACTCAAGTATCGAGGAACATGAGTGACAAGCGTCGGCCCGTGCCTTGCCCTTGGCTCTCCACACCAAACTGCTCTACTCTAAAGGACTAGAGTGGGGGGAGTCATTGAGAAAAAACTCATACACCTAACCCAGCCAGAGCCATCGGACAACCTGTTCCTCTGAAAACTAAAAAAGAGTTACTCACAAGTACCTCCAACCTCCATCTTCCCCCCACGGGACGGAAGAGGGAGGAGGGATGCAGGTGGCGCCTAATCCGGCGGGGTTGTGGTGTTAGTATAACGATGTACACCCACTTCCTATCCCTGCGGAACTCCTTTCCGATTCTGCTCCTCGTGGCGAGGGCCTGAAAAACCTAAAAAACAGAAGACACATGGAATTTTTCCTCCAACCTCCCACTTCCCCCCACGGGACGGAAGAGGGAGGAGGGATGCAGGTGGCGCCTAATCCGGCGGGGTTGTGGTGTTAGTATAACGATGTACACCCACTTCCTTTCCCTGCGGAACTCCTTTCCGATTCTGCTCCTCGTGGTGAGGGCCCGGGAAACCTAAAGACAGAAGATCCTGGAAAACACACCTAATGGACTCACTTTTTCTTTTTTCTTTTTTCTTTTTTCTCCTCCAACCTCCCACTTCCCCCCACGGGACGGAAGAGGGGGGAGGGATGCAGGTGGCGCCTAATCCGGCGGGGTTGTGGTGTTAGTATAACGATGTACACCCACTTCCTTTCCCTGCGGAACTCCTTTCCGATTCTGCTCCTCGTGGTGAGGGCCCGGGAAACCTAAAGACAGAAGATCCTGGAAAACACACCTAATGGACTCACTTTTTCTTTTTTCTTTTTTCTCCTCCAACCTCCCACTTCCCCCCACGGGACGGAAGAGGGAGGAGGGATGCAGGTGGCGCCTAATCCGGCGGGGTTGTGGTGTTAGTATAACGATGTACACCCACTTCCTTTCCCTGCGGAACTCCTTTCCGATTCTGCTCCTCGTGGTGAGGGCCCGGGAAACCTAAAAAACAGAAGAAAGCCATGAAAAAAGACACCTAAGGAACTCACCCCCTATTTTTCTCTTTTTTTCTCCTCCAACCTCCCACTTCCCCCCACGGGACGGAAGAGGGAGGAGGGATGCAGGTGGCGCCTAATCCGGCGGGGTTGTGGTGTTAGTATAACGATGTACACCCACTTCCTTTCCCTGCGGAACTCCTTTCCGATTCTGCTCCTCGTGGTGAGGGCCCGGGAAACCTAAAAAACAGAAGAAAGCCATGAAAAAAGACACCTAAGGAACTCACCCCCTATTTTTCTCTTTTTTTCTCCTCCAACCTCCCACTTCCCCCCACGGGACGGAAGAGGGAGGAGGGATGCAGGTGGCGCCTAATCCGGCGGGGTTGTGGTGTTAGTATAACGATGTACACCCACTTCCTATCCCTGCGGAACTCCTTTCCGATTCTGCTCCTCGTGGTGTGGCACCAAGACCTACAAGGATGAAGAGGAAATAACAGAAAAGAACACCAAACCCCGGGAACTTGGACAACCACATCAGTCCAGTCTAGTTTAAATTCAATTAGCTCAACTTAAATCCAATAATCATTAGGTGCCTCACCCTAGGTGTCCAAATGACCCAAGACCTAGAACTCGGTTCTGGTCTAGCCCTGACCGGCGACCCATCAGACCTACGATACACCAATGGACTGGGGCAGCTAATACAATGCTAAACTCAACAAATTAGCCCTTAGCTTTCAGAAAACAGACCTAAAAACCCTAACCCTAACCCTAGCTGAGAACGCTAACCCTAACCCTAACGCCAATTCTAACCCGGAAGCCCAACCACGCCCCTAAAAATTTGCATATTACCCATGATGCATCTGCAAAAATTGACACCATAACCGAAAACGCTGCTTCAAAACATGGAGACCCCCCGAAAATCGCCCCCCAAGTACACCCGGGAGAACCTCGGCCTCCGCGCTGAAGATCCCCAGAGACTGCCAGATTGACTCTGAAGAACTGTCTCTGAGCTCTTTTGAGAGCTTCAACACCAGAGACCCCCAGAGGGAGTTCTACGAGGGACCCGCAGCGACTCCAGAGCACCATTCCTTAGCCAGCTTGGGGTAGGCAGACAGGTTAGCATAGGGGGGAGCCTGGTCGAAGCGTGGGGGCTTCCAGACTAGCTGGAGGTACGCTCCACCACCAGGAATACTCCCCCTGAGTGGTTACTCTAGACCCTGCTAGCATGGGCGCCTTCCACTGGGGAATGATGGTGAAGCAACGCTTGCTGAACCTGGTAGTTCTCCAGAGGGAGCGCTCGGGGACGGGGATAGGGTTATCCGCTCGGGGCGCTGCCCCGGGTGGCCCTTTTCCCCTAGCCACCGTAGAATGAGCGCCGTCTCCACCGGGGAGGTGCTCAGGGGAGGGAGCGGGCCGACGTTCGGGTCGAGCCGGGCGGGCGACAGCTTGTCCCGGAGCTCCCCGAGTGCCGGTCCCGCTCCCGTTAACGGCAAGACCGAAGAAGACGAGACCCACCTCTCAACCTTGTCTGGGCAGATTGGAGTAACCTAACGGTGCCAACAACCAATCTCAACCTGAACAAGGGGTAAGTAGACGGCCCTCCCGGGTCCACTAGGACAGCACGCGGGATGTGGTGGTCCACGGCGTCAAGGACCTTAAACGTGGCCGAGTCTTCTATGGAGGATAGCTCCGCTCATGCACAGCACATGCTGCACCACACGTGAAGACTGACGGAGGAACCCCCACTGGAAGAAGAGGACTCCACCTGGAACAACTGGACAGAGAGAAAACTAAAATTAGTTCAAATCTGGCCTTGGTATTGATTCATCCTACCTGACCTTTTGACCTCTTAGAATCAAAATCCTCCTAGACAGAAAAACTTAAACTCTTTACACCTAGAAACTCAATTTAACCTTAATTCTGACCTATTGACCTTCTTAACTTAACCAATTCACTCTGATCAATCTAAATTAACCATCAATTCAAACCTTGATTACGCTAAATTTAATGTGCCACTTCTAAAACAAACCAATTGGCTAAGAGGACATACCCTGGGACTTGATCACCCCAGGGGGCCGCCCTTAGGGGAGGGTGTCTAGTGGTAAATGGCCGAAACGCCCGATGAACCTAAGGTACACTACTGATGATATGTCCTCACTATTTAGTTCAAAGTAACTTAGAGCAAACTGTCTAAACCCTAACATGGGACTTATCCTAAACCTAACAAGTAGACCTCAATGCCTAAACCCAACCTGGCACATTAGCAACAACTTAACCTCAACCTTGGCTTCCTACTAACCCTAACCATAGGGGCCTCATGCCTAAACCTAACCGTTAGACTCCAAACTAGGACTCTAACAACTAAATTAACTCTTATCCCTCACCTGGGCATTCCCCTAAACCTAACCGTGGGATCCCTGTGCCTAAACCTAACGATTGAAATCCCAAACGGAGAACTTGAAAATGTCTCTAAGACCGAAAGCAATCAAATGAGGAGGAACAAATCCAAAAAAATGGCAAAGCTCACCCTTTGCAGCTGTCTCACGGCCTCCTGGGGGCTGCAGAGGACGCTTTGACCATATAAAGGAATCTGCAAAACACAAGAGTAACTCAAGTATCGAGGAACATGAGTGACAAGCGTCGGCCCGTGCCTTGCCCTTGGCTCTCCACACCAAACTGCTCTACTCTAAAGGACTAGAGTGGGGGGAGTCATTGAGAAAAAACTCATACACCTAACCCAGCCAGAGCCATCGGACAACCTGTTCCTCTGAAAACTAAAAAAGAGTTACTCACAAGTACCTCCAACCTCCATCTTCCCCCCACGGGACGGAAGAGGGAGGAGGGATGCAGGTGGCGCCTAATCCGGCGGGGTTGTGGTGTTAGTATAACGATGTACACCCACTTCCTATCCCTGCGGAACTCCTTTCCGATTCTGCTCCTCGTGGCGAGGGCCTGAAAAACCTAAAAAACAGAAGACACATGGAATTTTTCCTCCAACCTCCCACTTCCCCCCACGGGACGGAAGAGGGAGGAGGGATGCAGGTGGCGCCTAATCCGGCGGGGTTGTGGTGTTAGTATAACGATGTACACCCACTTCCTTTCCCTGCGGAACTCCTTTCCGATTCTGCTCCTCGTGGTGAGGGCCCGGGAAACCTAAAGACAGAAGATCCTGGAAAACACACCTAATGGACTCACTTTTTCTTTTTTCTTTTTTCTTTTTTCTCCTCCAACCTCCCACTTCCCCCCACGGGACGGAAGAGGGGGGAGGGATGCAGGTGGCGCCTAATCCGGCGGGGTTGTGGTGTTAGTATAACGATGTACACCCACTTCCTTTCCCTGCGGAACTCCTTTCCGATTCTGCTCCTCGTGGTGAGGGCCCGGGAAACCTAAAGACAGAAGATCCTGGAAAACACACCTAATGGACTCACTTTTTCTTTTTTCTTTTTTCTCCTCCAACCTCCCACTTCCCCCCACGGGACGGAAGAGGGAGGAGGGATGCAGGTGGCGCCTAATCCGGCGGGGTTGTGGTGTTAGTATAACGATGTACACCCACTTCCTTTCCCTGCGGAACTCCTTTCCGATTCTGCTCCTCGTGGTGAGGGCCCGGGAAACCTAAAAAACAGAAGAAAGCCATGAAAAAAGACACCTAAGGAACTCACCCCCTATTTTTCTCTTTTTTTCTCCTCCAACCTCCCACTTCCCCCCACGGGACGGAAGAGGGAGGAGGGATGCAGGTGGCGCCTAATCCGGCGGGGTTGTGGTGTTAGTATAACGATGTACACCCACTTCCTATCCCTGCGGAACTCCTTTCCGATTCTGCTCCTCGTGGTGTGGCACCAAGACCTACAAGGATGAAGAGGAAATAACAGAAAAGAACACCAAACCCCGGGAACTTGGACAACCACATCAGTCCAGTCTAGTTTAAATTCAATTAGCTCAACTTAAATCCAATAATCATTAGGTGCCTCACCCTAGGTGTCCAAATGACCCAAGACCTAGAACTCGGTTCTGGTCTAGCCCTGACCGGCGACCCATCAGACCTACGATACACCAATGGACTGGGGCAGCTAATACAATGCTAAACTCAACAAATTAGCCCTTAGCTTTCAGAAAACAGACCTAAAAACCCTAACCCTAACCCTAGCTGAGAACGCTAACCCTAACCCTAACGCCAATTCTAACCCGGAAGCCCAACCACGCCCCTAAAAATTTGCATATTACCCATGATGCATCTGCAAAAATTGACACCATAACCGAAAACGCTGCTTCAAAACATGGAGACCCCCCGAAAATCGCCCCCCAAGTACACCCGGGAGAACCTCGGCCTCCGCGCTGAAGATCCCCAGAGACTGCCAGATTGACTCTGAAGAACTGTCTCTGAGCTCTTTTGAGAGCTTCAACACCAGAGACCCCCAGAGGGAGTTCTACGAGGGACCCGCAGCGACTCCAGAGCACCATTCCTTAGCCAGCTTGGGGTAGGCAGACAGGTTAGCATAGGGGGGAGCCTGGTCGAAGCGTGGGGGCTTCCAGACTAGCTGGAGGTACGCTCCACCACCAGGAATACTCCCCCTGAGTGGTTACTCTAGACCCTGCTAGCATGGGCGCCTTCCACTGGGGAATGATGGTGAAGCAACGCTTGCTGAACCTGGTAGTTCTCCAGAGGGAGCGCTCGGGGACGGGGATAGGGTTATCCGCTCGGGGCGCTGCCCCGGGTGGCCCTTTTCCCCTAGCCACCGTAGAATGAGCGCCGTCTCCACCGGGGAGGTGCTCAGGGGAGGGAGCGGGCCGACGTTCGGGTCGAGCCGGGCGGGCGACAGCTTGTCCCGGAGCTCCCCGAGTGCCGGTCCCGCTCCCGTTAACGGCAAGACCGAAGAAGACGAGACCCACCTCTCAACCTTGTCTGGGCAGATTGGAGTAACCTAACGGTGCCAACAACCAATCTCAACCTGAACAAGGGGTAAGTAGACGGCCCTCCCGGGTCCACTAGGACAGCACGCGGGATGTGGTGGTCCACGGCGTCAAGGACCTTAAACGTGGCCGAGTCTTCTATGGAGGATAGCTCCGCTCATGCACAGCACATGCTGCACCACACGTGAAGACTGACGGAGGAACCCCCACTGGAAGAAGAGGACTCCACCTGGAACAACTGGACAGAGAGAAAACTAAAATTAGTTCAAATCTGGCCTTGGTATTGATTCATCCTACCTGACCTTTTGACCTCTTAGAATCAAAATCCTCCTAGACAGAAAAACTTAAACTCTTTACACCTAGAAACTCAATTTAACCTTAATTCTGACCTATTGACCTTCTTAACTTAACCAATTCACTCTGATCAATCTAAATTAACCATCAATTCAAACCTTGATTACGCTAAATTTAATGTGCCACTTCTAAAACAAACCAATTGGCTAAGAGGACATACCCTGGGACTTGATCACCCCAGGGGGCCGCCCTTAGGGGAGGGTGTCTAGTGGTAAATGGCCGAAACGCCCGATGAACCTAAGGTACACTACTGATGATATGTCCTCACTATTTAGTTCAAAGTAACTTAGAGCAAACTGTCTAAACCCTAACATGGGACTTATCCTAAACCTAACAAGTAGACCTCAATGCCTAAACCCAACCTGGCACATTAGCAACAACTTAACCTCAACCTTGGCTTCCTACTAACCCTAACCATAGGGGCCTCATGCCTAAACCTAACCGTTAGACTCCAAACTAGGACTCTAACAACTAAATTAACTCTTATCCCTCACCTGGGCATTCCCCTAAACCTAACCGTGGGATCCCTGTGCCTAAACCTAACGATTGAAATCCCAAACGGAGAACTTGAAAATGTCTCTAAGACCGAAAGCAATCAAATGAGGAGGAACAAATCCAAAAAAATGGCAAAGCTCACCCTTTGCAGCTGTCTCACGGCCTCCTGGGGGCTGCAGAGGACGCTTTGACCATATAAAGGAATCTGCAAAACACAAGAGTAACTCAAGTATCGAGGAACATGAGTGACAAGCGTCGGCCCGTGCCTTGCCCTTGGCTCTCCACACCAAACTGCTCTACTCTAAAGGACTAGAGTGGGGGGAGTCATTGAGAAAAAACTCATACACCTAACCCAGCCAGAGCCATCGGACAACCTGTTCCTCTGAAAACTAAAAAAGAGTTACTCACAAGTACCTCCAACCTCCATCTTCCCCCCACGGGACGGAAGAGGGAGGAGGGATGCAGGTGGCGCCTAATCCGGCGGGGTTGTGGTGTTAGTATAACGATGTACACCCACTTCCTATCCCTGCGGAACTCCTTTCCGATTCTGCTCCTCGTGGCGAGGGCCTGAAAAACCTAAAAAACAGAAGACACATGGAATTTTTCCTCCAACCTCCCACTTCCCCCCACGGGACGGAAGAGGGAGGAGGGATGCAGGTGGCGCCTAATCCGGCGGGGTTGTGGTGTTAGTATAACGATGTACACCCACTTCCTTTCCCTGCGGAACTCCTTTCCGATTCTGCTCCTCGTGGTGAGGGCCCGGGAAACCTAAAGACAGAAGATCCTGGAAAACACACCTAATGGACTCACTTTTTCTTTTTTCTTTTTTCTTTTTTCTCCTCCAACCTCCCACTTCCCCCCACGGGACGGAAGAGGGGGGAGGGATGCAGGTGGCGCCTAATCCGGCGGGGTTGTGGTGTTAGTATAACGATGTACACCCACTTCCTTTCCCTGCGGAACTCCTTTCCGATTCTGCTCCTCGTGGTGAGGGCCCGGGAAACCTAAAGACAGAAGATCCTGGAAAACACACCTAATGGACTCACTTTTTCTTTTTTCTTTTTTCTCCTCCAACCTCCCACTTCCCCCCACGGGACGGAAGAGGGAGGAGGGATGCAGGTGGCGCCTAATCCGGCGGGGTTGTGGTGTTAGTATAACGATGTACACCCACTTCCTTTCCCTGCGGAACTCCTTTCCGATTCTGCTCCTCGTGGTGAGGGCCCGGGAAACCTAAAAAACAGAAGAAAGCCATGAAAAAAGACACCTAAGGAACTCACCCCCTATTTTTCTCTTTTTTTCTCCTCCAACCTCCCACTTCCCCCCACGGGACGGAAGAGGGAGGAGGGATGCAGGTGGCGCCTAATCCGGCGGGGTTGTGGTGTTAGTATAACGATGTACACCCACTTCCTTTCCCTGCGGAACTCCTTTCCGATTCTGCTCCTCGTGGTGAGGGCCCGGGAAACCTAAAAAACAGAAGAAAGCCATGAAAAAAGACACCTAAGGAACTCACCCCCTATTTTTCTCTTTTTTTCTCCTCCAACCTCCCACTTCCCCCCACGGGACGGAAGAGGGAGGAGGGATGCAGGTGGCGCCTAATCCGGCGGGGTTGTGGTGTTAGTATAACGATGTACACCCACTTCCTATCCCTGCGGAACTCCTTTCCGATTCTGCTCCTCGTGGTGTGGCACCAAGACCTACAAGGATGAAGAGGAAATAACAGAAAAGAACACCAAACCCCGGGAACTTGGACAACCACATCAGTCCAGTCTAGTTTAAATTCAATTAGCTCAACTTAAATCCAATAATCATTAGGTGCCTCACCCTAGGTGTCCAAATGACCCAAGACCTAGAACTCGGTTCTGGTCTAGCCCTGACCGGCGACCCATCAGACCTACGATACACCAATGGACTGGGGCAGCTAATACAATGCTAAACTCAACAAATTAGCCCTTAGCTTTCAGAAAACAGACCTAAAAACCCTAACCCTAACCCTAGCTGAGAACGCTAACCCTAACCCTAGCCGAGAACGCTAACCCTAACCCTAACGCCAATTCTAACCCGGAAGTCCAACCACGCCCCTAAAAATTTGCATATTACCCATGATGCATCTGCAAAAATTGACACCATAACCGAAAACGCTGCTTCAAAACATGGAGACCCCCCGAAAATCGCCCCCCAAGTACACCCGGGAGAACCTCGGCCTCCGTGCTGAAGATCCCCAGAGACTGCCAGATTGACTCTGAAGAACTGTCTCTGAGCTCTTTTGAGAGCTTCAACACCAGAGACCCCCAGAGGGAGTTCTACGAGGGACCCGCAGCGACTCCAGAGCACCATTCCTTAGCCAGCTTGGGGTAGGCAGACAGGTTAGCATAGGGGGGAGCCTGGTCGAAGCGTGGGGGCTTCCAGACTAGCTGGAGGTACGCTCCACCACCAGGAATACTCCCCCTGGGTGGTTACTCTAGACCCTGCTAGCATGGGCGCCTTCCACCGGGGAATGATGGTGAAGCAACGCTTGCTGAACCTGGTAGTTCTCCGGAGGGAGCGCTCGGGGACGGGGATAGGGTTATCCGCTCGGGGCGCTGCCCCGGGTGGCCCTTTTCCCCTAGCCACCGTAGAATGAGCGCCGTCTCCACCGGGGAAGTGCTCAGGGGAGGGAGCGAGCCGACGTTCGGGTCGAGCCGGGCGGGCGACAGCTTGTCCCGGAGCTCCCCGAGTGCCGGTCCCGCTCCCGTTAACGGCAAGACCGAAGAAGACGAGACCCACCTCTCAACCTTGTCTGGGCAGATTGGAGTAACCTAACGGTGCCAACAACCAATCTCAACCTGAACAAGGGGTAAGTAGACGGCCCTCCCGGGTCCACTAGGACAGCACGCGGGATGTGGTGGTCCACGGCGTCAAGGACCTTAAACGTGGCCGAGTCTTCTATGGAGGATAGCTCCGCTCATGCACAGCACATGCTGCACCACACGTGAAGACTGACGGAGGAACCCCCACTGGAAGAAGAGGACTCCACCTGGAACAATTGGACAGAAAAAACAGAAATTAGTTCAAATCTGGTCTTTAATATTAACCCTAAATTGAATTTTAATCCAAATCCTTACCTGACCTTTTGACCCCCGGAATCCAAATCCTCCTGGACAGGAAATCTCAACTCTCCTGAAGAAGAGGACTCCACCTGGAACAACTGAACAGAGAGAAAACTAAAATTAGTTCAAATCTGGCCTTAATATTAATTCATCCTACCTGACCTTTTGACCTCTTAGAATCCAAATCCTCCTAGACAGAAAAACTTAAACTCTTTACACCTAGAAACTCAATTTAACCTTAATTCTGACCTATTGACCTTCTTAACTTAACCAATTCACTCTGATCAATCTAAATTAACTATCAATTCAAACCTTGATTACGCTAAATTTAATGTGCCACCTCTAAAACAAACCAATTGGCTAAGAGGACATACCCTGGGACTTGATCACCCCAGGGGGCCGCCCTTAGGGGAGGGTGTCTAGTGGTAAATGGCCGAAACGCCCGATGAACCTAAGGTACACTACTGATGATATGTCCTCACTATTTAGTTCAAAGTAACTTAGACCAAACTGTCTAAACCCTAACATGTGACTTATCCTAAACCTAACAAGTAGAACTCAATGCCTAAACCCAACCTGGCACATTAGCAACAACTTAACCTCAACCTTGGCTTCCTACTAACCCTAACCATAGGGGCCTCATGCCTAAACCTAACCGTTAGACTCCAAACTAGGACTCTAACAACTAAATTAACTCTTATCCCTCACCTGGGCATTCCCCTAAACCTAACCGTGGGATCCCTGTACCTAACCCTAACGATTGAAATCCCAAACGGAGAACTTGAAAATGTCTCTAAGACCGAAAGCAATCAAGCGAGGAGGAACAAATCCAAAAAAATGGCAAAGCTCACCCTTTGCAGCTGTCTCACGGCCTCCTGGGGGCTGCAGAGGACGCTTTGACCATATAAAGGAATCTGCAAAACACAAGAGTAACTCAAGTATCGAGGAACATGAGTGACAAGCGTCGGCCCGTGCCTTGCCCTTGGCTCTCCACACCAAACTGCTCTACTCTAAAGGACTAGAGTGGGGGGAGTCATTGAGAAAAAACTCATACACCTAACCCAGCCAGAGCCATCGGACAACCTGTTCCTCTGAAAACTAAAAAAGAGTTACTCACAAGTACCTCCAACCTCCATCTTCCCCCCACGGGACGGAAGAGGGAGGAGGGATGCAGGTGGCGCCTAATCCGGCGGGGTTGTGGTGTTAGTATAACGATGTACACCCACTTCCTATCCCTGCGGAACTCCTTTCCGATTCTGCTCCTCGTGGCGAGGGCCTGAAAAACCTAAAAAACAGAAGACACATGGAATTTTTCCTCCAACCTCCCACTTCCCCCCACGGGACGGAAGAGGGAGGAGGGATGCAGGTGGCGCCTAATCCGGCGGGGTTGTGGTGTTAGTATAACGATGTACACCCACTTCCTTTCCCTGCGGAACTCCTTTCCGATTCTGCTCCTCGTGGTGAGGGCCCGGGAAACCTAAAGACAGAAGATCCTGGAAAACACACCTAATGGACTCACTTTTTCTTTTTTCTTTTTTCTTTTTTCTCCTCCAACCTCCCACTTCCCCCCACGGGACGGAAGAGGGGGGAGGGATGCAGGTGGCGCCTAATCCGGCGGGGTTGTGGTGTTAGTATAACGATGTACACCCACTTCCTTTCCCTGCGGAACTCCTTTCCGATTCTGCTCCTCGTGGTGAGGGCCCGGGAAACCTAAAGACAGAAGATCCTGGAAAACACACCTAATGGACTCACTTTTTCTTTTTTCTTTTTTCTCCTCCAACCTCCCACTTCCCCCCACGGGACGGAAGAGGGAGGAGGGATGCAGGTGGCGCCTAATCCGGCGGGGTTGTGGTGTTAGTATAACGATGTACACCCACTTCCTTTCCCTGCGGAACTCCTTTCCGATTCTGCTCCTCGTGGTGAGGGCCCGGGAAACCTAAAAAACAGAAGAAAGCCATGAAAAAAGACACCTAAGGAACTCACCCCCTATTTTTCTCTTTTTTTCTCCTCCAACCTCCCACTTCCCCCCACGGGACGGAAGAGGGAGGAGGGATGCAGGTGGCGCCTAATCCGGCGGGGTTGTGGTGTTAGTATAACGATGTACACCCACTTCCTTTCCCTGCGGAACTCCTTTCCGATTCTGCTCCTCGTGGTGAGGGCCCGGGAAACCTAAAAAACAGAAGAAAGCCATGAAAAAAGACACCTAAGGAACTCACCCCCTATTTTTCTCTTTTTTTCTCCTCCAACCTCCCACTTCCCCCCACGGGACGGAAGAGGGAGGAGGGATGCAGGTGGCGCCTAATCCGGCGGGGTTGTGGTGTTAGTATAACGATGTACACCCACTTCCTATCCCTGCGGAACTCCTTTCCGATTCTGCTCCTCGTGGTGTGGCACCAAGACCTACAAGGATGAAGAGGAAATAACAGAAAAGAACACCAAACCCCGGGAACTTGGACAACCACATCAGTCCAGTCTAGTTTAAATTCAATTAGCTCAACTTAAATCCAATAATCATTAGGTGCCTCACCCTAGGTGTCCAAATGACCCAAGACCTAGAACTCGGTTCTGGTCTAGCCCTGACCGGCGACCCATCAGACCTACGATACACCAATGGACTGGGGCAGCTAATACAATGCTAAACTCAACAAATTAGCCCTTAGCTTTCAGAAAACAGACCTAAAAACCCTAACCCTAACCCTAGCTGAGAACGCTAACCCTAACCCTAACGCCAATTCTAACCCGGAAGCCCAACCACGCCCCTAAAAATTTGCATATTACCCATGATGCATCTGCAAAAATTGACACCATAACCGAAAACGCTGCTTCAAAACATGGAGACCCCCCGAAAATCGCCCCCCAAGTACACCCGGGAGAACCTCGGCCTCCGCGCTGAAGATCCCCAGAGACTGCCAGATTGACTCTGAAGAACTGTCTCTGAGCTCTTTTGAGAGCTTCAACACCAGAGACCCCCAGAGGGAGTTCTACGAGGGACCCGCAGCGACTCCAGAGCACCATTCCTTAGCCAGCTTGGGGTAGGCAGACAGGTTAGCATAGGGGGGAGCCTGGTCGAAGCGTGGGGGCTTCCAGACTAGCTGGAGGTACGCTCCACCACCAGGAATACTCCCCCTGAGTGGTTACTCTAGACCCTGCTAGCATGGGCGCCTTCCACTGGGGAATGATGGTGAAGCAACGCTTGCTGAACCTGGTAGTTCTCCAGAGGGAGCGCTCGGGGACGGGGATAGGGTTATCCGCTCGGGGCGCTGCCCCGGGTGGCCCTTTTCCCCTAGCCACCGTAGAATGAGCGCCGTCTCCACCGGGGAGGTGCTCAGGGGAGGGAGCGGGCCGACGTTCGGGTCGAGCCGGGCGGGCGACAGCTTGTCCCGGAGCTCCCCGAGTGCCGGTCCCGCTCCCGTTAACGGCAAGACCGAAGAAGACGAGACCCACCTCTCAACCTTGTCTGGGCAGATTGGAGTAACCTAACGGTGCCAACAACCAATCTCAACCTGAACAAGGGGTAAGTAGACGGCCCTCCCGGGTCCACTAGGACAGCACGCGGGATGTGGTGGTCCACGGCGTCAAGGACCTTAAACGTGGCCGAGTCTTCTATGGAGGATAGCTCCGCTCATGCACAGCACATGCTGCACCACACGTGAAGACTGACGGAGGAACCCCCACTGGAAGAAGAGGACTCCACCTGGAACAACTGGACAGAGAGAAAACTAAAATTAGTTCAAATCTGGCCTTGGTATTGATTCATCCTACCTGACCTTTTGACCTCTTAGAATCAAAATCCTCCTAGACAGAAAAACTTAAACTCTTTACACCTAGAAACTCAATTTAACCTTAATTCTGACCTATTGACCTTCTTAACTTAACCAATTCACTCTGATCAATCTAAATTAACCATCAATTCAAACCTTGATTACGCTAAATTTAATGTGCCACTTCTAAAACAAACCAATTGGCTAAGAGGACATACCCTGGGACTTGATCACCCCAGGGGGCCGCCCTTAGGGGAGGGTGTCTAGTGGTAAATGGCCGAAACGCCCGATGAACCTAAGGTACACTACTGATGATATGTCCTCACTATTTAGTTCAAAGTAACTTAGAGCAAACTGTCTAAACCCTAACATGGGACTTATCCTAAACCTAACAAGTAGACCTCAATGCCTAAACCCAACCTGGCACATTAGCAACAACTTAACCTCAACCTTGGCTTCCTACTAACCCTAACCATAGGGGCCTCATGCCTAAACCTAACCGTTAGACTCCAAACTAGGACTCTAACAACTAAATTAACTCTTATCCCTCACCTGGGCATTCCCCTAAACCTAACCGTGGGATCCCTGTGCCTAAACCTAACGATTGAAATCCCAAACGGAGAACTTGAAAATGTCTCTAAGACCGAAAGCAATCAAATGAGGAGGAACAAATCCAAAAAAATGGCAAAGCTCACCCTTTGCAGCTGTCTCACGGCCTCCTGGGGGCTGCAGAGGACGCTTTGACCATATAAAGGAATCTGCAAAACACAAGAGTAACTCAAGTATCGAGGAACATGAGTGACAAGCGTCGGCCCGTGCCTTGCCCTTGGCTCTCCACACCAAACTGCTCTACTCTAAAGGACTAGAGTGGGGGGAGTCATTGAGAAAAAACTCATACACCTAACCCAGCCAGAGCCATCGGACAACCTGTTCCTCTGAAAACTAAAAAAGAGTTACTCACAAGTACCTCCAACCTCCATCTTCCCCCCACGGGACGGAAGAGGGAGGAGGGATGCAGGTGGCGCCTAATCCGGCGGGGTTGTGGTGTTAGTATAACGATGTACACCCACTTCCTATCCCTGCGGAACTCCTTTCCGATTCTGCTCCTCGTGGCGAGGGCCTGAAAAACCTAAAAAACAGAAGACACATGGAATTTTTCCTCCAACCTCCCACTTCCCCCCACGGGACGGAAGAGGGAGGAGGGATGCAGGTGGCGCCTAATCCGGCGGGGTTGTGGTGTTAGTATAACGATGTACACCCACTTCCTTTCCCTGCGGAACTCCTTTCCGATTCTGCTCCTCGTGGTGAGGGCCCGGGAAACCTAAAGACAGAAGATCCTGGAAAACACACCTAATGGACTCACTTTTTCTTTTTTCTTTTTTCTTTTTTCTCCTCCAACCTCCCACTTCCCCCCACGGGACGGAAGAGGGGGGAGGGATGCAGGTGGCGCCTAATCCGGCGGGGTTGTGGTGTTAGTATAACGATGTACACCCACTTCCTTTCCCTGCGGAACTCCTTTCCGATTCTGCTCCTCGTGGTGAGGGCCCGGGAAACCTAAAGACAGAAGATCCTGGAAAACACACCTAATGGACTCACTTTTTCTTTTTTCTTTTTTCTCCTCCAACCTCCCACTTCCCCCCACGGGACGGAAGAGGGAGGAGGGATGCAGGTGGCGCCTAATCCGGCGGGGTTGTGGTGTTAGTATAACGATGTACACCCACTTCCTTTCCCTGCGGAACTCCTTTCCGATTCTGCTCCTCGTGGTGAGGGCCCGGGAAACCTAAAAAACAGAAGAAAGCCATGAAAAAAGACACCTAAGGAACTCACCCCCTATTTTTCTCTTTTTTTCTCCTCCAACCTCCCACTTCCCCCCACGGGACGGAAGAGGGAGGAGGGATGCAGGTGGCGCCTAATCCGGCGGGGTTGTGGTGTTAGTATAACGATGTACACCCACTTCCTATCCCTGCGGAACTCCTTTCCGATTCTGCTCCTCGTGGTGTGGCACCAAGACCTACAAGGATGAAGAGGAAATAACAGAAAAGAACACCAAACCCCGGGAACTTGGACAACCACATCAGTCCAGTCTAGTTTAAATTCAATTAGCTCAACTTAAATCCAATAATCATTAGGTGCCTCACCCTAGGTGTCCAAATGACCCAAGACCTAGAACTCGGTTCTGGTCTAGCCCTGACCGGCGACCCATCAGACCTACGATACACCAATGGACTGGGGCAGCTAATACAATGCTAAACTCAACAAATTAGCCCTTAGCTTTCAGAAAACAGACCTAAAAACCCTAACCCTAACCCTAGCTGAGAACGCTAACCCTAACCCTAACGCCAATTCTAACCCGGAAGCCCAACCACGCCCCTAAAAATTTGCATATTACCCATGATGCATCTGCAAAAATTGACACCATAACCGAAAACGCTGCTTCAAAACATGGAGACCCCCCGAAAATCGCCCCCCAAGTACACCCGGGAGAACCTCGGCCTCCGCGCTGAAGATCCCCAGAGACTGCCAGATTGACTCTGAAGAACTGTCTCTGAGCTCTTTTGAGAGCTTCAACACCAGAGACCCCCAGAGGGAGTTCTACGAGGGACCCGCAGCGACTCCAGAGCACCATTCCTTAGCCAGCTTGGGGTAGGCAGACAGGTTAGCATAGGGGGGAGCCTGGTCGAAGCGTGGGGGCTTCCAGACTAGCTGGAGGTACGCTCCACCACCAGGAATACTCCCCCTGAGTGGTTACTCTAGACCCTGCTAGCATGGGCGCCTTCCACTGGGGAATGATGGTGAAGCAACGCTTGCTGAACCTGGTAGTTCTCCAGAGGGAGCGCTCGGGGACGGGGATAGGGTTATCCGCTCGGGGCGCTGCCCCGGGTGGCCCTTTTCCCCTAGCCACCGTAGAATGAGCGCCGTCTCCACCGGGGAGGTGCTCAGGGGAGGGAGCGGGCCGACGTTCGGGTCGAGCCGGGCGGGCGACAGCTTGTCCCGGAGCTCCCCGAGTGCCGGTCCCGCTCCCGTTAACGGCAAGACCGAAGAAGACGAGACCCACCTCTCAACCTTGTCTGGGCAGATTGGAGTAACCTAACGGTGCCAACAACCAATCTCAACCTGAACAAGGGGTAAGTAGACGGCCCTCCCGGGTCCACTAGGACAGCACGCGGGATGTGGTGGTCCACGGCGTCAAGGACCTTAAACGTGGCCGAGTCTTCTATGGAGGATAGCTCCGCTCATGCACAGCACATGCTGCACCACACGTGAAGACTGACGGAGGAACCCCCACTGGAAGAAGAGGACTCCACCTGGAACAACTGGACAGAGAGAAAACTAAAATTAGTTCAAATCTGGCCTTGGTATTGATTCATCCTACCTGACCTTTTGACCTCTTAGAATCAAAATCCTCCTAGACAGAAAAACTTAAACTCTTTACACCTAGAAACTCAATTTAACCTTAATTCTGACCTATTGACCTTCTTAACTTAACCAATTCACTCTGATCAATCTAAATTAACCATCAATTCAAACCTTGATTACGCTAAATTTAATGTGCCACTTCTAAAACAAACCAATTGGCTAAGAGGACATACCCTGGGACTTGATCACCCCAGGGGGCCGCCCTTAGGGGAGGGTGTCTAGTGGTAAATGGCCGAAACGCCCGATGAACCTAAGGTACACTACTGATGATATGTCCTCACTATTTAGTTCAAAGTAACTTAGAGCAAACTGTCTAAACCCTAACATGGGACTTATCCTAAACCTAACAAGTAGACCTCAATGCCTAAACCCAACCTGGCACATTAGCAACAACTTAACCTCAACCTTGGCTTCCTACTAACCCTAACCATAGGGGCCTCATGCCTAAACCTAACCGTTAGACTCCAAACTAGGACTCTAACAACTAAATTAACTCTTATCCCTCACCTGGGCATTCCCCTAAACCTAACCGTGGGATCCCTGTGCCTAAACCTAACGATTGAAATCCCAAACGGAGAACTTGAAAATGTCTCTAAGACCGAAAGCAATCAAATGAGGAGGAACAAATCCAAAAAAATGGCAAAGCTCACCCTTTGCAGCTGTCTCACGGCCTCCTGGGGGCTGCAGAGGACGCTTTGACCATATAAAGGAATCTGCAAAACACAAGAGTAACTCAAGTATCGAGGAACATGAGTGACAAGCGTCGGCCCGTGCCTTGCCCTTGGCTCTCCACACCAAACTGCTCTACTCTAAAGGACTAGAGTGGGGGGAGTCATTGAGAAAAAACTCATACACCTAACCCAGCCAGAGCCATCGGACAACCTGTTCCTCTGAAAACTAAAAAAGAGTTACTCACAAGTACCTCCAACCTCCATCTTCCCCCCACGGGACGGAAGAGGGAGGAGGGATGCAGGTGGCGCCTAATCCGGCGGGGTTGTGGTGTTAGTATAACGATGTACACCCACTTCCTATCCCTGCGGAACTCCTTTCCGATTCTGCTCCTCGTGGCGAGGGCCTGAAAAACCTAAAAAACAGAAGACACATGGAATTTTTCCTCCAACCTCCCACTTCCCCCCACGGGACGGAAGAGGGAGGAGGGATGCAGGTGGCGCCTAATCCGGCGGGGTTGTGGTGTTAGTATAACGATGTACACCCACTTCCTTTCCCTGCGGAACTCCTTTCCGATTCTGCTCCTCGTGGTGAGGGCCCGGGAAACCTAAAGACAGAAGATCCTGGAAAACACACCTAATGGACTCACTTTTTCTTTTTTCTTTTTTCTTTTTTCTCCTCCAACCTCCCACTTCCCCCCACGGGACGGAAGAGGGGGGAGGGATGCAGGTGGCGCCTAATCCGGCGGGGTTGTGGTGTTAGTATAACGATGTACACCCACTTCCTTTCCCTGCGGAACTCCTTTCCGATTCTGCTCCTCGTGGTGAGGGCCCGGGAAACCTAAAGACAGAAGATCCTGGAAAACACACCTAATGGACTCACTTTTTCTTTTTTCTTTTTTCTCCTCCAACCTCCCACTTCCCCCCACGGGACGGAAGAGGGAGGAGGGATGCAGGTGGCGCCTAATCCGGCGGGGTTGTGGTGTTAGTATAACGATGTACACCCACTTCCTTTCCCTGCGGAACTCCTTTCCGATTCTGCTCCTCGTGGTGAGGGCCCGGGAAACCTAAAAAACAGAAGAAAGCCATGAAAAAAGACACCTAAGGAACTCACCCCCTATTTTTCTCTTTTTTTCTCCTCCAACCTCCCACTTCCCCCCACGGGACGGAAGAGGGAGGAGGGATGCAGGTGGCGCCTAATCCGGCGGGGTTGTGGTGTTAGTATAACGATGTACACCCACTTCCTTTCCCTGCGGAACTCCTTTCCGATTCTGCTCCTCGTGGTGAGGGCCCGGGAAACCTAAAAAACAGAAGAAAGCCATGAAAAAAGACACCTAAGGAACTCACCCCCTATTTTTCTCTTTTTTTCTCCTCCAACCTCCCACTTCCCCCCACGGGACGGAAGAGGGAGGAGGGATGCAGGTGGCGCCTAATCCGGCGGGGTTGTGGTGTTAGTATAACGATGTACACCCACTTCCTATCCCTGCGGAACTCCTTTCCGATTCTGCTCCTCGTGGTGTGGCACCAAGACCTACAAGGATGAAGAGGAAATAACAGAAAAGAACACCAAACCCCGGGAACTTGGACAACCACATCAGTCCAGTCTAGTTTAAATTCAATTAGCTCAACTTAAATCCAATAATCATTAGGTGCCTCACCCTAGGTGTCCAAATGACCCAAGACCTAGAACTCGGTTCTGGTCTAGCCCTGACCGGCGACCCATCAGACCTACGATACACCAATGGACTGGGGCAGCTAATACAATGCTAAACTCAACAAATTAGCCCTTAGCTTTCAGAAAACAGACCTAAAAACCCTAACCCTAACCCTAGCTGAGAACGCTAACCCTAACCCTAGCCGAGAACGCTAACCCTAACCCTAACGCCAATTCTAACCCGGAAGTCCAACCACGCCCCTAAAAATTTGCATATTACCCATGATGCATCTGCAAAAATTGACACCATAACCGAAAACGCTGCTTCAAAACATGGAGACCCCCCGAAAATCGCCCCCCAAGTACACCCGGGAGAACCTCGGCCTCCGTGCTGAAGATCCCCAGAGACTGCCAGATTGACTCTGAAGAACTGTCTCTGAGCTCTTTTGAGAGCTTCAACACCAGAGACCCCCAGAGGGAGTTCTACGAGGGACCCGCAGCGACTCCAGAGCACCATTCCTTAGCCAGCTTGGGGTAGGCAGACAGGTTAGCATAGGGGGGAGCCTGGTCGAAGCGTGGGGGCTTCCAGACTAGCTGGAGGTACGCTCCACCACCAGGAATACTCCCCCTGGGTGGTTACTCTAGACCCTGCTAGCATGGGCGCCTTCCACCGGGGAATGATGGTGAAGCAACGCTTGCTGAACCTGGTAGTTCTCCGGAGGGAGCGCTCGGGGACGGGGATAGGGTTATCCGCTCGGGGCGCTGCCCCGGGTGGCCCTTTTCCCCTAGCCACCGTAGAATGAGCGCCGTCTCCACCGGGGAAGTGCTCAGGGGAGGGAGCGAGCCGACGTTCGGGTCGAGCCGGGCGGGCGACAGCTTGTCCCGGAGCTCCCCGAGTGCCGGTCCCGCTCCCGTTAACGGCAAGACCGAAGAAGACGAGACCCACCTCTCAACCTTGTCTGGGCAGATTGGAGTAACCTAACGGTGCCAACAACCAATCTCAACCTGAACAAGGGGTAAGTAGACGGCCCTCCCGGGTCCACTAGGACAGCACGCGGGATGTGGTGGTCCACGGCGTCAAGGACCTTAAACGTGGCCGAGTCTTCTATGGAGGATAGCTCCGCTCATGCACAGCACATGCTGCACCACACGTGAAGACTGACGGAGGAACCCCCACTGGAAGAAGAGGACTCCACCTGGAACAATTGGACAGAAAAAACAGAAATTAGTTCAAATCTGGTCTTTAATATTAACCCTAAATTGAATTTTAATCCAAATCCTTACCTGACCTTTTGACCCCCGGAATCCAAATCCTCCTGGACAGGAAATCTCAACTCTCCTGAAGAAGAGGACTCCACCTGGAACAACTGAACAGAGAGAAAACTAAAATTAGTTCAAATCTGGCCTTAATATTAATTCATCCTACCTGACCTTTTGACCTCTTAGAATCCAAATCCTCCTAGACAGAAAAACTTAAACTCTTTACACCTAGAAACTCAATTTAACCTTAATTCTGACCTATTGACCTTCTTAACTTAACCAATTCACTCTGATCAATCTAAATTAACTATCAATTCAAACCTTGATTACGCTAAATTTAATGTGCCACCTCTAAAACAAACCAATTGGCTAAGAGGACATACCCTGGGACTTGATCACCCCAGGGGGCCGCCCTTAGGGGAGGGTGTCTAGTGGTAAATGGCCGAAACGCCCGATGAACCTAAGGTACACTACTGATGATATGTCCTCACTATTTAGTTCAAAGTAACTTAGACCAAACTGTCTAAACCCTAACATGTGACTTATCCTAAACCTAACAAGTAGAACTCAATGCCTAAACCCAACCTGGCACATTAGCAACAACTTAACCTCAACCTTGGCTTCCTACTAACCCTAACCATAGGGGCCTCATGCCTAAACCTAACCGTTAGACTCCAAACTAGGACTCTAACAACTAAATTAACTCTTATCCCTCACCTGGGCATTCCCCTAAACCTAACCGTGGGATCCCTGTACCTAACCCTAACGATTGAAATCCCAAACGGAGAACTTGAAAATGTCTCTAAGACCGAAAGCAATCAAGCGAGGAGGAACAAATCCAAAAAAATGGCAAAGCTCACCCTTTGCAGCTGTCTCACGGCCTCCTGGGGGCTGCAGAGGACGCTTTGACCATATAAAGGAATCTGCAAAACACAAGAGTAACTCAAGTATCGAGGAACATGAGTGACAAGCGTCGGCCCGTGCCTTGCCCTTGGCTCTCCACACCAAACTGCTCTACTCTAAAGGACTAGAGTGGGGGGAGTCATTGAGAAAAAACTCATACACCTAACCCAGCCAGAGCCATCGGACAACCTGTTCCTCTGAAAACTAAAAAAGAGTTACTCACAAGTACCTCCAACCTCCATCTTCCCCCCACGGGACGGAAGAGGGAGGAGGGATGCAGGTGGCGCCTAATCCGGCGGGGTTGTGGTGTTAGTATAACGATGTACACCCACTTCCTATCCCTGCGGAACTCCTTTCCGATTCTGCTCCTCGTGGCGAGGGCCTGAAAAACCTAAAAAACAGAAGACACATGGAATTTTTCCTCCAACCTCCCACTTCCCCCCACGGGACGGAAGAGGGAGGAGGGATGCAGGTGGCGCCTAATCCGGCGGGGTTGTGGTGTTAGTATAACGATGTACACCCACTTCCTTTCCCTGCGGAACTCCTTTCCGATTCTGCTCCTCGTGGTGAGGGCCCGGGAAACCTAAAGACAGAAGATCCTGGAAAACACACCTAATGGACTCACTTTTTCTTTTTTCTTTTTTCTTTTTTCTCCTCCAACCTCCCACTTCCCCCCACGGGACGGAAGAGGGGGGAGGGATGCAGGTGGCGCCTAATCCGGCGGGGTTGTGGTGTTAGTATAACGATGTACACCCACTTCCTTTCCCTGCGGAACTCCTTTCCGATTCTGCTCCTCGTGGTGAGGGCCCGGGAAACCTAAAGACAGAAGATCCTGGAAAACACACCTAATGGACTCACTTTTTCTTTTTTCTTTTTTCTCCTCCAACCTCCCACTTCCCCCCACGGGACGGAAGAGGGAGGAGGGATGCAGGTGGCGCCTAATCCGGCGGGGTTGTGGTGTTAGTATAACGATGTACACCCACTTCCTTTCCCTGCGGAACTCCTTTCCGATTCTGCTCCTCGTGGTGAGGGCCCGGGAAACCTAAAAAACAGAAGAAAGCCATGAAAAAAGACACCTAAGGAACTCACCCCCTATTTTTCTCTTTTTTTCTCCTCCAACCTCCCACTTCCCCCCACGGGACGGAAGAGGGAGGAGGGATGCAGGTGGCGCCTAATCCGGCGGGGTTGTGGTGTTAGTATAACGATGTACACCCACTTCCTTTCCCTGCGGAACTCCTTTCCGATTCTGCTCCTCGTGGTGAGGGCCCGGGAAACCTAAAAAACAGAAGAAAGCCATGAAAAAAGACACCTAAGGAACTCACCCCCTATTTTTCTCTTTTTTTCTCCTCCAACCTCCCACTTCCCCCCACGGGACGGAAGAGGGAGGAGGGATGCAGGTGGCGCCTAATCCGGCGGGGTTGTGGTGTTAGTATAACGATGTACACCCACTTCCTATCCCTGCGGAACTCCTTTCCGATTCTGCTCCTCGTGGTGTGGCACCAAGACCTACAAGGATGAAGAGGAAATAACAGAAAAGAACACCAAACCCCGGGAACTTGGACAACCACATCAGTCCAGTCTAGTTTAAATTCAATTAGCTCAACTTAAATCCAATAATCATTAGGTGCCTCACCCTAGGTGTCCAAATGACCCAAGACCTAGAACTCGGTTCTGGTCTAGCCCTGACCGGCGACCCATCAGACCTACGATACACCAATGGACTGGGGCAGCTAATACAATGCTAAACTCAACAAATTAGCCCTTAGCTTTCAGAAAACAGACCTAAAAACCCTAACCCTAACCCTAGCTGAGAACGCTAACCCTAACCCTAACGCCAATTCTAACCCGGAAGCCCAACCACGCCCCTAAAAATTTGCATATTACCCATGATGCATCTGCAAAAATTGACACCATAACCGAAAACGCTGCTTCAAAACATGGAGACCCCCCGAAAATCGCCCCCCAAGTACACCCGGGAGAACCTCGGCCTCCGCGCTGAAGATCCCCAGAGACTGCCAGATTGACTCTGAAGAACTGTCTCTGAGCTCTTTTGAGAGCTTCAACACCAGAGACCCCCAGAGGGAGTTCTACGAGGGACCCGCAGCGACTCCAGAGCACCATTCCTTAGCCAGCTTGGGGTAGGCAGACAGGTTAGCATAGGGGGGAGCCTGGTCGAAGCGTGGGGGCTTCCAGACTAGCTGGAGGTACGCTCCACCACCAGGAATACTCCCCCTGAGTGGTTACTCTAGACCCTGCTAGCATGGGCGCCTTCCACTGGGGAATGATGGTGAAGCAACGCTTGCTGAACCTGGTAGTTCTCCAGAGGGAGCGCTCGGGGACGGGGATAGGGTTATCCGCTCGGGGCGCTGCCCCGGGTGGCCCTTTTCCCCTAGCCACCGTAGAATGAGCGCCGTCTCCACCGGGGAGGTGCTCAGGGGAGGGAGCGGGCCGACGTTCGGGTCGAGCCGGGCGGGCGACAGCTTGTCCCGGAGCTCCCCGAGTGCCGGTCCCGCTCCCGTTAACGGCAAGACCGAAGAAGACGAGACCCACCTCTCAACCTTGTCTGGGCAGATTGGAGTAACCTAACGGTGCCAACAACCAATCTCAACCTGAACAAGGGGTAAGTAGACGGCCCTCCCGGGTCCACTAGGACAGCACGCGGGATGTGGTGGTCCACGGCGTCAAGGACCTTAAACGTGGCCGAGTCTTCTATGGAGGATAGCTCCGCTCATGCACAGCACATGCTGCACCACACGTGAAGACTGACGGAGGAACCCCCACTGGAAGAAGAGGACTCCACCTGGAACAACTGGACAGAGAGAAAACTAAAATTAGTTCAAATCTGGCCTTGGTATTGATTCATCCTACCTGACCTTTTGACCTCTTAGAATCAAAATCCTCCTAGACAGAAAAACTTAAACTCTTTACACCTAGAAACTCAATTTAACCTTAATTCTGACCTATTGACCTTCTTAACTTAACCAATTCACTCTGATCAATCTAAATTAACCATCAATTCAAACCTTGATTACGCTAAATTTAATGTGCCACTTCTAAAACAAACCAATTGGCTAAGAGGACATACCCTGGGACTTGATCACCCCAGGGGGCCGCCCTTAGGGGAGGGTGTCTAGTGGTAAATGGCCGAAACGCCCGATGAACCTAAGGTACACTACTGATGATATGTCCTCACTATTTAGTTCAAAGTAACTTAGAGCAAACTGTCTAAACCCTAACATGGGACTTATCCTAAACCTAACAAGTAGACCTCAATGCCTAAACCCAACCTGGCACATTAGCAACAACTTAACCTCAACCTTGGCTTCCTACTAACCCTAACCATAGGGGCCTCATGCCTAAACCTAACCGTTAGACTCCAAACTAGGACTCTAACAACTAAATTAACTCTTATCCCTCACCTGGGCATTCCCCTAAACCTAACCGTGGGATCCCTGTGCCTAAACCTAACGATTGAAATCCCAAACGGAGAACTTGAAAATGTCTCTAAGACCGAAAGCAATCAAATGAGGAGGAACAAATCCAAAAAAATGGCAAAGCTCACCCTTTGCAGCTGTCTCACGGCCTCCTGGGGGCTGCAGAGGACGCTTTGACCATATAAAGGAATCTGCAAAACACAAGAGTAACTCAAGTATCGAGGAACATGAGTGACAAGCGTCGGCCCGTGCCTTGCCCTTGGCTCTCCACACCAAACTGCTCTACTCTAAAGGACTAGAGTGGGGGGAGTCATTGAGAAAAAACTCATACACCTAACCCAGCCAGAGCCATCGGACAACCTGTTCCTCTGAAAACTAAAAAAGAGTTACTCACAAGTACCTCCAACCTCCATCTTCCCCCCACGGGACGGAAGAGGGAGGAGGGATGCAGGTGGCGCCTAATCCGGCGGGGTTGTGGTGTTAGTATAACGATGTACACCCACTTCCTATCCCTGCGGAACTCCTTTCCGATTCTGCTCCTCGTGGCGAGGGCCTGAAAAACCTAAAAAACAGAAGACACATGGAATTTTTCCTCCAACCTCCCACTTCCCCCCACGGGACGGAAGAGGGAGGAGGGATGCAGGTGGCGCCTAATCCGGCGGGGTTGTGGTGTTAGTATAACGATGTACACCCACTTCCTTTCCCTGCGGAACTCCTTTCCGATTCTGCTCCTCGTGGTGAGGGCCCGGGAAACCTAAAGACAGAAGATCCTGGAAAACACACCTAATGGACTCACTTTTTCTTTTTTCTTTTTTCTTTTTTCTCCTCCAACCTCCCACTTCCCCCCACGGGACGGAAGAGGGGGGAGGGATGCAGGTGGCGCCTAATCCGGCGGGGTTGTGGTGTTAGTATAACGATGTACACCCACTTCCTTTCCCTGCGGAACTCCTTTCCGATTCTGCTCCTCGTGGTGAGGGCCCGGGAAACCTAAAGACAGAAGATCCTGGAAAACACACCTAATGGACTCACTTTTTCTTTTTTCTTTTTTCTCCTCCAACCTCCCACTTCCCCCCACGGGACGGAAGAGGGAGGAGGGATGCAGGTGGCGCCTAATCCGGCGGGGTTGTGGTGTTAGTATAACGATGTACACCCACTTCCTTTCCCTGCGGAACTCCTTTCCGATTCTGCTCCTCGTGGTGAGGGCCCGGGAAACCTAAAAAACAGAAGAAAGCCATGAAAAAAGACACCTAAGGAACTCACCCCCTATTTTTCTCTTTTTTTCTCCTCCAACCTCCCACTTCCCCCCACGGGACGGAAGAGGGAGGAGGGATGCAGGTGGCGCCTAATCCGGCGGGGTTGTGGTGTTAGTATAACGATGTACACCCACTTCCTTTCCCTGCGGAACTCCTTTCCGATTCTGCTCCTCGTGGTGAGGGCCCGGGAAACCTAAAAAACAGAAGAAAGCCATGAAAAAAGACACCTAAGGAACTCACCCCCTATTTTTCTCTTTTTTTCTCCTCCAACCTCCCACTTCCCCCCACGGGACGGAAGAGGGAGGAGGGATGCAGGTGGCGCCTAATCCGGCGGGGTTGTGGTGTTAGTATAACGATGTACACCCACTTCCTATCCCTGCGGAACTCCTTTCCGATTCTGCTCCTCGTGGTGTGGCACCAAGACCTACAAGGATGAAGAGGAAATAACAGAAAAGAACACCAAACCCCGGGAACTTGGACAACCACATCAGTCCAGTCTAGTTTAAATTCAATTAGCTCAACTTAAATCCAATAATCATTAGGTGCCTCACCCTAGGTGTCCAAATGACCCAAGACCTAGAACTCGGTTCTGGTCTAGCCCTGACCGGCGACCCATCAGACCTACGATACACCAATGGACTGGGGCAGCTAATACAATGCTAAACTCAACAAATTAGCCCTTAGCTTTCAGAAAACAGACCTAAAAACCCTAACCCTAACCCTAGCTGAGAACGCTAACCCTAACCCTAGCCGAGAACGCTAACCCTAACCCTAACGCCAATTCTAACCCGGAAGTCCAACCACGCCCCTAAAAATTTGCATATTACCCATGATGCATCTGCAAAAATTGACACCATAACCGAAAACGCTGCTTCAAAACATGGAGACCCCCCGAAAATCGCCCCCCAAGTACACCCGGGAGAACCTCGGCCTCCGTGCTGAAGATCCCCAGAGACTGCCAGATTGACTCTGAAGAACTGTCTCTGAGCTCTTTTGAGAGCTTCAACACCAGAGACCCCCAGAGGGAGTTCTACGAGGGACCCGCAGCGACTCCAGAGCACCATTCCTTAGCCAGCTTGGGGTAGGCAGACAGGTTAGCATAGGGGGGAGCCTGGTCGAAGCGTGGGGGCTTCCAGACTAGCTGGAGGTACGCTCCACCACCAGGAATACTCCCCCTGGGTGGTTACTCTAGACCCTGCTAGCATGGGCGCCTTCCACCGGGGAATGATGGTGAAGCAACGCTTGCTGAACCTGGTAGTTCTCCGGAGGGAGCGCTCGGGGACGGGGATAGGGTTATCCGCTCGGGGCGCTGCCCCGGGTGGCCCTTTTCCCCTAGCCACCGTAGAATGAGCGCCGTCTCCACCGGGGAAGTGCTCAGGGGAGGGAGCGAGCCGACGTTCGGGTCGAGCCGGGCGGGCGACAGCTTGTCCCGGAGCTCCCCGAGTGCCGGTCCCGCTCCCGTTAACGGCAAGACCGAAGAAGACGAGACCCACCTCTCAACCTTGTCTGGGCAGATTGGAGTAACCTAACGGTGCCAACAACCAATCTCAACCTGAACAAGGGGTAAGTAGACGGCCCTCCCGGGTCCACTAGGACAGCACGCGGGATGTGGTGGTCCACGGCGTCAAGGACCTTAAACGTGGCCGAGTCTTCTATGGAGGATAGCTCCGCTCATGCACAGCACATGCTGCACCACACGTGAAGACTGACGGAGGAACCCCCACTGGAAGAAGAGGACTCCACCTGGAACAACTGGACAGAGAGAAAACTAAAATTAGTTCAAATCTGGCCTTGGTATTGATTCATCCTACCTGACCTTTTGACCTCTTAGAATCAAAATCCTCCTAGACAGAAAAACTTAAACTCTTTACACCTAGAAACTCAATTTAACCTTAATTCTGACCTATTGACCTTCTTAACTTAACCAATTCACTCTGATCAATCTAAATTAACCATCAATTCAAACCTTGATTACGCTAAATTTAATGTGCCACTTCTAAAACAAACCAATTGGCTAAGAGGACATACCCTGGGACTTGATCACCCCAGGGGGCCGCCCTTAGGGGAGGGTGTCTAGTGGTAAATGGCCGAAACGCCCGATGAACCTAAGGTACACTACTGATGATATGTCCTCACTATTTAGTTCAAAGTAACTTAGAGCAAACTGTCTAAACCCTAACATGGGACTTATCCTAAACCTAACAAGTAGACCTCAATGCCTAAACCCAACCTGGCACATTAGCAACAACTTAACCTCAACCTTGGCTTCCTACTAACCCTAACCATAGGGGCCTCATGCCTAAACCTAACCGTTAGACTCCAAACTAGGACTCTAACAACTAAATTAACTCTTATCCCTCACCTGGGCATTCCCCTAAACCTAACCGTGGGATCCCTGTGCCTAAACCTAACGATTGAAATCCCAAACGGAGAACTTGAAAATGTCTCTAAGACCGAAAGCAATCAAATGAGGAGGAACAAATCCAAAAAAATGGCAAAGCTCACCCTTTGCAGCTGTCTCACGGCCTCCTGGGGGCTGCAGAGGACGCTTTGACCATATAAAGGAATCTGCAAAACACAAGAGTAACTCAAGTATCGAGGAACATGAGTGACAAGCGTCGGCCCGTGCCTTGCCCTTGGCTCTCCACACCAAACTGCTCTACTCTAAAGGACTAGAGTGGGGGGAGTCATTGAGAAAAAACTCATACACCTAACCCAGCCAGAGCCATCGGACAACCTGTTCCTCTGAAAACTAAAAAAGAGTTACTCACAAGTACCTCCAACCTCCATCTTCCCCCCACGGGACGGAAGAGGGAGGAGGGATGCAGGTGGCGCCTAATCCGGCGGGGTTGTGGTGTTAGTATAACGATGTACACCCACTTCCTATCCCTGCGGAACTCCTTTCCGATTCTGCTCCTCGTGGCGAGGGCCTGAAAAACCTAAAAAACAGAAGACACATGGAATTTTTCCTCCAACCTCCCACTTCCCCCCACGGGACGGAAGAGGGAGGAGGGATGCAGGTGGCGCCTAATCCGGCGGGGTTGTGGTGTTAGTATAACGATGTACACCCACTTCCTTTCCCTGCGGAACTCCTTTCCGATTCTGCTCCTCGTGGTGAGGGCCCGGGAAACCTAAAGACAGAAGATCCTGGAAAACACACCTAATGGACTCACTTTTTCTTTTTTCTTTTTTCTTTTTTCTCCTCCAACCTCCCACTTCCCCCCACGGGACGGAAGAGGGGGGAGGGATGCAGGTGGCGCCTAATCCGGCGGGGTTGTGGTGTTAGTATAACGATGTACACCCACTTCCTTTCCCTGCGGAACTCCTTTCCGATTCTGCTCCTCGTGGTGAGGGCCCGGGAAACCTAAAGACAGAAGATCCTGGAAAACACACCTAATGGACTCACTTTTTCTTTTTTCTTTTTTCTCCTCCAACCTCCCACTTCCCCCCACGGGACGGAAGAGGGAGGAGGGATGCAGGTGGCGCCTAATCCGGCGGGGTTGTGGTGTTAGTATAACGATGTACACCCACTTCCTTTCCCTGCGGAACTCCTTTCCGATTCTGCTCCTCGTGGTGAGGGCCCGGGAAACCTAAAAAACAGAAGAAAGCCATGAAAAAAGACACCTAAGGAACTCACCCCCTATTTTTCTCTTTTTTTCTCCTCCAACCTCCCACTTCCCCCCACGGGACGGAAGAGGGAGGAGGGATGCAGGTGGCGCCTAATCCGGCGGGGTTGTGGTGTTAGTATAACGATGTACACCCACTTCCTTTCCCTGCGGAACTCCTTTCCGATTCTGCTCCTCGTGGTGAGGGCCCGGGAAACCTAAAAAACAGAAGAAAGCCATGAAAAAAGACACCTAAGGAACTCACCCCCTATTTTTCTCTTTTTTTCTCCTCCAACCTCCCACTTCCCCCCACGGGACGGAAGAGGGAGGAGGGATGCAGGTGGCGCCTAATCCGGCGGGGTTGTGGTGTTAGTATAACGATGTACACCCACTTCCTATCCCTGCGGAACTCCTTTCCGATTCTGCTCCTCGTGGTGTGGCACCAAGACCTACAAGGATGAAGAGGAAATAACAGAAAAGAACACCAAACCCCGGGAACTTGGACAACCACATCAGTCCAGTCTAGTTTAAATTCAATTAGCTCAACTTAAATCCAATAATCATTAGGTGCCTCACCCTAGGTGTCCAAATGACCCAAGACCTAGAACTCGGTTCTGGTCTAGCCCTGACCGGCGACCCATCAGACCTACGATACACCAATGGACTGGGGCAGCTAATACAATGCTAAACTCAACAAATTAGCCCTTAGCTTTCAGAAAACAGACCTAAAAACCCTAACCCTAACCCTAGCTGAGAACGCTAACCCTAACCCTAGCCGAGAACGCTAACCCTAACCCTAACGCCAATTCTAACCCGGAAGTCCAACCACGCCCCTAAAAATTTGCATATTACCCATGATGCATCTGCAAAAATTGACACCATAACCGAAAACGCTGCTTCAAAACATGGAGACCCCCCGAAAATCGCCCCCCAAGTACACCCGGGAGAACCTCGGCCTCCGTGCTGAAGATCCCCAGAGACTGCCAGATTGACTCTGAAGAACTGTCTCTGAGCTCTTTTGAGAGCTTCAACACCAGAGACCCCCAGAGGGAGTTCTACGAGGGACCCGCAGCGACTCCAGAGCACCATTCCTTAGCCAGCTTGGGGTAGGCAGACAGGTTAGCATAGGGGGGAGCCTGGTCGAAGCGTGGGGGCTTCCAGACTAGCTGGAGGTACGCTCCACCACCAGGAATACTCCCCCTGGGTGGTTACTCTAGACCCTGCTAGCATGGGCGCCTTCCACCGGGGAATGATGGTGAAGCAACGCTTGCTGAACCTGGTAGTTCTCCGGAGGGAGCGCTCGGGGACGGGGATAGGGTTATCCGCTCGGGGCGCTGCCCCGGGTGGCCCTTTTCCCCTAGCCACCGTAGAATGAGCGCCGTCTCCACCGGGGAAGTGCTCAGGGGAGGGAGCGAGCCGACGTTCGGGTCGAGCCGGGCGGGCGACAGCTTGTCCCGGAGCTCCCCGAGTGCCGGTCCCGCTCCCGTTAACGGCAAGACCGAAGAAGACGAGACCCACCTCTCAACCTTGTCTGGGCAGATTGGAGTAACCTAACGGTGCCAACAACCAATCTCAACCTGAACAAGGGGTAAGTAGACGGCCCTCCCGGGTCCACTAGGACAGCACGCGGGATGTGGTGGTCCACGGCGTCAAGGACCTTAAACGTGGCCGAGTCTTCTATGGAGGATAGCTCCGCTCATGCACAGCACATGCTGCACCACACGTGAAGACTGACGGAGGAACCCCCACTGGAAGAAGAGGACTCCACCTGGAACAATTGGACAGAAAAAACAGAAATTAGTTCAAATCTGGTCTTTAATATTAACCCTAAATTGAATTTTAATCCAAATCCTTACCTGACCTTTTGACCCCCGGAATCCAAATCCTCCTGGACAGGAAATCTCAACTCTCCTGAAGAAGAGGACTCCACCTGGAACAACTGAACAGAGAGAAAACTAAAATTAGTTCAAATCTGGCCTTAATATTAATTCATCCTACCTGACCTTTTGACCTCTTAGAATCCAAATCCTCCTAGACAGAAAAACTTAAACTCTTTACACCTAGAAACTCAATTTAACCTTAATTCTGACCTATTGACCTTCTTAACTTAACCAATTCACTCTGATCAATCTAAATTAACTATCAATTCAAACCTTGATTACGCTAAATTTAATGTGCCACCTCTAAAACAAACCAATTGGCTAAGAGGACATACCCTGGGACTTGATCACCCCAGGGGGCCGCCCTTAGGGGAGGGTGTCTAGTGGTAAATGGCCGAAACGCCCGATGAACCTAAGGTACACTACTGATGATATGTCCTCACTATTTAGTTCAAAGTAACTTAGACCAAACTGTCTAAACCCTAACATGTGACTTATCCTAAACCTAACAAGTAGAACTCAATGCCTAAACCCAACCTGGCACATTAGCAACAACTTAACCTCAACCTTGGCTTCCTACTAACCCTAACCATAGGGGCCTCATGCCTAAACCTAACCGTTAGACTCCAAACTAGGACTCTAACAACTAAATTAACTCTTATCCCTCACCTGGGCATTCCCCTAAACCTAACCGTGGGATCCCTGTACCTAACCCTAACGATTGAAATCCCAAACGGAGAACTTGAAAATGTCTCTAAGACCGAAAGCAATCAAGCGAGGAGGAACAAATCCAAAAAAATGGCAAAGCTCACCCTTTGCAGCTGTCTCACGGCCTCCTGGGGGCTGCAGAGGACGCTTTGACCATATAAAGGAATCTGCAAAACACAAGAGTAACTCAAGTATCGAGGAACATGAGTGACAAGCGTCGGCCCGTGCCTTGCCCTTGGCTCTCCACACCAAACTGCTCTACTCTAAAGGACTAGAGTGGGGGGAGTCATTGAGAAAAAACTCATACACCTAACCCAGCCAGAGCCATCGGACAACCTGTTCCTCTGAAAACTAAAAAAGAGTTACTCACAAGTACCTCCAACCTCCATCTTCCCCCCACGGGACGGAAGAGGGAGGAGGGATGCAGGTGGCGCCTAATCCGGCGGGGTTGTGGTGTTAGTATAACGATGTACACCCACTTCCTATCCCTGCGGAACTCCTTTCCGATTCTGCTCCTCGTGGCGAGGGCCTGAAAAACCTAAAAAACAGAAGACACATGGAATTTTTCCTCCAACCTCCCACTTCCCCCCACGGGACGGAAGAGGGAGGAGGGATGCAGGTGGCGCCTAATCCGGCGGGGTTGTGGTGTTAGTATAACGATGTACACCCACTTCCTTTCCCTGCGGAACTCCTTTCCGATTCTGCTCCTCGTGGTGAGGGCCCGGGAAACCTAAAGACAGAAGATCCTGGAAAACACACCTAATGGACTCACTTTTTCTTTTTTCTTTTTTCTTTTTTCTCCTCCAACCTCCCACTTCCCCCCACGGGACGGAAGAGGGGGGAGGGATGCAGGTGGCGCCTAATCCGGCGGGGTTGTGGTGTTAGTATAACGATGTACACCCACTTCCTTTCCCTGCGGAACTCCTTTCCGATTCTGCTCCTCGTGGTGAGGGCCCGGGAAACCTAAAGACAGAAGATCCTGGAAAACACACCTAATGGACTCACTTTTTCTTTTTTCTTTTTTCTCCTCCAACCTCCCACTTCCCCCCACGGGACGGAAGAGGGAGGAGGGATGCAGGTGGCGCCTAATCCGGCGGGGTTGTGGTGTTAGTATAACGATGTACACCCACTTCCTTTCCCTGCGGAACTCCTTTCCGATTCTGCTCCTCGTGGTGAGGGCCCGGGAAACCTAAAAAACAGAAGAAAGCCATGAAAAAAGACACCTAAGGAACTCACCCCCTATTTTTCTCTTTTTTTCTCCTCCAACCTCCCACTTCCCCCCACGGGACGGAAGAGGGAGGAGGGATGCAGGTGGCGCCTAATCCGGCGGGGTTGTGGTGTTAGTATAACGATGTACACCCACTTCCTTTCCCTGCGGAACTCCTTTCCGATTCTGCTCCTCGTGGTGAGGGCCCGGGAAACCTAAAAAACAGAAGAAAGCCATGAAAAAAGACACCTAAGGAACTCACCCCCTATTTTTCTCTTTTTTTCTCCTCCAACCTCCCACTTCCCCCCACGGGACGGAAGAGGGAGGAGGGATGCAGGTGGCGCCTAATCCGGCGGGGTTGTGGTGTTAGTATAACGATGTACACCCACTTCCTATCCCTGCGGAACTCCTTTCCGATTCTGCTCCTCGTGGTGTGGCACCAAGACCTACAAGGATGAAGAGGAAATAACAGAAAAGAACACCAAACCCCGGGAACTTGGACAACCACATCAGTCCAGTCTAGTTTAAATTCAATTAGCTCAACTTAAATCCAATAATCATTAGGTGCCTCACCCTAGGTGTCCAAATGACCCAAGACCTAGAACTCGGTTCTGGTCTAGCCCTGACCGGCGACCCATCAGACCTACGATACACCAATGGACTGGGGCAGCTAATACAATGCTAAACTCAACAAATTAGCCCTTAGCTTTCAGAAAACAGACCTAAAAACCCTAACCCTAACCCTAGCTGAGAACGCTAACCCTAACCCTAACGCCAATTCTAACCCGGAAGCCCAACCACGCCCCTAAAAATTTGCATATTACCCATGATGCATCTGCAAAAATTGACACCATAACCGAAAACGCTGCTTCAAAACATGGAGACCCCCCGAAAATCGCCCCCCAAGTACACCCGGGAGAACCTCGGCCTCCGCGCTGAAGATCCCCAGAGACTGCCAGATTGACTCTGAAGAACTGTCTCTGAGCTCTTTTGAGAGCTTCAACACCAGAGACCCCCAGAGGGAGTTCTACGAGGGACCCGCAGCGACTCCAGAGCACCATTCCTTAGCCAGCTTGGGGTAGGCAGACAGGTTAGCATAGGGGGGAGCCTGGTCGAAGCGTGGGGGCTTCCAGACTAGCTGGAGGTACGCTCCACCACCAGGAATACTCCCCCTGAGTGGTTACTCTAGACCCTGCTAGCATGGGCGCCTTCCACTGGGGAATGATGGTGAAGCAACGCTTGCTGAACCTGGTAGTTCTCCAGAGGGAGCGCTCGGGGACGGGGATAGGGTTATCCGCTCGGGGCGCTGCCCCGGGTGGCCCTTTTCCCCTAGCCACCGTAGAATGAGCGCCGTCTCCACCGGGGAGGTGCTCAGGGGAGGGAGCGGGCCGACGTTCGGGTCGAGCCGGGCGGGCGACAGCTTGTCCCGGAGCTCCCCGAGTGCCGGTCCCGCTCCCGTTAACGGCAAGACCGAAGAAGACGAGACCCACCTCTCAACCTTGTCTGGGCAGATTGGAGTAACCTAACGGTGCCAACAACCAATCTCAACCTGAACAAGGGGTAAGTAGACGGCCCTCCCGGGTCCACTAGGACAGCACGCGGGATGTGGTGGTCCACGGCGTCAAGGACCTTAAACGTGGCCGAGTCTTCTATGGAGGATAGCTCCGCTCATGCACAGCACATGCTGCACCACACGTGAAGACTGACGGAGGAACCCCCACTGGAAGAAGAGGACTCCACCTGGAACAACTGGACAGAGAGAAAACTAAAATTAGTTCAAATCTGGCCTTGGTATTGATTCATCCTACCTGACCTTTTGACCTCTTAGAATCAAAATCCTCCTAGACAGAAAAACTTAAACTCTTTACACCTAGAAACTCAATTTAACCTTAATTCTGACCTATTGACCTTCTTAACTTAACCAATTCACTCTGATCAATCTAAATTAACCATCAATTCAAACCTTGATTACGCTAAATTTAATGTGCCACTTCTAAAACAAACCAATTGGCTAAGAGGACATACCCTGGGACTTGATCACCCCAGGGGGCCGCCCTTAGGGGAGGGTGTCTAGTGGTAAATGGCCGAAACGCCCGATGAACCTAAGGTACACTACTGATGATATGTCCTCACTATTTAGTTCAAAGTAACTTAGAGCAAACTGTCTAAACCCTAACATGGGACTTATCCTAAACCTAACAAGTAGACCTCAATGCCTAAACCCAACCTGGCACATTAGCAACAACTTAACCTCAACCTTGGCTTCCTACTAACCCTAACCATAGGGGCCTCATGCCTAAACCTAACCGTTAGACTCCAAACTAGGACTCTAACAACTAAATTAACTCTTATCCCTCACCTGGGCATTCCCCTAAACCTAACCGTGGGATCCCTGTACCTAACCCTAACGATTGAAATCCCAAACGGAGAACTTGAAAATGTCTCTAAGACCGAAAGCAATCAAGCGAGGAGGAACAAATCCAAAAAAATGGCAAAGCTCACCCTTTGCAGCTGTCTCACGGCCTCCTGGGGGCTGCAGAGGACGCTTTGACCATATAAAGGAATCTGCAAAACACAAGAGTAACTCAAGTATCGAGGAACATGAGTGACAAGCGTCGGCCCGTGCCTTGCCCTTGGCTCTCCACACCAAACTGCTCTACTCTAAAGGACTAGAGTGGGGGGAGTCATTGAGAAAAAACTCATACACCTAACCCAGCCAGAGCCATCGGACAACCTGTTCCTCTGAAAACTAAAAAAGAGTTACTCACAAGTACCTCCAACCTCCATCTTCCCCCCACGGGACGGAAGAGGGAGGAGGGATGCAGGTGGCGCCTAATCCGGCGGGGTTGTGGTGTTAGTATAACGATGTACACCCACTTCCTATCCCTGCGGAACTCCTTTCCGATTCTGCTCCTCGTGGCGAGGGCCTGAAAAACCTAAAAAACAGAAGACACATGGAATTTTTCCTCCAACCTCCCACTTCCCCCCACGGGACGGAAGAGGGAGGAGGGATGCAGGTGGCGCCTAATCCGGCGGGGTTGTGGTGTTAGTATAACGATGTACACCCACTTCCTTTCCCTGCGGAACTCCTTTCCGATTCTGCTCCTCGTGGTGAGGGCCCGGGAAACCTAAAGACAGAAGATCCTGGAAAACACACCTAATGGACTCACTTTTTCTTTTTTCTTTTTTCTTTTTTCTCCTCCAACCTCCCACTTCCCCCCACGGGACGGAAGAGGGGGGAGGGATGCAGGTGGCGCCTAATCCGGCGGGGTTGTGGTGTTAGTATAACGATGTACACCCACTTCCTTTCCCTGCGGAACTCCTTTCCGATTCTGCTCCTCGTGGTGAGGGCCCGGGAAACCTAAAGACAGAAGATCCTGGAAAACACACCTAATGGACTCACTTTTTCTTTTTTCTTTTTTCTCCTCCAACCTCCCACTTCCCCCCACGGGACGGAAGAGGGAGGAGGGATGCAGGTGGCGCCTAATCCGGCGGGGTTGTGGTGTTAGTATAACGATGTACACCCACTTCCTTTCCCTGCGGAACTCCTTTCCGATTCTGCTCCTCGTGGTGAGGGCCCGGGAAACCTAAAAAACAGAAGAAAGCCATGAAAAAAGACACCTAAGGAACTCACCCCCTATTTTTCTCTTTTTTTCTCCTCCAACCTCCCACTTCCCCCCACGGGACGGAAGAGGGAGGAGGGATGCAGGTGGCGCCTAATCCGGCGGGGTTGTGGTGTTAGTATAACGATGTACACCCACTTCCTTTCCCTGCGGAACTCCTTTCCGATTCTGCTCCTCGTGGTGAGGGCCCGGGAAACCTAAAAAACAGAAGAAAGCCATGAAAAAAGACACCTAAGGAACTCACCCCCTATTTTTCTCTTTTTTTCTCCTCCAACCTCCCACTTCCCCCCACGGGACGGAAGAGGGAGGAGGGATGCAGGTGGCGCCTAATCCGGCGGGGTTGTGGTGTTAGTATAACGATGTACACCCACTTCCTATCCCTGCGGAACTCCTTTCCGATTCTGCTCCTCGTGGTGTGGCACCAAGACCTACAAGGATGAAGAGGAAATAACAGAAAAGAACACCAAACCCCGGGAACTTGGACAACCACATCAGTCCAGTCTAGTTTAAATTCAATTAGCTCAACTTAAATCCAATAATCATTAGGTGCCTCACCCTAGGTGTCCAAATGACCCAAGACCTAGAACTCGGTTCTGGTCTAGCCCTGACCGGCGACCCATCAGACCTACGATACACCAATGGACTGGGGCAGCTAATACAATGCTAAACTCAACAAATTAGCCCTTAGCTTTCAGAAAACAGACCTAAAAACCCTAACCCTAACCCTAGCTGAGAACGCTAACCCTAACCCTAGCCGAGAACGCTAACCCTAACCCTAACGCCAATTCTAACCCGGAAGTCCAACCACGCCCCTAAAAATTTGCATATTACCCATGATGCATCTGCAAAAATTGACACCATAACCGAAAACGCTGCTTCAAAACATGGAGACCCCCCGAAAATCGCCCCCCAAGTACACCCGGGAGAACCTCGGCCTCCGTGCTGAAGATCCCCAGAGACTGCCAGATTGACTCTGAAGAACTGTCTCTGAGCTCTTTTGAGAGCTTCAACACCAGAGACCCCCAGAGGGAGTTCTACGAGGGACCCGCAGCGACTCCAGAGCACCATTCCTTAGCCAGCTTGGGGTAGGCAGACAGGTTAGCATAGGGGGGAGCCTGGTCGAAGCGTGGGGGCTTCCAGACTAGCTGGAGGTACGCTCCACCACCAGGAATACTCCCCCTGGGTGGTTACTCTAGACCCTGCTAGCATGGGCGCCTTCCACCGGGGAATGATGGTGAAGCAACGCTTGCTGAACCTGGTAGTTCTCCGGAGGGAGCGCTCGGGGACGGGGATAGGGTTATCCGCTCGGGGCGCTGCCCCGGGTGGCCCTTTTCCCCTAGCCACCGTAGAATGAGCGCCGTCTCCACCGGGGAAGTGCTCAGGGGAGGGAGCGAGCCGACGTTCGGGTCGAGCCGGGCGGGCGACAGCTTGTCCCGGAGCTCCCCGAGTGCCGGTCCCGCTCCCGTTAACGGCAAGACCGAAGAAGACGAGACCCACCTCTCAACCTTGTCTGGGCAGATTGGAGTAACCTAACGGTGCCAACAACCAATCTCAACCTGAACAAGGGGTAAGTAGACGGCCCTCCCGGGTCCACTAGGACAGCACGCGGGATGTGGTGGTCCACGGCGTCAAGGACCTTAAACGTGGCCGAGTCTTCTATGGAGGATAGCTCCGCTCATGCACAGCACATGCTGCACCACACGTGAAGACTGACGGAGGAACCCCCACTGGAAGAAGAGGACTCCACCTGGAACAATTGGACAGAAAAAACAGAAATTAGTTCAAATCTGGTCTTTAATATTAACCCTAAATTGAATTTTAATCCAAATCCTTACCTGACCTTTTGACCCCCGGAATCCAAATCCTCCTGGACAGGAAATCTCAACTCTCCTGAAGAAGAGGACTCCACCTGGAACAACTGAACAGAGAGAAAACTAAAATTAGTTCAAATCTGGCCTTAATATTAATTCATCCTACCTGACCTTTTGACCTCTTAGAATCCAAATCCTCCTAGACAGAAAAACTTAAACTCTTTACACCTAGAAACTCAATTTAACCTTAATTCTGACCTATTGACCTTCTTAACTTAACCAATTCACTCTGATCAATCTAAATTAACTATCAATTCAAACCTTGATTACGCTAAATTTAATGTGCCACCTCTAAAACAAACCAATTGGCTAAGAGGACATACCCTGGGACTTGATCACCCCAGGGGGCCGCCCTTAGGGGAGGGTGTCTAGTGGTAAATGGCCGAAACGCCCGATGAACCTAAGGTACACTACTGATGATATGTCCTCACTATTTAGTTCAAAGTAACTTAGACCAAACTGTCTAAACCCTAACATGTGACTTATCCTAAACCTAACAAGTAGAACTCAATGCCTAAACCCAACCTGGCACATTAGCAACAACTTAACCTCAACCTTGGCTTCCTACTAACCCTAACCATAGGGGCCTCATGCCTAAACCTAACCGTTAGACTCCAAACTAGGACTCTAACAACTAAATTAACTCTTATCCCTCACCTGGGCATTCCCCTAAACCTAACCGTGGGATCCCTGTACCTAACCCTAACGATTGAAATCCCAAACGGAGAACTTGAAAATGTCTCTAAGACCGAAAGCAATCAAGCGAGGAGGAACAAATCCAAAAAAATGGCAAAGCTCACCCTTTGCAGCTGTCTCACGGCCTCCTGGGGGCTGCAGAGGACGCTTTGACCATATAAAGGAATCTGCAAAACACAAGAGTAACTCAAGTATCGAGGAACATGAGTGACAAGCGTCGGCCCGTGCCTTGCCCTTGGCTCTCCACACCAAACTGCTCTACTCTAAAGGACTAGAGTGGGGGGAGTCATTGAGAAAAAACTCATACACCTAACCCAGCCAGAGCCATCGGACAACCTGTTCCTCTGAAAACTAAAAAAGAGTTACTCACAAGTACCTCCAACCTCCATCTTCCCCCCACGGGACGGAAGAGGGAGGAGGGATGCAGGTGGCGCCTAATCCGGCGGGGTTGTGGTGTTAGTATAACGATGTACACCCACTTCCTATCCCTGCGGAACTCCTTTCCGATTCTGCTCCTCGTGGCGAGGGCCTGAAAAACCTAAAAAACCAGAAGACAATGAATTTTTCCTCCAACCTCCCACTTCCCCCCACGGGACGGAAGAGGGAGGAGGGATGCAGGTGGCGCCTAATCCGGCGGGGTTGTGGTGTTAGTATAACGATGTACACCCACTTCCTTTCCCTGCGGAACTCCTTTCCGATTCTGCTCCTCGTGGTGAGGGCCCGGGAAACCTAAAGACAGAAGATCCTGGAAAACACACCTAATGGACTCACTTTTTCCTTTTTCTTTTTTCTCCTCCAACCTCCCACTTCCCCCCACGGGACGGAAGAGGGAGGAGGGATGCAGGTGGCGCCTAATCCGGCGGGGTTGTGGTGTTAGTATAACGATGTACACCCACTTCCTTTCCCTGCGGAACTCCTTTCCGATTCTGCTCCTCGTGGTGAGGGCCCGGGAAACCTAAAGACAGAAGATCCTGGAAAACACACCTAATGGACTCACTTTTTCTTTTTTCTTTTTTCTCCTCCAACCTCCCACTTCCCCCCACGGGACGGAAGAGGGGGGAGGGATGCAGGTGGCGCCTAATCCGGCGGGGTTGTGGTGTTAGTATAACGATGTACACCCACTTCCTATCCCTGCGGAACTCCTTTCCGATTCTGCTCCTCGTGGCGAGGGCCTGAAAAACCTAAAAAACCAGAAGACAATGAATTTTTCCTCCAACCTCCCACTTCCCCCCACGGGACGGAAGAGGGAGGAGGGATGCAGGTGGCGCCTAATCCGGCGGGGTTGTGGTGTTAGTATAACGATGTACACCCACTTCCTTTCCCTGCGGAACTCCTTTCCGATTCTGCTCCTCGTGGTGAGGGCCCGGGAAACCTAAAGACAGAAGATCCTGGAAAACACACCTAATGGACTCACTTTTTCCTTTTTCTTTTTTCTCCTCCAACCTCCCACTTCCCCCCACGGGACGGAAGAGGGAGGAGGGATGCAGGTGGCGCCTAATCCGGCGGGGTTGTGGTGTTAGTATAACGATGTACACCCACTTCCTTTCCCTGCGGAACTCCTTTCCGATTCTGCTCCTCGTGGTGAGGGCCCGGGAAACCTAAAGACAGAAGATCCTGGAAAACACACCTAATGGACTCACTTTTTCTTTTTTCTTTTTTCTCCTCCAACCTCCCACTTCCCCCCACGGGACGGAAGAGGGGGGAGGGATGCAGGTGGCGCCTAATCCGGCGGGGTTGTGGTGTTAGTATAACGATGTACACCCACTTCCTATCCCTGCGGAACTCCTTTCCGATTCTGCTCCTCGTGGTGAGGGCCCGGGAAACCTAAAAACAGAAGAAAGCCATGGAAAAAGACACCTAAGGAACTCACCCCCTATTTTTCTCTTTTTTTCTCCTCCAACCTCCCACTTCCCCCCACGGGACGGAAGAGGGAGGAGGGATGCAGGTGGCGCCTAATCCGGCGGGGTTGTGGTGTTAGTATAACGATGTACACCCACTTCCTTTCCCTGCGGAACTCCTTTCCGATTCTGCTCCTCGTGGTGTGGCACCAAGACCTACAAGGATGAAGAGGAAATAACGGAAAAGGACACCAAACCCCGGGAACTTGGACAACCACATCAGTCCAGTCTAGTTTAAATTCAATTAGCTCAACTTAAATCCAATAATCATTAGGTGCCTCACCCTAGGTGTCCAAATGACCCAAGACCTAGAACTCGGTTCTGGTCTAGCCCTGACCGGCGACCCATCAGACCTACGATACACCAATGGACTGGGGCAGCTAATACAATGCTAAACTCAACAAATTAGCCCTTAGCTTTCAGAAAACAGACCTAAAAACTCTAACCCTAACCCTAGCCGAGAACGCTAACCCTAACCCTAACGCCAATTCTAACCCGGAAGTCCAACCACGCCCCTAAAAATTTGCATATTACCCATGATGCATCTGCAAAAATTGACACCATAACCGAAAACGCTGCTTCAAAACATGGAGACCCCCCGAAAATCGCCCCCCAAGTACACCCGGGAGAACCTCGGCCTCCGTGCTGAAGATCCCCAGAGACTGCCAGATTGACTCTGAAGAACTGTCTCTGAGCTCTTTTGAGAGCTTCAACACCAGAGACCCCCAGAGGGAGTTCTACGAGGGACCCGCAGCGACTCCAGAGCACCATTCCTTAGCCAGCTTGGGGTAGGCAGACAGGTTAGCATAGGGGGGAGCCTGGTCGAAGCGTGGGGGCTTCCAGACTAGCTGGAGGTACGCTCCACCACCAGGAATACTCCCCCTGGGTGGTTACTCTAGACCCTGCTAGCATGGGCGCCTTCCACCGGGGAATGATGGTGAAGCAACGCTTGCTGAACCTGGTAGTTCTCCGGAGGGAGCGCTCGGGGACGGGGATAGGGTTATCCGCTCGGGGCGCTGCCCCGGGTGGCCCTTTTCCCCTAGCCACCGTAGAATGAGCGCCGTCTCCACCGGGGAAGTGCTCAGGGGAGGGAGCGAGCCGACGTTCGGGTCGAGCCGGGCGGGCGACAGCTTGTCCCGGAGCTCCCCGAGTGCCGGTCCCGCTCCCGTTAACGGCAAGACCGAAGAAGACGAGACCCACCTCTCAACCTTGTCTGGGCAGATTGGAGTAACCTAACGGTGCCAACAACCAATCTCAACCTGAACAAGGGGTAAGTAGACGGCCCTCCCGGGTCCACTAGGACAGCACGCGGGATGTGGTGGTCCACGGCGTCAAGGACCTTAAACGTGGCCGAGTCTTCTATGGAGGATAGCTCCGCTCATGCACAGCACATGCTGCACCACACGTGAAGACTGACGGAGGAACCCCCACTGGAAGAAGAGGACTCCACCTGGAACAATTGGACAGAAAAAACAGAAATTAGTTCAAATCTGGTCTTTAATATTAACCCTAAATTGAATTTTAATCCAAATCCTTACCTGACCTTTTGACCCCCGGAATCCAAATCCTCCTGGACAGGAAATCTCAACTCTCCTGAAGAAGAGGACTCCACCTGGAACAACTGAACAGAGAGAAAACTAAAATTAGTTCAAATCTGGCCTTAATATTAATTCATCCTACCTGACCTTTTGACCTCTTAGAATCCAAATCCTCCTAGACAGAAAAACTTAAACTCTTTACACCTAGAAACTCAATTTAACCTTAATTCTGACCTATTGACCTTCTTAACTTAACCAATTCACTCTGATCAATCTAAATTAACTATCAATTCAAACCTTGATTACGCTAAATTTAATGTGCCACCTCTAAAACAAACCAATTGGCTAAGAGGACATACCCTGGGACTTGATCACCCCAGGGGGCCGCCCTTAGGGGAGGGTGTCTAGTGGTAAATGGCCGAAACGCCCGATGAACCTAAGGTACACTACTGATGATATGTCCTCACTATTTAGTTCAAAGTAACTTAGACCAAACTGTCTAAACCCTAACATGTGACTTATCCTAAACCTAACAAGTAGAACTCAATGCCTAAACCCAACCTGGCACATTAGCAACAACTTAACCTCAACCTTGGCTTCCTACTAACCCTAACCATAGGGGCCTCATGCCTAAACCTAACCGTTAGACTCCAAACTAGGACTCTAACAACTAAATTAACTCTTATCCCTCACCTGGGCATTCCCCTAAACCTAACCGTGGGATCCCTGTACCTAACCCTAACGATTGAAATCCCAAACGGAGAACTTGAAAATGTCTCTAAGACCGAAAGCAATCAAGCGAGGAGGAACAAATCCAAAAAAATGGCAAAGCTCACCCTTTGCAGCTGTCTCACGGCCTCCTGGGGGCTGCAGAGGACGCTTTGACCATATAAAGGAATCTGCAAAACACAAGAGTAACTCAAGTATCGAGGAACATGAGTGACAAGCGTCGGCCCGTGCCTTGCCCTTGGCTCTCCACACCAAACTGCTCTACTCTAAAGGACTAGAGTGGGGGGAGTCATTGAGAAAAAACTCATACACCTAACCCAGCCAGAGCCATCGGACAACCTGTTCCTCTGAAAACTAAAAAAGAGTTACTCACAAGTACCTCCAACCTCCATCTTCCCCCCACGGGACGGAAGAGGGAGGAGGGATGCAGGTGGCGCCTAATCCGGCGGGGTTGTGGTGTTAGTATAACGATGTACACCCACTTCCTATCCCTGCGGAACTCCTTTCCGATTCTGCTCCTCGTGGCGAGGGCCTGAAAAACCTAAAAAACCAGAAGACAATGAATTTTTCCTCCAACCTCCCACTTCCCCCCACGGGACGGAAGAGGGAGGAGGGATGCAGGTGGCGCCTAATCCGGCGGGGTTGTGGTGTTAGTATAACGATGTACACCCACTTCCTTTCCCTGCGGAACTCCTTTCCGATTCTGCTCCTCGTGGTGAGGGCCCGGGAAACCTAAAGACAGAAGATCCTGGAAAACACACCTAATGGACTCACTTTTTCCTTTTTCTTTTTTCTCCTCCAACCTCCCACTTCCCCCCACGGGACGGAAGAGGGAGGAGGGATGCAGGTGGCGCCTAATCCGGCGGGGTTGTGGTGTTAGTATAACGATGTACACCCACTTCCTTTCCCTGCGGAACTCCTTTCCGATTCTGCTCCTCGTGGTGAGGGCCCGGGAAACCTAAAGACAGAAGATCCTGGAAAACACACCTAATGGACTCACTTTTTCTTTTTTCTTTTTTCTCCTCCAACCTCCCACTTCCCCCCACGGGACGGAAGAGGGGGGAGGGATGCAGGTGGCGCCTAATCCGGCGGGGTTGTGGTGTTAGTATAACGATGTACACCCACTTCCTATCCCTGCGGAACTCCTTTCCGATTCTGCTCCTCGTGGCGAGGGCCTGAAAAACCTAAAAAACCAGAAGACAATGAATTTTTCCTCCAACCTCCCACTTCCCCCCACGGGACGGAAGAGGGAGGAGGGATGCAGGTGGCGCCTAATCCGGCGGGGTTGTGGTGTTAGTATAACGATGTACACCCACTTCCTTTCCCTGCGGAACTCCTTTCCGATTCTGCTCCTCGTGGTGTGGCACCAAGACCTACAAGGATGAAGAGGAAATAACGGAAAAGGACACCAAACCCCGGGAACTTGGACAACCACATCAGTCCAGTCTAGTTTAAATTCAATTAGCTCAACTTAAATCCAATAATCATTAGGTGCCTCACCCTAGGTGTCCAAATGACCCAAGACCTAGAACTCGGTTCTGGTCTAGCCCTGACCGGCGACCCATCAGACCTACGATACACCAATGGACTGGGGCAGCTAATACAATGCTAAACTCAACAAATTAGCCCTTAGCTTTCAGAAAACAGACCTAAAAACTCTAACCCTAACCCTAGCCGAGAACGCTAACCCTAACCCTAACGCCAATTCTAACCCGGAAGTCCAACCACGCCCCTAAAAATTTGCATATTACCCATGATGCATCTGCAAAAATTGACACCATAACCGAAAACGCTGCTTCAAAACATGGAGACCCCCCGAAAATCGCCCCCCAAGTACACCCGGGAGAACCTCGGCCTCCGTGCTGAAGATCCCCAGAGACTGCCAGATTGACTCTGAAGAACTGTCTCTGAGCTCTTTTGAGAGCTTCAACACCAGAGACCCCCAGAGGGAGTTCTACGAGGGACCCGCAGCGACTCCAGAGCACCATTCCTTAGCCAGCTTGGGGTAGGCAGACAGGTTAGCATAGGGGGGAGCCTGGTCGAAGCGTGGGGGCTTCCAGACTAGCTGGAGGTACGCTCCACCACCAGGAATACTCCCCCTGGGTGGTTACTCTAGACCCTGCTAGCATGGGCGCCTTCCACCGGGGAATGATGGTGAAGCAACGCTTGCTGAACCTGGTAGTTCTCCGGAGGGAGCGCTCGGGGACGGGGATAGGGTTATCCGCTCGGGGCGCTGCCCCGGGTGGCCCTTTTCCCCTAGCCACCGTAGAATGAGCGCCGTCTCCACCGGGGAAGTGCTCAGGGGAGGGAGCGAGCCGACGTTCGGGTCGAGCCGGGCGGGCGACAGCTTGTCCCGGAGCTCCCCGAGTGCCGGTCCCGCTCCCGTTAACGGCAAGACCGAAGAAGACGAGACCCACCTCTCAACCTTGTCTGGGCAGATTGGAGTAACCTAACGGTGCCAACAACCAATCTCAACCTGAACAAGGGGTAAGTAGACGGCCCTCCCGGGTCCACTAGGACAGCACGCGGGATGTGGTGGTCCACGGCGTCAAGGACCTTAAACGTGGCCGAGTCTTCTATGGAGGATAGCTCCGCTCATGCACAGCACATGCTGCACCACACGTGAAGACTGACGGAGGAACCCCCACTGGAAGAAGAGGACTCCACCTGGAACAATTGGACAGAAAAAACAGAAATTAGTTCAAATCTGGTCTTTAATATTAACCCTAAATTGAATTTTAATCCAAATCCTTACCTGACCTTTTGACCCCCGGAATCCAAATCCTCCTGGACAGGAAATCTCAACTCTCCTGAAGAAGAGGACTCCACCTGGAACAACTGAACAGAGAGAAAACTAAAATTAGTTCAAATCTGGCCTTAATATTAATTCATCCTACCTGACCTTTTGACCTCTTAGAATCCAAATCCTCCTAGACAGAAAAACTTAAACTCTTTACACCTAGAAACTCAATTTAACCTTAATTCTGACCTATTGACCTTCTTAACTTAACCAATTCACTCTGATCAATCTAAATTAACTATCAATTCAAACCTTGATTACGCTAAATTTAATGTGCCACCTCTAAAACAAACCAATTGGCTAAGAGGACATACCCTGGGACTTGATCACCCCAGGGGGCCGCCCTTAGGGGAGGGTGTCTAGTGGTAAATGGCCGAAACGCCCGATGAACCTAAGGTACACTACTGATGATATGTCCTCACTATTTAGTTCAAAGTAACTTAGACCAAACTGTCTAAACCCTAACATGTGACTTATCCTAAACCTAACAAGTAGAACTCAATGCCTAAACCCAACCTGGCACATTAGCAACAACTTAACCTCAACCTTGGCTTCCTACTAACCCTAACCATAGGGGCCTCATGCCTAAACCTAACCGTTAGACTCCAAACTAGGACTCTAACAACTAAATTAACTCTTATCCCTCACCTGGGCATTCCCCTAAACCTAACCGTGGGATCCCTGTACCTAACCCTAACGATTGAAATCCCAAACGGAGAACTTGAAAATGTCTCTAAGACCGAAAGCAATCAAGCGAGGAGGAACAAATCCAAAAAAATGGCAAAGCTCACCCTTTGCAGCTGTCTCACGGCCTCCTGGGGGCTGCAGAGGACGCTTTGACCATATAAAGGAATCTGCAAAACACAAGAGTAACTCAAGTATCGAGGAACATGAGTGACAAGCGTCGGCCCGTGCCTTGCCCTTGGCTCTCCACACCAAACTGCTCTACTCTAAAGGACTAGAGTGGGGGGAGTCATTGAGAAAAAACTCATACACCTAACCCAGCCAGAGCCATCGGACAACCTGTTCCTCTGAAAACTAAAAAAGAGTTACTCACAAGTACCTCCAACCTCCATCTTCCCCCCACGGGACGGAAGAGGGAGGAGGGATGCAGGTGGCGCCTAATCCGGCGGGGTTGTGGTGTTAGTATAACGATGTACACCCACTTCCTATCCCTGCGGAACTCCTTTCCGATTCTGCTCCTCGTGGCGAGGGCCTGAAAAACCTAAAAAACAGAAGACACATGGAATTTTTCCTCCAACCTCCCACTTCCCCCCACGGGACGGAAGAGGGAGGAGGGATGCAGGTGGCGCCTAATCCGGCGGGGTTGTGGTGTTAGTATAACGATGTACACCCACTTCCTTTCCCTGCGGAACTCCTTTCCGATTCTGCTCCTCGTGGTGAGGGCCCGGGAAACCTAAAAAACAGAAGAAAGCCATGAAAAAAGACACCTAAGGAACTCACCCCCTATTTTTCTCTTTTTTTCTCCTCCAACCTCCCACTTCCCCCCACGGGACGGAAGAGGGAGGAGGGATGCAGGTGGCGCCTAATCCGGCGGGGTTGTGGTGTTAGTATAACGATGTACACCCACTTCCTTTCCCTGCGGAACTCCTTTCCGATTCTGCTCCTCGTGGTGAGGGCCCGGGAAACCTAAAAAACAGAAGAAAGCCATGAAAAAAGACACCTAAGGAACTCACCCCCTATTTTTCTCTTTTTTTCTCCTCCAACCTCCCACTTCCCCCCACGGGACGGAAGAGGGAGGAGGGATGCAGGTGGCGCCTAATCCGGCGGGGTTGTGGTGTTAGTATAACGATGTACACCCACTTCCTATCCCTGCGGAACTCCTTTCCGATTCTGCTCCTCGTGGTGTGGCACCAAGACCTACAAGGATGAAGAGGAAATAACAGAAAAGAACACCAAACCCCGGGAACTTGGACAACCACATCAGTCCAGTCTAGTTTAAATTCAATTAGCTCAACTTAAATCCAATAATCATTAGGTGCCTCACCCTAGGTGTCCAAATGACCCAAGACCTAGAACTCGGTTCTGGTCTAGCCCTGACCGGCGACCCATCAGACCTACGATACACCAATGGACTGGGGCAGCTAATACAATGCTAAACTCAACAAATTAGCCCTTAGCTTTCAGAAAACAGACCTAAAAACCCTAACCCTAACCCTAGCTGAGAACGCTAACCCTAACCCTAACGCCAATTCTAACCCGGAAGCCCAACCACGCCCCTAAAAATTTGCATATTACCCATGATGCATCTGCAAAAATTGACACCATAACCGAAAACGCTGCTTCAAAACATGGAGACCCCCCGAAAATCGCCCCCCAAGTACACCCGGGAGAACCTCGGCCTCCGCGCTGAAGATCCCCAGAGACTGCCAGATTGACTCTGAAGAACTGTCTCTGAGCTCTTTTGAGAGCTTCAACACCAGAGACCCCCAGAGGGAGTTCTACGAGGGACCCGCAGCGACTCCAGAGCACCATTCCTTAGCCAGCTTGGGGTAGGCAGACAGGTTAGCATAGGGGGGAGCCTGGTCGAAGCGTGGGGGCTTCCAGACTAGCTGGAGGTACGCTCCACCACCAGGAATACTCCCCCTGAGTGGTTACTCTAGACCCTGCTAGCATGGGCGCCTTCCACTGGGGAATGATGGTGAAGCAACGCTTGCTGAACCTGGTAGTTCTCCAGAGGGAGCGCTCGGGGACGGGGATAGGGTTATCCGCTCGGGGCGCTGCCCCGGGTGGCCCTTTTCCCCTAGCCACCGTAGAATGAGCGCCGTCTCCACCGGGGAGGTGCTCAGGGGAGGGAGCGGGCCGACGTTCGGGTCGAGCCGGGCGGGCGACAGCTTGTCCCGGAGCTCCCCGAGTGCCGGTCCCGCTCCCGTTAACGGCAAGACCGAAGAAGACGAGACCCACCTCTCAACCTTGTCTGGGCAGATTGGAGTAACCTAACGGTGCCAACAACCAATCTCAACCTGAACAAGGGGTAAGTAGACGGCCCTCCCGGGTCCACTAGGACAGCACGCGGGATGTGGTGGTCCACGGCGTCAAGGACCTTAAACGTGGCCGAGTCTTCTATGGAGGATAGCTCCGCTCATGCACAGCACATGCTGCACCACACGTGAAGACTGACGGAGGAACCCCCACTGGAAGAAGAGGACTCCACCTGGAACAACTGGACAGAGAGAAAACTAAAATTAGTTCAAATCTGGCCTTGGTATTGATTCATCCTACCTGACCTTTTGACCTCTTAGAATCAAAATCCTCCTAGACAGAAAAACTTAAACTCTTTACACCTAGAAACTCAATTTAACCTTAATTCTGACCTATTGACCTTCTTAACTTAACCAATTCACTCTGATCAATCTAAATTAACCATCAATTCAAACCTTGATTACGCTAAATTTAATGTGCCACTTCTAAAACAAACCAATTGGCTAAGAGGACATACCCTGGGACTTGATCACCCCAGGGGGCCGCCCTTAGGGGAGGGTGTCTAGTGGTAAATGGCCGAAACGCCCGATGAACCTAAGGTACACTACTGATGATATGTCCTCACTATTTAGTTCAAAGTAACTTAGAGCAAACTGTCTAAACCCTAACATGGGACTTATCCTAAACCTAACAAGTAGACCTCAATGCCTAAACCCAACCTGGCACATTAGCAACAACTTAACCTCAACCTTGGCTTCCTACTAACCCTAACCATAGGGGCCTCATGCCTAAACCTAACCGTTAGACTCCAAACTAGGACTCTAACAACTAAATTAACTCTTATCCCTCACCTGGGCATTCCCCTAAACCTAACCGTGGGATCCCTGTACCTAACCCTAACGATTGAAATCCCAAACGGAGAACTTGAAAATGTCTCTAAGACCGAAAGCAATCAAGCGAGGAGGAACAAATCCAAAAAAATGGCAAAGCTCACCCTTTGCAGCTGTCTCACGGCCTCCTGGGGGCTGCAGAGGACGCTTTGACCATATAAAGGAATCTGCAAAACACAAGAGTAACTCAAGTATCGAGGAACATGAGTGACAAGCGTCGGCCCGTGCCTTGCCCTTGGCTCTCCACACCAAACTGCTCTACTCTAAAGGACTAGAGTGGGGGGAGTCATTGAGAAAAAACTCATACACCTAACCCAGCCAGAGCCATCGGACAACCTGTTCCTCTGAAAACTAAAAAAGAGTTACTCACAAGTACCTCCAACCTCCATCTTCCCCCCACGGGACGGAAGAGGGAGGAGGGATGCAGGTGGCGCCTAATCCGGCGGGGTTGTGGTGTTAGTATAACGATGTACACCCACTTCCTATCCCTGCGGAACTCCTTTCCGATTCTGCTCCTCGTGGCGAGGGCCTGAAAAACCTAAAAAACAGAAGACACATGGAATTTTTCCTCCAACCTCCCACTTCCCCCCACGGGACGGAAGAGGGAGGAGGGATGCAGGTGGCGCCTAATCCGGCGGGGTTGTGGTGTTAGTATAACGATGTACACCCACTTCCTTTCCCTGCGGAACTCCTTTCCGATTCTGCTCCTCGTGGTGAGGGCCCGGGAAACCTAAAGACAGAAGATCCTGGAAAACACACCTAATGGACTCACTTTTTCTTTTTTCTTTTTTCTTTTTTCTCCTCCAACCTCCCACTTCCCCCCACGGGACGGAAGAGGGGGGAGGGATGCAGGTGGCGCCTAATCCGGCGGGGTTGTGGTGTTAGTATAACGATGTACACCCACTTCCTTTCCCTGCGGAACTCCTTTCCGATTCTGCTCCTCGTGGTGAGGGCCCGGGAAACCTAAAGACAGAAGATCCTGGAAAACACACCTAATGGACTCACTTTTTCTTTTTTCTTTTTTCTCCTCCAACCTCCCACTTCCCCCCACGGGACGGAAGAGGGAGGAGGGATGCAGGTGGCGCCTAATCCGGCGGGGTTGTGGTGTTAGTATAACGATGTACACCCACTTCCTTTCCCTGCGGAACTCCTTTCCGATTCTGCTCCTCGTGGTGAGGGCCCGGGAAACCTAAAAAACAGAAGAAAGCCATGAAAAAAGACACCTAAGGAACTCACCCCCTATTTTTCTCTTTTTTTCTCCTCCAACCTCCCACTTCCCCCCACGGGACGGAAGAGGGAGGAGGGATGCAGGTGGCGCCTAATCCGGCGGGGTTGTGGTGTTAGTATAACGATGTACACCCACTTCCTTTCCCTGCGGAACTCCTTTCCGATTCTGCTCCTCGTGGTGAGGGCCCGGGAAACCTAAAAAACAGAAGAAAGCCATGAAAAAAGACACCTAAGGAACTCACCCCCTATTTTTCTCTTTTTTTCTCCTCCAACCTCCCACTTCCCCCCACGGGACGGAAGAGGGAGGAGGGATGCAGGTGGCGCCTAATCCGGCGGGGTTGTGGTGTTAGTATAACGATGTACACCCACTTCCTATCCCTGCGGAACTCCTTTCCGATTCTGCTCCTCGTGGTGTGGCACCAAGACCTACAAGGATGAAGAGGAAATAACAGAAAAGAACACCAAACCCCGGGAACTTGGACAACCACATCAGTCCAGTCTAGTTTAAATTCAATTAGCTCAACTTAAATCCAATAATCATTAGGTGCCTCACCCTAGGTGTCCAAATGACCCAAGACCTAGAACTCGGTTCTGGTCTAGCCCTGACCGGCGACCCATCAGACCTACGATACACCAATGGACTGGGGCAGCTAATACAATGCTAAACTCAACAAATTAGCCCTTAGCTTTCAGAAAACAGACCTAAAAACCCTAACCCTAACCCTAGCTGAGAACGCTAACCCTAACCCTAGCCGAGAACGCTAACCCTAACCCTAACGCCAATTCTAACCCGGAAGTCCAACCACGCCCCTAAAAATTTGCATATTACCCATGATGCATCTGCAAAAATTGACACCATAACCGAAAACGCTGCTTCAAAACATGGAGACCCCCCGAAAATCGCCCCCCAAGTACACCCGGGAGAACCTCGGCCTCCGTGCTGAAGATCCCCAGAGACTGCCAGATTGACTCTGAAGAACTGTCTCTGAGCTCTTTTGAGAGCTTCAACACCAGAGACCCCCAGAGGGAGTTCTACGAGGGACCCGCAGCGACTCCAGAGCACCATTCCTTAGCCAGCTTGGGGTAGGCAGACAGGTTAGCATAGGGGGGAGCCTGGTCGAAGCGTGGGGGCTTCCAGACTAGCTGGAGGTACGCTCCACCACCAGGAATACTCCCCCTGGGTGGTTACTCTAGACCCTGCTAGCATGGGCGCCTTCCACCGGGGAATGATGGTGAAGCAACGCTTGCTGAACCTGGTAGTTCTCCGGAGGGAGCGCTCGGGGACGGGGATAGGGTTATCCGCTCGGGGCGCTGCCCCGGGTGGCCCTTTTCCCCTAGCCACCGTAGAATGAGCGCCGTCTCCACCGGGGAAGTGCTCAGGGGAGGGAGCGAGCCGACGTTCGGGTCGAGCCGGGCGGGCGACAGCTTGTCCCGGAGCTCCCCGAGTGCCGGTCCCGCTCCCGTTAACGGCAAGACCGAAGAAGACGAGACCCACCTCTCAACCTTGTCTGGGCAGATTGGAGTAACCTAACGGTGCCAACAACCAATCTCAACCTGAACAAGGGGTAAGTAGACGGCCCTCCCGGGTCCACTAGGACAGCACGCGGGATGTGGTGGTCCACGGCGTCAAGGACCTTAAACGTGGCCGAGTCTTCTATGGAGGATAGCTCCGCTCATGCACAGCACATGCTGCACCACACGTGAAGACTGACGGAGGAACCCCCACTGGAAGAAGAGGACTCCACCTGGAACAATTGGACAGAAAAAACAGAAATTAGTTCAAATCTGGTCTTTAATATTAACCCTAAATTGAATTTTAATCCAAATCCTTACCTGACCTTTTGACCCCCGGAATCCAAATCCTCCTGGACAGGAAATCTCAACTCTCCTGAAGAAGAGGACTCCACCTGGAACAACTGAACAGAGAGAAAACTAAAATTAGTTCAAATCTGGCCTTAATATTAATTCATCCTACCTGACCTTTTGACCTCTTAGAATCCAAATCCTCCTAGACAGAAAAACTTAAACTCTTTACACCTAGAAACTCAATTTAACCTTAATTCTGACCTATTGACCTTCTTAACTTAACCAATTCACTCTGATCAATCTAAATTAACTATCAATTCAAACCTTGATTACGCTAAATTTAATGTGCCACCTCTAAAACAAACCAATTGGCTAAGAGGACATACCCTGGGACTTGATCACCCCAGGGGGCCGCCCTTAGGGGAGGGTGTCTAGTGGTAAATGGCCGAAACGCCCGATGAACCTAAGGTACACTACTGATGATATGTCCTCACTATTTAGTTCAAAGTAACTTAGACCAAACTGTCTAAACCCTAACATGTGACTTATCCTAAACCTAACAAGTAGAACTCAATGCCTAAACCCAACCTGGCACATTAGCAACAACTTAACCTCAACCTTGGCTTCCTACTAACCCTAACCATAGGGGCCTCATGCCTAAACCTAACCGTTAGACTCCAAACTAGGACTCTAACAACTAAATTAACTCTTATCCCTCACCTGGGCATTCCCCTAAACCTAACCGTGGGATCCCTGTACCTAACCCTAACGATTGAAATCCCAAACGGAGAACTTGAAAATGTCTCTAAGACCGAAAGCAATCAAGCGAGGAGGAACAAATCCAAAAAAATGGCAAAGCTCACCCTTTGCAGCTGTCTCACGGCCTCCTGGGGGCTGCAGAGGACGCTTTGACCATATAAAGGAATCTGCAAAACACAAGAGTAACTCAAGTATCGAGGAACATGAGTGACAAGCGTCGGCCCGTGCCTTGCCCTTGGCTCTCCACACCAAACTGCTCTACTCTAAAGGACTAGAGTGGGGGGAGTCATTGAGAAAAAACTCATACACCTAACCCAGCCAGAGCCATCGGACAACCTGTTCCTCTGAAAACTAAAAAAGAGTTACTCACAAGTACCTCCAACCTCCATCTTCCCCCCACGGGACGGAAGAGGGAGGAGGGATGCAGGTGGCGCCTAATCCGGCGGGGTTGTGGTGTTAGTATAACGATGTACACCCACTTCCTATCCCTGCGGAACTCCTTTCCGATTCTGCTCCTCGTGGCGAGGGCCTGAAAAACCTAAAAAACCAGAAGACAATGAATTTTTCCTCCAACCTCCCACTTCCCCCCACGGGACGGAAGAGGGAGGAGGGATGCAGGTGGCGCCTAATCCGGCGGGGTTGTGGTGTTAGTATAACGATGTACACCCACTTCCTTTCCCTGCGGAACTCCTTTCCGATTCTGCTCCTCGTGGTGAGGGCCCGGGAAACCTAAAGACAGAAGATCCTGGAAAACACACCTAATGGACTCACTTTTTCCTTTTTCTTTTTTCTCCTCCAACCTCCCACTTCCCCCCACGGGACGGAAGAGGGAGGAGGGATGCAGGTGGCGCCTAATCCGGCGGGGTTGTGGTGTTAGTATAACGATGTACACCCACTTCCTTTCCCTGCGGAACTCCTTTCCGATTCTGCTCCTCGTGGTGAGGGCCCGGGAAACCTAAAGACAGAAGATCCTGGAAAACACACCTAATGGACTCACTTTTTCTTTTTTCTTTTTTCTCCTCCAACCTCCCACTTCCCCCCACGGGACGGAAGAGGGGGGAGGGATGCAGGTGGCGCCTAATCCGGCGGGGTTGTGGTGTTAGTATAACGATGTACACCCACTTCCTATCCCTGCGGAACTCCTTTCCGATTCTGCTCCTCGTGGCGAGGGCCTGAAAAACCTAAAAAACCAGAAGACAATGAATTTTTCCTCCAACCTCCCACTTCCCCCCACGGGACGGAAGAGGGAGGAGGGATGCAGGTGGCGCCTAATCCGGCGGGGTTGTGGTGTTAGTATAACGATGTACACCCACTTCCTTTCCCTGCGGAACTCCTTTCCGATTCTGCTCCTCGTGGTGAGGGCCCGGGAAACCTAAAGACAGAAGATCCTGGAAAACACACCTAATGGACTCACTTTTTCCTTTTTCTTTTTTCTCCTCCAACCTCCCACTTCCCCCCACGGGACGGAAGAGGGAGGAGGGATGCAGGTGGCGCCTAATCCGGCGGGGTTGTGGTGTTAGTATAACGATGTACACCCACTTCCTTTCCCTGCGGAACTCCTTTCCGATTCTGCTCCTCGTGGTGAGGGCCCGGGAAACCTAAAGACAGAAGATCCTGGAAAACACACCTAATGGACTCACTTTTTCTTTTTTCTTTTTTCTCCTCCAACCTCCCACTTCCCCCCACGGGACGGAAGAGGGGGGAGGGATGCAGGTGGCGCCTAATCCGGCGGGGTTGTGGTGTTAGTATAACGATGTACACCCACTTCCTATCCCTGCGGAACTCCTTTCCGATTCTGCTCCTCGTGGTGAGGGCCCGGGAAACCTAAAAACAGAAGAAAGCCATGGAAAAAGACACCTAAGGAACTCACCCCCTATTTTTCTCTTTTTTTCTCCTCCAACCTCCCACTTCCCCCCACGGGACGGAAGAGGGAGGAGGGATGCAGGTGGCGCCTAATCCGGCGGGGTTGTGGTGTTAGTATAACGATGTACACCCACTTCCTTTCCCTGCGGAACTCCTTTCCGATTCTGCTCCTCGTGGTGTGGCACCAAGACCTACAAGGATGAAGAGGAAATAACGGAAAAGGACACCAAACCCCGGGAACTTGGACAACCACATCAGTCCAGTCTAGTTTAAATTCAATTAGCTCAACTTAAATCCAATAATCATTAGGTGCCTCACCCTAGGTGTCCAAATGACCCAAGACCTAGAACTCGGTTCTGGTCTAGCCCTGACCGGCGACCCATCAGACCTACGATACACCAATGGACTGGGGCAGCTAATACAATGCTAAACTCAACAAATTAGCCCTTAGCTTTCAGAAAACAGACCTAAAAACTCTAACCCTAACCCTAGCCGAGAACGCTAACCCTAACCCTAACGCCAATTCTAACCCGGAAGTCCAACCACGCCCCTAAAAATTTGCATATTACCCATGATGCATCTGCAAAAATTGACACCATAACCGAAAACGCTGCTTCAAAACATGGAGACCCCCCGAAAATCGCCCCCCAAGTACACCCGGGAGAACCTCGGCCTCCGTGCTGAAGATCCCCAGAGACTGCCAGATTGACTCTGAAGAACTGTCTCTGAGCTCTTTTGAGAGCTTCAACACCAGAGACCCCCAGAGGGAGTTCTACGAGGGACCCGCAGCGACTCCAGAGCACCATTCCTTAGCCAGCTTGGGGTAGGCAGACAGGTTAGCATAGGGGGGAGCCTGGTCGAAGCGTGGGGGCTTCCAGACTAGCTGGAGGTACGCTCCACCACCAGGAATACTCCCCCTGGGTGGTTACTCTAGACCCTGCTAGCATGGGCGCCTTCCACCGGGGAATGATGGTGAAGCAACGCTTGCTGAACCTGGTAGTTCTCCGGAGGGAGCGCTCGGGGACGGGGATAGGGTTATCCGCTCGGGGCGCTGCCCCGGGTGGCCCTTTTCCCCTAGCCACCGTAGAATGAGCGCCGTCTCCACCGGGGAAGTGCTCAGGGGAGGGAGCGAGCCGACGTTCGGGTCGAGCCGGGCGGGCGACAGCTTGTCCCGGAGCTCCCCGAGTGCCGGTCCCGCTCCCGTTAACGGCAAGACCGAAGAAGACGAGACCCACCTCTCAACCTTGTCTGGGCAGATTGGAGTAACCTAACGGTGCCAACAACCAATCTCAACCTGAACAAGGGGTAAGTAGACGGCCCTCCCGGGTCCACTAGGACAGCACGCGGGATGTGGTGGTCCACGGCGTCAAGGACCTTAAACGTGGCCGAGTCTTCTATGGAGGATAGCTCCGCTCATGCACAGCACATGCTGCACCACACGTGAAGACTGACGGAGGAACCCCCACTGGAAGAAGAGGACTCCACCTGGAACAATTGGACAGAAAAAACAGAAATTAGTTCAAATCTGGTCTTTAATATTAACCCTAAATTGAATTTTAATCCAAATCCTTACCTGACCTTTTGACCCCCGGAATCCAAATCCTCCTGGACAGGAAATCTCAACTCTCCTGAAGAAGAGGACTCCACCTGGAACAACTGAACAGAGAGAAAACTAAAATTAGTTCAAATCTGGCCTTAATATTAATTCATCCTACCTGACCTTTTGACCTCTTAGAATCCAAATCCTCCTAGACAGAAAAACTTAAACTCTTTACACCTAGAAACTCAATTTAACCTTAATTCTGACCTATTGACCTTCTTAACTTAACCAATTCACTCTGATCAATCTAAATTAACTATCAATTCAAACCTTGATTACGCTAAATTTAATGTGCCACCTCTAAAACAAACCAATTGGCTAAGAGGACATACCCTGGGACTTGATCACCCCAGGGGGCCGCCCTTAGGGGAGGGTGTCTAGTGGTAAATGGCCGAAACGCCCGATGAACCTAAGGTACACTACTGATGATATGTCCTCACTATTTAGTTCAAAGTAACTTAGACCAAACTGTCTAAACCCTAACATGTGACTTATCCTAAACCTAACAAGTAGAACTCAATGCCTAAACCCAACCTGGCACATTAGCAACAACTTAACCTCAACCTTGGCTTCCTACTAACCCTAACCATAGGGGCCTCATGCCTAAACCTAACCGTTAGACTCCAAACTAGGACTCTAACAACTAAATTAACTCTTATCCCTCACCTGGGCATTCCCCTAAACCTAACCGTGGGATCCCTGTACCTAACCCTAACGATTGAAATCCCAAACGGAGAACTTGAAAATGTCTCTAAGACCGAAAGCAATCAAGCGAGGAGGAACAAATCCAAAAAAATGGCAAAGCTCACCCTTTGCAGCTGTCTCACGGCCTCCTGGGGGCTGCAGAGGACGCTTTGACCATATAAAGGAATCTGCAAAACACAAGAGTAACTCAAGTATCGAGGAACATGAGTGACAAGCGTCGGCCCGTGCCTTGCCCTTGGCTCTCCACACCAAACTGCTCTACTCTAAAGGACTAGAGTGGGGGGAGTCATTGAGAAAAAACTCATACACCTAACCCAGCCAGAGCCATCGGACAACCTGTTCCTCTGAAAACTAAAAAAGAGTTACTCACAAGTACCTCCAACCTCCATCTTCCCCCCACGGGACGGAAGAGGGAGGAGGGATGCAGGTGGCGCCTAATCCGGCGGGGTTGTGGTGTTAGTATAACGATGTACACCCACTTCCTATCCCTGCGGAACTCCTTTCCGATTCTGCTCCTCGTGGCGAGGGCCTGAAAAACCTAAAAAACCAGAAGACAATGAATTTTTCCTCCAACCTCCCACTTCCCCCCACGGGACGGAAGAGGGAGGAGGGATGCAGGTGGCGCCTAATCCGGCGGGGTTGTGGTGTTAGTATAACGATGTACACCCACTTCCTTTCCCTGCGGAACTCCTTTCCGATTCTGCTCCTCGTGGTGAGGGCCCGGGAAACCTAAAGACAGAAGATCCTGGAAAACACACCTAATGGACTCACTTTTTCCTTTTTCTTTTTTCTCCTCCAACCTCCCACTTCCCCCCACGGGACGGAAGAGGGAGGAGGGATGCAGGTGGCGCCTAATCCGGCGGGGTTGTGGTGTTAGTATAACGATGTACACCCACTTCCTTTCCCTGCGGAACTCCTTTCCGATTCTGCTCCTCGTGGTGAGGGCCCGGGAAACCTAAAGACAGAAGATCCTGGAAAACACACCTAATGGACTCACTTTTTCTTTTTTCTTTTTTCTCCTCCAACCTCCCACTTCCCCCCACGGGACGGAAGAGGGGGGAGGGATGCAGGTGGCGCCTAATCCGGCGGGGTTGTGGTGTTAGTATAACGATGTACACCCACTTCCTATCCCTGCGGAACTCCTTTCCGATTCTGCTCCTCGTGGCGAGGGCCTGAAAAACCTAAAAAACCAGAAGACAATGAATTTTTCCTCCAACCTCCCACTTCCCCCCACGGGACGGAAGAGGGAGGAGGGATGCAGGTGGCGCCTAATCCGGCGGGGTTGTGGTGTTAGTATAACGATGTACACCCACTTCCTTTCCCTGCGGAACTCCTTTCCGATTCTGCTCCTCGTGGTGTGGCACCAAGACCTACAAGGATGAAGAGGAAATAACGGAAAAGGACACCAAACCCCGGGAACTTGGACAACCACATCAGTCCAGTCTAGTTTAAATTCAATTAGCTCAACTTAAATCCAATAATCATTAGGTGCCTCACCCTAGGTGTCCAAATGACCCAAGACCTAGAACTCGGTTCTGGTCTAGCCCTGACCGGCGACCCATCAGACCTACGATACACCAATGGACTGGGGCAGCTAATACAATGCTAAACTCAACAAATTAGCCCTTAGCTTTCAGAAAACAGACCTAAAAACTCTAACCCTAACCCTAGCCGAGAACGCTAACCCTAACCCTAACGCCAATTCTAACCCGGAAGTCCAACCACGCCCCTAAAAATTTGCATATTACCCATGATGCATCTGCAAAAATTGACACCATAACCGAAAACGCTGCTTCAAAACATGGAGACCCCCCGAAAATCGCCCCCCAAGTACACCCGGGAGAACCTCGGCCTCCGTGCTGAAGATCCCCAGAGACTGCCAGATTGACTCTGAAGAACTGTCTCTGAGCTCTTTTGAGAGCTTCAACACCAGAGACCCCCAGAGGGAGTTCTACGAGGGACCCGCAGCGACTCCAGAGCACCATTCCTTAGCCAGCTTGGGGTAGGCAGACAGGTTAGCATAGGGGGGAGCCTGGTCGAAGCGTGGGGGCTTCCAGACTAGCTGGAGGTACGCTCCACCACCAGGAATACTCCCCCTGGGTGGTTACTCTAGACCCTGCTAGCATGGGCGCCTTCCACCGGGGAATGATGGTGAAGCAACGCTTGCTGAACCTGGTAGTTCTCCGGAGGGAGCGCTCGGGGACGGGGATAGGGTTATCCGCTCGGGGCGCTGCCCCGGGTGGCCCTTTTCCCCTAGCCACCGTAGAATGAGCGCCGTCTCCACCGGGGAAGTGCTCAGGGGAGGGAGCGAGCCGACGTTCGGGTCGAGCCGGGCGGGCGACAGCTTGTCCCGGAGCTCCCCGAGTGCCGGTCCCGCTCCCGTTAACGGCAAGACCGAAGAAGACGAGACCCACCTCTCAACCTTGTCTGGGCAGATTGGAGTAACCTAACGGTGCCAACAACCAATCTCAACCTGAACAAGGGGTAAGTAGACGGCCCTCCCGGGTCCACTAGGACAGCACGCGGGATGTGGTGGTCCACGGCGTCAAGGACCTTAAACGTGGCCGAGTCTTCTATGGAGGATAGCTCCGCTCATGCACAGCACATGCTGCACCACACGTGAAGACTGACGGAGGAACCCCCACTGGAAGAAGAGGACTCCACCTGGAACAATTGGACAGAAAAAACAGAAATTAGTTCAAATCTGGTCTTTAATATTAACCCTAAATTGAATTTTAATCCAAATCCTTACCTGACCTTTTGACCCCCGGAATCCAAATCCTCCTGGACAGGAAATCTCAACTCTCCTGAAGAAGAGGACTCCACCTGGAACAACTGAACAGAGAGAAAACTAAAATTAGTTCAAATCTGGCCTTAATATTAATTCATCCTACCTGACCTTTTGACCTCTTAGAATCCAAATCCTCCTAGACAGAAAAACTTAAACTCTTTACACCTAGAAACTCAATTTAACCTTAATTCTGACCTATTGACCTTCTTAACTTAACCAATTCACTCTGATCAATCTAAATTAACTATCAATTCAAACCTTGATTACGCTAAATTTAATGTGCCACCTCTAAAACAAACCAATTGGCTAAGAGGACATACCCTGGGACTTGATCACCCCAGGGGGCCGCCCTTAGGGGAGGGTGTCTAGTGGTAAATGGCCGAAACGCCCGATGAACCTAAGGTACACTACTGATGATATGTCCTCACTATTTAGTTCAAAGTAACTTAGACCAAACTGTCTAAACCCTAACATGTGACTTATCCTAAACCTAACAAGTAGAACTCAATGCCTAAACCCAACCTGGCACATTAGCAACAACTTAACCTCAACCTTGGCTTCCTACTAACCCTAACCATAGGGGCCTCATGCCTAAACCTAACCGTTAGACTCCAAACTAGGACTCTAACAACTAAATTAACTCTTATCCCTCACCTGGGCATTCCCCTAAACCTAACCGTGGGATCCCTGTACCTAACCCTAACGATTGAAATCCCAAACGGAGAACTTGAAAATGTCTCTAAGACCAAAAGCAATCAAACTAGGAGGAACAAATCCAAAAAAATGGCAAAGCTCACCCTTTGCAGCTGTCTCACGGCCTCCTGGGGGCTGCAGAGGACGCTTTGACCATATAAAGGAATCTGCAAAACACAAGAGTAACTCAAGTATCGAGGAACATGAGTGACAAGCGTCGGCCGGTGCCTTGCCCTTGGCTCTCCACACCAAACTGCTCTACTCTAAAGGACTAGAGTGGGGGGAGTCATTGAGAAAAAACTCATACACCTAACCCCCCTAACCCTAACCCCTAACCATAATTCTGGCTTAATACTTCATCTAATATTTTAAATAATTTTAACTCATCCTATGTTACATCTATTTGCCTGATCCTAACTTATACCACATATCTGATAAAACTCTTTTATATAATACTTGGCTTAATATAATGAATTCTAAAAACTTTTAATGGTCAAATTTATTCTAGTCATGTATGTATATGTTGAAAACCTTGAAAACCTTGCTACATCACTGCATTGTAAAGCTCTGTGTTGCACCATGTTACCATGGTAACAGCAGCCCCCAACACCCCTCCCTAAACACAGAAAGCAAGAACGGGGTGGATCAGCAGACGAAAGGAGAGCAGCATCAGAAACGGAGGTAAGACAAGAAAACCACCTGTTTTTCTGTCGATCTGTAGCTGTATATCAGATATCGATATCTGGGTGTCTCCCACTCTGCTCACTGCAGTGTCGCTGAATCCCACTCAGCAGCAGCAGCAGCAGCAGCAGCAGCAGCAGCGGCGGACATGGCAGTACTATTTCCTACAATCTGAAAATCACCACCTTGTTTTACGGTGTAGAGACAAGAACACCAGATTAGCGTTATAGCTTGTTAAACTGAAGTCACAGCAAAAGGAAATTAATATGTGGACATGCACAAATGTCGGACTGGATGATTCACTAGTGAGGCACTATGTCAAACAGGAATTGATTCTTGCTGCATCATCCTCATGGCAAACGTGTCCTATTACTGAGCATGCTCACTGTCTACCGCTTTCCCCACCCTTGTGCAGCAGTAATGATGGATGGAAATGGACCCATCGAGGAGGAAAAAAGACTCGTGGCAGGTTAGTGTCACAAATAAATTATTGAACATTGATGATTACACTCCAGCAAAATGGGGATTTGTGAGCAAGTCTGACTGGAGGTTGGAGCTAAATGGACATAGTCATAAACCACAGACTGAGGGAATAATGAATAACACAGACACACCTGGGATACAAAAGCAAAGACACTCACTGGATAGCTTCCATTGTAGTGAAAAGACAAACTACAACACTGAAAACCCATCAGAAACAGAATAAACTTCGATAACACATATTCTAGACAGAAACAACTGAAAGGTCAAAAGTATAAAGCTAGTGGTTAAAAATAATTCTTGGTCTAAGAGTTAGATTTAAACCGTTTCCATCCTTAGTCCCAATACATCAATCTCCTTGAGCAAAAACAATAAGACCACACTAGGCTTGGTCAAAAAATAAACATGGAGATACATACTTAAGTATCAGCAACTTGGGCCTGGTCGTGAAATGCCTTAACGTCTCTATGGGTAGCCCAGAAAACAATCTCATAAAATGCTTTTGTGTATATAAATTAAATGCTGAGGGGAAGGCACAGGTGTATATGGTTGGAATAATGAGGCAGAATATGTGTGAGGAAAGTGGGCGTGGCTGGAACGAGGAAGTGGGCACAGAGCAGGACCAAAAAACGTATCGTGACAATGATGTATCAGACATTAATCTGACACATCTAACTCCAGTCTCAGCCTATATGAACTTGATCACAGATAAGCAGCAATACATGGCGTTGATATCTCGTGGTATGATCACACTTAACATCAGTTTCCACTAGGTTGGTTTTACAACTGCTGGATCTCAAAAACTCAAATTATGACATGAAAATGTTTTGGTCATTTTCACCTTTCAGTACTGAACCGCATTTGATCAATTTCCATCACAGTATTCATCATCTCTGACTCCACATTTCCTAAACCTGCTTTTTCTGAACTACATTCAAAACTACAACTACATAAAAAAATAAACAGAACAGAAAATCTGTAGGCTCAGTAGTATTTTTTTTAAATTACATATTTACATTTGTTATACAAAAGTATCACACAGAAAATAAATGAATGTGGTACTCAGGACACATAAACCACAAGCAAACAAGCAATGTCAGCTTGAGTATTACACATTGTATGTCACTGCAGAGATGTATTGTAAAGTCTTATTGCTGTGGGGAGGAATGAAACCCGATAGCGCTCTTCCCTGCAGTCTGGTACTGAAGGTGCTGCTCTGAGCCTCCACAGTGTGGTGCAGGAGGTGGGAGGGGTCATCCATGATGGATTTCAGCTTCACCAACATCCTCCGTTAACGAGCTTGTTAAGTGTCTTCCTGTCTGTGTCCATGCTGCCGCCTGCCCAGCGCACCACAGCAAAGAGAACTGCTGAGGCCGTCACAGTGTCGTAGACAGTTCCCTGCACGCACTAAAAGACCTCAGTCTCAGCAGGTGGAGGCGATCTAGGCCCTTCTTGTACATGGCGTCTGTGTTAGAAGTCCAGTACAGTTTATTGTTCAGTCCAGTTCGTTGTTTGTGGATGGAATGAATGAATGATGGATTCATCACTCATGCTTGTTCATTTCTTGCCTTTTTTTTTTTTTTACAACAGACAACTCAGCAGTGAAGGACAAGGATGATGAAGCAACTAAGGTAAAAACGGATTCTTTTGTATAGATGGATGAAGCAACACACAAATGTACAACAGTTGTGCTTAGCACTGTTGTCACACAAGACAGACCTAGGGTTGATCACTGGGATGCTCCAAAAGACTTGCACACAGTGACAGTGAGTACGATGACCTGACCCAGGACCCCATCTGTCTCTTATCACTGCTGTGATAGGCTCCAGGACCCCTGCAACCCTTACAAAAACAACTAACAGGCCGCATGTCACAAAGACACATGACAGGGCCCAAAACAGGAAACGTAAACTAAGAATTAATTTGCTAAGAATACTTATTTTCTTACTTCAAACTTCAAAGTGAGCAACTTCTGAACGTGAACCTTATTAGCCTGCATCATCTGGGAAGAATTCAAGTCGCAGGTTTCATAACCCTGATTAAAAGACACCACACAGTCATGAACCAGTGTAAAATATGCCAACAGAAAAGATATCTGTCTTTTCAAATGAAATTATAGCACATTACAAAAGATTCCAGTGTTCCAACACTTTTTCACATGATGTCAGAAATGGCTGAGGAAGGAACAGGCTGAACCAAGGCTTTTCTGCAAACAAGTTTATTGAACGTTTTACAAATCAAAATCTGCAATGTTGTGGCGGCGCAGCAGTGCATGGTGGTAATAGCACACACTGATCTGAAACAGAGACATGACATTAGCTTCCATGACTTAATATGAAGCAGTGGCAGGAGAGTGGAACATGGAGCAAGGAGCATAGCCTGATGAGAACCGGTGAGGTTATTGGTGTCAATGCAGATAAGAACTTCCTCACTGTTTGTGAAACAATCTGTGACAACAACAAGAGCAATAAAAAGAGGAAACAGAAAGTGTCCAGTGCAGAGAAGACACATGGAGAAGTTCCTCCACTGCGATGCAGTCTTTATGACAAGGTTCCAAAATAACCCTAACCCTGGATCCAATTCGTGATTCTTCGTTTCTTTTCCAAACAGGAATGTCCTCACATGAGGGACTATAACAAAGTTCATGACTTGGCGTGACTCAATGAGAGGGAATAAACAACTTTGAATAGATACTTGACTCAACAAATTTCTTTACTTGGATTTAATACTATGACATGACTTCGCGGTTTCAGAGTACTCACAACTATCAGAACTCTGGGTCGGCAGCCTGACTTCCTGGACACCATAACAAAACAAGAGAAACACACATGGCAGGGAAGAGCGACAATCCGACAATGCAGCAGAAATTAATTTAAATGATGAAGCAGGAAACACAAAACACAGGTGAAAGCATCATAATAATGATCCAAGCAAAATAAGATTACATGAGACCAGAACAGGAAATACAAGATGAAATCTGGTAGTTAAGCTGCCGATCATTAGCCACTGTTGAATATAGTTCCTTATCAACTCCTGCATGTAGTTCAGGGTGTGTCCTTGTGCCCCTTAAATATAATAATGTGTGGCTGCACATATAACTGAAGATTCCCAGTCATCCATTCATCCATCTGAAAAAGAAAGATGTCCAGATGTCAAAAATCAATTTACAGACTCGATTGCATGTTGATTCTGTCATTTGAGCCCACACCTCAGTTAAATACCTACCAAGGCCATTTAAAGTAGAAAAGAAAGCCATGAACTCTTTCTCAGGACGTCCCCGACCCACTGGTTCAGATATGTGGGTGAAGATCAAGATGCAGGAGATACAGACATTCACAAACCATATAAATGCAGTGGACAGCAACATCAGGTTCACCAGAGAAGACGCCAAAAACTGGCCTTTCTGGACTGTACAGTCATCAGAGGAAACAACAGCAGTTAAGAAGTAGAGGAAGTTACAGGAAACCCACCCACACTGACCAGTAGCTACTGTACTCTCATCATCCTCTCCAGCACAAACTAGGAGTCATCAGGACCCTGAACCACAGAGCAAATAACACACCCACTTCCACTGAAGCCAAGAAGTAGGAAGACCTGCATCTACATTTGCTGTTCATCTTCTACAGCTACTACTACCAATAATGACAACACATGTGTGTTTCAGGCCTCCAGGTCAGCAGGGAGCAGTAGAGCATCCAAGATGATGTCAGCTAAGAGTACAGGTACCCGACATACCTCAAAAAAACAACAAAAACCAATTAAATCATTGTAACCAGTTAAATGTGTTTGTGTCAGAGTCTGTAGATGGAGGAAGTCCAGGAAGTCGATCTCCTGCAAGTCGCTCGTCAACTCCAAACAGAGATGTGAAGAAGGTCTGAATATTCAATTCAATTCAACTAGCGGCAATTCATAACTACGACAGAAAAGAGACTAAGTTAGTCACATGTGGACATGGAGGCATGTTAGTGGATGGAATAGATAGAAAACCAGAGGAGCTCAGTGAATGAAGCCTGTAGCAGCTGAACTAAGAGATGGTTCAGAGGAACCAGAACCATCTGGAACCATCAGCTTTGTCAGAAAGGAAGGTTTCAGCCTAGTTTTAAAGCAGAGAGGGCGTCTGCTGCTAGAACCTGAACTGGAAGCTGGTTCCACATAGAGGAGCTTGGAGCTAAAGGCTCTGCCTCCCGTTCTACAGGTAGAAACTCTAGAACCACCAGTAGACCAGCTCTGAGAAGCAAGGTTCTGTTGGAGCAGAAGGAGCCATGAGGTCTAAGACCAGATGGAGCTTTATTATGAAGAGCAGGACAGAGAAGCTAATGTAGGAGAAATGTGACGTCTCTTCCTGAGTCCAGTCAGACTCTGCTGCAGCATTTGAATTAACTGGAGGCTTTTTACAGAGTCATTGGTTCAAACTATGAGCAGGGAGACACAGTCGTCCAGCCTGGAGGAACTAATGCAGGGATTCATGTTTCAGCATCACTCTGTGACAGGATGCTCCTCATTTTAGCAACATTCCTCAGGTGGAAGTAGGAGGTTTAGAGTTTCTATAATGTAGGATGTAAAGGAGAGAACTGGGTCAAAGATGACACCAAGGTTCCTACAGTAGAACCTGAAGCTGACGTTATGTCGTCCAGAGAAACAATCTGATTCAATAATGAGTCTCTGTGGTTTTTATCAATTATAATAACCTCAGTTTGATCTGAACTCAGTTGTAGAAAGTTATGGGACATCCAGGATTTGATATCATTTAAACAAGTTAGAAGTTTGACTAATTGGTTTGTTTCCTCTGGTTTCATGGACAAATATAACTGAGTATCATCTGCATAGCAGTGGAAATTTATAGAATGTTTTCTAATAATATTACCAAGGGGAGACATGTAAAGACTGAAAAGTATTGGACCAAGCACAGAACCCTGTGGAACAACAAAGCTAATTCCTGTGCGGATGGAAGATTGATCATGAACATGAACAAATTGGTCTGTTCAACAGTTAAGACTTAAACCATCCCAGTGCTTTTCCTTTAATCCAACTATGTTCCAGTCTCTGCAATAGAATCTTGTGATCTATCGTATCAAATGCTGAACTAAGATCTAACAGGACAAGGGTTAGGGTTAGGGTTAGGGTTAGGGTAACTAGACCATTGTCTGAAGCTGTGAGAAGATCATTAGTGACTCTAATCAGAGCTGGTTCTGTCTGTGATGGATCTGAATCCTGATGGAAATATTCATCCAGGTTATTTCTACGCAGGTGGTCTCATAGTTGTTTAGATACAGTTTTTTCAAGAACTTTAGAAATAAAGGGCAGATTAGATGTTGGCCTATAGTTTCTAGTTCTCTAGGGTCAGTGTAGGTTTATTCAGTAAAGGTTTGACCACAGCAACATTAACGCCTGTGGTACGTAGCCTGTAACCAGAGACTGGTTGGTTTGATTTAATGTGGACGTGCTGATTAATGGAAGAACTTCTTTGAGTAATCTAGTTGTAAACATAGGTAGTGACAGACAGGCGGGTATTCAATCATAAAGTCTGTCTACTTGGACGCCCCCACCCACTTTACCCCATAGATCATACTGAGCTAACTTCAATAATTAACTCTGCTAAATCAGCTACTTGTCTCTTAGACCCAATACCAGTCTTTTTCTGTGCCTGTCTTCTATGATTCTGTCTTTGTTCTACCATTTGGTAATGCTTCTTGTTTGCTGGCTGTGTAATTGTCCTCATTTGTAATTACCTATAATGATTTAATGGTGTTTCTACTGCTTAAACACATCCTATAGGTAGCTGTGGTCCGGACTCCTCCCAGGTCTCCTGGCTCTGCTCGTGGACGGACCCCCCCCCTACCCTCTCACCCCATGCCCGATCTCAGCAATGTGAAGTCAAAGGTTGGATCCACGGAGAACCTGAAACACACACCTGGAGGGGGAAAGGTGACACACAGAGAAACACAACGCATCAGACTGCACCTGTACCCAACCCACAAACAACGTTGTCAACCCCTGTAGATATGACTATGCAAAATACTTTGCACCCATTTGTCTGTTTCTGTATATGTGTGTGTCTGTCTCACTGACTGCAGGTTCAAATTGTTCACAAAAAGTTGGACGTCAGTAATGTGACATCAAAGTGCGGTTCTAAAGACAACATCCACCACAAGCCAGGTAACACCTGTACACACAGGTAACTAACAGTCAGACACTACATGAAGTTTGCAACAACTGCACCAATGCTTGTATCCTTCGTTAGGTGGAGGAAGAGTTGAGATAAAAGCAGAGAAGGTGGATTTTAAAACCATTCAGCCCAAAGTTGGTTCAATGGAGAAAATCAGTCATGTGCCAGGGGGAGGCAAGAAAAAGGTAAATGCTAAAAATATACTAACAATAGGCCAACAACATAATAGCAACCTGCTTGTTTATATTATGTTTTTGTTAGCACCAATTCACAACAAATGTTGTCTCAAGGTACTTTAAAAAGTAAGATACAAGACCTTATGTAACACAAAACTACCGATATATAGAACAGCCAAGTGCTTGAGAAAGCACGGTGCAACATTGAAGAGGGGAAAAACGCTTTAACAGAGAAAACTCCACAGGACCAGGATCAGAGTAGCTGAACATGTACTTTGACCAGATGGGGTGAGAGGACAAAAAAGTCAATCACATGCAATACAATGGTGGCATTTAAGAATAACAACACATTACAAACACAATAACAACACACATTTTAACAATATACTGGAATATGAACCAGACCAGAAGTGGCACAGTTTGCTTTTCGGTTGTCATTTGTTGACAAACCTGCCCTGCATCATGCCATCACTGTTGGTAGGTGAACATGAGTATTTGAGCTTGTTTCAACAATGTTGCTCACATTAACCAAAAACAGAAACGTGAGCATCTCAGGCTGCAAAGTTGAAGCAACTACAATTTTCCCTAAAATTTCATCTGAAAATGTTCAGAACAGCAGGTCATGTCCATTTTCCAACTGAATCATGTAATCATGTAATTAGACAGTAATCAAACATGGTCATAAGATTAGTTTGCATAAACAATTCTTGACAGAACAACATACATGTTCATATATTATACATGTTTCCACATATATGAATAAAGTGTTATTTGAATTTAGCATTAACAAACGCGTTTGTATTTTCATTAGCACTTCGACAATGACACAAGCTCCTTGTGGTGACTCCATCACAATGGTGAAATAGTGGTTAGTTTTGTAGATAAATAGAATATATGTACTACACTACCTCAAATTCTCATTTAGCTACATTGTAAGTACTTTTAACAAGATCTTTCTTTAATTTAATCATTAGCAGGGTTAGTTGTGTTAGATTGTAATTATAATCTAAGACAATATAGCATTAGTCAGAAACTCATCTTCAGAAAAGATCATTAAAAAGTAAAAATGTCATGGTTCTCTACAGATCGAGACCCACAAAGTCAGTTTCAGAGAAAATGCCAAAGCTCGAACTGATCACGGTGCTGACATCATCATCCAGTCTGACTCATTAACCCATCACCTCAGCAACACTTCCTCACCAGGAAGCCTTAATGCTGCTGAAGCTCCGCCCCTCGACACCCTGGCCGACCAGGTAAGAAATGTGCCTGTTCATCCTGAATTATAACTGTGCACAGGACTGAATTATTGCCTATTTTCTGTTCCTCATAGGTTTCTGCCTCTCTTGCCAAACAAGGCCTGTAATTGGACAACCCGACCCTGCACTCCTGGAAGCAAGAGACCCACCAAAACAAATCTTGTTTTGCCTTTTTCCTCATCATCTTTCATCACTCAGATCAGACAAATCTCATGGAGTCACACATTTCCTGCAAAATCTGCCCCCTCCCCAAAATTAAAAGGACCCAATTTGGGATTTTGGAGACTCACTACAGAAAACTGAACATGCTAAACCAGTTCACAATAGTGTTAGTTTCCCCTCATAAAATCCCTCCAATCACAGAGATATGTATGTAACCTGCCTCAATTTCTGAATACTTTTGAAATTCCCCCAACCACCAAACCAACACACCACAAAAACTATCAGTACAATACCCAAGAATGCAAATTCGTGCCAGGTGCCAAAACTTTGCCGTTTAAGTACTTTGTACCAATAAAGTTTCTCTTAGGAGCTTAAACTGTTTCCTGATTCTTGTCAGTAGAGTCCAGCTACAAACACCTCCTGGAAAAGGTACAAGAGCAGTATGGTTAGAGTTACACCTGTTTGGTCTGACGTAGATGTGTGTCACGCTCATTATTGGTTGTGTTTGAGTTAGATGGATAAAATTCATTAAATTGAAGTGGATATGTGCCCGTGAAAACACCCAACACAGAAAACACTTGAAGTGAGAATTAACATCAACATCAACTGGACCATAGAGGAATAAAAGGTCATCTAGCCCGATAACTCTTTTTTTTTTTTTATATATCTTTGGCGTCATGTGAACCGCTGGTTGCATGTGGGCTGCTTACAGATGATTGGATAACAAAGACATGTAACAATCCAAACTTTACATGAATGTACATGAAAACATTGTTAGAAAAGTTTTATGTTTTGCAGACACGTTATTAACAAGCTTTTAAAAGAAAACACCTGTAACACTTAAGATGAAAAAGATTTGTCAAAATCTGTTCCTTCATATAACAATTTCAAAAGGTGGATCTTTCTGGAGGAAAACATAAACAATTTGCTACGAGATCACACACACAAAAATCAATATAACGTTTATCCACGATTGATATTTGAAGACAAATTCTTGCTGCAGCTTTGACACTAAGAGTTGGTGTGATGTGATAAACAGTAGGAGTGGCCATCAGGTTCAAGGGCTGCTTTACTCAGCTACACTAACCACAGCCCTTCACTGACCAAATACGTAAACACAAGCAGACAAAATATTGGCTGATGTTTACTTGTTTTTATTGATTTGTTACCATAACAATAAAAAGAACATAAAAAACAGCTGTGATGTAATACAAGGAAGAGGAGGCAGGGGGCAGGGCTTCAGGGCCGCAGTCTGTTTCAACAATTAAAGGACATGGATGAAGGCTGGGGAGCATATTGTCTAGCAACAGCACCCCACCAGCATCTCAGCGTAGGGGCTACACAAAAGGGTGGGGTTAAAGGACGTCATCACTCTCGGCTGTGTGGAGCTGTGTGTCATCCGCATCTGTCATGATACTGCTATCCTGGCTGTCATCAAGCTCAGCCCCTGCAAATGGACAAAAAACCAAAACAGGTGCGTGGGACAAAGGGATGAGTTGTGTTTGTGGATATGTTTTTATACAAAGTAAAAGACGGACTGTTCACAGAGCTTTATGGACTCCTTCACAAATGAATCCTCCTGATGAACTTTAACTTTGGGAAGCAGGACCAGTGACCATATTACAGTAGAATCCCAGTAGAGCGTAATGATTCTGTCTAGTGTTCGGAAAGTCTCTATTAAAGACTGTGGCCATCTTTTCTTGTGGAGCTGAGCTATCCAAACATATTCTCTCAAGGTTAATCAGGAATTTTTCTGGTTATGCAGAAGACACTGAGGGAAATCCTTTGAACCCCTTGGCAAAGCTGAGGCAAGCTTGCTGAACCAACTGCCGACTTACTACTACTACTACTACCGAGGCGACTTCAGATCAACAAATAGTCATCAAAACGATGAACCAGGCCAGGTCGACCCAACTACAGATGACCTAAGAATCAGGCTAATTACCTTCGTCCTCTGGCAGATATCTCTTATCAATTGCTTCTTTGATCTGGTTGTTCGCTCCTTTAGGATCCAGATCCATGGCCCAGCTGAAGTTCATCAGAGCCAGATGAGTCTGCCCCAGCTTCTTATACACCTAGTGATGGGTGGTGGTGCAGACAGGTGTTTAGGAAGCACTGAATGACAATTTAGATGCCAGTCTGTTATTTGTTTTTAATAAATCTAAACACTAATAAATGGCTTCAAATGACCACAAACAGGGATAAACACAGTGATTTCGCAAGCAGTACCAGGACTGGACACCTCTACAGTCAGATCTCTTTGTTGTTTGTATCAGTAAAATTATTACAAATGTGTTGGCTTGCTAGGCTGCAGCTTTTTTACCTTTCCTATCAGGAAATACACCAGAGACTCTTTAGGTACAATCTGCTTCAGCTCCTCAAGCTCCTGAAGAGCTGCCTGTGGACAGACAGGTCACACAAAGAGACAGACAGGTCAGAGGCTCAGGGTTTGGGCCCCAGGCTGTGCTTCAAAACATATTTCATGCGTTAGTGTAAAAAATTTAATTATTTATTCTCAGCTGCAAGTGGAGCACGAGCCTGGGACTGCAGGACACAGGTCATTACAGCCTGGAAGAAACTGCTGTGACCATGCAGTGAAGCAACGTAGCAATAACTGCTACAGTAACCGTGTTACTTTAAAAAGACCTTAATATGGACGGACTGGTCACTACAGCGCAATACTGATTTGCATTGATTACCTTGTACTTGTCGTTGGCAAACAAGATGGAAGCTCGGTGAAACTTGCAGAGTGGGTTTTTTGGATCGATGCCAATTGCTCGGTTCAGAGTTTCCAATGCTGCATCAGACTTTTTCAGTGCATGCTGCACCTGCAAACGCACAAAAAGCAAAGATCTGTAACATGAGAGTCACAAACAGAGGACGGTCAGTGCTAACAGGTTGATCGTAATGACGATGCTAGATGGCAGCGTACCACGCCAATGTGACACAGAAGAACAGAGCTCTGGGGGTTAATGCTCAGAGCTTTCTTGAAGTGAATTTCTGCCAAGTTGAATTTCTCCTGTTTGTAGTAGATCATGCCCAGACCATACCTGTAGAGGCCAAACACAGTCGTGTCAGTTACAACACACAGACTGACAACCGCACAATGTCCTGGTCGCTTGCAACGCTAACGCACCATGCATTGTAGTGTCTGTTGTTGACTCGAATAGCATTTCTAAAGCAGGCAAGAGCTCGGTCCAGCTCCTCCGTCAGCACAAACTCATGACCCAGCAGAGTGTACGCATAGGCAAAGCCTGGGTCCACCTGAAAGTCAGAGTTGAGACAGATGAGCCGCTAGACAGGTGCCCCCATCTGTCAGATTATACTTACGGGACATGGTAACAGCAACTCACCTGGATGGCTCTCTGAAAGAACTTTATGGCAATGTCATGCTCCCTCTGCAGACTGAAACAGTTCCCAGCTACACACCAGGCCTGCACACAGAGAGAGACGGGCAGAGAGAGTGAGACAGGCAGTGAGACAGTGTGGGAGCGACAGTGCTGAGATTGGGCAAGTGAGCTCACCTCAGGACAATTCTTGTCCATGTCTGTCAGGTCTTTGGACAGGGCTGACAGGGCCACATCTTTCTGCAGATGCCACAGAGTTGTCGAGTATATCTCCATCCCTTCAACTCTGTAGGACTCGATCCTGCGAACCTCACTGAACAGACGCTCTGCCTAAAAAAACATTTCCTTCACTGTAAACGTGACGGTTTGATCAAAGGCTAATTTCAGGTGCTGTCCCCAGACAGATCTTCTGATGTCGCTCTAAAAGTCTGCGTACAAAGTTACAACATAATTTTTTAAACTTATGCTACTTACTAAATGTACTGAAACATTAATTAATGCTACAGATAACAGAAAACACAAACACTAGCAGTTTAATTGTCTATGCCAGACAAACAAGTAAACATAAACTATATATATATGCCAGAAAAATTAAAAATGATCCATTATAGCCGCTCAATAATGAATCCTTCATGAAATTGTTTCATTACTTTTGACTTTAACACTGACGTTCTCTAATCTGCCTTACTAGTCTTCTACCTGTACACAATCTTTAGTGCAAGGTCTGTAATAAAGACAGGCTTAAACCAAACACATATACATTTAAAGATTGACTCAATACAGTGTTTCAACCAGGCATTTACACATTTAACTACATTTGTGGTATTTTCATTAGCACGTTTTGAGAAATAAATAAAGGGTTCGGCATTAGAAAAAACACCAATAATAACAGCCTGATCAATAACATTACACTGAGCTAACAAATAGAAAAAAAGACGAGAGAATGAATGTGAGGCCGTAGCAGTGAACAGCAGTAAATAGTAAAACATATTGTTATAATATACATGTAACGCAAACGTTGTGGTCGGTACAAGCCTGTGATACAAATTCCTGTCAGTTCAGACATGAAAATGATAAAATCGTCTAAAGATACTGTTCACAGACTGCAGCTACACTGCCCCTGCTGCTCTTTACAGCTGGCATCACTCATCACAAAGCCTCTTCTTTGAGTACATTGAATGATAAATGATACCAATGTCCTTTGGTGCCAAAACACATGCCTGCAGCTCTACCTGTATGTTAGTCAAGGGTTACCTGTGTGTACTCGGCCAGTTCAAAGTAAGCCCTGCCGATGTGAGTGAGGACCCAGCCAGTGTTGTAGTGCTGGGGGGGGAGGGAGGTCAAGATATTGATGGCATCTCTGCAGTTGTATGAGCACAGCGCCTGGTACCCACGGCCCAGTTCCCGTAGCAATGCCATGACACTATCTGAACACAGAGGACACGTATGTGAACATGCCACTTAAAGACACCTTGTCAGTTTGTTGGACAACTTTGAGATGTTGGAAGACACTGGCACTGCCTTGGTTGTTTGCGGGTTGGCCGAGCATGGGATAGGACTAAAGGTCAACTATTGAGAGTATACAGAGAGAAGAACAGGATCCTACAGGGGCCTCCTACTGTGAAGGAAGATTGTGGAAATTGGGATTTCCCTCAGGCTTAGGAGGCCCTGAGTGCCAAGACAGAAGATATGGGTCTCCTGGGTGATCACGCTGCTACTAACGGACCAGTAAAATGACAAGGCTGTTGGGTTTACCTGCAGCAGCTCTCTGATACTGGGGTATCTTAGTGTCAGGTAGGCTCAGACTGGGATCCAGTCTCAGGATGTCCAGACTCTCGTTCAGGTTGGTGCTATTTGACGTCTTGGCCGATTTACACTTGGTTTTCCTGTTAGGGATCTTTGTGGGAAACTTCATCTTCAGCTTCTTACTGTTCTCCTGCAGAGACAGACAGTATGGTGGTGTTTAATATGATGTTATTACTGTGGGGGTACTGTAGCAGTGGAGTACCTTGGCAGTAGAACTTGCACTTGTAAACAGTCTGGAGCTTCTTCTAGGTTGAACGTTTGGAGGACCAGACATACTTGGACTGAGAACCTGAGGGGAGCCACTTAGAAAGAGACCAGTCATCAGACAGATATTAATGAGAAACTGCTTGGACTGCTTGTGTTTGGTTGCTGGTGTTACCTGGTGTGAGGTGCTGAGGTCTGTGATTGGTTGAATGGGATGGGGAGGACATCTCTGCTGTTCCCACTCTGACTAAAGACGGATTTAGACTGACTGATCCTGGAGACAGACTGAGACACAGGCAGGACGTGCGAGAGAAACAAATGAAAAGCGAGAAGTGAGTGGATGACCAAGGGAAAGAAAACCGACCTTTACTGCATCATCACCTGTTAACTGCCTAATTAACATCTGCGTCTGAAGACCAGGACTGGCTGTTTTGTCCAGCCCAAAGTCTCTGAATTCTCTGGAGATCCCTCAGGAACAACCAGGCAGCAACGCCCTATGTTCAGTCATTTCAGTAACGTGATTTTGTCACTGAACAAGCTTGATCCTGTCTGCTTTAACATTGGAGAGCTTACTGCTTCAGTAAAAAGCGCCTCTGCTACTAGCGTGGTGTCAGCGGACTCTTCAGACAGAGACTGGGTTCTGATTTTTAAACCTCACATACTTCCTACTTGCTTAAAAGCTTAGCTGCAGGCTGAAAAGTGGTGATTTGAACTGTAGCACTGTAATATGAGATGTGACGAGGTGGAAAGTTCACAAAGTTGTCCAATGTAGTTTTCAGGTCGCTTGTTACAGATGGCTTGTGTACGTTGACGCTTCTGTTTAGAGCAGAGGAGGTGGTGATAACAGTAGCCAAGCTGATTCCTCAAAGCCGAGCTTAGCAAGTGTCACAAATTGAAGCCAAGGCCAAAAGCTAATTTCAGACTCAGTTCAGTTTGTGACCCAATGTAACATTCTCGCCATTTCTCACTGTCCAACACTACTCGCCTCAGATATTCAAAGGACAAGGCCTGGTTACTTTTTAAGCTTCTACTGTTGTTCTTTTCTGTTGCTTGGGCTGCTCCTCCAGGGTGATCCCAGGGCATTCCCGGGCCAGCCAAAAGACAGTACCTCCAACATGTCCTGGGTCTCTCTTCTGGGCCTCTTTCCACTTGTACATGTCCACAAACCTTCCCCAGCGCGTGGAACTGACGTCCAGGCGACCCCAGCAGCTGGGGTCCCCAATGAAGGTCAACATCCCCCTTCTCTAATGAAAGCACGGTTGATGAGGGACTGCTTCCACTTCCTGAAGCACCCAGCAGTTTCCCAGAATCTGAGGTCAACCGATAAACCTCCCCAACCGCCTCCCAGGGAACAACGTGGTATTTATACACTGACCAGACAACTGACCTTAGTTATCTTTAATAAGCTCAAATAAAGTGATGGTGGAGTTTAATAAGAACTTATAAACCAGGAAGCGCTTCATACCAGTTACTACTGCCAAAGCTGCTTCAAACATAAATTCTCTAAAGCAGTTTGTTGTTTCAGACATTGTGTTATGCAGACCTGACTTTGGTAAATATTCCTTTCAGGCAACAGTCTTTTTATGTTTTTAGTGCAGGAAGCAAATACCCAGTGATTAAATGTGTTTACCTTCTTGCTGGGTGCTGTGGTTTGTGTTTCCATGGTAGCTGAATAGTTCTGCAGATATGTGGGGTCTCCAGGGCTAGGCTCCAGGGGCAGAATGCCAAAACTACACAAACACACACAGAGTTATGGATGAAGCTGTGAACCAATGTATACCTGAGCAGGTGGACCAACAGACCTCATGATGTCATGCCATAGGTTTGCGTTTTAACACAAACTGAAAAGGCAGACAAACAATACGCATATCACCACACAGCTTTTGTTCCCCCAAAAAGAAGCTAAATCAAAATATTGGAATTGTTTTTATCACAACGATTTCCTCGAGGACAGGACGGTTTATAAAAAAGGTGAAAGTAATGTGGTGTCTCAAAGTAAAACGTCAAATATATCTGCCCAAGGTATGGCTCCCAAATCTAATTCAAATCAGTTCCATTTATAGAGCGCTGATTCAAAACAGCTGAAGTACTTTACAAGTAAGACCTGATTTGTCATTTTTGGTCTGACATGATTAAATGTGTTTAAGTGAAACTACTTTTGCAATCATTTAGCAGTAATATTACACATAATGAATGACATCTTATCAATTTTCCAAATGTTATTTTTGAACAGCGACAACCCTACTTTACACTATGCGTTAGGATGATGTTCTTGTTTGAAATTATTAATAATCCCGTGACGATCTCATAACGTTGAAACACTTCCTGCGCATGTAACAAACCACCCTGTGCAGGTAAACTAGCACTCACCTAGGTGTCAGTGGGCTGAGTGTAGCAGGTCCTCCGAGTAAACTCCGCCCACTCTTAGGCTTGTTCTGTTTACCCAATAAGGAGCCAGCTGACGCCATGGAAACTGTGTTACCTAGTATGGAGCCAGTATCCGGGGAGATGAGGGAGGAGTCAATGTAGGATACCGACAAATCAGACGTCAGCTTTCCATTTGATTCCAGATTCAAACGATTTAACTCCTGAAGGAAAATCAGTAATGGGATTATTTTTGCTGACCACCTAACCTTATAATCAGAAACTTCTTTGTTGGACAGGTGCATACCAGTGTGTCCTGTGGCGTCTCCATGAGGGCGGTGTCTAGACGGTGAGAGGGGTTCTGGGCAGGGCTAATAGATTGAGGAGATGGGCCTATAGAGGAATTCTGTAGAGAGGACAACCTGAAGACCTGATCTGGATCTAGTTTCTCTCCTAGAAAGACAGACCATAATATTTACTTGCATCACATAGTCACATCTGAGACTCACAAGGTGTGTATGAGTGTGTTACCTAAATGACACAGATTCTGGAAAGGTGACCACAGGAATGGGTTCAGAGTTAAGCTTCTCTGGAAACACTCAGCACCTTTAGCAACACGATCTGTCTTACTGCTCAGAGAAACAGGTGCACAGGGAGAAAGACAAACACTTCAGTCACCAATACCAAATTAGGTGAACTGTGTATTTACCAAAAACAGACTGGGTATACTGGCCATTTACCAGTAAATGTGTCCCAGTAATGACAGTGTGAAGGACGCAGAGTCTCCAAACTCTGTGATGATGTCATCCTGACTCTTCTGTTTGTTCAGCACTCCGCCAATCAGAACCTGTTCTCCTTCAGCTAGCCTGAGACAAGAGGAAGGGGAGAAAGACCAGGGGACAAATAATTGCGGACAAATTTCCACTTCAATTTAGAAAGTGGCCGTTGTGTACTTTCTTATGAAATAATTTGTTAGCATGGCCAATTAGTTCTGTGTTTACTCATGTGAGACAGTTGGTTGTTAGTGGTTCTGTGGTCTTACTTGCTGAGCTCCACGCAGCATTTGGCCAACAGGAATCGAACCTGTGGCGTGGAGCAGCTGTGAGCCTTCAGCAGACGATAGGCTTTATACGGCTTTCCTGAGCGGTAGTAACAGGTAGCCAACAGATAAAGAGCCTCCTCAGACCTCACTGAGACAGACAGGTGGAAAGACATATCATTCAAGTTTTAAATGGCAACACAAAATATCACACATTACAGATGACAGTCAAACAGATGCAGTGCTAATAGATGTCTAACAGGCAGAGTCACATGCACCGCAGACTGCTTTAAAAGTATCGCCCAACAGAAATAGTTCTTATGATAGGTATGGGCACCTCAGGACACAAAACAAGTGAAAAGACATGCGTTACCTTCAGCATAGAGTCTCTCAGCAAGGAAGACAGCGTCCAGATAGGCATAGTGGTTCAGAGCCTGCCACACTGCAGCCTGCCACACAGAAACATTTAAAGAGCAAGTAACAGCAGGGGAGGTGGTGTGTGTGTGCTTTCACAAACCAAATGTGTTCAGTATACAATATAATCAAGAGATCTTCTTTAAATTAATGTATTTGTTCGAGCTGATCAGAAAGGTTGGTAACTGGGGACAAAAGACAAGACACACAATACAAAGCACACTTTCCTTAACCCATAGTCCCACGGATGGTTTAAGAGGGATGGTGCCACTGACACAAGCAGGTGCGATGATGTAGAGAAACGGCTGTTAGAGGCCTTAGAATCATTACATGCCCCTAGTTCTGCAATTGAGTGTCCACAGTTTACCACATGGCACTGGACTCAGCACACACTTGCAAATCCAGACCTTGGCTCTGTTTTTGAACAAAAGACCCGATTCCACTGAATTGACGACGTCCACATAGTCACAATAAAACAATATCACAAGCTTGAGCTCTGCTGCAATTCAGCCAGATGTTGAAGGACAGTACAGACGGTGACACTGTTTGAGACCAAGGACGTTCCAGTATAAACTCGGTAACACACATAGTAGCAGTAGTAGTATGTGGTTTCACTGGGGTGTGTGTGTGTGTGTGTGTGTGTAAAATGAGTCTATGTCCAGACTTCAATTGTGGCACAAAGCAGGTGAGAAATGACAATGTGTTCATGCAGTCAGCAAGTGTAGATCAGAGCAAATCGCTCATATTGTTATTGATCACGGACAACCCGACCTTAAACTAAATATTACATTACCATGATTGTTGTCTCGGCATTGCGTGGTAGCTTGGTGGTGATGTGCTGATACACTAATCTTACCGTCTTTATTTGGTCTGACAGGGCCGTTTACCAGCTCTTCAGCTATCCGGCAGCTAGCTTACGTTAGCTAGCGATAGCATAAGAGCTAACCAGATGTTACTTAGCTTTACCTTAGTGGTAGGAGGTTAAAGTCAGACGTCAAGAACAAAACCAGCTTCAACCTAATTGTGTTTACTTGTAAATAACGTCATCCGAAGCCATCCCGCTACACGTTAGCGCTAACCGGCAGACGAACTACACTGTTAGCATGAGAAAAACCGCAATGACCATCACACCAAACTCCATATTCCATGTAACTAGCTCATGTCTCTCTGTTCGTCCACCACCAACACGGCTCTGGAACAAGCGCCTACGCCATCAACGCAGCCCACAAGCCCATTCGGCGCCGACTATCCCGAGCAGAAACGTTTTGTTTGGTAGGACATTTGAGTTTAACTGTTGGTGCTGGAACTTCTGCGCTGCGGCGCTTTGCGACCTCAGCCAGAGAGAAGCACATTGAGGCTCCAGTACCGAACTCAAATTGTTTTGTCTTTTGCCGTAAATTAATTTCAATTCAGTGTCTGTACCAAAGTGACGAGACGAGAAAAGACGCAGAGCGGCCCAGGAGGGTTTCCAGGCGCTAGTTCAATCAGACGCCGCCATAAGCTAAACGGTTCCAAGGGAGACGACACGGGCGAGTTAAACCGCCGTGAAACGGACGTTATGCTCCGCACCAGCTCCCGACACCGGCTGTTGAAACGAGAAACGACTACACGGTCCTTTCTGCCAGCCGCGAGCCGTGGGGCCTGCTGCCGCGGAAGACTTCCACGCCGCGGAGTGGACCAGCTGCTTAGGCCAGGACGTAGTCAGGAGCACGGGGCGACAAATACTCTGCTCCCGTCTCGTGACAACGAACTGCCGGTGTGTTTTTACCTGGACAGGTTCCTGCAGCACCGTCATTCCGCTTCGACTCTCCGTCAGTCTGTCCCTGTCGCCTGTTTTCCTCTTTCTTTACTTCAGTCTCCAGGAGGAGCTGCAGCCGAAGGTTTGAATACGATGACCGTTAACGACCGAGTTTAGCCGAACAATACCGAGAAGGGCCGCTGGCCTGTACGGAAAGGAACGGCTATACACGAAAAGAATCGAAATGTTCGCTGCGACCCCTACTGTTAAAATTGACGTAACGCAAAACGCTCGATTATTTGTGACGAAGACCTGATGACTGATGACAACTACGGCTGAATTGCATCCCCAACACTCTCATACTGACTTTTTGATTCGGTCAGTGTTTTCATAAAATATGTAAAAACACCCCTAAACCATATATGCAGCAAGGCCAACTCTCAGTTAATTTCTATATCTATTTATTTTTTCATATTCACTTTGCTTCTTTCACACACCTACTTGTTGACTCATTATCTCCACATCTATGTGCGACGAGACTAGATAAAACTAAAAATGATTATTCTCTGTTCTTTTCTTCAACGTCTGTGACACACAAATCGCTTGTTCATAGCAACGGTAACGTCTGTTTTAATCTATTTTAGTATGGCTGGGTGTTGTTTAAATGTTAATAATACGATAGACAGATAGACAGACAGATGATAGATAGATAGACAGACAGACAGACAGATGATAGATAGATAGACAGATAGATAGACAGACAGACAGACAGACAGACAGACAGACAGACAGACAGATGATAGATAGATAGACAGATAGACAGACAGACAGACAGATGATAGACAGACAGACAGACAGACAGACAGACAGATAGATAGATAGATAGACATGATAGACAGACAGACAGACAGACAGATGATAGACAGACAGACAGACAGATAGATAGACAGATAGATAGACAGACAGACAGATGATAGATAGATAGACAGATAGACAGACAGACAGACAGACAGACAGATGATAGATAGACAGACAGACAGACAGATGATAGATAGATAGACAGACAGACAGACAGATGATAGATAGATAGACAGATAGACAGACAGACAGACAGATGATAGACAGACAGACAGACAGACAGATAGATAGATAGACATGATAGACAGACAGACAGATGATAGACAGACAGACAGACAGATAGATAGACAGATAGATAGACAGACAGACAGACAGATGATAGATAGATAGACAGACAGACCGACAGACAGACAGACAGATGATAGATAGATAGACAGATAGACAGACAGACAGACAGATGATAGACAGACAGACAGACAGATAGACAGACAGACAGATAGATAGATAGACATGATAGACAGACAGACAGACATACAGACAGATGATAGACAGACAGACAGACAGATAGATAGATAGATAGATAGATAGACAGATAGACAGATGATAGACAGATAGACAGACAGACAGATGATAGATAGATAGACAGATAGATAGATCTTTATTTATCCCGCAGTGGGGAAATGCTGGTGTCGAAATAAAAGAACAAACGGTTCAGAATCAAACAAGCTTTACTTCATATACTAACAGTTTGACATAATGTTGCTCAACCTGAAACAATGAACCACCAGAAAGAGGCTAATGCTAATAAACAGAGTCGGGGGCAGGACTACAGAACACACGCAGTGACGTCAAGTTCTGAAGTAATGGACTACAAAGTGCAGTTCGCTTCTGGAGACAGTCGGCATTTAGCCACAGTCAGGTAGGTCTCCACCTGCCAACAGAAACATCGGTATTAAAGCAAAAACACCATTCGCTCACTCCTCGCCACAATTTGTCACCTCCCCACCTTGTGCATGTCTTTCTTGAAGCAGGCCAGAAGTTCGTAGCTGCGTCTCAGAGACTCGTCGTCCTCCAGACTTTGGTAGTAGTTTCCGTACGGGGCGAGCTGTGGCACCACGCTGTCAGAGAACATCTCTGCTCCATCCTGATTGGCCTGCAGGGTCACATGATTGGTCATACAGTGCTGCGATTGGGCCGATACATCTGCGTTGTGCATGCGTGCTCTCACTTTGATCAGCAGCTGGATCCCCCTCATCAGCTCCGACAGTTTGGGAGAAATTTGGTATCTCTGAGCAGAGCCTCCATAAAGAGACCGGCTGGGAAACTCCCAGGATTCGATCAGCCGATAGGAGATGGATAACAGCTTCAGCACCTGGAACCAGTTCAGCTCTTTTATACTCTTGGATCAGAGTATTTATCACATGACATTATTCTACTGATAAAGGCTCACAAACAAAGCCACATGCTACTAAGGACGCATGTTAGGAAACAGTGCAGTACACAAAGAGAACTCACAGAGCTGCGCTGGGTCTCGTGCTTGTCGATGGGACTGATGATGTAATCTGAGTTACAAAAGTCTTGCAGGAAGATTTTATTGAGCTGCCGCTGCTCCTCCGTTTGCAAAGAGCTTTCCTGGCAACACACAGTAATACTTGGTAATAAGCAGTAAGACTTGGGAAAACAGAGTAATACTCAGTAATGGTTAATGGTATAGTAATACCATATAATATTCAATAATACTCAGGGGTGCACTGTAGTCTACAGTAATACGTTTTATTTATATGGTGCCAAGGCACAACACACTCATCTCCAGGCATTTATAAAGAAAGGTAACAATAAATTAAAGACATAAAAGAAACAAAAATCTAATGGTAGTTATACACAAATGTCTTTAATAATTCTCAATAACACACAGTTATAGCTAAATAACAGAATTGGTACCACGGTCAGTTTTATTGACAAAGGAATACCAGAGGTGAGGGAACTTACAAAGTCAGCGAAGAGTCTCTGGGCCAGAAGGTGTAGGTGTTGAACTCTGCTCACAGCAATAGAGAAGAGACGCTGGCTGTCTGTGATTGGCTGAGAGGAGATGCCCAGCGATAGGACGGAGAGCAGGAACACAACTGACAGACAGGTGAGAGTCAGACAGACAGCTTAAACCTCCCTGGACCTCACAACCATTTGGCCTTGTACATCTTTAAACATGTGAGAGCAGGCACATACTGGAAGAACTCAACCTTCACCAGATGAACTCACCTGAACAGAACGGCTGACAGTTCATACTGATGTTAAAGGGGTTCAAATAACACTTTATATCTGTGATGTGAAGAATGTGAGAATCTGAAGCTTCAGATTGTATATATCAGGTTGTAACTGTGGTTATTAATGACTATTCAACAAGTTTTAACTGTAAAACGTGGAAAACGATAAAGTAAATGACGAGCAAAACGAACAGCCTGATTTTCTGATGGTAACACAGCAAATATAACCACTAATCGTCATGTATTACCTTTGTCCATAGCTGGTGGGGAATCAGGTAAAGATTCAGGTGCTGATGTTTTCAGCCCCATGTTTGGTGGTTTTATAGTAGGAAAAGTCATGTTTAAATTAAGCGAAACATAAAACCAACAACAGACTCTGTGTGCCGAACACCCTTAATAATCATATTTATAAAAAACAAGACAAACGTCAGAACTGAAGACTCAACACATGCATACCTGTTAAATATTAATTGATTGATATCTGTTAGTGACCTGGAAAGCATGAGGTCAACACATTAAAACCAGTGAAAATATTTACATCCAGCTTTGTTCCAAAGAAACCCCATTGAATGGGGAACGCCACAGAAACCAATAGTAAAGAGGAAACGTGTTTTACAGGAAGTCACTGATTTAAGTGATATACTGTAAAGGTTTGTATATTTAGCAGCAATTCGCAACATAAGTCATGGCAAGGCAAGCTTAAGGCCTTGCAGAACAACCAAACTGTCTAAGATTATGTAGAGGCTCAGGGTGGGCGGCCATCTGCCTCGACCGGTTGGAAGAGAAGGTGGGACTGAACTAAAGACTGGAGACACACAACTCTGAGTCTGATTATACCTGTAGATGTGGACAGAGAGAGAGAAGAACAACTGCGGGAGAAGAGAGACACTAAATATATGAGGTGATGAAAATAGAGGATCTCAGTGTATGATCAAGGTCAGAGCATCTAAACCTATAGCAGCTTAAAAGTAGAGAGGACGCCTCCAAAACCTCAGCTGGGAGCTGGTTCCACACCACAGTTTCTCTGGAATAACGGCCGAGAGTAACACACACGAAACAGGTGAGAGAAATGACGTCAAGTCCAATTTTCACTTAATTTCTTAGAAAAGTTCAAAATATCCCTTATTGGAACTTTAAAGGCTTGTGGTACGTCACCTGTTAGCAGAGACAGATTGATTTGATCCAGTATGGACATGCTGATTGAGGCTAGTCTGGACTGGGTCTGAGACATGTGTTTGTAAAGATTATTATTATTCCTGATATACATAAATTCACAGGAAGTAATTTCTTTCTCATAAAAACATGAATGATTCATTCAGACATGGCGACAGTTGAGATGATTAAGAAACTCCTCACAAACATTAAAATGTTTAGTGTCTCTTCCTTCCTTTAAACCACCTTCACATGTTCTGTGTGAGTTCAGGTCTGCAGCACCGAAGTCAAACGTCTCACAATTAAACCGAACTGAATAAAAAGGTGCGCAACTGTTGTCAAATTAAATTTTAATAGAGTTGTGTTAGTAAGATGATACAACGTCACTGTATTACTGGACCTGTGTGAGTAACGACCTGTTGTTTATTAACACGCGGTCAACCTGTTGCTGTGTATTAATGAGTGTGTGTGATAACGTGTCACACTTTAAATATTCACACAGTGACAGCAAAACCACTCATTCATCTTAACACATCACCTGGTGTCCACACTGATCAACCCACCCCCCATGATTAAAGTCTCATCATTAGGACCAAACAGCTCAAACTGTGTCATGAGTTCAAAATTTTAATGACTTCGTTTGCGCTACAGGTCACATCTGCCAAAACCTTAATCACAACCACCCTAAAACATTTTAAAAAGTCCAGTTGGCTGATGACGGACTACTCTACCAAAAGAAGCAGTGATGAAGGCAGTTCCAAACAAAGGCTCATCAGTATGGTGGCCTATACAAAAACACAGGAACAAAATCTACTGAGAAAGATGAGCTTCAGATTAACATAAGATAAACTGTAAAACGCTTTCTGACAGCAGAGCCCGATTTACAGACTAATATCTAGAAATGCTTCAGAGTCCGTGTTCACATAGCTTCACGTCACAGCTCTGGCTTTTTCTTATTGGATGACGTCATTATCAGACCCTTGAAGCAGCTGATCCATCACTTATAAGACCAATGAGTGTCTTGTGTCATTTGTCTGATCTTCCCATTGATTGGTTCACAGCAACGCTACATCTGGCTCTGGTTTACCTGTGAAGACAAATCTGCAGCAGAATCGATCGATAAGAATGAATGAACCTCGTCTACACAGAGACAGAGTTCTGTTAATGTCACTCTGTGGATGCTCAGGGCAAATAAATCAAACTGTCCTAATCCAAACTGAAAACTGAAAGATATTGAAAATTGTGGATAAAGACGTTTATTGTAGGTGGGGAAACGTTTCAGCTCTAGAAGAAAGTTCAGTTGACATGACTCAGCTTTCAGATAACCTCACCTGGATGATGAGAATCTTCACCAGTATATTCAAGATGCAATTTAGATTAACTTTGTGATAACATCTAATTAAACAGTTCGTTAAAATGAATATTTTTAGTTTCTCAATGAATGAATGATTTCCTTCTAAAATGAAGGAGTAGTGGAAGTAGAATGACAATACTTGAGTAAAAGAACCTGAGAAATAATATTTAATAGTACTTGAGAAAATGTATTTAGTTACCTTCCCTGAGTCAGTGATCACTGAAGTTTCCCTGACAAACTTTGTCCAATGAACCTGAGAGAAAACAAAACAAACATATTTCTGTTTGACCAGTTGATGAAAGAGTCAAACTAGTGTTAGTGTCCTACTCTGGTTGAATTATGACCTTGCTGGACTGTATCAATCTGACTGATCAGCACTTGGAAACTACCACCTGATCTGTTTCTGCTTAGTCAGCAATGACTGATGACGATGTAAGGCTTGACATTAACCTGAAGCCTTTTCACCTTAGATCTGATTTCTCAGTATGTCTCGTGAGGAACTCACCAAACGTCAAAGACAAAAAAAGCATGAGTTAGGCGCGAGTTGCTTTTCAGCCGTCGAGCTTTGTGTGCTGCATTCTAACTCGAGTTGTCTACTGTGAAGGTTACGAGCCAACAAATGTTCATTTGCTGCTCCTCAGCAGAAAACACTCTGTGGGCTGACACCGGCCACTGTCACACAACAGACTCTTTAAGTTTCTCCTGTTGCAGGAAGTTGGGAGCACTGAGGGGAGGAGCAGCATGGAGAAGAAACTCGCTCTGAAGTTCCACCCAAGCAGGCGTGGATCTGTCCTCGCGCGGTTCACCCGAGTCAGTCCGCTCCACATCCTCTCGGTCTCCATACAGTTGGCTGATTTGTTTATAGAGAAGTCCTTCTGTCTCCGGCGGCGTCTGCTCCTCTCGCCACCCCTCTGTCCTTTCGCGGTATTTGTAGGATGCCAGCTTGACACTGCGCTGCAGCAGGTGTCTCCTGTAAGCCCGCTGGATCACCGTCGCCGCCACCTCCTCCTGTTTCCGCCGCAGGGTGCTGCTGATTGGTTCATATGACACCTGCAGAAACAGCAGCAGCAATCAGATTTGCCATTTTCATGCAGAAATATCTACAGTGACTTCATCACATTTTCAAAGCAAGGGGTGAGGGGGTTCATACAGTTGCTTCTCTGTGCTGTAAATAAACATATGGTTGACAGATAGTTGCAACAGCCAATCAGATTACGACTTGGCGACAGTAAGGCTGCTAGAAGGCCTGTGATTGGATGTTCACTGGGAGGAGGCAGCGCTATCGCTATGCAAGGACATTTTCCCGACGGACCTTTCAAGAGAAGCTGGATCTGGTTAGAAGCGCTCGGCTAACCCCCGCGCTATCCAACAGACTCAGGTTTGTCGCTTTCAGTCTCAGCTCTGAGCGGTTCCTCTGGTCTTATATGAACCTGTTAAAGCTTTATTTTTGGTGGATGTATTAAAACTTTGACCAATACCTTTGAATGGGTTTAATTGATTATGTGTATAATAAGTGTGTGCACCCCGTAGTGCGTAAGTGGGCTTCTGATGATTTCTTGAGATGTGGTGTCATTAAAGTATTATAAGGGGTATTTATTCTAGTCGAACTAAGCAGGATGTCACTGAAGGCCTAAGTAAGAAATGCACGGCTGCCGCTGGGTTAGAACAACAGGTAAAGACATGTTTCCAACCTTGGAGGGATTGTTGGCCATGAATTTCTCCTCCATGCTGGCTTTGAGAGTATCCATTGCTCCTGAATCACCCAGCACCTGTACATAAATATGTCACATGAAATCATTAACTATCATACATCTTAAGTTCACGTGACAGTATGACAAAACACAGCAATGTTACCTGTGCAGTAAGAGCCAGCAGGATGTCCAGGCAATGAATTTTGTCTCCGGGAACCAGAGGCAAATCCATTTGGATCAGTTTGATGGTGTTGGGTTTAGGAATCCTCAGAGGATCTTGTAGTGTGTCGCAGAACTCTGACAACTGACTGTGGTAGAAAAGAGAATCCAGTCCTGCAACTACCCAGATTCAGATTCTTCTTCTGATGGAAGGAGGACTCACCTGTACTGTATGAACTGTGAGGCATCAGGGTCGAACTTCTCCCAGGTTTCGTAGAACATCTCAAAGTCGTCCTCACACAGCGGATCACTGCTCTCCTCTGTGGCCACATTAAAGTTTTCCAGGATGATAGCAATGTACATGTTGACCACCACGAGGAAGGACATGATAATGTAGGAGGTGAAGAAGACCATGCCCACGGCAGAGCTACCACAGTTGCCCCTAACCATCGATCCCGGGTTCTCAAAGTCTGGGTCACAGTCTGGTGGTGAGTTCATAATGGGACTCAGCAGACCATCCCATCCAGCTGATGTGGTGATCATGAACAAACAGATCATACTGTTTCCAAAGCTCTCAAAGTTAAACATGTCATCAATCATGGCTTCCTTCTTCACATAGGCAAAATTTGACATGCCAAAGATGGAAAAGATAAACATTATGAGAAAGAGAAGAAGGCCTATGTTAAAGAGGGCAGGAAGTGACATCATAAGAGCGAACAACAATGTCCGGATCCCCTTAGCTCCACGAATCAGACGAAGAACGCGCCCGATACGAGCCAATCGGATCACACGAAAGAGGGTGGGGGAAACAAAATACTTCTCTATGATATCAGCGAGGAGGAGACCTGATGGAAGAAAACACAAAAGAAATTGAGAAAAGATCCTGATTTAAAAAGTTTCCTCAAGTTTTGTTGAGATTTCTTTATTTTGTTAAGTGCCTTGAGGTGACTTTTGTTGTGAACTAGAGCTACACAAATAATACTGAACTGAATTGAATTGAGCTGAACTGAATGAAAAGGGGGTGAGAAAAGAAGGAAGGAAATTAAACATTGACCCAGTATAACAATGTTTAAACACAGACACAATAAGACAAAGTATAAAAAGTTAAAATCTTAGCTCTCAGCAACGAACCTACGATGGACAGGATGACTACCACAAAGTCAAAGATATTCCACCCAACAGCGAAGTAGTGCTGCCTGAGGGCAATAATCTTCAAGGAGCATTCAGTGGTGAAGATGACGATGAAGACGAGGTTGACCCAGTACAGGATAATTTCCTTTTCTGAGCTCTGCTCATCTGTCTCCACCATCATGGTCACCATGTTGAGGCAGATCAGCACCATGATGAAAATGTCAAAAAACTGTTTGGTGACCAGGTCAAAGACCAGACCCTGGAACTTATTCTGCAGAGCCAGGAATAGAGAAACACCCATAAACTCTCGTCTGCATTTGCTGTGTGGATTTATTTTAGTCAAAGAGGAAATAATGAGACTGACCTCAGGTCGTGGAACAGGTTTCTGAGGTTTCTTGGAGCCCAGTTTCTTCATGGCATTATAATATTTCTTCTGCTCCTCTGTCATGAAAATATCAGTTCCTCCCAAGTAAAGATCACATAGAACAAAAAGTTAACTCACTAACAGAAAATGAGGCATATCATCCTGACCAGATGTGATTCTGTGCTAGAAACATATCTTGGCTTTCTGCTGGTTGAAGTTATCGATGATGACTCCAATAAAGAGGTTCAGGGTGAAGAAGGAGCCAAAGATGATGAAGCAGACAAAGTAAAGGTACATGTATAGGTTGTCCTCATACTTTGGCTGAGACTCCACCTACACAATTTGGTAACAACACAAATCAATTTGCAGGTAATTTGATTTATACAACCCAAAAACACAGATTCTATACAAGGGATACTTAAGTACAGTTGTTGGGGACATTGTAAGACCATTGCCAGCACATAGTCGTAACAGCAGAATCAACTCAGTAAAAGCAGCAGCTGACCTCTCTGGAGTCCACCGCTGCGTACATAATGTCCATCCAGCCTTTAAAAGTTGCCTGAAAGAGACAAAACACATTACAATCAACTTGATTGTGTAGTGGGTGATGTACTGATGCTGGGTTTACTCGTTGATGCTGTAGACTGACCACTTGCAGCAGCGACAGGTAGCCCATGCCCACATTGTCAAAGTTGACCTTAACGTTCTTCCACCGGACCTCAGTGAAGTTTTCATGTATCAACGAGAAACACTGTGTCTTATTGTCGACTTCCTCAAGGTTGAACATTTCCTCTGATGTTTCATTGAAACAGTAGTAAAACTTGCCAGCGAAGAGATTGACTCCCATGATGCTGAAAATGAGCCAGAAGATGAGACACACCAGCAGCACGTTGAAGATGGATGGTATTGCTCCGACCAGCGCGTTAACCACCACCTGTACAAAGAGACACGGGTAAATAGGTAATATAGCAAATAGTAAATCTGCTGATAGAGTCTGTCAAAATGCTTGTCTCACCCTCATGCCCTCAAAGCGTGACAGAGCCCGTAGGGGCCTTAGAGCTCTCAGGGTCCTCAGAGACTTGATGGCTCCCAGCTCTGAATATCCCAGAATGTTTGCCGTTAGAGAGATTAAAGACACCTGAAAGACACAAAATGAAAATGACAAAATCATCCTCCACGTTTGACAGGGTCAGTTTAAAACGACACAGGGTTCCCTGTTCTATATTGGTTCTCACATCTACAATGAGGAAGTCGAGCCAGCACCAGGCGTTGGTGAAGTAGGTCTTGAATCCATAGGCATTCCACTTAAGAATCATCTCCACCACAAACACATAGGTAAACACCTGGTCTGCATACTCCAGGACTATCTTTATGACCCGGCGCTGTTCCAGATAGATGTCCTCAAACGCCTGTTCACATGGAAACTGACATTAGCATCAGTCCTCTTTGTGTAAGTGTTAGCTCACAGAAACATGGACCACTTGGATCCTTTCTTCCTGATGGAGGACTGGAACAACTTCCAGAGCGGGCAAGCGCATCAAGAACCTAGGATCCACTAATTGTGTCGCAAGCACAACATCCTCTCACCCGTTAGTAGTTAGAATGTCAGCCATGTTTAGAGTAACTGTTAGCAGTGCCAACGATGTTGTCTCCAAGTGTTAGTACTCACATCGCACATACACCAGAGAACCGGTCAGACTTGACCTTCTCAGGCAGATGAGCAGATTAACAGCCAAACCACCAGCCAGGTTTATTAGCAGCAGTCTGAAGTGCTAAAAATCACAAAATTAATGCTTTAAAGTTCAAAGTAAAATTGTAAAATAAATGAAAAAGGAATTAACGTAAGGCCACTGTCACTGAGTTTAGGTTTATTTATGAGAGCACAAAATGTAGAACTGTTTACCAGAGCTCCACTACTCAGCAGGATCATAAAGATGATGAATGTCTCAAAGTAGTTGTGTTCGACAATTGAGAAACAGGTTCTCCTGAAGTTAGACCAGTACTTTCCTCTGCCCTGGGACGTGTCTATGTCCAAGAATGGACAACGGAGATAACACTCTGAAATAAATGTACACAAACAAATGTTTAGTTGGACTGAGCTAGTACATATACAATGTAAGCATTAAAACAGGCAAGTAGCAGGCAGACGATGGGAAGCAGAGAGAGAGGCAACTGGGAACGGATCAACTGGGTAGTGGATAAAGTCCCAGAAGGAACTGTAAGCATCTGAAGAGTTGATTAGCGTCAGGTGTCGGACGGAGATCAGCGCGTATTCAGATGCTCCATATGCAACAACTAGTGGCTGGATGGGAACCAGACCAGGTCTGCGTCTTCCTACCATCAGTGTAGCAGTTCTCAGGTGTGTTCGCTTCATTTCTAGCTTCTTCATCTTCATCTTCCTGGATGTCAGTAAGTTTCTGTACAGTGCTGCACACCGACGAATCAGCACACTAAGCAAACAAATGACAGATATTTTCCACTGAAACCACAGATTGTGATAATTACCTCAGTCATTACCGCCAGTGATGATTGTTACTACAATCTACAGAATAGAAAACCCTGAATAGATCGACTTAGGCTTTACTTCAGAGTGATTTCCATCGGTCTCATCCTCCTCGTCTTCTTCAGTTTCAGGCTTCTCAAAGTCGGACTCTGCCTCGGCCATGGGGACCCTGAGGAACGTGATGTTGTGGTAGTTGCTGGTCAGGTTGCCATAGTTACAGCCAAGGGTGCCGACCTCTGATATTTGCTTATCTGACGTCACAACATTCAAAGCCAAAATCTCCTTTGTTGTCTCGTCTTCCTGATTGTTGATCTCTAATAATAAAGTAGGAAGATTGGAGAAATAAATGCAAATGTTTTCATCATACAATAAAGTTACAGAACCTGGTATAAAGCTATGCTTAATAGCTTTATAATAATAAATAATAATACTAGAGAAATATATGTACTACTGAAAAATGGAAAAACAAGGAACTTGAGACTTAACTAACTAATGAATAAAAACATGAACAAATGTTTATGTGTGGTCCTACCAGCTGGATCTGGGTTGACATGGTTCTTTTTTCCTAGCAAAGGCCCAAAAAGGTCCAGAATCCAGGACTTGGTCCAGTTAACAGCCCTGTTGATTCGGTTTATAGCAATCTGCAAATTGTTTTCTCCTTCCTCCTCAGGAGCAGCCAGATTATCGCCACTGAATGAGCTCAGCAATAACGCCAGAAACAGATTCAGGACCTGTAGCAAGACCAGGAACAAGTTTAGGAACATGTGTTGCTGTGCTTCTAGGGATATGATCAGTGATGGACTGGCTGTCAGCATGTCCTCTATGTTCCTCTATGTGGAACCAGCTTCCAGTTCAGGTTCTAGCAGCAGACGCCCTCTCTGCTTTAAAACTAGGCTGAAACCTTCCTTTCTGACAAAGCTGATGGTTCCAGATGGTTCTGGTTCCTCTGATCCATCTCTTAGTTCAGCTGCTACAGGCTTAGATGCTGGAACCTCCTTCATTCACTGAGCTCCTCTGGTTTTCTATCTATTCCATCCACTAACATGCCTCCATGTCCACATGTGACTAACTTTGTCTCTGTTCTCTCCTAGTTGTGTTTCTCTCTTTCTGTCTCTCTTCTCATCTCCAGGTATGATCAGACTCAGAGTCGTGTGTCTCAGTGTTCAGCTGCTGGTCCAACCATCCTGCCTGAGTCTGTTGTTCTTTTCTCTCTTCTCTGTCCCTTCACCCCAACCGGTCAAGGCAGATGTTCTCCCACTGATCCTGGGTCTGCTGGAGGTTTCTTCCTCGTTAGAGAGAGTTTTTCCACGGTTTCCATTAAAATTTACATGTTACTGATTGTCTACAATTCAAAGCTGCTCTATGTGGGATCTGTTGGGTTTAGTTGTGTCAGGTCCTAAACCTCACTTGAAAATGGCCTTGACATCACTGATGTTGTGAATTGGCGCAATATAAATAAAGTTGAATTGAAATTAAATTGAACAGATTTAACATCTGTAACAAAAGCAGGAACAGATAAGTACCTGTACTTTGATAAGATTAAATATCAGACCTGAATGATTCTTAGTTGTTGTGGCTGTTGGAAGATTAGAGACATAATAACACAGGAAGTGTCTACCTGCAGCCACTCACTCACCACCAGGTTTCCGATGACCAGCACCATCATGAAGACGATCAGACACATGACCTGACCTGAGACCTCCATGCAGTGCCACATGGTCTCAATCCACTCCCCACACAGGACCCTGAAGATTATGAGAAACGAGTGAAAGAAGTCGTTCATGTGCCATCGAGGAAGCTCGCAGTCTTCTGCAATCCGACAGACACAGTCTTTGTAGTTCTTCCCGAAGAGCTGCATTCCGACCACAGCAAAGATAAAGACGATGATGGCCAGAACCAGAGTCAGGTTCCCCAGAGCCCCAACTGAGTTTCCAATGATCTTTATTAGCATGTTAAGCGTTGGCCATGACTTGGCCAGCTTAAAAACTCGCATCTGGACAGAAAAGAGGTGAAGAGAGAGGTGGCAGACAGATGAGTGTCAAGTACACAGACAGGTGAGATGAGACAGATAATATCCTTCTGCTGTTGAAGACACTGACCAATCGGAATGAGCGCAGCACAGACAGACCCTGCACATTGGCCAATCCCAATTCCACAAGACTCATGGTAACAATGATGCTATCAAAAATGTTCCAGCCCACCTGTAACCATAGCAACAGACAAACACTCCAGTGGGAACAGCTGTAGGTTGTTTTCACAAAGTTGGTAACAAAGAGGAAAACTGACCTGGAAGTAGTAATATGGATCCATGGCCAAAAGTTTCAGGACCATCTCAGCTGTGAAGATCCCAGTAAAGACCTGCAGAGGAATGAGAAATCAGCTTCAAGGGTTAAAGCATATTAGTACCAGGAACTGAGCATGACTTTAAATTGTGCTGTAACTGGTTTTTGAAACTCAGCGTCTACCACAGATTTATTGGCTGATTGATTGACCAGACTGACTCATTCATCAGGAAGAACCTCAAACCAAACACGCCCTTCTCCACCTCCATCCAGTCAGCACCAATACAAAAATAACCAAGGTCAAGACTGAAAACAACTAATTAAGCAGAACTTGTGATGTTCTGCATGTATAACTGGTGCTAAAAACCACAGAGACTCATTATTGAATCAGATTGTTTCTCTGGACGACATAACGTTAGCTTCAGGTTCTACTGTAGGAACCTTGGTGTCATCTTTGACCCAGTTCTCTCCTTTACATCCTACATTATAGAATCTCTAAACTTCCTACTTCCACCTGAGGAATGTTGCTAAAATGAGGAGCATCCTCTCACAGAGTGATGCTGAAACATGAATCCCTGCATTAGTTCCTCCAGGCTGGACGACTGTGTCTCCCTGCTCATAGTTTGAACCAATGACTCTGTAAAAAGCCTCCAGTTAATTCAAATGCTGCAGCAGAGTCTGACTGGACTCAGGAAGAGACGTCACATTTCTCCTACAGTAGCTTCTCTGTCCTGCTCTTCATAATAAAGCTCCATCTTGTCTTAGACCTCATGGCTCCTTCTGCTCCAACAGAACCTTGCTTCTCAGAGCTGGTCTACTGGTGGTTCCTAGAGTTTCTACCTGTAGAACGGGAGGCAGAGCCTTTAGCTCCAAGCTCCTCTATGTGGAACCAGCTTCCAGTTCAGGTTCTAGCAGCAGACGCCCTCTCTGCTTTAAAACTAGGCTGAAACCTTCCTTTGTGACAAAGCTGATGGTTCCAGGTGGTTCTGGTCACTCTGAAGGCAGATGGCCACCAACCCACTTGAACTTGTTTCTGCTGGAGCTTTCTTCCTTTCTCCCATGCTATTAAAATCTTTTTTTTTTTTTTTTTGACACAGTTGTGAGATCTAAAATCTTACTTTGTAAGTGCATTGAGATGACTCATGTTGTTAAATATAAATAAAGCTAAACAGAATGAACTGAATTGAATCAATGTGTGCTGACAGCAGAAGCTGCTGCAAACTGATCCAGCAGCAGTAGAAGTTGTCGCCTTCCTTCGGTCACTCACCAGATTTCCGACACTCAACAGCTCTTCAAATTGCTCCGTCATTGGATAATGTTCCATGGCCATGAAGACGGTGTTTAGTACAATACATATAGTGATGCCAAGGTCTACAAATGGATCCATGACGATGGTGTAGAGCAACTGTTTAAGCCACCGCCAGCAGCCACAACAGTTCCACTTCAGAAAGATGTTGGCGAAGGCATACCAACACGGAGGACACGGCCGCTGTTCCTCCTCAAAACCTGAAATGCACAGTGGGTTAGCGAGAAGCGTAGAGTACACGGTTTACTAGAAACAACCCCCTATCTGACGTCTACCGTTTGATTACAGGTGCTGGAGGTCAAACCCAAACTACAAGGAAGCAGCAAGCACGTGTCTTCCATTAAGATGCTAGAATTCACTCTGACATTTTCTGATTCCAGCCACTAATGACAGAATATAAGGCTATATAAGGGTTGCCCAACATGGGTTAGTCAAACTGTAGAACCTACATGATTGTATGATACATAAACACATAACAATACATAATAAATCCTCTCATTTAGTGTTTCACAGTTTCACCAGACTGTATAAGGCACTGAACTGATTCACACAAATCAGTTGTTCGTTTACCATCCATGTCCATGTGCTCTTGCTTTGGGCTTTGCATTTCTGCAGATGAATTGAGATTTTCTGAGTCTTGTTTCTGTAACTGTGCTGCCCGATAGGCCGCCTGCTGTGAGAGCAACAGTAATACAATTAAAATGTGTTCACAGTCATTAAGTCCTTCATTCTGTGAAGTCAAACCTCCTCATTTCTCTTCTTCAGTGCCTCCAGAATCTGAGCATACTCCTCCTCCTTCTGTTTGGCCTCAGACATAGTGGCTGCATTCTGCTCAGCGTACGCCATCGCAACCACAGCTAGGATCAGGTTAATGAGGTAGAACGAACCGAGGAAGATGACCACCACAAAAAAGATCATGTAGGTTTTACCTGCTGCCCTTAATGTCTGCAGAAAGACAGATGACATACAAAGAAGCAGACGTGGAGAGAGACGGATACAGTAAAGGCAGACAGAGCCAGGAAGGTAACATCAAGGTGTTCATGAGCCTGTCAGATGATTGAGCCTTTTAATTGAATCGAAAGGTCAAATGTCCTCCTAATGCTAAATTACACTCAAACAGATACCACATATTGATTCAGTGATTCAAACTCTGACCTTAGAAAGTCAAGCTTTTCTTAAACTGGCTCCCTATGCTGCTCTGTAACCCAAAATACCTGGTGTGAACATGTGGTGTTCACCTTGTTACGAAACGAAACCGAGCAGAGCTCGGACCCAGGTGCAAATGAGCCCAAAGCGTGAACTTTCGCACAAACAAGAATTTATTAGATAAAGATGCAAACAGCCGAGCTGGAGAAAACACTATAATTTAGGAATAAACAAAAATGTAACACAAAGCGATAGTGGCCCAGATTCAACACTATGTTCTAATATACGAAAAGCCTATAAACCAAAAGTCACCGCAAGCGGGAGATAACAAAACTTTACTCTAATAAACCTGACTGTCAAACTAACTATGAACATAAAGTCACCGCAAGCGGGAGAAAACAAACAAAGTTATCAGTATTCATACAAACAAAAACACTGCCAAGCAGGAACTAGGAAAGCTACGAACAAACTAACTAAACTTACTATGATGATTAGAGCCAGAGGTCGGGGACGAGGGAGAGCAACAAGACAAGCGAACTAGGAAAGACACACCAGCGGGGAATGAGAGTCTGTTTGGGGTTCATGAAGTCCAGGGCGATAGGTGATGGGAAACAGGTGTGTGTGAGGACGGCAGGTATGGAGGCTGACGTGGGACAAACACAAAGTCCAAATAGTCCAACTGTCACACACCTACAGACCTGAACACTGAAGACAGCGGGAGTGTGTGTGTGTGTGCACAAAGCCAGTAGAGACCAATGTCTGTACTGGGCCCAACGAGTTACTGACCAGCTGGAAGAGGTTTTCCCAGAAGTCCTGGGTCATCAGCCTGAAAAGAGCCAGGAATGCCCAACCGAAAGTGTCATAACTAGTGTAGCCGTAGTTTGGATTTCTCCCAGCCTTCAGACAGACGTAACCCTCCGGACAGACCCTGAAAGACATCATCGCCATCAACATCATGACAGTCACACATTAACTGCAGCAGCACCTGTGTCGTGAACGTACCCTGCGTCAGAGCTGTTTCCACACAGCAGAGCGTCCGGCTGACCAGCCAGGTAGTAGTAGTTTTCTGAGGGACAGGTGGAGCGACGTCAGACTTTCAGGCTGGTACAGTTCACATAACAAACATGACCGTTTGTACCTGGGTTGTTAATGTATTCGTGGAAATCAAAGTCACTGCCTCCTGTGTTATTGCCGTAGGTGTTGTTGTGACCTGCATCGGGGTCGATGTCAGACGTGTCGTTGCTGAACTGCGGCGGAATCAGGACACATTTCTGCCTCAGGTTTCCCATGAAGAGTTGCAGACCAATCAGAGCAAAGACACTAAGGCAGAACACGGTCAGGATCATGACATCACCCAGCTTCTTCACTGCCTGGATGAGAGCTCCAACAATTGTTTTTAATCCTGGGGGAGGGTGAAAGTATGTACCAACCAATCAGATTTAGACACCAAGTCGCTGGCTTGTTTAAAATTAGATTTTTGTGCACAGTCAAAATGGACAAACTTACCGGGGATAACTGTGATGGTCTTCAGCGCTCGTAGAACTCTGAACGTCCTCAATGCAGACACGTTTCCCAAATCTACGAACTCGGTAAGATATCTGAAACACATTTTATCGTCATGTCAAATCACAAGTCCCAATAATAACCAGCAGAATTTCTGTGATTCAAAATGAAATACAACTCTTACTGTTTTCATTGTTAAAATAAACTAAGGCCTGACTTATAAATAAAGTAGAAAGCTTTCTTTGATTCTGCTTCATAGCCTTTCAATCAGGAGAATGTAGTCAGAACATTATTATGATGATGAATGTACGGGTACGAAGTAAGTCGCTGTTTCAGATCTTAGTAAACAAACAGCAGAGTTTACGCAATTCTTATTCTTAACGTTTTAACGCCTTCGACGATTTCTACAGTTACACCTCTGTTGCCTCGGAATAATATATGATGCATAATGAGTTACTGATTATTACGCCATGCTGATGACCATGAAGTCCAGCCAGTTCCAGGGGTCTCTGAGGAAGGTGAAATCTCCAATACAGAAACCTCGCGACAACACTTTGATCATTGCTTCAAACGTGTAGATGCCTGTAAACACGTATCTGTTGCACCAAGGAAAAAACTCACAGTGAAACAAAGACCGCGTGAGAGAAATTCACATTTCATAGCGATGGAATGTATTTAATCAAGGTCGAAACTACTTAGTTTTTCATTTGATAGAATTCTACAGATGTGTTTGTTACTGAGGTCACAGTGGGACGAGACGTGTGTGTCGCAGGGTCAAGGCCCATCCAGGTTTGAAAACAGAATATGTGTAGTTTACAGAAGCTGAGATGTGTTCATCTTATTTTCAGCCATCTTGTTGTGCCTGTGCTTTTTCCTTCAGTTTTTCAGTGTTTTGCGTCTTAATGTGTTGGTTGACTTACTCCACCACCTTGTTCCACGATGGAGGATCACTCATGGTCATGAACACACAGTTGGTCAGAATCGTCACCATGATAAACAAACTGAAAAACGTTTTCGGTTTAAGGAACATGTAGTTGTTTGCAGATATTCCTCACCGAGAGGATTCAGTTAAACACAACACTGAGATTCAAAATAATACAAATGATTGATTTCACATTAGTGGCGTAAAGATATACATAAGGCAGTTATACGAAGTCACCTGATTCCTCCCTGCAGGGGTAAAGCTCGCTGGCGCGCGGGGAAGGACGGAGCACACGTCTCCCTCTCTCCGCTTTGGGGAGTTGGTTTTTAAACCCTAAACCTGCGTCAGTCGGAAGAAAGCTGTTGCCCAATCTTGGTCTTCGGATCTGGATATTTTAGACTAATGACTCTGTTTACTGGAAAGTTATCAACAGGTCACTTCAACCTGGCCTGTTCCCGGAGCAGCCACACACTATTTCTCTTCTTTTCTATTGTTTGTTGGCCTGTTTTACAGATTTTCTTTATTGTGGTCAAATCCTGTCGCACAGACTGAAACCACTTTCATCACTTTTCTGTTTAGTTTTTTACTGTTTTTAACCTTTTTACCCCTCAGCTCCGCACACGGCTCCACGTCTCTACACAGAGAAGCCTGAGGTCCCTCCTGAAATACGAAGGAGGAGGAGACGCTGCAGAGGAGACGAAGCCACAGACCATACGTGGCCTCCATCATCATGGGAACGTCCGATCCGTCTCCAATAAGATGGACGAGCTCACGGCGCTGAACCGACTGCAACAGGAGCACAGGGACTGTCACCTCATGTGTTCCACCGGACTCTGTGGTCGCCCTGGATGGAGTCAAACTAGCTGCTGCTTCTCATCAGCGGGACGTTAATCTCGCCTCACTCTCTTCCATTCTCCCCACCTTTACCCAGGGCCTACTGCATCTGAATGTGAAGGACGCGACGACTCCAGCTCCTCCCCCCACATTGCGCTGAGCATAACCTGGAGCATCTGCTCCCTGAACACACACCAGGGTGAGAAGAGCCTGAAGAAGAAGTCTGTGAAAGTGGACTGATGAGGCCAGTGACGGACTGATCAGACATCAACAGCCGGACCCACGGCATCACAGACCACATCAGCTTCTGTGTAGAGAACACGGTACCGACCCGAAGGGTGCGGTGCTTCTCTAACAACAAGCCCTGGGTGACCCCTGAACTTAAAGGCCTGCTGAAGGAGAAGAGGAGCAGCAGATTTGACATCTCCAGCCCAGCTGCTACACCCCCCCCACGCACTCACACCATCCTCCTCCATGAACAGCCCATCGTTACCACCACCACCCCTGTCTCCCTAACATCAGACCATGTGAGGAGAGACCTGAGGCAGTTAAAGACCAGGAAAGCTGCAGGTCCTGCTCAGGAACTGTGCTGACACGTACATCTTTAACCTGAGCCTGAGTCTGGAGACGGTCCCTGTTCTGTGGAAGACCTCCTGTGTGGTTCCGGTTCCTAAGATGACACCCGCTAATTAGCCAAACCACTACAGGCCACTTGCCCTGACCTCCCATCTGATGAAGACCATGAGAGGCTCATCCTCAGCCTCCTTCGCTCTGTGGTCCACGGCGATGGACCCGCTGCAGTTTGCCTACGGGCCAAACACCGAGGTGGACGACGCCATCATCTACCTGCTGCATCGGGCGCTGACTCACCTGGAGGCTGGAAACATTGTGAGGGTCATGTTCTTTGACTTCTCCAGCGCCTTCAGCACCATTCAGCCGGCACTGAGAGAGAAGCCGGACGGAGCAGGAGTTGATGGACAACTGGTGGTGTGGACGACCGACTACCTCACCAAGGCCAGTACGTGAGGCTACCAACTGTGTGTCTGAGCTGCTAGACTGGACATTTCTGTACAGTATCTTGTATTTGTAAAAATTGTAAATTTGTATAACATATAATTTTCTTTGCACACGCTCCACTTTCACTCTTTTGCACCTCGCTAATTGTTGCTGTGGTACCAATTGAATTTCCCCACGGTGAGATTAATAAAGAATGATCTTATCTTGAACTCATCAATCAATCACAACTTATAAAGGAAATGGGCTATGTCTGTTCTTGTGCACCTGAACTGCTTCCTAACATCTCTTTCACTAGCATGGAAGCACAATTGTGAACAGAATTTTGGAAGGAAACATGAAGCTCGTGACACAAAAGCTGCCAAAGAGCTTTTTTCCCTTATCGAATGTCCTAAGAGACATTATAAAGGATATGAATGGATGAGAATCTTGATAGCAATTAACCTCAGACGACTGAACGGACTCAGCAGGTAACTGGCCGGTTCTGCATTAAACCTGTAGATGGTGTTTCCTTTACTGAGCACGATGAACGTCTGCAGAGACAAGTCAGAGTGAGGTGGGTCTGGAGAGAGACAGGTTGGACAGAAACAGCTGTGATTCATTTTTGCTCCCACGTCTTCGACTCCTCTGACGCACGCAGCGTACGTGGGACAGTCCAGATGTGGCCGTGACATAACAAAGTGGTGCATGAACGTTGAACATGTCCGGCTACTGCTGAAAGTTCCTCGACTTTTGAAACTAAAGAAATTACAGTGTTGCGTTGTTCTTCTGTTGTTCTGTTTCTTTTTTTTGTTCAGTTTTTTAATAGTAGGAACTGCAACACATAACACAGCACAGTCAAAATCAGCACAGCCTGCGCGTCTGGCTGCTACTGCTGCAGCTCTGTGCCTACTTGGTTTCCTGTGCAGGGATCACATCAAGCTGCCACCTACTGGCGAAAAGTGGTTATTGCTCCGCCAGAAGACTTAACGCAAAGCAGGCGAGAATCTCCCAGTTTCAGTGGCCAAACAGCGTTCAACAGAAGAATAACGCACCAAAAGATAAAACACAAGTGATCTGGATGTGCTACCCTAACACAATAAATGTCCACTGCACTATTAGCATCGATTGTGTTGGTTCTATTCGTATTCATCTCTAACCAGTAATTAGGCAGCAGAGATTAGTACAAAGAGAAGAACCTTCTGTGATTGGTAGAAGGGGTCCAGGTCCTCCAGTGGGGTGTTAATAAACTCTGGGGGTGGGTCTCCATAGATGAATGGGAGAGGCTTTCCAGCCTCCAGGTCACTCGCCGGCTTAGGAAGATCTTCCTCTGCTATCTGTCAATCAGATAAAGAAGTTTAAGGCAGATTCAACAGCAGATTTCAGAGCAGCTTCATTGAGGAGGACACATGCTTCCTGCAGCAAAGGCTTCGTGTTAACCAGGAGGGAGGCCTGAGTCTTTGGGAGTCAGGGTTGAAGGGTGGAAACAAAATGGAAGCTGAAGCTGAACTCAGTGGTACATTATGCAATCAGGTCATTCTCACAGCGGATCCAGGTTCTATACCTCGATGTTCTTCTCCCTCCTCCTCTGTCGCTCCTTTTCTTCCACTTCATGCCGTCGTTGGATCTCCTCCAGTGAGGCCGGCGTAAAATGTCTGAAAATCTCTGAACCAACAGGAGGCAGCAGCTGCGCCATGTTGGCATCATGCAGCCCCACAGTCGCCTACCAACCAGCTCCTGCAGGAAGCAGGTGAGGACAGGTCACAGAGGAACAGTTTTTACGTTTTAAAAACAAAGACAAAAATCAAACGTGTCAATTGAGTGGATCAGTTCCATCCTGTCCACATCGCTTCATGTTTGAATGTTTGACGTGATTTTCTCTGTGTTGCTGCGAGGACACACACTTTAACCCTCGCTGGTGCGTCTGCTGTGTTCAGCCTTGCCGTGTCGACCCCACCCTTCCGTTGTCATGGAACCAGCAGCTGTTGCAAGTCATCAGTTTAACCCTCAAGTGTTAAGTTACAGAGAGGACGATGAACCAGCTCACCCCCCCCACACTCCTCATGTTCCTCCTCTGATCAGCCGCTGACCTCCTCTGTTTCCTGTTATTCTGTTCAGCTCTTTTCAGTGTGGATGAAGGTTGTGACGTCCACTCAGGTCTTTTCGTTCAAAAAGTTGCGATGTCTAAAATGGCATGAGCAAATATATCTACAATCTAATTTCTAAATTCCAAAATGAGATTTTTGTAACCTTTTCATTCTGAACTATTGTGTTTTATTTTGATCTGACTTGGTCCAAGTTTTAAGAGGTTTCAGCGGTTCTGTACCTGTTTCCATCCTTTACGGAAGTGAAGATTTGATGATTCTCTTACAGACTCAAAACCCAAGAAATCCCTCTTAAACAGCACCAGAGGAAAGTTTCTCTTTACTTTATGGAAGAACCCTTAAGCCACAGCGTCTAACTCCAGACGAAACCTGTGGACGTTCACACGTATTCATCTTGTCAACGGACACTGACAACAGCTAAACTAAACAGAAAATCCGCGTCATTGTTCTATTCGTATCTCTGCTGGTTTCTGGTCCAGAACTGACAACATCAACCAAAGTGGTGACATCTAAGCTGGCGACATAAACAAACACAACGACAACTAACCTGGTGACATGCGCCAACGTTACAACAAGAACTAATCTGTTGGCAGTAACTCATGTTGAAGTTTGTCGCCCATCATGCTGATGTGAAAACTTCTAAAACCCAGGTTCATTCAGCTCAACCATGTAAAACCACCCATCGTGTCAGGTTTAAGAATTTGAATTCATGCTGACAATGTTTAAGTGATTCATGCATCGACTCCATGTCTTCTGATAGCTGTCAACTGTGTGTGTGTGTGTGTGTGTGTGTTGCTGTATTTAGCTGTAGTCTAATATTTGTGGGAACCAACAATCTCTGAGACTCTGACAGATGATCTGAGAGTCAGACAGACAGAAGCAGGCAGTTACAAGACAGATTTATTCAAATAAACGTGTGTGTGTGTTTGTTTTCTACCAAGGCAATAACAAATTATTGGCAGATTATCCTAGTCCTAATGATAATCCAGATCCTAATGACTACCTGGTCTAGTCACAGATCACTACTAGCTCTGGAGATCAGATTGGTTCAAATTGTATGTATGTACAAAAATCGGGCAAAACACAGTAAATATAACAGACTGATTGATTTTCCTCTTTATCGTAGTCAAGCTACTTGGGCTTCAGCTTCAAATCATCCCACCGAGTAAAAGTAACCTTTGACCTTTCCCTGATCCCCAGAGAATCTTTATCATTAGAACCATGTTCTTCGTATGTTTAGGTGAACAACACACAAGCCCACAACCACAAGAGCCCTGTTAGCTAAGCCAGTTACTTACTGCTGCCTCGGTCTCTGCTGCTTCAAGCTGTGCGTGTCAGCGCTTCAGTGTGCGTCAGTTCCACTGTGAGTATCACTGACATGTCGTTCAGCCTCTTGTCTGTGTGATAACCGGCGCCACTCGGAAAGTGTCGGATGTTTTTCACCACAGGACGGCGACAAAGAAAACTCACCGAGCTGCAGTTCGGATGACGAAGATGAAGGTGATGCAAGTCAAGCAGAGAAACATCCTCCGTGGTCAGAACACGTACGATTGTCCAAACATCTACTGAGTCATGAAGAACCAAGTTCAGGCCTCCAGAGCGGAACTGACAGAAAACTGCAGTTTTATCAAAGGCTGAACACGACTGGTGTGTTTTAGAGGCAGGTGACACACAATCAGCTGTTATCAGGGTTGTTCCGTCACACCGTGATGTTGTGTCACACTGATGTGAATGTCGTTCTGCGTTAATGCCGCTCACAGACTCGTGTGTGTGTAACTGTAGCCCACAGAATGTTGTTGGATGCAGCCAGCGACGCTCGGCATTTCCTCTCGGCTCCACACGCTAAAATAAAACGATGTGACTGTTCCCCTGCGCGTGTGAATGACAGACTACAGCTGACGAAGTCCTCCTGCAGGCGGGAGGCGCTGCAGGCCCGAGCTAGCGCCGCTAAAGCCGCAGCTTCGAGCAGGACGACCATTTAAAGCTGTTTCCACCTAGTGCGACATAAGATGACGGCGATGTCCAGGTGACCTGAGCTCAGCTGATGGAACCGGTGAAGTGGGGACTGGCCTGTAGCTGGATTCAGCTGAAGACGCCTGAGACAAGGAAAAAGCAGCTGCTTGCAGCGTGTGTGTGTGTGTGTGTGTGGGGGGGGGTGATCGGGGTGTGTGTGTGTGTGTGTGTGTGGGGGGGGTGATCGGGGTGTGTGTGTGTGTGGGGGGGGGGGGTGATCGGGGTGTGTGTGTGTGTGTGGGGTGATCAGAGTGTGTGTGTGTGTGTGGGGGGGGTGATCAGGGTGTGTGTGTGTGGGGGGGGTGATCAGGGTGTGTGTGTGTGTGGGGGGGGTGATCAGAGTGTGTGTGTGTGTGTGGGGGGGGTGACCAGGGTGTTTGTGTGTGGGGGGGGTAGATCGGGGTGTGTGTGTGTGTGTGTGGGGGGTGACCAGGGTGTTTGTGTGTGTGGGGGGGTGATCGGGGTGTGTGTGTGTGGGGGGGGTGATCAGAGTGTGTGTGTGTGTGTGGGGGGGGTGACCAGGGTGTTTGTGTGTGGGGGGGGGTGATCGGGGTGTGTGTGTGTGTGTGGGGTGATCAGAGTGTGTGTGTGTGTGTGGGGGGGGTGATCAGGGTGTGTGTGTGTGGGGGGGGGGTGATCAAAGTGTGTGTGTGTGTGTGGGGGGGGGTGATCAGGGTGTGTGTGTGTGGGGGGGGGTGATCAGGGTGTGTGTGTGTGTGGGGGGGGTGATCAGAGTGTGTGTGTGTGTGGGGGGGGTGATCAGGGTGTGTGTGTGTGTGGGGGGGGTGATCAGAGTGTGTGTGTGTGTGGGGGGGGGGTGACCAGGGTGTTTGTGTGTGGGGGGGGTAGATCGGGGTGTGTGTGTGTGTGTGGGGGGGGTGACCAGGGTGTTTGTGTGTGTGGGGGGGTGATCGGGGTGTGTGTGTGTGTGTGGGGGGGGTGATCAGGGTGTGTGTGTGTGTGTGGGGGGGGGGGGTGATCAGGGTGTGTGTGTGTGTGGGGGGGGTGATCAAAGTGTGTGTGTGTGTGGGGGGGGGGGTGATCAGGGTGTGTGTGTGTGTGGGGGGGTGATCAGGGTGTGTGTGTGTGTGTGGGGGGGTGATCAGAGTGTGTGTGTGTGGGGGGGGTGATCGGGGTGTGTGAGTGTGTGTGTGTGGGGGGGTGATCAGGGTGTGTGTGTGTGTGGGGGGTGATCGGGGTGTGTGTGTGTGTGGGGGGGGTGATCAGAGTGTGTGTGTGTGTGGGGGGGGTGATCAGGGTGTGTGTGTGTGTGGGGGGGGTGATCAAAGTGTGTGTGTGTGTGTGGGGGGGGGTGATCAGGGTGTGTGTGTGGGGGGGGGGGTGATCAGGGTGTGTGTGTGTGTGTGGGGGGGGTGATCAGGGTGTGTGTGTGTGTGTGTGTGGGGGGGGTGATCAGGGTGTGTGTGTGTGTGTGGGGGGTGATCAGGGTGTGTGTGTGTGTGTGGGGGGGGTGATCAGAGTGTGTGTGTGTGTGTGGGGGGGGTGATCAGAGTGTGTGTGTGTGTGTGGGGGGGGTGAGTGTGTGTGTGTGTGTGTGGGGGGGTGATCGGGGTGTGTGTGTGTGTGTGGGGGGTGATCAGAGTGTGTGTGTGTGTGGGGGGGGGGTGATCAGGGTGTGTGTGTGTGTGGGGGGTGATCGGGGTGTGTGTGTGTGTGGGGGGTGATCGGGGTGTGTGTGTGTGTGTGGGGGGGGTGATCAGGGTGTGTGTGTGGGGGGGGTGATCAGGGTGTGTGTGTGTGTGGGGGGGGTGATCAAAGTGTGTGTGTGTGTGGGGGGGGTGATCAGGGTGTGTGTGTGTGTGGGGGGGGGGTGATCAGGGTGTGTGTGTGTGTGGGGGTGATCAGAGTGTGTGTGTGTGTGTGTGGGGGGGAGGATCGGGGTGTGTGTGTGTGTGTGTGGGGGGTGATCAGGGTGTGTGTGTGTGTGTGGGGGGGTGATCAGGGTGTGTGTGTGTGGGGGGGGGGGGTGATCAGGGTGTGTGTGTGTGTGGGGGGGGTGATCAGGGTGTGTGTGTGTGTGTGTGTGTGGGGGGTGATCAGGGTGTGTGTGTGTGTGGGGGGGGTGATCAGGGTGTGTGTGTGTGTGTGGGGGGGGGTGATCAGAGTGTGTGTGTGTGTGTGGGGGGGGTGATCAGAGTGTGTGTGTGTGTGTGTGTCTGACAGTCCACTACAGCGTTTCTCCAGTTTCTCTTGAAAATCTCTGTGGACTGGAAGCAGCTTCAGTCCAGACCTGCTGCCAGATCTAAATCACACTCGCGGATGTTCAAACCTAAGTGTGTGTGTGTGTGTGTGAGCTGCTGAGTGTGTGTTTGTAGGGATCACATTGCGATTCACATGCCAAGTTACTTGTAACTCGAAAACCTCCAAATGTGCAGCCATCCCATGTGAGTGAGAGCGATACTCTGCTTCATTCAACGAGCCCACAGCCTGATCCTGGACTCAACCCTGGAACCGTATGAACACGTTAAATGCAACAAACGCGACAGACCTGTGGCTTCGCAACACAACAGCAACAACATACAGTACGACAGACTATGAGCAGCTGTGATTGGCTGCTTTTGGATCAGTGTGTGAACTATACATTTGAACTGATGCCTAAGCAAGAGACGCTCACAACAGACCCAACCCAGTGTTCACGTAATTTGATGCTACATGTTAGCAAGTAGTGGCACATGGAAATAATTCCATGTGTAACTCAATGCAAACACGTTAACCTGGACTGAGAGCAGCAGCGCTAGTCTGACTAAATGCTATTTCTCTAGAAGTCAACCTTTCAGACTGACCCTGCTCTGTTAGCATTAGCCTGGCCACCGCCACGCTGAGCTAAATTAGACTGCAGCAGTAGTTAATATCTGATCCCTGATCAGCTTGTTCAGCTGGCCTATAAATACTGAGGGAGCCGGTTTATGTTAAACCTGAACTCAGAGTCAGCACCGTGCTGTATAAAACCAAACCTGAGCCTGGTCGTTGAGCTAACGAGCTGCTTGGTAAAGCTATTCAGAGCCAGAGTCACATCCAGATAAACAACATGTATGTGACCAGTGTGACGTCACCTCTGCCTGTAAGTTGTGCTGGTCCTCAGCTTGTCCCCATCATGTCCCAGCCGCTCAGTCCAAACCTTGTCCAGGTGAGACACCTGATGGCTGCAGTTAGCTCTTAGTGTATTGACCCATTTCCTTATGTGCCTGCTCACTGGCAGGTCTTGGTCAATGACTTCACGGTTGAAATAAATTGCAGCGGACTGGAAAAACGGTGGTTCTGCTGTTTGAGGTTCAGATGGCTCACAAACGGATTCCTTCAGTTCTGCAGGTGGAATCGCGTCTCACACACCTGGGCCCGGATTTACTGATTAGCATACGCTCATAAAAATGAATAATAAGTTTTACGTTTGCTCACAGAAATATTCAGGTATTGATAACATGGACACTGTTCTGAACAGGTTCTGGTCCTGTTTCAACCTGAATCTGAACTTTTTAGTTGAGGATGGTTTGAGTTAAAACAGCTCGTATATGTCCACACAACCAAACGTGAGTTGTTGATATAAGACCAGTGGCTCAGTCCTACCTGCTTCTGTTGGTTTGTCCAGAAAATGCGCAGTAAACATCAGCCGTCTGTCTGTCTCGCTACCTGTCTCCGTCTGTCTGACTCTTATGGCTTCGCCTCGCGTCTCTTTGACTGAAACCTGAGATCTCAGGTACAGTTTCATCACACACACGCGTGAAGTCACATGTTCATCCAGGCTCTTTTTGATTCACGCGGGTAATTATAGAAATGATCTAAACATTTACAATCACAGACATAAACTATGTTTAAAATAATGAACCTAATTTTGGTGTGGTGTAATTTGGTTTAGGAAGTTTAGCAAGAGAAAAATTTGAACAGTCTGTCTTACGCTTGGACTCTCAGGTTTTGGCAGAAACAGGCGTTTATTTCTGGGGAGTCTGGTGGTACAGGACACTCGCTGGCCTTGGAAGCCCAGAGGACAATCTGTTGAACAAAACAATTTGCAAACAATTCCTGGTAATCATTTTCTCAGTTGCAGCTGAAGTTGCAAAAATCAGGATGAAATATTCACATACGACTGACGCAGGTTGAGGGTTTAAAACCCACTCCCTGGATGGAGGGGAGATGTTCTGTCCTTCCCTGCAGGACAGAGGTGACTTCGTATCTCACCACCAAGAATAAATTCATGTTTAATGAATAAATGAAGCTTATTGCTGCATCAGACTAAACTGCTCAGAAACTGGATTGAATGTGAGGTAGGAACAGAAAACTAGCAGAGCACATGACTCCGGACGGACTTCTTTAGCGGAACACCCGAGGCCACGCCCACATGACGAGCGGGGCGGGGTTAGCGAGTCCGCCGCACACGTGTCCAGCGAAGTTTCCCCTCGAATCCCAGGTTGCACAAACAGACAGTAACTGCAGTCAAACAACAGCAAGACAATGACCTACGGGACGCGGAAGCCGACGTGGGTTCGGGTTCGGGTTAGTCCAGGTCCAGCGGGACATGGAACATGGAGGCGCACACATGAGTCCTTACACCTCCTCTAACGTGTAGTACAGTTAGTCCCTGACACTTTCAACTCACAACCGCACAATTAAAGCCTCGGAAGACTACAACTACCGACTGAACTGCGTAGCCGTGGCTTCTGTCCACCAGGGGGCGCTAATGCCGTGGATCATCTTTAGGCCTGTGACGTCAGGAGGTCTGATGATGTCAGAGGACGAACGGAATGGTTTTCATTATTATTATTATTGTCATTATTATTATTAACACTATTATGGACAATAATCAATCAATCAAGGGAGAAATTCAGGAAGAAATCAAAATGTTTCTTTAAGACCAATTCTGGTAACATAATAGTTTTTATTGGTCTTTGCTGTTCTCTGTGCACAGCTGGCAGATTCTCAGCTTTGCTTCCTAGTCTCTGCTGGCACTGGGACATCTGGTTGCCTCCCCCTCCTGTTCTTGGTCCTTTGGGCGTTGACAGTGTTAAATAGAAACTAATCGTGCTTATTATAGTTTTTGTCAGAAATGTCCCAACTCAGAAGAACTCAAGCCGAGGCAGCATTAGGTTCAGCCAGTCAAATGTAGACTCAGTGCTGAGATGAAAGAATGTGAAGGCAGGTGTGCGAAGTCACCTTCTTCCTGCAGGGATGATGTTTGCCAGCGCACAGAGAGATTCAGGCCTGGCCGCAGAAAATCTCTTGTTCCAGGGTTGGCATCCCCTCAGCAATGTCACAGAGCCCTGTGACGGTAAAGAACCTCAAGGGTTCTAGGAAGGTCGCTGTGGACACGGGCCTCCCGGCTTTAGAGCGACCTGCTTTACTCTCTTGGAGTGTCCGTCTACCCTTTCTCTGCCATCCTAGAAGGAGCAGCGGCAGAAGAAGCTATCTTCCCCTGCTTCGATGGAGGGGACTCCCTAGTGGTGTCTGAAGGACACAGTCAGCTAAAGGACAAACCTGATTATACTGTATGTTTACATGGTGAGCAGGGCCCTGAGCGCGGATGATGGCGGACATCTCCTCCGTCTTTGTGAGGCAGTGATGGGAGCTGTGGTAGAAGCTCAGAGCACCTGGACCCATGTTCAGATGTCAGTGAGGGAAAGATCAGATCAGATGAACCACACTCTCTCTAGATTAGGATTGTTGGATCAGCCAACTGTTCCAGAATCAGAAGACCTGACTGAAGAGGAAAAACACAACAAAACATAAAAAAACATTTGTGCTGTTGATAAATTTATTGATTACTTATGATAAATCAGCAGATACACAAAGGATTAACATTGTTTATTTACTTCAAGTGTTACTATAAATTCGTTATGTACAAAAGGTCCGTTTTAATCCGGATATCAAGCGTTTCCCAGATGATAATGCCACTGATTCGACTTTAAACTAGTTAATCACACACATCCAGGCACAGTAATAAAGTAATTTCATCCTGAGTGTTTCCCTCCACACAGACCTGCAAAGCACTTACACAGTAACTAAACGACAGTAACTACTGTGATTCACATTTACTGTGGGTACTGTTGGTACTACTGGTATTACTGGTACGACAGGGGCTCCAGGTTTACAAAGACACATCAGACCAGTCTCAGCTGTTCTTAATTTAATGTAAAGCAGCTTAAAGGAAGGTTAGTGTATTTCCATGCAGACTAATGGACAGAGATCAACAAGAGGAGACACAGACACTTGTTGATCAGCCTAATTTTAGAGTAACCCATAAATAAAGGCCAAGTCTTTAAATAAATAAAGGCACAGCTTACTTCTTAATTTGTTGTTGTAATTTGTTCCATATTTGCTGAATTACAGCTTTTGACCAAACAAAATCTGTAGAAATATTAATGTACAACAACCAGATGCAGTTGCTCAGAAATTCAGTTTAGAAATATGTACAGTTGGGATGTGTGGCACAGAATGTAATAATTTACAAATCATTTCTTTGTTATTAATAGTGCAAAGAAGTGATTGAAGGTTAAAGTTGAGAAATGCGTATTTGATAAACAAATCAGGTTTTATGCAGAAGCATGTTTCAAAAAAGTGCTTTAATCTGTGTTTCATCAATTGTTAAATGCGTTCAAACGTGTTTTTCTGATTTATCCTGAATGTTCAGCTGCTCGTATGTTCAGCGTCGCCCTAACTTCAGAATGTTCCAGGTCTGTGCTGATGTCATGCTGATGACACGCGTTTGAACCCAAACCCCATCGCGTTGACTCTGCGTCTCACACATTCGCACGAGGTAGAAAATGTCTTGTTCATGAACCTCAGCAGATGCGACATGTTGCATCAGCTTTCACAATGTTCCGAATATAAAACATACGTTTGAGTCACCCCATAATACTGTCTCATTATACTCTGGCAATAAACACTTCATTTGGATTTATTGTCATTCGGAATTAGACTTAACTTTCAGAATGATTATATTGGGGTGAAACATAAGCCATCCAAGCCTTTGTGTTAATATTCCTGCATAAACTACGAAAACTATGTTTCTGGATGAATGAGGAACTATCTGATGTGCTATGATTTTACATAAAGTGTAAATCGTTTTTACCAGGAAACAGCTGCTGATCAAGTTGAACACATACAGTTGCAAGAAACAGTGCGTGAACTTACGTGATTACATGGATTTCTGCACAAAAATAACATTTCTGTCAAAACAACAGAAAAACACAGTCTGGCTAAACTAATGCTGCACAAACATGAAATGTTTTCATGTTTTTATCGAACATATGTAAACGTTCTCAGAGCAGGTGGTAAAGTATGTGAAGCCTTGTCCTTAATAACTGGTCGGACTCTGACTTTCCTTCTGTTGAAGCCTTTCTGTTGCTGATTTGCTTCTATGCTTCTGGTCGTTGTCCTGTTGCGTCACCATCCTCTGTGGAGCTTCGGTTGACGGACAGATGGTCTGAAGTTTTCCTGCAAAAGTTCTCGATAAACTGGAAAGAATGTTTACATGTTATGTTCAATAAAAACATGAAATCATATCAACGTCTGTGCAGTGTTAGTTTGAGCAGACTGTGTTTTTCTATTGTTGAGACTTCGATGAAGATCAGAAACATTTATGACCCACTTGTGCAGAAAGGGTTCACAGACTTTTTCCTGAAACTGCACATTATGGTCACCCATAAATAAAAAGACGTGTCCAGTTGCCTGACAGATCGTCAGCTCATGGAAGCAGCTGATTGGAGGGAAGGGACCGTTAGTCTGCACTGAGTGAGGCCTCATCCACGCACGGAGCAGCGCTGACTGCGACCGTGTCAGAGGTTGGACTGTTTGATGCTGTGGAAGGATACTCTGCTCGGTGAGGTGGGCAGTGACGTGGCCCGCACCACCCGGCTGCGGATAGAGTGACGGTCCTGCCAACGAATCCAGCGCTTCCTGACCGCAGAGCGCACCTGCTCTCAGGCAGACAAACAGATCAGTGTTGGGTATGTTACGCGGAGTCATGTAGGTTATTAGCTGTGAAGCAGAAGCACTAACTCACCTCACTGTTGAGAAAACAGTAGAAAACTGAGACAAAAAATCCCTGCAGAGACACAGAGAGGGGAGGTGTTGCTAACAGGTTGATACCACGGTGCTAATGCTAGTTACACGTTTACGAAAGCTCTAGAACCGCCTACTTCATGTGAGGATGTATAAAACCAGAGAGATGCTGAAACATGAAACCAGGAGACACTTCCTCCAGGCTGGACGAGTGGATCTACTCACAGTTTGTCCCACTGACTCCTTAAAAGCCTCCAGTTCATTAAATGCTGCAGCCAGAGTGTGACTGGACTCGGGAACAGAGATCACACTCGCCCCGTAAAGCGTAGGATGGGTAAGACACAGACAGTCCGTGAACTCGTCATCCTCGAGGGCTGCAACGCGCTGGAGCTTGTCCCGGCATTTGCCACCGGACATGGACGCACAACCACCAGTCTCACACCTCCGGCCGATACCTTGGAGCCGATACTTTCTTAAGTGTCGCTCGATACTACTCCTAATAAAAACGTGCAGTTACCTTTCACTTCTGTTTCTAGTTTTTAACTGAATGTGTTATAAGATTTAAAAAATGAAATGAACCATTATTTTATTCAATGAGCTGAGTCAGGTTTGCCCAATACCTCGATCGTTGAGGTAGTTTGGGTTGATCACACTGACAACATCCACGTAGGCAGCTGTGAAAAAGAATCCGCACCAGAGCAGCTGGAACCTGCACATGCGCAGACCATGTGATATTATTATTGCCATAAAGATATTAATCAACACTGTGCAATGATGATTTGCCTTTAAGGTGCAAAAAGTGTCGGTATGGTCGATACTGGCCGTGTAGTTCCTTGGTATCGAATCGATACCACATTTCGTGGTATCGCCCATCACTCGTTTGAAATCCACTCCACACAGAGTCAAACACATCTTTCACATCTGGTCTCTACACCACGTGCTGCTCTGTCCATTCATTTTTCTCCGATGATGTGATTCTTTATATTATAACATTCAGTTTTCAGTTCCGTTTCTTTCCACTGCAGGTGTTTGTGAATTAAATGAACAAATTAATTGAGTACTGTCTTTCTATTTCACTGGGTCTTTCTGGGTTCGGCTCCCTTTTTATTAAGTTCTGAATTAGTTAAACCAGTTAATTCCTGAAGAAGAAAAATCCTGCATGTGTAAAAACAGTCAAGAGGTTCACCTGGAAAGACTCGAGGATGGAGTTAAAGTAGATGAAGACAATCTGAGCAACCTCATCTTCTCCTCCAGGATTCACAAAGAACAACATGTAGGTGATTCCCAGCAGAGGTAACAGCACCAGAGTCGCCTTCACCGCCTTCCTGCCACACACCCCAAGTGAAACACAGGGGATTAGAGAACTCAAAGTCTGCTGGTGAATGTCTTTAGGGCGTCTGCATTAGGTTTACAGCCTTTCACGTCCTGTTCTGGTTCTGTCCCAGCTGTCAGGGTAGGGACATACCTGTACTGGATGGTCTCTGAGGTGGTGGACGCCCTCAGCTTGGTCATCAGGATCCGGACAATGTTAAACAGGAAGACGAAGTTTATCTGAGGACAGTTTATACAGAGGCTTTAAACAGCAGGACGGTTCCTGACACACGTAGATGCTATAAGCATTTTTTAAATGGACTGGCTGTGTACATACCAGCAACACTAGGATCATCGGGCCCTGGTAGATGTAGTCTGTGTAAAGTCCTGCCCTTTTTCCAAACCAGCACCTGTCAATCAAAAGTCAGCCATCAGTGTCTCTCATTTACTTACACTCGATTTGATATAAATGAGATCAGGGCAGACTCACTTCTCATTGTCATAGTAAAGTTTCCCAAAGGCCCATGCCACGATGACTGGGAACGGAATACCTGCAAACAGACAGACAGGTGAAGCTGGCAGACAGACCAAGTTGGGAAACAGGTGCAGCTGCAGACAGACCCCAGCCGATGCAGATGAACATCCACTTGCGGAGCTTGTCAGTGGAGTACGTGAGGACGACGGCTGTGTGCAGGTAGCAACCTTCACCGAACATCCAGAAGAAGTTGGTCACATGGAAATAGTTGTAGGCTGCTGTCACAAACCTGCACCACACCTGCGGAGTGGAGGAGAGTGGTGTCACTGCGATGTCACGTGGGGTTTCAGCTTTTGTTTTTTCTCTTGATACAGGCTGCCTCAGGCCGTCTAGTTGGGGTTTTGGGGGTTCAGGGTTCTAAGGACACTGGGGGTTGTTGAGGGAAAGAACCCAGTGCATCTGAGTATGCAAGAAAAAGTATGTGAACCTCTGGGATCACATGGAATAGAAAAACTTAAATTAGCTTAAACTAATACTGCACAAACATATGTTTTCATGTGTTTGTTAAACATAACATGTGAACATTCACAGAGGAAAGTGTGTGAAGCCCTCAGCTGATGACTTCTCCAAGAGCTGAATGGAGCCAGGAGTCAGTCAATGTTAGGACGGACTGTTGTTATTGACGGAAAAATGATTCCAAGGTTTATCGAGACCTTTTGCAGGAAAACTTCAGACCATCTGTCCGTCAACTGAAGCTCCACAGAGGATGGTGACGCAACAGAACAACGACCCGAAGCATAGAAGCAAATCAGTCCGGATCACGACCCGACTGAGATGCTGTGGCCTGACCTCAAGAGAGCGATTCACCAGACGTCCAAGAACATCGATGCCCTGAAACAGTTATATAAAAAAAGAGCAAAGGTCCAAAACTCCTCCAGACCGTTGAGCAGGTCTGATCCGCAGCTACAGGAAACGTTTGGTTGAGGTTGTTGCTGCCAAATGAGGGTCGACCAGTTATTGAGGCCAAAGGTTCACATACTTTACCACCTGCTCTGAGAATGTTCACATGTTAAACATTATATGGTATCATGTTCAATAAAAACATGAAAACATATAATGTTTGTGCAGTAGTAGTTTCAGCAGACTGTGTTTTTGTGTTGTTGTGACGCAGATGAAGATCAGAACATTTATGACCAATTTATGCTGAAATCCATGAAATCCCAAAGACTTTTTCCTGCAACTGTATATAAATAATGACTTATTGAGTGATTTACCTGGTTGCTCTCTGTGACAGCAGGGTTCATGGTCAACTGAACAATGAACCAGGTGGCATTCCTCAGGATGAACGCAGAGATCAAGTTCCAGTGGATGATGTTCCTCAGGCAACGGATGCTCCTGTACACAAAGACACATGGAGAACAGAAAACTCTGACATCTTACACGGATCTGTCTGATGTTTACCTCCATCTCTGACTGTAAGAAAAAAACATTGAAATGAATTGAAATTGATCTATGAATTTAAAAGTTTGCTTAAGTTTGCTTCTATTGGGTTGAACAAATACTGTAGTTGTATTGTTGAATTCAAATAACATAGCTCGACTTAGCCCGACCATCAACTGTACAATATTTCACTACAGTGGTTCACAATGTGAATATTGTGGTGCAATAGCTTAGGACATGTGAAATATAAGTATATAAGCATGTACATACACAGCTATTTTTCATATACTATATTATTATTATTATTATTATTATTATTATTATATAAAAAGCACTTTGTGCTGCTAGAACCAGATTATTCATCATTAATTGAGGAAAATAAAAACCACCCCAGGTTTCTGTTCAGCTCTGTAGCCAGGCTGACTAAGAGTCATAGTTGTGTTGAGCCTAGTGTCCCTTTAAATCTCAGCAGCAACGACTTTATGAATTTCTTTACTAATAAAATCAGAACCATTAGAGAAAAGATTTATCAGAATCTGTCAACAAAAGTCATAAACCGATCTGCAGATCCAACAGCCTTAGATCTGCTGGTTAGACCTATGTCTGACTTAAACTGCTCAGACTGAGTTAACTTCAATTATTAACTCTGCTAAATCAGCTACTTGTCTCTTAGACTCAATCCCAACTAGACTCAAAGAAGTTCTTCCATTAATCAGCACGTTACTAAAGTTCTTGAAAAAACTGTATCTAAACAACTATGAGACCACCTGCGTAGAAATAACCTGGATGAATATTTCCATCAGGATTCAGATCCATCACAGACAGAACCAGCTCTGATTAGAGTCACTAATGATCTTCTCACAGCTTCAGACAATGGTCTAGTTTCTGTCCTTGTCCTGTTAGATCTTAGTGCAGCATTTGATACGATAGATCACAAGATTCTATTGCAGAGACTGGAACATAGTTGGATTAAAGGAAAAGCACTGGATGGTTTAAGTCTTAACTGTTGAACAGACCAATTTGTTCATGTTCATGATCAATCTTCCATCCGCACAGGAATTAGTTTTGTTGTTCCACAGGGTTCTGTGCTTGGTCCAATACTTTTCAGTCTTTACATGTTTCCCATTGGTAATATTATTAGAAAACATTCTATAAATTTCCACTGCTATGCAGATGATACTTATATATCTATATATCTATATATATATATATCTATATCTATATCTATATCTATATATCTATATCTATATATATATATCTATATATATAGATATATATATATATATATATATATATATATATATATATATATATATATATATATATATATATATAGATAGATATATATATATATTTGTCCATGAAACCAGAGGAAACAAACCAATTAGTCAAACTTCAAACTTGTTTAAATGATATCAAATCCTGGATGTCCCATAACTGAATTCAGATCAAACTGAGGTTATTATAATTGATAAAACCACAGAGACTCATTATTGAATCAGATTGTTTCTCTGATGACATAACGTTAGTTTCAGGTTCTACTGTAGGAACCTTGGTGTCATCTTTGACCCAGTTCTCTCCTTTACATCCTACATTATAGAATCTCTAAACCTCCTACTTCCACCTGAGGAATGTTGCTAAAATGAGGAGCATCCTCTCACAGAGTGATGCTGAAACATGAATCCCTGCATTAGTTCCTCCAGGCTGGACGACTGTGTCTCCCTGCTCATAGTTTGAACCAGTGACTCTTTAAAAGCCTCCAGTTAATTCAAATGCTGCAGCAGAGTCTGACTGGACTCAGGAAGAGACGTCACATTTCTCCTACATCAGCTTCTCTGTCCTGCTCTTCATAATAAAGCTCCATCTGGTCTTAGACCTCATGGCTCCTTCTGCTCCAACAGAACCTTGCTTCTCAGAGCTGGTCTACTGGTGGTTCTAGAGTTTCTACCTGTAGAACGGGAGGCAGAGCCTTTAGCTCCAAGCTCCTCTATGTGGAACCAGCTTCCAGTTCAGGTTCTAGCAGCAGACGCCCTCTCTGCTTTAAAACTAGGCTGAAACCTTCCTTTCTGACAAAGCTGATGGTTCCAGATGGTTCTGGTTCCTCTGATCCATCTCTTAGTTCAGCTGCTACAGGCTTAGATGCTGGAACCTCCTTCATCCACTGAGCTCCTCTGGTTTTCTATCTATTCCATCCACTAACATGCCTCCATGTCCACATGTGACTAACTTTGTCTCTGTTCTCTCCTAGTTGTGTTTCTCTCTTTCTGTCTCTATTCTCATCTCCAGGTATCGTCAGACTCAGAGTCGTGTGTCTCAGTGTTCAGCTGCTGGTCCAACCATCCTGCCTGAGTCTGTTGTTCTTTTCTCTCTTCTCTTTCCCTTCTCTCCAACCGGTCAAGGCAGATGTTCTCCCACTGATCCTGGGTCTGCTGGAGGTTTCTTCCTCTATAGAGTTTTTCCACTGTTGCTATTAAAATGTACAATTTATTGATTGGCTCCAATTCAAAGCTGCTCTATGTGTTGGGTTTAGTTGTGTCAGGTCCTAAACCTCACTTGAAAAGGCCCTTGAGATGTTGTGAATCGGCGCTAAATAAATAAAGTTGAAATTGAATTGAATTGAATATATAGTCTTTTGTTGTAAATTAGAAAACAGAATACAGGACTCGTGTTTCATGTAATATCAGCAGGGGTTTCTACTTGGACTGTCATTGGTTGAATTATGTCTCCCTCTCACATTTTTGGAGATATTGTTGCCTCCAGGAACCTTTAAATCTTGTCGCTCTGTGTTACCTAGACGACTTAGACTTTGTTTACCAGCCACGTTGACCACATCCACCTAAACCAAACGGTGAATTTAACATGTAAATAACATCACGTTTAGACCCTTACTTACGAGCTGTGTGAATTTCAAAGTAAGAGACAGGAACAAGAAGTATCAGGTGAGGTAGGCAGGACTGATGAGCAAACATGCATCGTACCGGAGTCTCATGAAGAGAGTGAAGGCGAGCAGTAAAGCTCCCAGAGAGACGCAGTGCCCGAGGTAATTGATGATGACAGCAACCTGATAGTGGACTTTAGTCTTCCTCTGAAAAATGGAGGAAAGATGTATCACAGTACAGTACAATGTGTTTTGTTGTGTGAGAAATGAGCCAAGCGCAGATGAGGAAAGAGCTCTGAGAATCTAAAGATCCGAGCCTCATTGTTTCCGTGTGTCTGTCTCTCGCTGACAGAATCTGCCAGTTTTGGGTCTCCGCCAATCACCGAGAAGAGTTTGTCCACAAAAAACGTGACTGTGTGAAGGACTCCCTGCTGTGAGGGTTGTCAGGGCAACAGCTGAGTCCGCATGTCCAACCCTCACAGACCCCGTGAAGCTGCAAAGACTGACATCACGAGCAGTTCTGATGATATTGGTTGTTGTCAGGGAGAAGCAGCTCTAGAAGTTCAGCTCTAGTACTACACCAGAACCGCTGCAGAATGAGACCTAGACGTCGTTGAGTAGAACCAGTCTTTGCTAGTCCATCACTAGCCTGACTCTAACTAACAAGCACTGAACTCACGTGTTCTGACAATAGCACTGATCAGTGTGAGTCTCACCAGGACGATGATCTCGGTGCATTGACTGTAGTTTCCTCGAGGAGCCCAGCTGCCATCAGGCCGACACTCTCTGTAGACACGGTCTAAACGGGACAACAAAGGATCAACACACAGTCCTGTGCAAACGTTTTAGGCAGGTGTGACAACATGCTGTGAACAAAGAAGGCTTTCAGAAATGTAAATAATGATTGTTTATTTTTGTCAATTTACAAAATGCAAAGTAAGCAAACAAAAGACAAATCTAAACCAAGTCAGTCTTTGGTTACGACGTCAGTACTGGAAGTGATGCTCGGCCCCACAGAGCCCTGGTCTCAGCATCGTGTGAGTCTGGGACGATGCAGAGACAGAAGGATGTAGAAACCCTGCATCCACAGAAGATCTGTGGTTGGTTCTCTAGAGGTTGAACAACCTACAGCCCAGTTCCTTCAAACACTGTGAACCTGGAAGATCTGCTGCTGTTTGAAGGCAAAGGCTGGACACAGCAAACACTGATGGGATTTAGATTCTCTGCTGTTCATTCACTGCATGTGGTTCATTTATGGACAAAAAAAGTTTAACGCTTCAATTTCTGAAAACTTTCATGGTTTACACCATTTTTCACACCTGCCTAAAGTTTTTGCACAGGACTGTAGATCATTACTAAGTCTGTGCATAAACACTAAAAAGTTCAAGTCATTGGTAATGTGACAGATTTTGTGGCTGTCCTGAAGCCTTTGTTTCCAAGGGTGATGAGCATCTGTCGTTTGTCTCATCTGATTTAACGTTAGACTGCTAAGGGACTTCCCATGATGCACGGAGTGGCCCTCTCGCTTCCTGTCATCGGACTCTGAGCTGTAGGTTTCCAGTCAAAGGTTTCCTTGTGTTTTTCTTTACATTTTCACTATGAAGAACATGTAAATAAAAGTGTTTGTTCAGCCGTCACATCAAGCAAAGTGAAGGTGAAGCCTCCATCGGTTTGTTCCACAGTCCAGCTATACACCTACTTCCTGTACTCAACTCAAATGCACCATTCGACGGACGTTAATAAATTTTGATTTAATAGATTTTGCTGCCTGTAACTGGGACCCTCTCATGGTTTACACTTCGCTGTCTGACCACAGTCGTGACTCTGTGAGGTCACGTTATGGCAGAAACACTGAGTTCAGTAAACACCACTGACTTACTGTACAAATAAAGTGACATGAAAAAGCTATGACACACTTTGTTGTGACAAACAAAGTAAATCACGTAACCATGGCAACACGCAGCTGCGATTTCATTATCACTGAACACCCCCAACACACACACACACAGATGACTCACGTTATTAAGGCAGATCAACAACCGAACCTCTAATTACACAGGATCTTTCTCACCACCCGCCCACTCACACTGTGGACGGCAGTAATCTGTCCAGCTGGCACCAAATAAAAGCCAGCAAATCCTCAGCGTCTCCTTCTGTTGTTGGACGTCAGTGAGGCCACAAAATACTGAGGTGGGATTGGCCAACACATAATTGGCCGCCGCTGATTGGCTGAGGAAAATGACTGTATGTAATTATAAGACTTTGAACTATTTCTACCAGACAAATGTGTATTTAAACCCAGAGAAGAGGCTTCTCAGAGTAAAAGGCTATAAAAGTGATGTGGGCTCAGTTCAACTGACGTTTCCAGTAAAGCGGACGAGTTCTGGCAAGAGATGTGACGTGTGCTGATCCATCTTAGTGGAACCAGGTTGTCCGACTAATGGGAGTTGGTGTCTTTTCTTTCGCGATTCCTCCTTTGTTGCTCTGCTCAATCTGAATTAGAGGAATGAGGAACCTCGAACGCCCATCGTTTAGTTAATAATCATAATATTTCATTGTCTAGGCCTTTAGTGGTCTGCAATGGGGTTTCAGTGTGTTGAAGGACAGCCCTGTTGTGTCGTTTAGGGAGAACGGGCTAAATGTTGCTACAGATAAACACTGGTATCAGGCTGTTTCTAGCGGACGCAGCAAGTCCATTAAAGACCAGGGTTTGAGCTCATGGTTCCTCTGCTGGGAAGCGACTCTGTATCTTGTCTGACAATTGCCTTTTGAGAAATTAACTCATTTATTGCAATAAATTCACATACGGCCTCACGAATTCTTCTTCAGTGGAGTCATCTCAGACTAAAAGCGATACTACGACTCCTCACCGCTCGTCTTTAACTAGACAAACAGGCCAAGGTGGCTTTACTCTGATTGAGAACTTACTTTATTTGTTAGCACAGGGGCAATAAAAAACAATAATAAAGACAAACGACACAAACAACAAACTTTTACAGGCAGTATGATTAACAATAAAAGTCGCATTAACGCACAAGAAAAGCACGAACATAAGATGACTACACAGCACATGCAACATACACATATAGACACAAAAAGCAGCGGAGAAACTAGCAAACGATGAAAGCAGCATCAAGGACATGTAACATAAGACAAACAATCCTCACACACCTGATTATTTTAGGCACGTTTGAAGGATCTGTACGTTTCCATATTTCAGACATACGACGGTAGAGTATCCAGAAACTGGCAGGTCTCACTGAGAAGCCGACTAAAGACATAACGTTACTAAAGGAACAGAACCAACGTCCTCAGTAAAGATCCCAACCATCTCTTAGTGAAGCTGCTACAGATGTAGATGCTGAGGCCTCCTTCCTGCCACGTTGTGTCTCTTTTCTCACATAGTTGTGTTTCTGCCTCTCTGTCGCTCCAGACCCACCTACAGACATCAGAGCTGTTTCCAGCGTTTCCAACCGTCCAGTATCGCTGTCTGACCCAATCCAGACTTAAACTTACGTTTAAAGTGTCAACTATCACGTTGAATGCAAGGATTTTTGTTCACAGATCCCAATTTTATTATCTCAAAAGTATGCGTAACATAAGGATCGTTTCAGTTTTGATATTTAGCTGTAGGTTTGTTGTGTTAAAATGTCTCCTGGTGCTGCTTAGTGGGATCATCAACCATTGTGAATTAGCTGAATTAAATGAATACACCCAGTAATTAGAAACTGTGGTTCTGAGCGTTTTTGTTGGGGTGGAAATGCGACAGTGACTGACACTGACTGACACGTCATCACTGAACATGTTCGTGAAACAGACTAAGAACAGTCCCAATTACACGTTTCACACATGTAGCTTGTGTCCTACAATGAAGAAGGAAGACATGTTGCTGCAATAAACGATGAGTGAATACATGTGAAACATCGTGTGCAGGCCTGCGGCATCAGGCCGGTGTGTCGTACTGACCGGTGGTGTTGTAGTGGATGCCGTTGAATTGCTCCGGACAGGGTCTGGAGATCAGTTGTCCTGCTGCGCTGCGAGGCCAACAGGTGCCTATACCGTCCACAGACAGGCCACAGGACAGACCTGCAGACACAGCGACTGTCAGACGAGCACGAAGCAGGGTCTGGGTTTGTGCCCGACAATGGAAACGAGAGACTTTAGGTTCTTTGTCCCCACCGCCGGCAAAAGGGCCGTAACATCTATTCTGCTGAATGAAATCTCAGAATTAGGGAAGAGCGATAGCTAAAACATGTGACGTCATACAAACCATCAACAACCTGTGATTACTGGGCAGCAGCGGCTGTTAAATGCTGTTGATATGTTTGGGTCCGTCTCAGCGTGGTTCCTAAGGACGCTACAACGGGCCAGACCATCAAAACCATCGGCTCTTTAACCGGTGCTTCGTGGCGCAACGTTGCCTGATGAGTCATAGAGTAACTTTGCTTTACTGGTGCTTCAGAGTCAAAGGCACATCTGGAAACCAGAGTCCGTGTGATCACTGGCCTTGTGATCCAGTTGTACATGGGACTGGTCACAGTTTGTCAGTTACTATTAGTCAATATTATATATATGAATATGAATAGTCAACAAATGTCCCTCACAAACGCAGCCCAGTGAAAACAGAGCAGAAAAATGACACGACTCTAGTCGGTGACTAATCACAGGAGTCAGCTCATCGGTACAAACCTGAGGAGTTAGTGATGGTGAACGTCTGGTTGAAAAGAGCCAAAGTCCTCGCTGGGATGGACGAGGAGCAAGATGGAAGCAAAAAGAAAAGCACAAATGAAGACGTTTCCCTCGTTGATCAGGTGACTGGCAGAAGACGCAGGACGTTACCTGTCAGGTTGGTTGACAGCAAGACCAAAGTCTCACAGGTTAACTCTGCCGGAGACACTCCTCCAGTCAGAACCGCACACACACACACAACCTAGAAAACAAAGACCAGAATTAGGCAGGTTCTGGTTCTGCTCTGGGCTGTTCTTCTAAACTTCATTCTGCGAGTCAGGCTGGTGCTGTTTGAAGTTGGACTGGATCCTCCAGCGAACTGGGGTTGGGGAGAAACAAATAGACGAGCATGACGAGGCAGGAACGAAGAGACATGACTCAGCAAAAGACGCATGAATCCACAGAAGACATCCGAGTAAGGAAGTGAAGCGCAGACGTCAGCATGTGGACGCGTTCTCCTTGTCAGCTGCTTTTAGTAGGCGTGAAAAGTGACACGGATAAAAACGGGGCCGACTAATAATTACGATACTGGAGCAGAGGGGCATCACCTGCGGCGCTGGTCAGGTGACAGACCCAGATTGCAGAACGCGGCTGGACTCCGGACGCAGGGTCTGGAGACGACAGCGCGGGTGTGAGGTGTGGACCATATGGCGCCGACTGATCCACCCCAACCCCCGCACATACATACAAACGTTACACCAGACATTGAATCCATCCTTCAATGCTGACAGCGGAACATTAAACACGTCTGGACTGGGCCCTTGAAATGGTTCCACTCAGTCTCACAGGAACCGCTCGCCGGGTTTCAGACCGGGTCCAGGAGGCAGACGTGGTTATGTAAGTGTGGAGGAGCTAACGATGAATCACAGCCCACAGCTGATTCCCAGAACCCACTAGAACCAAGCAGAACGGAGACCCAACAGAGCCAGAACGGCACGGACCCAGAACCCCCTCAGAACTACAACCAAGCAGAACGGAGACCCAACAGAGCCAGAACGGCACGGACCCAGAACCCCCTCAGAACTACAACCAAGCAGAACGGAGACCCAACAGAGCCAGAACGGCACGGACCCAGAACCCCCTCAGAACTACAACCAAGCAGAACGGAGACCCAACAGAGCCAGAACGGCACGGACCCAGAACCCCCTCAGAACTACAACCAAGCAGAACGGAGACCCAACAGAGCCAGAACGGCACGGACCCAGAACCCCCTCAGAACTAGAACCAAGCAGAACGGAGACCCAACAGAGCCAGAACGGCACGGACCCAGAACCCCCTCAGAACTAGAACCACGCAGACCCAACAGAGCCAGAACGGCACGGACCCAGAACCCCCTCAGAACTACAACCAAGCAGAACGGAGACCCAACAGAGCCAGAACGGCACGGACCCAGAACCCCCTCAGAACTACAACCAAGCAGAACGGAGACCCAACAGAGCCAGAACGGCACGGACCCAGAACCCCCTCAGAACTAGAACCATGCAGAACGGAGACCCAACAGAGCCAGAACGGCACGGACCCAGAACCCCCTCAGAACTACAACCAAGCAGAACGGAGACCCAACAGAGCCAGAACGGCACGGACCCAGAACCCCCTCAGAACTAGAACCAAGCAGAACGGAGACCCAACAGAGCCAGAACGGCACGGACCCAGAACCCCCTCAGAACTAGAACCACGCAGACCCAACAGAGCCAGAACGGCAAGGACCCAGAACCCCCTCAGAACTACAACCAAGCAGAACGGAGACCCAACAGAGCCAGAACGGCACGGACCCAGAACCCCCTCAGAACTAGAACCAAGCAGAACGGAGACCCAACAGAGCCAGAACGGCACGGACCCAGAACCCCCTCAGAACTAGAACCATGCAGAACGGAGACCCAACAGAGCCAGAACGGCACGGACCCAGAACCCCCTCAGAACTAGAACCAAGCAGAACGGAGACCCAACAGAGCCAGAACGGCACGGACCCAGAACCCCCTCAGAACTACAACCAAGCAGAACGGAGACCCAACAGAGCCAGAACGGCACGGACCCAGAACCCCCTCAGAACTACAACCAAGCAGAACGGAGACCCAACAGAGCCAGAACGGCACGGACCCAGAACCCCCTCAGAACTAGAACCATGCAGAACGGAGACCCAACAGAGCCAGAACGGCACGGACCCAGAACCCCCTCAGAACTACAACCAAGCAGAACGGAGACCCAACAGAGCCAGAACGGCACGGACCCAGAACCCCCTCAGAACTAGAACCAAGCAGAACGGAGACCCAACAGAGCCAGAACGGCACGGACCCAGAACCCCCTCAGAACTAGAACCACGCAGACCCAACAGAGCCAGAACGGCACGGACCCAGAACCCCCTCAGAACTACAACCAAGCAGAACGGAGACCCAACAGAGCCAGAACGGCACGGACCCAGAACCCCCTCAGAACTAGAACCAAGCAGAACGGAGACCCAACAGAGCCAGAACGGCACGGACCCAGAACCCCCTCAGAACTAGAACCATGCAGAACGGAGACCCAACAGAGCCAGAACGGCACGGACCCAGAACCCCCTCAGAACTAGAACCAAGCAGAACGGAGACCCAACAGAGCCAGAACGGCACGGACCCAGAACCCCCTCAGAACTAGAACCATGCAGAACGGAGACCCAACAGAGCCAGAACGGCACGGACCCAGAACCCCCTCAGAACTAGAACCACGCAGAACAGAACTTTTTCACGTCCACGCATGTGCAGCTGTTGTGTCTAATCCACCCACAGTATAAACACCCTCACTCCAACCCCAAACAAATGAACGCGCACGCGCACGCGCCTACCTGACTCAGTACTTTCTCCATCTCTTTCGTTCATTCATGCGCACGGTGTCGCGCGCGCTGCGGCGGAGCTTCCGTTCACAACCTTATCCAGTAGAATCTGGTTCGGTTTAAATTCGGCGTCATGTCGCTGCGAACAGAAACGGTTCTGTAACAAAAGAACACCCGAAGAGATCCGAGTCGACCCAGAACCTGGGCAGCAGACAGACGAACCACGAAACACCCGACGAGCAGCACGAGTCCTTCCCGGTCCTGGTCCTGCAGACCGACCGCTGCGGGTCCACACCGGGAAACGAGCTGCCGGAGCAGGTGGAGCGATGCTGCAGACACGGTCCAATCAGAGAGAGGGGGGGGGGGGTCCAACAGTTTAGATTGGTGGGTAATTTGGACAGACTGATGCTCGGGTATTATTGTTATTATTATTATTAGTAGTAGTAGTAGTAGTATATTCTAACCTATACCCGGGGTGAGTACTTCAGTCTGTGAGTGCTCCAGTTAATACACACAGCCGGGGGCTGTTTCCAGGAAATATTCAGTCCCGACAGGAACGAACTAATGGACAGAGGGAAGTTTAGACTGGATCAGAGACGGTCGACAGCAAATCGCTGGTTTAATTTCTTTGACTGCGCTGTTGAAAGTCTGATTCGGGTTCACTCTGTGTTTTCTGAGTTACGGGAGCAGGTGGATGTGTTTGCTGCTAGCCGCAGTGCATTCTGGGTAAGCTGCGGGTAGACATTGTTTCTGTAGGAACCTGCTGGTCTGAGATCCTGTGTTTTCTCCTTCTAACGTGTCTCTTTTCTCCTGCAGTTGTTCTTCCGTCTCGCTATCAGTTCGGTTACTGGTCCAACCGTCTCTCTCTCGGCTGCCCGCCGGAAACCACTGTAGCTGTGAGCCATTTAAATGAAACTGAATGAAACTGAGCTGCATTCAGCTTCTCTGTCTGCTGACTGATGGACTGACTCGTAACGGCTGCAGGTCCTCACACAGTCGAGTCGCCTTGTGTTGGTTCTTTCATCGTCAGTTGTAGGAAACACAGGTTGATGCTCACAGACGTCTACTCCTTCAAGCTCTTGCTGAATATAATCCTTTAATATTTGTCCCTGTCTTTTACTTATATAATGGTATTACACATGTTTTGCAGTTCCTTCGTTTTGTTACTTACACAGCACAGACGCGTCTGCAGAGATGTATTTGTTTAAATATTTGACACACTGATTGTTTGAATCTATAACTTATCATGTATTATCAAATTAAGTTTCCTCTGGTCAGACTGACAGACAACGTCTCCATGTTTCAAACAGTGTCAACGTCAGACGTGGACCACAGGGATTAATCTGGGAGAAGTTCTCTGCCTTATCTCTCTTAGCATTAGCTTTAGCATTAGCTAATGCTAAGAGAGATTCAATGCTTTAGCATTAGCATTAGCCTCAGTCCTAGTGTTAACATCAGTATCAGTTTTAGTAAGAGGATCAGTCCAAGCACGGATTACTGATCTGGAGCCGTGATGGATGAGCAAACCTGGACCTTCTGCCGAACACAGACAAGCCAGAAACAATAAAGGACTCTGACATTTTGACCTCAGTGACTCTAGAAACCGACATAAGCATCACACACCGATGTAGTGTTGTTGATTCGCTTGCTGGCGTTGCCATGGAGACCAGTGGGCGGCGCTGCAACAGCTGCACCGGCAGCAGGTGGCGCCGTCACACCTGCCATGAACATTTTATTACTAATGGTCACCGACCTGGAGGTAAATATTAAATTATCTAATTAAAAAGTAGTCAATAAGTTTTGGGTTTCAGATCAATCACTGTTTTTATTAAGAAATCAGCGTCAAAGCCTGGTCTTAAAGTAGAGAAGTGAACCAGAACCTGAACTGGACCTGGTTCCACAGAGGAGCTTGGCAGCTAAAGGCTCTGCCTCCCTCTAGAACCACCAGTAGACCAGCAGAAAACCTCCAGCAGCTGCTTTCCATATTTCCATAATGTGGCGAAGGGGCCGTCTCACTGCCTCCCTTCACACTTAACAGGAAAATGTGCAGCTCAAATAATCGCAGTTTTGTCCAATTGCAGCTGGAGAGAGGAAAAGGTAAGAACTGATTTATTGTCGTGGTTTGATGTTTACGCATGTTAAGATAAAACTTAATTGATCCCACACTGGAGAAAAACAAACAAGATCTGTAGAATAAAAGACAACAATATAATCTGTCCAAGACACATCGTGTGTCTTATGCACAACTTACAGTGGCTATGGCCTGTTGCACATCTTCTAAACTATGCTCCGGGGAGTAACAGCCTCGTGGTGGGAAGCGTTTTGTCCGTCACGTCCTCATGTGAAGTAGTTTTGAGCCGATTAAAGCAAATCAACTTTAAATCAAACGGCTTTAGTTTCAGTTTCTGTATTCAGATATACAGTATTTCTAAATGTAGACTTTTGTCTGTAACACTTCAGCTCCGAGGGTTTTTATAGTTGGAGCATCACAAAGGAAAATTCTGCAGAAACATAGTAAAGGAAAGAAACACACTGTGAAACTATTTGCTGCTTTTGAATCCTACTGTAGAAATGTAGAGGGAATGTTGCTTGGACCCTTTAGCCGTTGCTTTGCTTTGAACATTACATTCTTCAATTTAAGGTGCAGCTGGTTTATCCATCATGAAGAGGACAGAGGTTTTACTGATCATATTATCGGGTCAGTAAGAAAACGTCTCACATTTAGGTATTTAGGTATTTAGTCTTCTTCTCACTGTGAAGAAGAAACACTTTCACCAACCTTTTGCTTCATCACTGACAACGTCCAACCAATCGTCTTTATCGTTTTCACAGGCCTGTGTTTGCTGCCTTGTTGTTTCCCGCGGTTTTTCATTCTAGTCAAGCAAGATAAGACCTGGGATGAAGCCCAGAGCTACTGCAGGTCCAACTACACTGATCTGGCCACTGTACAGAATGAGGAGGAACAATCTGAGCTCAGTCACCTGATAGACAGTGAACTCTTTGTCTGGCTTGGGCTGCGTCCTGATAACTCATGGAGGTGGTCGTTGGAAAACCAGGATTACTATGGTGTAGGAGAGGACGGGTTCAGAAAGTGGGTTTCTGGGAAGCCCAGTAATGGTCTGACTTTCTATAAGATTTGTGCAGAGATGCTGAGCACGGGTGAATGGGCCGATGAAACCTGCAGTGGCTCAAAAGCCTTTATTTGCTACAGGGGTGAGTAAACTAGGCCCAGTCCTTTCAAATGAAGGGACGAGGTCCGAAGCCAACACAGAAAATAACGGAATTAATCTTCAAATCCTAGTCAAACATTTTCTGACACAGAAACATCACAGAATCCATCTCCAAGCTTCATCCTTGTGACTCAGACTATGACGTGGATGGAGGCTCAGAGCTACTGCAGGGCCCACTACACTGATCTGGCCAGTGTGAGGAACCAGGCCGAGAACGACCAGATGATGTCATTGCTTCAGAACCAAAACGCATGGATCGGCCTCTACAGACCGTCGTGGGCGTGGTCGGACGGGAGCCCGTACTCCTTCAGTTCCTGGGGTAGTCAGACACCAGGCGGCTCTGCTGCCGACGCTTGCTTGAACGCGTACTATGGCCAGTGGACGATCCGTTCCTGTACCTCACCAAACTTCTTTGCGTGTTACGCGAGTGAGTTGAGTTCAGTTCTATGCCAGTTCATCAGTTCATCAAATCAGTTTTCAATCAGTCTATTTTTTTTCTGATTGCAATTGTGTTGCGTAACAGAACAAAGATACTTTGTTTGTAATGAAACAGTTCCTGTGCGTCAGCGGGTGGTGCAGGTGGTGCTGAGGAAAACTGATTCATCCGTGGACATGGAGGAGCTGAAGGACAGCATCTTGCAGAAGGTACAGATGCATAGATCTTTCTTTATTGATCTCACACTGGGGAAAGTCAATTGTTACAACAGCCTCGAATAATCAGCAGGTGCAAAAGAATGAAAGTGTAGCGTGTGCAAAAATAAGATCCATTATACAAATTTACAATTTTTACAATACAAAATTCTGTACATAAATGTCCAAATCAACTAGTGGGAAGGTCTGTGGTAACGGTCCTTCCTCCACTGACTCTGGATCAGTCTCCACTGAAGGAGCTGCTCAGAGCCTCCACTGTCTGACACAGTGAGAAGCATCGTCAGCTTGTCCAACGTCCAACAGCAGGTGGAGCCACGTTGGTCCTTCTAGTGCAGGACGTCACTGAGTCCAGTCCAGTTCACGGTTCAGGTGAACACCGGGTCCTTAGAACTGTCCACTGCCTCCATGTCTGAGCCCTGGATGCTCAGCGGTGTGTGATGGTTTCCTCTGGACGTCAGTCACCGTCTCCTTCTCCCCTGAGACTCACAGCCAACAATGGCCGAGTCCTCTGAGAACTTCTGGAGGCGACACCTGCTGGTGTTGTGTGTGACGTCCGATGCGTAGATTGAAGAGGAACGATGAGAGAACCGTCCCCGGAGGAGCCCAGAGCTGGAAACCACCACCTCAGACTCAGCTGTTGGTGAGGTGCCAGCTGTCCACCACAGTTGTTGAAGGTGCTGGAGAAGTCAAACAACATGACCCTCACAGTGGTTCCAACCTCCAGCTGAGTCAGCGCCCGATGCAGCAGGTAGCGTCAGCGTCGTCCACCACGATGTGGGCAAACTGCAGCGGGTCCATGTCAGTGCTCACCACAGAGCAAAGGAGGCTGAGGATGAGCCTCTCATGGTCTTCACCAGGTGGGAGGTCAGGGCAACTGGTCTTAGTGGTTAGGCTGGTTAGCGTGCGTTGCCTTAGGGACTAGAACCACAGGTTAAAGAGCCGGACTCAGACCTACTGAGGTTGCCTGAGCTCTTTAACTGTAGCTTAAACAGGCCATGTCTACAACGCCTGTGAAGTAAAGGCCTGATTGGTGCAGTTTCACTTAAACTGTCTGGGTTAATTCTAGACTCATCTCAGCAATAGACTGGCACCAGCGTTTGGTTTGACGCTTTGAAGACAGATGCTTTTTATTTATTAAAACAAAAAGATCGATGCATATGTTTTAAAACTAATTTACAATAAAAATATGAACGTTTGTGAAACTTTACCAGTGAATCAGCTGCTTTCACACAACAGCATGAAACAGGTGCGAGTGGTGTTTGATGCTGTCCTGCAGTTCTTCATGGCGGTTTGCATGTCTTTGTGTTTTACATTTGGTTGTGACCGATTAGCTGAACATTAGCTTCTGACATTTACAAGCGTAATGTAGCGAGTCTAACTGGACAGACTTGGCCCCAGAACGACGGGCCTGTGCTCGGATGCTGAAGCTTCGATACGTCTGCAGTAGTTCTATATTTCATAGACTAACGGACCAGAGATATATGATGATAAACTAGACGTCAGCGTTCTCACTATGACTGAGCGGAGATAAAATAGAAAACCACGAGAGAAACAAGGCTCTGAACTGAACTTGTCCTACACAGCAGCAGTTTTGCATCGTTCGTGCTTTGCATCTGTTTGCTGCCCATTTGTGGCTACTGTGATTATCTGGACTCGTTGTCATCGGGGCTAAATGGTCTGTGTTACACTGTACCTCATCAGTTTCAGTGGTCGGAGCCAGGAGCTGATTCACTGATCCAGGATCCAGACTCTCAGCCTGTGATAGTGACATTAATGTCCCAACGTCTTTGTGTTTCCCAGTTTAATCAGAGCCTGATGGACCAAAGCCTGCATGAAGAAATCCAGCTGAGCTGGACCAAACGGTCTGATGGAAACGTGTTCTGTAAAAGAGCGACGGACGCGACAGTCCAGGAGATGTGTCCCTTAAAATGATGATGTGCTTCTAGTTTCTGGCTTTAAAGCAGCAGTTTACTGGTTTTACAGGCAGCTTAGGTCCTAATTATTATTCATCAGGCTGTTATTAAAGATGTTTTATGCCTCGACACAGTCAGGCTCATTAACTTGGTCGCTACTGTGTTTGGTCATTTGGTTGATTTGTTTTAAATGAAGCTGTTTGGAACCATGTAAAGTGTGTTTATTTAGGAAAACACATCATTTCATACATAGTATAATGTGACTTATTGATCTACTCGACTCCTGACTCTCCTGATAAAGTGGTGACTTGTTCCATCTAGTTTTTAACATTGTGGTTCCTGATGGCAAGAAATGTTTGTAATGTCTGTTCAAGTTAAATAAACAGCTCATGTGTGATAATTCATGTACCCTGACTACAGACTGACTACGAGTCACATCTGCACTAATTCTGTAACCTATTATTTTTCAAGTCTTTATTCAGAGGCACCTCCTGCTTATCCTCTGCTTTTCAGTCAGCGTCTCATGTGTTTTATATTTATTCTTTAACTCCACCAGACCCTGTCAACCACACATCAGCCATATTTTACCAGACGTTAGTTGAATCTGCCAAACCAAAGCTGAGACTTCACACATTGTTTCAATTGAATCCAAAATAATAGTTAATAATTTATGCATTAAACGACTGCTCAGCTTCTAGAACATTGGGATGAACGTGTTTAATTATTATTATCTAATGTTTGAGTACATCTGGATGTAATTAAACAATAATAATATGTTAATAGTAACGTGACGGAAATGTTGATCTTTCGAGGGGAAACAAAGCAGCAGAAAAAGCGTCAGCATGAAGCCAATGCCAGCCTAAGGTCTGAAATCGCTTAGTGTCACGTTTCCATACTTTTCTGACATTGGAAAAAACATCACTTCCTCTATAGCTGCAAATAGTTTTATTCTATATTTTCATTTGTGGTTTTCTTAAATATACATAAAGTCTAATGAGTAAAAATGAACCAGTTTGTGTGTGTGTCTGTCGGCTCTGAGGCTCTAAAATGGACAAGAAGCTGAACTGAACTCGTTACTGACTCATCCTGACCAGTCCAGACGCTGCCACGTGAACAATTATGACCAACAGTGACTCACACTCTCGCTCTAGACGTTCTGATGGACTGTGTCACTTCCTGGTGGCTACAGGTTCGACCCATCTGCCAGAGTTTGTCTAACGCGTGTTGTTGTTGCTCTCTAGCCACGCCCCTAACCTCAGACCACGCCCACTCGCCGTCTATTGGCAGTTCCATCATGTAACTGTGCTTCCACATTTAGTACGTGTGGCCACCTCATCCACTCTGACTCTGACCAACAAGTTAGATGCTTCATAGAAAGATCCCAGGACCCAAACACGGGACCAAGCTCTTGAGCCACATACATTCAAGTCAGGTTTTCATTCTGTTTTCAGACGTACTTGTGAGATCTTGGGAGGATATTTGGGACTAACGAAATTAAGAAAGAGGCAAGTCTTGAGATCACTTTCTGATCAGTCTTTACCAGCCGCCATACTGGTCCGTTACCTTTAAAGTCTTTCAGTGAGTCACTGTCACTGTAACAAGAGACGCTGCTGAAAATGATCAGTGCATTAAAACACGTCATTACCAAGAATATAGTTCAATGAATAACAAGCCAAAAATGCCTTTTGATTCAAGTTTACAAATATCAAACAGTTTACGTTTCCGAGACTGGTAAAAACTGGAGGAAACGATCGCCGGCATCATTTGAAGTCACAGCCGCCTCCTTGCTTGCCAGTGTTTTTCCAATGGAAGACTTTACCATCAGGCTGTTCCAACCATCTCAGCATGATGTCTTCATTCAGGTTTTGGTCCTGCAGTCTTTGAATCAGCTAGAAACATAAAGGTGGGTCATTACTAGCCATGACATTCCATAAACTGTTCTGCTGTAGTGGAAACGTCCCTGCGTATTTGTAGTGTTATTTAGTTGAGGCTAAAGGGTTTGGAACAGAGTAGAACAGGTCCTGTCTGGGCTGTGCAGCCTTCCTGGCCTTGGGTCCGAGGACAATCTGGCCTGTAGACAAAACAGTCTGAGCTGTTGAACAATAGAATTTGGACAAACAATTGTTGATGTGAAATGTTCACATTGTGACGCTTGTTCAGGGTTGAAGCCAACTCCCCAGAAGGAGACGGGGGAGATGTGAGCTGTGCTGGGGGACACAGCCGACGTCTCCCAGGCTCCGTCCGTCCCGGCGCCTGCCAGCGTCTCCCTGCAGGAGACAGAGGTGACGCCGTTTGCCTGCCTTTGCCTATTTCTCATCTCACCGGTGAGAATAAAGTCATGTTTGATTATTTGAACCTAATGCTGCCTCAGTTTGAATTTGCTGCGTTGGGACGTCTCATTTGAACGTACTGTTCCAATGTGTCTCACTGAGGGGCCAATGGACGGAGACAGGCCAATACCCTGAAGATGGCTCACGAACGGCTTCCAGCATAACAATTTAGACAAGATCTGAAAAGACCTAAACCGCTTCTGAGATGTGTGCAAATCTCGTAACAAGACAAACTGTGTGCAGAACCAAAAAAGGACGAGTCTGAGCAAATACCTGTTCTAGTCACTGAAAAGCAACACGGCTTATTACACTGGTATCACTTTGTCGTTGGGTGATGTTCTATCATTTAGAATAAAAATATGACAAAAATGATAGAGCCTTCATTTATTAGTAAACAGTAGAAGGTGGAGAATGGACTTTTGTAGGTTCATCTTTTTTTTATCTGGCAGACGAATGTCAAGGCTTTTCACTTTATCCAAGTAGCTTCATCAGCCTGAGAAAGGTGGAAGAAGACTCAACGTCCAGACAACCTCACCTGGACCCACGTCAGTCTCTCTGTTACCAATGTAGTTGGATTCATTATTCCCTGGGTTTAATATCCAAACTATGATTGACAGTTTCCATAGTGATGGAATTATTTCCCATATTAAATAATATGGGAACAAATGTCATGATAATGACTTTGAATCTGAACGAAGAAACATAGAAGTCAAAGAACAGACATTACAGAAATTCAGGCAACTTAGTTGCTTTTCCAGATGATCTTTAGTCACACGTTAGCATATGATGAAATATAGTTGGCTCATCACCTTCTGTAGGAGGTTTTCTGCCAGCGCCTCTTTGTCCACAGAGGAGTCGGCCTTTAGCGCCACCTGCACCGTCTGCTTCCTTATTGCTGAGACTTTATAAAAGACAGAAATCACAGATTTATCTAGAATATGTCTGATGTTTATTAATTAATCCATGTCCTCTATGTCTCATTTAAATTTGAATGTATAGAACTTAACTTACCTACAAAACACGCAAAATTCTTTTGGAATGTACAGTAAGTATTTATCCATTTGCCTCCGTCTGAAACCACACAAGCATCTCTGTAAACGGTGGTTGGTGCACGTACAACGTCCCAGTTAGTGACTGACAGCGAGCTTCCATCTGACCACATCCACGAGTCTCTGTAGAGTCCGATCCACGTGTATCCGTCTCGAACTACCGTCTGCAACTGATCGTTCTCGGCCTGGTTCCTCACGCTGGCCAGGTCAGTGTAGTGGAGCCTGCAGTATTTCTGAGCCTCTGTCCAGATCATACTCTGGTTCACAAGGATGAAACTTGTTGATGTGACCTGTGACCCTAAAAGGCAACGAACACCGTGATTAGCACGGACGTCAGCATTGAACTGCTAATCCTCAGAGAGCCACAGTGGGGCTGTTCTTACCGTTGTAGCAAATGAAGGTGTACGACGCTGTGCAGTCTGCATCCACCCAGTTACCACTTTTCAGTATCGCAACACAATCTTTGTACAAGCCGAAATCATTTGGTTCACCTGTAGCCCACTTCCTCAACCCGGTGTCTCCTGCAGCATAGTGACTTTGGTCTTCCAGAGACCACCTCCACGAGTCCGTGTCAGGGCGTAGTCCAATCCAAACACTGGGTTTCCCTTTCGTAAGCTGATTGAGCTGAGCCAGTTCCTGCTCCGTCTCCACAACTGCCAGGTCAGTGTACTTGGACCTGCAGTAGCTCTGAGCATCACTCCAGTTCATTGAAACGGGAACAAAAATGTAGAAACGCGGAGAACAGGAAGGTAGAAAACACAGTCCTAGGATAAAGGAAATCATTTTGGTTTGCTGTGCGATGACTCACACATTCTTGAGACACGACGTCCATACTGACCTGACAACGCCATGATTAGAACCAGTGTCCCATCCATGATGCTCTGCTGGACGGACCAGCTGACGACCCACGTCCACTACCTGCTGCATCATTCAAGCCACACAGGTTTCAGTAAGTAGCAAATGCTTTGTGATGCCAAAAACATTTTCATCATCAACAAGGATACGTGTGGCTTCACCTTCACAAATAAAAGTTTAGTGTCACTGGATGTGACCAAACACTAAGGCAGCACTGAACTGATGAGAAGCTGGTTGTGTTGGTACCAAGACATCGAGCTGAAGGCTCAGTTGTTCCTACCTTCCCTTCTCCTGACTGACCAAGTCTGAATGTTCTGTCCTGAATCTTTGTTTAGCTCAGCAATGAGAGATTTGAATAATCTGAAGCGCCTCAAGGGAATCTGGAAACCACACAGGACTGTGTGACCTGAAGCCTTCATGTCAGTTTTGTTTGTGTTGCCATCATGTTTCACACGTTTCAATATTCAAAGCTAAAATGATTTACATACGTAAATAAAATAAAGCTGTTTAAGCTGAGTCCTTCTGAGGAGGACTGAGCGCTGGAAGTCACGTTCTCCACGGAACCACCTGCGACCGAGCTGCGCTGGCACACAAACGGAAGTGAGGCTTGCAGCAAGGAGTAAGCGATCACATGTGGACTGGGCTCATTTGACCTGTGATGTGTCCAGGATACAGGAATAAGAAAATGCAAATACAGACAGGAAGTGCTGTTTAACGAGCGTGAAAGATTTTGTCGGCTTAACCACAGGGTCAAGGTGATCTACGCCCTGGTTTACTGCAGAAGTCCTGACCTTGAGCAGCGTCACCAGCAGATTTTCAAACCCAAAATCTTCGAACTTTGTCCTTGTAACTGAGGCGACGACCTGGACGGAGGCTCAGAGCTACTGCAGGCAGAACTACACCGATCTGGCCAGTGTGAGGAACCGGGCTGAGAACGATCAGATGGCGGCGCGTGGATTGGCCTCTACAGAGACTCGTGGAAGTGATGGGAGCGTCATACAGGTACTGGTATCGACACCTGTGGATGTGAATACTACAGCAAATGGACCAACCTAGACTGTAACAACAGATTCCACTTCTTATGCTTTGTTGGTGAGTGAAGGCTGAGCTTTGCGTAGTGATCTGCACGTTACCTGTAAAAACTCGTTTCAGTCAGCGGTGGAGCAGACGCTTGGAGCCTTTGGTCAGACTGGCTTGACTGAGGCTCCAGCAGAGATTCATTCTGTCATCAAACAGCTCATGTGAGGAGGCAGGTGGTGCAGGTGGTGCAGGTGGCGCTGCAGACAGCGGACCCGTCTGTGGACGTGAAGGCGCTGGCAGAAGGTGAGCAGTTCAAGGCCCAAAGCAGCTCGTCAGCAGTCGTTTTGCTTTGCTTTGTTATTTGCTTTAAGACCTTTTGCCTGTTTCATCATTAGCCAACATTTCAACTTACTAAATGTTACTTGGTAAAAATGTGAGGACAAATCTACGGTGGCCTGTACGTACCATGTGGGAAAAAAATAATTTAAAATGACATGGAAAATTAACCTTCCAATACAAAAGAGTTTGCACATATAATGTTATGTAATATTTATATTACACAATATTTCAAAACAAACGTCAGAAACACAAGCTGCTTTAAGTCTTTCTCATTACACTTTTTACTCCTTCATCAACAGGATAATATGTAATAACATCCTCCCCCTTCTGTTTTCTCCAGTTCTATCAGAAACACAGACTGAAGGACCAGACCCTGGATGACTATGTCAGGTTTACATGGATGGAACAACCTGATGGAAAGATCTTCCACAAGAAAAACACGGAGAGGGAGGAAGAGACCTGTCCTTTAAATGAGGCTTTTTTGTGTTGGTTAACTGTTTCCTCCATTCGTCCAGTCTCGATGGGAGTGTTACAGCTACGAGCGGGTGGCGGCTGAGAGTCTGCAGAGAGGCTGAAAGACTGAGACTCTGCGTCCTGGGCTGGGATGAGAAGCCTGTTTCCCCTTGGACAAATGGACTTCAGTTGCAGAGAAGGTGAAACCAGGCCAAGGATCAGCAGAGTTTAAACCTTGAACTTCCATCCTTGTGGCTCTCGGGTTCAGGTGACGCTTGTGTGTTTTGCATGTCTTTATGCTTTGCATGCTTTAATGTTTTGCATGTGTTTGTGGTCATTTCTCTAATGATGCAGCTTGATTCCGGGTTTGGCGTTTTGTTTTGAAAGAGTTATTTCCGGTTTTTGTTAGCTTAGATCGTTATCGTGATGTTTTGTGTTTCTGGCTGCTGTATTTAAACCCTCCCAGTTTTCCAGACCAGGCCATCGAACCGTATTAAGGTCAGGAAATCTACCCAGCGTCAAGTCGTGGATCTGTCCAAGTCATGTACTTGTGTAGAGTCCAGCCAAGCTAAGAACATTTTGCTTGGCTATGAACTGTTGGACGCCGAGTCACATCAAGTCGCGAACTTTGTTGATAAGAAGTCACGTCAAGCTATAAACTGACTGGTCGAAGAGTAGCGTCACGCCATGAGTCTGACAGAAATCTTTCTGCCTCAGTCTCAACATTTCTTCTAATGAAACACTTTACTAGTAAAATCTAAATGAAACATCATTTTGTTCACCCAGCAGCGGAACCAATCGGTAGATCAGCTGAGAGCCACGTGATTATCGTGGCCGACTTGATCTAGAGCGAGTCAGGAAAACGACCCCAGGCTAAGCTGGTCACCTGGTGCCTTCATACCAACGACACGGCTGCCAGCGTTTTCCTAACTTTAAAAGTTTTAGTTTCCTCTATGTCAGCATCTCTCTCAGGTTCTGATATCAGTCACTGCACAAACGTAAAAAGAAGGAAGAAATGAATTCTGATGTGTTAACTGATTGAGTGAGGTGGTTTTTTGTTAAGTGAAGGCAGCGTTTCCTCGCTGGCTCCTGTGATTGGACAGCTGCAATTCCCAAAGTAGTGACATCGTACACAGTGTAACCAGCTGTGATTGGAGGTGGGTTCGCAGCCTGCGAGACAGAACTCAGGGTGAACAGAGTCCAGGGCTGATGAGGAGGATTAGAGCAGATTAGCGTTTCGAACAGCAGAGAAGATCAGAGCACCAGACCAGTACAGAGGCTCCAGAACCGGGACGATCTTAAATGACTTTAATTGGGAGAACCTGGACTGACTGGGTCTGATGGATGGTTTCCAGGCGTATGGAGCAGGGAAAGCAGGGGGAGCGTTTGACCCACTCACCTTCATCAGACGACCTCGGACTGTGGTGAGGATCCTCTGCTGGGTGAGTCCGATAAGGTCACAGTGATGTGATCTGCGGGGAAGGAAATCCAGGAACCTGTGACTATAACCACACCTACATTTCAGGCAGATACTACAGAGCCACGTCAAAATAGGCGAAACTGTGTCTCAGCTTCTACTCTAATAAAACTGCACATACACAAAAAGTGTCACAGTACATGTTGGTATTCATGGCTCCCTCAATGAACTGTAGCTCCCCAGTGCCAGCAGCTGACAAAATGGTTGTGTGTTATTGTGGGTGTGACTGTGTGTGTGTGTATGTTAGTCGTGCCACAATTTCCATGTTTGTGAAGTCTACGAGTCCCAGACTTGAGGCAGCAGAACTGACAGACAGGGCTGTTAGCGGAGGGCGCGGTGGGTCCAGTTGCTTCTCGACCTGGTGCTGGTTCTGTCACGGTGTGAAGGTTGGGGGCTCCCAGACAATACAGATGCCGGTACCACACAGAGCATGAGGTGAGGAGGCTCCGTGGTTTGTAGGATGTGAGTTTGGACTAGTTCGTGTTTGGGCTGTGGCGAAGCCGCTGCTTCTCTCTGGTTCTGGCCTAGTTCTGTTCGTGTTTTACAGCCCGTGTGTGTTTCAGTCATGGGACCGGTCACATTCCCGAGCTTCGACACAAGACTCAAACAAAACCTCAGTGTTGAACTCTGCTGCGGCTCTGATTGGACGGTTTGGGTCACATTCAGCCCGACCTCATGAAGCAGGAAAAGCTCCTGTTGTTTCCTGTTTACGAGCAGATTCCTCCAAACAAACCGGTGACACTCACGAGTGTCGGGACGTGACAAACTACAGCTACACTATATCTATCACCATATTGATTTGATGAATGAAGTCTGTTATAAACAAGGCAGTGCCTCCATGGTTTGTTCTTCCTGGCTGCTGACTCTGACCTGTGTTCTCAGCTCTTCTCCATCGTGGTCCTGGGCTGTGTCGCTAACGAGGGCTACAGGAACCGACCAGATGCGGAGGAGGAGTTCTGCATCTTCAACCGCAACCAGCACGCCTGCACCTACGCTGTCACCACGGGAACTCTGAGTTTCCTCTGCAGCGCTGTCTTCCTGGCGCTGGACGTTTACTTTCCTCAGATCAGTGGCATGAAAGACAGGAAGATGGCTGTGATGGTTGACATCGGAGTGTCAGGTAAGACTCAGGCCTCCTCTGGGCAGCTTTACCTGGTAACTCGCATGTAATAAGTCTGATGTTCTCTGCAGCTCTCTGGTCCCTGGTCTGGTTCGTGGGTTTCTGTTTTCTAGCCAATCAGTGGCAGGTCTCTAAAGAGGAAGACGACCCTCTGAACGAAGGCGCCGATGCCGCCCGAGCCTCCATCGTCTTCTCGTTCTTCTCCGTGTTCACCTGGGTACGTAGCTAAACGTGTGGGACGCTGGTGCGGTCGCATCTAAGTGGCAAGAGCTGGTTTGTAGTGTCTGGGGAACGAGTTGTTCCTTACCGTCAACACCGTTCTCCTGTGTTGTGCGGCCGGTTCGCAGCGTTTGTGTCTAATGTGGGGTGTGTGTGTGCAGGGAGGTCTCGCTCTGCTGTCGTTGGAGCGTCTGAAGAGAGTCTCCTTTGAAGAGGAGTACAACAAACTGTTCACGCCGCTCGCCTGAGTCTAACGTCACCTCTTTCCTCCAGTGCTGCCGGTCACCTTAAGTGCCTCTCTGTTACCATGGTAACCACGCAACGCTGTTTTCCTGTTCGGATGCTGGAGCTGATTAAAAAAATGTGATAAAGATTAAAGAAGAACCATTGAGCTGGATATCGCCTGCTTCTCTTAACTAGTGTAGGTAGCGACTATATTGTGTATAGTTGTAAGATCTTAAACCTACTTTGTTAAGAGACTTGAGATGGTTGATTATAGCCACATCGTACTAAATGTAGGATGTAGATGCTATGAAAGCTTTGGATAAATTAGTCTTTGGCTGAAGCGTGAATTTGTGATCACATTGTCACCTACAACTACACTTTATTTCAACCAAACCTCAACATTTGTGGATAGTTCATAAATAAGTAATTAATTAACATTAAAGATTAATAATAAATGTGCAGATAAAGAACAAAACATTTCTCACCACATCACAGCACTTTCTTAATAGAGCGCGAAGAAACGTCCTCCTCATCAAACAAGCTGCAGAATTTATGTTTCATAAACCCATAACCACTTACAGACAGCTGCCAACGTGGCACCAGCAGGCGTCGCCAAAGCAAAACAAACAGGAAAGGCCAGTTATTTAATATCACAGATTCAACAATAAAGCTGCTCCTCTGACGTTAGAAACACGAATAAACAGAAAACCTCAGACAACAATTAAATCAAAGATGAGACATCATCCATTAACGTCTCCGGTCGCAGAATAAAATGAGACAAACACAACAACTACCACCAGAATGACAGCGTTTTAGGATGACGACTGGTGTCACTTCATTCTGCAGCAAGCGAATAAACGTGTGTGTGAAGGTCTCAAAGCAGAGAATCTGATAAAAATCTATGAGATCCAGTCTTAGAACCAATAGAAACACTTCACTGAATGTGTATGTGAAGATTCAGACCCAAAAGGCTTAATTCAACTTTATATATATTCACAACATCAGTTATCTCCAGGCTCTTTACAGTGAGGTTTAAGATCTGACACAACTAAACCCAACAGATCCCACATAGAGCAGCTTTTATTGTAGACAATCAATAAATTGTACATTTTAATAGCAACAGTGGAAAAACTCTATAGAGGGAGAAACCTCCAGCAGACCCAGGATCAGTGGGAGAACATCTGCCTTGACCGGTTGGAGTGAAGGGATAGAGACTCAGGCAGGATGGTTGGACCAGCAGCTGAACACTGAGACACACGACTCTGAGTCTGACGATACCTGGAGATGAGAATAGAGGCAAAGTTAGTCACATGTGGACATGGAGGCATGTTAGTGGATGGAATAGATAGAAAACCAGAGGAGCTCAGTGAATGAAGGAGGTTCCAGCATCTAAGAGATGGATCAGAGGAACCAGAACCATCTGGAACCATCAGCTTTGTCAGAAAGGAAGGTTTCAGCCTAGTTTTAAAGCAGAGAGGGCGTCTGCTGCTAGAACCTGAACTGGAAGCTGGTTCCACATAGAGGAGCTTGGAGCTAAAGGCTCTGCCTCCCGTTCTACAGGTAGAAACTCTAGAACCACCAGTAGACCAGCTCTGAGAAGCAAGGTTCTGTTGGAGCAGAAGGAGCCATGAGGTCTAAGACCAGATGGAGCTTTATTATGAAGAGCAGGACAGAGAAGCTAATGTAGGAGAAATGTGACGTCTCTTCCTGAGTCCAGTCAGACTCTGCTGCAGCATTTGAATTAACTGGAGGCTTTTCAAAGTTATTGGGACAAACTATGAGCAGCGATTCTGTTTGACTCTCATCACCCCCTGCAGCACAAACTAGGAGTCATCAGGACCCTGAACCACAGAGCGGAGAACATTCCCACTTCCACTGTAGCCAAGAAGAAGGAGAACATGCATCTAAGGGCAGCTCTCAGGACCCGTGGCCCCAGACGGGCCTTCAACAAGGCTGCGTCTCAACCCAGAACCAGGACAACAGAACAGCCTGACACCCAGAGCCAACGGAAGAACCTGGTCATTCCTTACACGAGTTTCTGAAAAGCTTAAAAGGATTTTTAGAAACTACAACATACTCGTCTACTTCAAACCCACCAACACGCCATGACTCAACCTTCAGACAACTTGACCTGGATGAATGAGAACCTTCACAGACATATGAGCAGCGAGTTACAGTTGTCAAGCCTAGAGGTAACAAACGCATGGATTAATTTCTACGGTCTTTATAGACATAATCATAAATAAGGATGGATGTGACCAATCACAGCTGAGCATTAGAACTGATGAGGAATATTGTAGTTTAAGACAAGATAAACCTTTATTGGTCCCACAGTGGGAAATTTCCACGTTGCAGCAGTACAGTACAAATTAAATGTACAACTGAAACGATTTCTATTTTTACATGTTTAAAAAATCCATAATTACATGTATATAATTATAAACGTATGGTAGCGCTCTTGCTAGCATTAGCATTGGGCTGTTGGGCGAAAAAGTGCAGTTGGTGAAGACAGAACCACTTTTATTCACTTTAACAGTTTGTTGACTTTGGTTTTCAAATAGTAATAAACGCACATTTCATTATAAACCAAATTGAAACAATGTCTGAACAGCAGCTGTTGGTAGATGGTGCTGAGTTTTATTTATCTTGATAGATGAAAGTTAGTAAATGTGTTAAAGGTTAATAACGAACCTTCAGTGTCATCTTCTCTGACTATAAACCCACAACTGGATGGATCCAAAATCCTGCAAATCCCAGATGCGGGTTTTCAGCCCGTGAAGACGATGAAACGAGTTTTCTTCCTCTGCTCGTGTAGCCCAGGTGAAAATAAATAAATAGATAAGAAGAAAATAGTAAAAGAAAGTATAAATAGATAATTGGCTTAAATAAGATAAATACATACATAGGTAATGGGTGTTTAATTATTGAAATAAGTTGTTAATGTATATTTTCTTTTACACTGTTTAACACATGGTTTAAAGATGTTAAATGTGTGTTTATAAATGTGTTCTGTTTTGTAAGCCAAACCTTGAATAGTGTTAACTGTATATGCAAACTGTGCAGGGTTTTATTTTATTGATTTGTAACCGGAAGGAGAGGGAAAGACCGGAAGGAGAGAAGAGCACAGGAGGAGCAGAGCTAAGGTGCAGGAGGAGTGATGCACTTAAGAAAAGTTCGGTGTTTAATCCAAGAAACTTTAGAAAAGTAAAGTTTGGACTGTCAGCATGATAGTCTGATTTTACGGACCTGTGGTGGTAAGAAAGCGAACTTCAACACGACGTTCGGCATCAGACTATCGCAGGTGCTGCTCGTTAGCTAAGCGAGGAGCGGTAACGGCACCTGGAGACGGAGGCAGCCAGCTAACCCAGCAGGACACGCTTCTCTCAGGCGGTCGAGGTAGGACGCCAGCGATATCGGCACCAGCTCAGTTGTGGACCCTGCTCGAGGACGGAGTGTGGGAAGGTAGAACTTTTGTTTTGTTCATTGCTCTCACTGGAGTGGACGGCCCGCTACGTACTGGCTCCACGTGCAACGATTCAGGCCTGCAACGGTTTGGTGACACTGACACGAAAGACATTTTGTTTGACACGATTGACTCCTGAATGTTTAAGTTTGTTGTTTGTTATTTTTGTCTTAATAATTAAAGGAGTACTTATTATTTTGTTATATAAAGTATTAGAGTTATTATTATAGGTAATGAATTACTCTTAGGGTTGGTAAGGAAAAGGATAATTGCTAAAAGCACCCTTGACTAAAAGATAAAATTCGAAATAACAGTAATATAGAAATATATATGTGAAAAATTCAGAACTCAGGGCCCCATCTACTATTAGATCTGGTAGACGGGCTACACTCGCTCTCAGCTGCATTCGCACGGATTGTTGCTACTTTGAGTCACTGCATGTGTTCGACCTGTTTAGGATCAAACCCTAAACCCTGAAACCTTGAGGTCGACCGTTCGGTGATTCACAGAGAACAGAGGTGACTCACTCTGTTGACACTCAGTGTGTGAAAGTGAAAGTAAAACATTGGCCTCGCAACTCACTCGTAACTCAGACTTGAACTAATCATCCAGACTAAAAGTCCTGTTCATCATCCAGTTCATTCGTCTGTCAATGATTCTGAAACAAAGACACAATGAGCAGAACGACTGACCTGTTGTGTACAAACTGTAAAGAAGCAACTTTTCCTTTGGGGACTCGTTCTGCTGAGTCCTATGTTGTTTGCGAAGCTGTTGTCAAGCATCAATATGAAAACAGAACTTGGATCAAACACAGCATCGTTTTCCTGGACAGTCAGAAGTTCTTTGAAAACGCAGCAGTAAACTGATCACGATCAAAGAGATACGTTCAGCTCAACTCACTGAGGAAGAAGCACAAATGCCTCCATTTCCCCAGGACTGGGCTCAAGGAGCCACGTCTGCTGGAGTCCACATTCTGGACAGAGATCACGAGTGTTTGGTCGTGGTGCTGCTTAGATCAGTGCAGTATAATAGAAGCCAATCGCCATCGAAACTTTGTGTTTGTGTAGTGTAGTGCATATTTGTAATGGAACATATATTTAGCACATGTACATTTAGTTCAGGCTAAAGGGTTTAGAACAGAGTAGAACAGGTCCTTTCTGGGCTGTGCAGGCTTTAGACAAAACAGTCTGAGCTGTTAACCAAAGGAATTTGGACAAACAGTTGTTGGTATGAAATCTCCACATTGTGACGCTTGTTCAGGGGTTAAACCACCTCCCTAGAAGGAGACAGGGGAGATGTGAGCTGGGGGACACAGCCAGCGTCTAGATGGATAGATCTTTATTTACATCCAGGCTCCCTGCAGGAGGCAGAGGTGACTGCGTTTGCCTGCCTTTGCATATTTTTCTCATCTCACCACTGAAAATGAATTCATGTTTGAGTATTTGAACCTAATGCTGCCTCGGCTGGAATTCTTCTGAGTTGGGACGTCTCTGACCACGACAGTCGTTTAAGGCCTGTTAAGAGTGAATGGAAGCTTTGATTTGCAGCTTTAATGCGACTCCACTGCTTCTCTTCAACCTTAAAGATCCAGATGCCAGATGCTGAGTGAACGAGAATCTGATGAACCTCAGAATGTGACTTTATTCGTCAAGAATGTGTCTGATGCTAAAAACAGCATCAAGACATGATGCCATGAGTCAGAACAGAGCTGAGTCAGGCTTCGGTCTGTTCGCCGTGGGCTCAGCGTTTTAACCCGATTGACTGGTTCCCAGTGTTTTTGGAGTTGTCACATTCACTTCACTGTACATTGAAAAATAAGCAAAGTTCTTCTGAGTGGATTCAGAAGTTCTGCTAAAGGCAGCATCTAGAGATCCAGATGCTCCTGGACTGGTGTCTCTAAAGATTCTTTCATTTTCTATTGTACTGTGACACATCAATAAAGTGAAAATCGGCCTAGACGTCCGTTCCAGTTTCCTGCTGCTACTCCACAGGAACGACAAGCTCCGCCCCCTGGAGGCGGAGAATGGAGCTGGGCGCTACTGAAGACAAGCGTCTTCAGGTGATCACGTTGTGTCCGTTCTAGGGTGGACACCATTAAAAACAGCAGGACTTGAATGCATGGCTCATGCTGAACTCAGCTATAGTGAATTAGCTTAGCTGCTATCGTCACCAGCTTGTCCGCCTCTAAACAGCGACCTGTAAACTGCGTTACACAACTGAATGAGCTAAACCACTAACTCTCCACCTGTCATATCACATATTACTGCTAGCAGCTAGTTAGCTAGCGGCCAACAACGTGAGATGAATGACGCAGCCAACAGAACAGACTGATGGTTAAAAAAGCCTCTTTAATTCAGAAAAGTAAAAAACATCATTTAGTCAAATAAGGATGAATATATATCAATTAGTAACAAAAATAACATGACCAAAATAAATAGAACAATAAATAAATAAATATTCATTATAGGTTTGCGGGGGGCGTGGCCTCTGTCCTCAGTGGGCGTGTCTCCAAGTGAAGCAGGTGTGATATTTCTGCAGAGCGAACTTTAGGACCCAAAGCAAATCTCGGCGCAGAGCCTCCCAACCACAGGTCGCACTGTCCTGGGTAACACAGACAGAACCAGGCCGTCAGCTCCGACACGTCGCATCCAATCATCACGAGTTTAAAAACAGCCTTTACCTGCTGCTGCACAACGACTCTCACATTATCGAAGTACGAAGACAAAAGGTGTGAACTCCTGAAACCGGACAACTGGAGACAGACAAATGACTGAATGAACGAATCCCATTACAATATTGAGCACGGTGAGAAGATGAACGAATGAAGGTGACACTCACGCAGGTCCCTTCCTCCAGAACTTGGTACTGCAGGTTCTGGAAGTCGTCAAACTTGACTTCATCCCAGTTGAGCCCATCCTCTCCGATAGTCATGTTGTAGTCCTCGAACACATTCCACGCTCCCTCCAGGGACTCGAACAATACCCACAACACCCGGCGACACTGCAAGAACCAATCACATGTCAGCATCTCCAGCAGCTTAGGGAAAAAGGCTCCGAAGGGCGGAAGGTACCTGAGCGCGGTTGTCTATGGCAGGTAGGACCGAGTCCGGGAAGGAGATGTTAGCGTTGTACTGGACACAGGGAACGGGAAACGGCCCCCCCTGTTGGGCAGACAGGAAACACCACATGAGCAGCAGCTGGCGCTAAGCTAAACAAAGACTTCAGTCAAGAGCAAAAGGTGGGTTGTACCACATCTCTGAGCAGGTGGTGGGTGGATTCCACCAGGATCCCCTGCAGCGAACACACCGGGCTGCCCACAACCAGCACTTGGAGGCTGCAGAGCTGCAGGATTACGAAGAGCACTGAAGGCTGCGTCATGGTTCTGTGCCACATGGTCCTGGTTCTGCTCTGTAGCAGGGTTGTTATCTCTTTAGGGAAATAAACCTGGGTTTTAGATTAAGCTTTACACAAAAGAGAGAAGAAACAAAAGTTAAACTTTGATAAATTGTCACCTGAAGTGAATGTGACCCTGGTTCTGAAGTGGTTCTACTGCTGATTTGGTCCGAGCTGGACTGAGATGCTTCAGGTGTGCTGTGAGAGCTGACAGTAACCTGGATTAAACAGAAGAAGGATCAATCAGCCAATCAGAAACGACTTGAGTGAGTCATCAAACCACTAAGTATGATTCAGGCCACAGCAGCAGAGACCTGGACCAGGACCAGGACCAGGTGAGACGCTGCAGGTCTGATCATGTTCAGCAGCAGAGTAAACATCTGTGAGATCAGAGCTCGAACTGAAGAGCTACTGTAACATCAGGAGGTTTTCTGCAGCGTGCGACCGGCGGAACATTGTCCCTAACATTAAAGGCCCGAACACCAGCACCGGTCCAAACCCGCTAAACCTATACGTGAAGCTCATTCATTTCTTGTTTAAATTAGAAACATAATCTGGGCCTTTCATGTACATTCATCCAGTTTCTACAAGAACCAGCAAACTACTTTCTCCCCATCGACTGCCGTCCTTCCCGACGACGGGACTGAACAGAAACTTCACACAAAAAAGCATCGGTGTTAGAAGGCGATCGGGAAACGTTCTGAAGCGGTTCTGACCTGAGAGTCCACGGCAGCGGCTGCAGAGCAGACTGAAACTTCGAGCTTTAGCAAAACTCAATCGCTGGCGCATTAATATTTATCGGCGCTGCAGGCGTGTGACGCAGTTGCCACTTGTCATAATAACGCAGCAGATTTTCCAGCGTCAGGTTTCCCCACAATTCGCAACGGTCAGAAACATCGAGTGTCACATGGAAACGTGGAGGTTCGTCACCATGAACAGAGACGGAAGTTTCACTTCATTGCCAACACGTAACCTTGGTTTAAACATGAAGCGGCGTAAACCTCTCGAGCATCTAACCTGACAAGTGATCTGGACTGAAAGTGAAAAAGCTGCTGAGTCATGTCAATCAGCGATTCCCAGCCTGCAGAAGACCAGGACCGGCTTTTCAGAAGCTTCCACTCTGAGCTGTCACTCAGCTCTGAAATGAAACTTAAGTCCTCGTATTTCCATCAGTAGATCAATGTTTGCGTGACCTTCATTCAGCAGCAGTTCCAGCGAGTCCGGACAGAAGCGTCACCGTTGCTCCGCTTCGTTCGCTGCAACAGGTAACACGCGACCAGGGCTGAGGAACTTTGTGGATTCACTGCCATGTCTTTCCTTCCTCTAAAACTTGTTTAGTAAAAATGTTCTTTATCAAAAGTTTAATTTGTGAGAGTTTTCTGTGCTGATTCTCTTTACACCAGTTTTTTATGTTGATGATCATCTACAACGTTTTTAAAGCAAAAACAAAATCTAAGCTCTTAAAACAGAAAACAATTATTGAGGTTTCACTGACTTGAAAAGATCCAAAACACTCAATGAAGTTATTCTGACCAAAAGTAAAACGTAAGGAACAGACGTATTTTAAAAAGGTTGTCAAACTGTGTCTGTATCAGGTTTTTAGTAAATATACATTTTCGACAGATGCATTTTCTTTGAGATTCTTTTTTTATGTATAAATGTAACAGAGTGAAAAAATGTTGCTTCATTAAATTCAGTCTCAAAACGTATCCGATGAACTCACAAAGCTGCTGCAGGTCCTGGAGCTGTGCTGGTTCTGGTCCTGGTCCTGATGTGGGTCACCCTCCAGCTGATGTTGTTTTGGTTCTGATGAGCATTGGCCCTGTTGTGGTTTAAATAAAGCTTCATGCTCAAAAGTGAGAAAATGAAACTTGCGTTTTCAAAGTAAAATTCAGTTCAATTGTGAATATGGGAAACCCCCCAACTCAGCGCTGCCCCACGAACTGAAGCTGCGAAACCACAGTCAGCAGAAAGCTCATGAATGACAAAAGGGATGTTTGGACACATTCTCCAGAATTTAGCAAAGACAATCAAACATGTATTTTGTGGTTGGATATTTTCATCATAAATTGTACATTTTTCTGTTTTCTGCACTGGTTGAGATGCATTTTAGAGAAAGCTCCACAACCACCTGCTTCCATTTGAGGAAAGTTGCTAAAACCAGGAGCCTCCTTTCTCAGAGTGATGCAGGAAAATGAATCCATGGATTTTACAAATGATAAAGTTTTGATGATGACCACGTCTCTTTATGTCCACGGAGAGATAAAGAGAGAGACCCAATCCCAACTAGATTACTCAAAGAAATTCTTCCATTAATCAGCACGTCCATATTAAATCAAATCAACCAATCGCTGGTTACAGACTACGTACCACAGGCTTTAAGGTTGCTGTGGTCAAACCTTTATTGAAAAAACCTTTATTGAAAAAACCTACACTGACCCTAGAGAACTAGAAACTATAGGCCAACATATCTGAAGGTTGAGTCCTGGCAACTGGATTCTTCTAGTTGGTAGAAACGTTTCCCATCTGTCCAGGAGGCTTCTTCAGTCTGTGGGACGTTGGTGAAGACACTGATTTATCCTCCAGTTGGTTTCACTGGGTTGGTTATGTGAACAGAGGGGTGTGAGGGTAGTGAGTAGGTGAATCCTCATCTACCGTGACTCCTCCTCCATTACAGGTCGTTAAGCGTCTCCTTTGTGGGGACGTGTGAACTGGTCTTGATCTTCCTCCATAGTTGAAAGGGCAGCAGGTAGATGGAGACAAGTTGTGTCTGAGGCCTCCACCTGTAGAGGGAGGGGCTGTTCACCTGGACATGTAAAGCTTCTCTGACGCCTCGTTCAAACCACCTTCTTCTCTGTCCAGAATGTGAACGTTGTTGTCATCAAATGAGTGGCCTTTGTCTTTTAGGTGGAGTCACGTCCCAGAACAAGGACAACAGAACAGCCTGACACCCAAAGCCAACGGAAGAACCTGGTCATTCCTTACATGGCCGGAGTGTCCGAAAAGCTTAAAAGGATTTTTAGAAACTACAACATACTCGTCTACTTCAAACCCACCAACACCCTCAGACAGAAGCTTGTGCATCCAAAGGACCCGACACCAAAACACAAGAGGAGCAACATAGTATATGCAGTTCAATGCAGTGAAGAGTCTCTGAACTATACATTGGTGAAACCAAACAGCCATCACACAAGAGGATGAACCAGCAGAGGAGGAACAACACGTCAGGACCAGTATCTGCCGTGTATCTCCACTTAAACTTGACTACTGTAACTCGCTGCTCATAGTTTGTCCCACTAACTCTTTGAAAATCCTCCAGTTAATTCAAATGCTGCAGCCAGAGTCTGACTGGACTCAGGAAGAGACGTCACATTTCTCCAACATTAGCTTCTCTGTCCTGTCAAATCTAGGATAGAATTAAATTCTCCTCCTCTTCCAAAGCTCTTCATAATAAAGCTCCATCTTGTCTTAGACCTCATGGCTCCTTCTGCTCCAACAGAACCTTGCTTCTCAGAGCTGGTCTACTGGTGGTTCTAGAGTTTCTACCTGTAGAACGGGAGGCAGAGCCTTTAGCTCCAAGCTCCTCTATGTGGAACCAGCTTCCAGTTCAGGTTCTAGCAGCAGACGCCCTCTCTGCTTTAACACTAGGCTGAAACCTTCCTTTCTGACAAAGCTGATGGTTCCAGATGGTTCTGGTTCCTCTGATCCATCTCTTAGTTCAGCTGCTACAGGCTTCATTCACTGAGCTCCTCTGGTTTTCTATCTATTCCATCCACTAACATGCCTCCATGTCCACATGTGACTAACTTTGTCTCTATTCTCATCTCCAGGTATCGTCAGACTCAGAGTCGTGTGTCTCCAGCTGCTGGTCCAACCATCCTGAGTCTGTTGTTGTTGTTGTTGTTGTTGTTGTTCTTTTCTCTCTTCTCTATCCCTTCACTCCAACCGGTCAAGGCAGATGTTCTCCCACTGATCCTGGGTCTGCTGGAGGTTTCTTCCTCTATAGAGTTTTTCCACTGTTGCTATTTAAATGTTCAATTAATTGATTGGCTACAATTCAAAGCTGCTCTATGTGGGATTAGTTGGGTTTAGTTGTGTCAGGTCCTAAACCTCACTTGTAAAGAGCCTTGAGATAACTGATGTTGTGAATTGGCGCTAGAGAAATAAAGTTGAATTGAATTGAGACCGGAAGCTTGGTGATTGGCTGGAAACTGTACGGAAAAGGCAGCGTCCGCATTTGTTTCATTCAGCCCTTCGCAGACTGACTGTTAGCTGTTTCACCCGCTGCTAATCTCACACGTTCGTCACGTTAACCGCGCTGTTAAAATATCCACTGGCTGTTTAACCTGTCAGTCACGTGTAAACTCAATCATTTGTTATGAGTGGAAAACGTTTAGGACCTTTTAGTCCACATTGTAATATTCATTACACAAATTCATCACCATTCTTTAGGCTGCTGTAACTGTTGTGTTTACAAATAATACTTTGTGCAATTTCTGTAATATTAAATATAATTTTAAGTTAAGGATTTTTGTTTTCTACCTGTTGGTTGGAAGATCGCTGTAGAGCATATGGAAAGGCTAAAATAATAACAATAATAATAATAATAATAATAATAATGTCTCTGAAGTGGATAAGAATGGGCTAAAGTAACATGAGGCAGTTTCAAGGGCTTTTTGTTCCATATTGACTTCGATGTTTCTTGTGGTTTTTTATTTACAACCTTTCAGGCCGTCCGTGTTCTCTGAGCTCTGCCTAAGTCCAGACGCTTCAGCAGGTTATGCTGTGAACTGGTGCGACATAAAAAATGAATATTTTCAAAAACCCATTTGCCTGAATTGTTATAGTGTCAGTTAGATGCTGTTAATGTGATGCATTAAGTAAAGAGTATGACTCAGCTTCATTTCAAGGCTTCACAGACGAACCAGGTGGAAACTGAACATCACAGATCTGCAGCATGACTGTTTCCACCCAAAGCACGAGGACGGATCTGTCTGTTTGGTGCTAGATTCCATGTTGTGTGTCTACAACTGGTCTGACTCAGAATGCGGTTTAACACGAACTCATCAGTTTACGTTTACACGGAAGAAATAGAGGAAAGAGAAAAAAACAGAGGCTGAAAACCAACAGGAAGCTGATTTGGCAGGAAACTACGTAACCTTCTCTCTAGGTTTGTGTTCTCCTGTGTTTTCTGAATGAGCAGGTACAGAAATGTGTCAGACACAAAGGGAAAACTCCTCTTTAGCTTTTACTCGCTTTCAGCTTCACAAGAATGACAAGTGCTGATGCAGCATTTTGTCACAGGGATCAGCTGGACAGATGTCTAATAAGAATAATAACTAGAACAGGGCTTGAGTTACAGCAGGAGTTCAGACTGTGTCCGATATGAAAGGTTTAGACAAAGAGACTCACTTTTAAGCCTCATTATGAAAACTAAACCATGAACTTTACATGAAAATGACATTACAATATAATATATGACTAGTTAACACTGTAATTAAAGTACAAATGGTTTTGTTTTAATTCAGTAATGTACAATATTCTTTATAATAAATGCTTGGACTTGACCGTGTTGATGGGGATACAGTCAACACAGCTTTTGTGATTGTTGGCTACTGCTGTTCAAATGTACAATCACATACAGTGTCAATATTTGTTGTTTCAGGTTTTCTAGTATAATAAAATAATGAAAATACAATGTTCACAAATAGATAATAATAAATACAGTAAACAGACATTAATCAGCAGGTAGAACTGAGGAACAAAGCAACAGCAGAGTCACTGTGGACCTGCTGCAGAGCGCCCCCTGCTGGCAGCAGCTGGAGCTCGGATGGAGTTGACCAGCAGGTCCAACAGGTCCAGGTGTCGCTTGGTTTCCTTCCTGATCAGCTCCCAGGACGCAGGACTGAAACCCTGTACGCACAGTACTGCAGTTAGTACCGGCGCACACACAGGTAGTACTGGTACACACAGGTAGTACTGGTACACACAGGTAGTACCGGTACACACAGGTAGTACTAGTACACACAGGTAGTACTGGTACACACAGGTAGTACTAGTACACACAGGTAGTACTGGTACACACAGGTAGTACTAGTACACACAGTTAGTACTGGTACACACAGGTAGTACTGGTACACACAGGTAGTACTAGTACACACAGGTAGTACCGGTACACACAGGTAGTACCGGTACACACAGGTAGTACTAGTACACACAGTTAGTACTGGTACACACAGGTAGTACTGGTACACACAGGTAGTACTAGTACACACAGGTAGTACTGGTACACACAGTTAGTACTGGTACACACAGGTAGTACTGGTACACACAGGTAGTACTAGTACACACAGGTAGTACTGGTACACACAGGTAGTACTGGTACACACAGGTAGTACTAGTACACACAGGTAGTACCGGTACACACAGGTAGTACCGGTACACACAGGTAGTACTAGTACACACAGGTAGTACTGGTACACACAGGTAGTACCGGTACACACAGGTAGTACCGGTACACACAGGTAGTACTAGTACACACAGTTAGTACTGGTACACATAGGTAGTACTGGTACACACAGGTAGTACTGGTACACACAGTACTGCAGTTAGTACTGGTACACACAGTTTGTACTGGTACACACAGGTAGTACTAGTACACACAGGTAGTACTGGTACACACAGGTAGTACTGGTACACACAGGTAGTACTAGTACACACAGGTAGTACTGGTACACACAGTTAGTACTGGTACACACAGGTAGTACTGGTACACACAGGTAGTACCGGTACACACAGGTAGTACCGGTACACACAGGTAGTACTAGTACACACAGTTAGTACTGGTACACACAGGTAGTACTGGTACACACAGGTAGTACTAGTACACACAGGTAGTACTGGTACACACAGTTAGTACTGGTACACACAGGTAGTACTGGTACACACAGGTAGTACTAGTACACACAGGTAGTACTGGTACACACAGGTAGTACCGGTACACACAGGTAGTACCGGTACACACAGGTAGTACTAGTACACACAGTTAGTACTGGTACACACAGTTAGTACTAGTACACACAGTTAGTACTAGTACACACAGTTAGTACTGGTACACATAGGTAGTACTGGTACACACAGTACTGCAGTTAGTACTGGTACACACAGTTTGTACTGGTACACACAGTTAGTACTAGTACACACAGTTAGTACTGGTACACATAGGTAGTACTAGTACACACAGTACTGCAGTTAGTGAGGGGCGGGGTCTCGGACAAACCGGGGGAAACAGGAAGGAAATGCCCCCGTTGGCGGGTTGGGTTTAGGAGAAGAACCTCCTCAGGTGGGAACGTTGGGAGCGTGAGCAGCAGAACCGCTTCGTGACTTCCGTCCATCTCAGGGGGTTCGGTGTGACGTCGAGGCGACGCGGCTGCTGTTGTTGCGCCTGGGTCAGTGTTGCGTAACGTTGGGTGGAGGCGGTTTTCGTGTCCAGACCACCGGCCACAAACACTGGAAACCTGACGCCAAGATGCAGGTTTAATGTTGCTGCTGACCCTCCAGCAACAGAACAGGCTCAAAGAAACCTGCAGCACCAGAGGCTCGACCCGGATTAGTTCAGTTAGTCAGGTTACACCTCCCTCTCTCTCTCTCTTTCTCTCTCTCTCTCTGCCTCTCTCTCTCTCTCTCTCTCTCTTTCTCTGCCCCTCTCTCTCTCTCTCTCTCTGCCTCTCCCTCTCTCTCACTTCCTGGTTACCTGTTTTCCATTCTGTTCCAGCTGGTGTGAACAACTCAAGCTGCTGATACCGAGCTTTGCCCTGAAGACTGTCAGACTGAGATGCAGCTGAACATTAAAGTTGTGACCGGGGTTCTGCTAACGACGCTGGTTCTGGGGTGAGTGTGAACCAATCACAATGCTGTTGATGTGAAACGTTCTACAGAAAGTAAAGCAAACTGTTTCAAGATGTTTGACAGGCTCCTCTCTGAACACGCATCAAGGTGTTTACGTAGTTCAGGTGCGTTTAAACCCCGGAGGGAAAACCTACAGAACCGGAATGTTGAGCTCGTCTTTACATACAACATACGCTGTTAAGCCTGTGTTGTTACTTCTGCTTCCGTGTTTCACAGCAAAGGATTGGTGACCCCACGCTATAGAACATGACGCTATAGAACATGACGCTATAGAACATCACGCTATGGAACATCACGCTATAGAACATGACGCTATAGCACATCACGCTATAGAACATGACGCTATAGAACATGACGCTATAGAACATCACGCTATAGAACATCACGCTATAGAACATCATGCTATAGAACATGACGCTATAGAACATGACGCTATAGAACATGACGCTATAGAACATGACGCTATAGAACATCATGCTATGGAACATCATGCTATAGAACATGACGCTATAGAACATCACGCTATAGAACATCATGCTATGGAACATCATGCTATAGAACATGACGCTATAGAACATCACGCTATATAGGATTACGCTATGGAACATCAAACTATAGATCATCACACTATGGAACATCATGCTATAGAACATGACGCTATAGAACATGACGCTATAGAACATGATGCTATGGAAAATCACGCTATAGAACATCATGCTATGGAACATCATGCTATAGAACATGACGCTATAGAACATCACGCTATAGAACATCATGCTATGGAACATCATGCTATAGAACATGACGCTATAGAACAATCACGCTATATAGGATTACGCTATGGAACATCAAACTATAGATCATCACACTATGGAAAATCACGCTATGGAACATGACGCTATAGAACATCATGCTATGGAACATCATGCTATAGAACATCACGTTATATAGGATTACGCTATGGAACATCAAACTATAGATCATCACACTATGGAACATCATGCTATAGAACATGACGCTATAGAACATGACGCTATAGAACATCACGCTATAGAACATGACGCTATGGAAAATCACGCTATAGAACATGACGCTATAGAACATCACGTTATATAGGATTACGCTATGGAACATCAAACTATAGATCATCACACTATGGAACATCATGCTATAGAACATGACGCTATAGAACATGACGCTATAGAACATCACGCTATAGAACATGACGCTATGGAAAATCACGCTATAGAACATGACGCTATAGAACATCACGTTATATAGGATTACGCTATGGAACATCAAACTATAGATCATCACACTATGGAACATCATGCTATAGAACATGACGCTATAGAACATCACGCTATATAGGATTACGCTATGGAACATCAAACTATAGATCATCACACTATGGAACATCATGCTATAGAACATGACGCTATAGAACATGACGCTATAGAACATGATGCTATGGAAAATCACGCTATAGAACATCATGCTATGGAACATCATGCTATAGAACATGACGCTATAGAACATCACGCTATAGAACATCATGCTATGGAACATCATGCTATAGAACATGACGCTATAGAACATCACGCTATATAGGATTACGCTATGGAACATCAAACTATAGATCATCACACTATGGAAAATCACGCTATGGAACATGACGCTATAGAACATCATGCTATGGAACATCATGCTATAGAACATCACGTTATATAGGATTACGCTATGGAACATCAAACTATAGATCATCACACTATGGAACATCATGCTATAGAACATGACGCTATAGAACATGACGCTATAGAACATCACGCTATAGAACATGACGCTATGGAAAATCACGCTATAGAACATGACGCTATAGAACATCACGTTATATAGGATTACGCTATGGAACATCAAACTATAGATCATCACACTATGGAACATCATGCTATAGAACATGACGCTATAGAACATGACGCTATAGAACATGACGCTATGGAACATGACGCTATGGAAAATCACGCTATAGAACATCATTAACGTAAGTCAACGCAGGAACGTTCAGCTGCACCTTTGTTTGCTCTGTTACGTTTTTGTAAAGGTACATGAACAATAGATCCTCAGTAAACACAAGAGCTGGTTGTGTGACTTTGCATTAGCAGTTGACATATCTTCAGACATGAATGAGCTAAAAGTGAATGAAACATTCAGCATCAGTGTTACACTACACTGTACTACACTTCTGTTCTGCCACTAGTCCCTGGACTCTGTCTGTTGACTCCTTCATGTTCAAACCTGCTCGTCTGCGTTGGTGCTGGAGACTCAAAGGGGGAAGTGAGAGAGCAGTGAACAGCTGCTAATTGTGGGACCACAGTGATTTTCAGCCTGGATCATGTTGTAACATGTTGAATGTGACGGTGTTTGTGAGGCTCAGGTGCATCTTTTCTGAGCTGCGCCTCTTTTAGTCAATGTTCATCTATGAACCTTAACTGGTTCTGACGCAGTCTGACTGAGAGCTGTTACAGAAACGTCTGTGGTGCCGCCGGCACCGGTTCTGACGATCGGCAGGTTAATCACTCGTCGTCGCTGTGTTTCAAATAAAATGGATGAATTCTATAGTGGATCCAATTTCACGATTTGAAAGAAAGAGAATAAAACCCAGATGCTGTTCCGATCAGTTGTTACTAAAATTATGTTTATTTATTTTATATTTTCTGTTTATTGACTTGTTCTTAAGAATAATAATGATACTGATGATTGTGCTTCTGAACCCACAGAGTTCTGTACTGGTTCCTCTTCCAGCCCTTCAGGTAATGGCCACACTCACATCCACCGTCACTAGTCAGGACAAAATGATAAATGTTTGTGTTTTGAGTGTTTCTGAAAGCTTGATGTGGTTCAAGGTCTGGGTTCCAAACCCAATTCTTCATAACTTCATGATCTACATAAAAACTAAAAATATTCACAACAAAAACACAAAAATCTAATGTTTAAACTGTGAAAAACATTTCAAAGCCCAACGCTGATAAACATGTTCCCTCATCCGTAGCATCCATCCTGATACAGGTTTACCGGTACCGGGTCTGTGAAACCCGTCTGTGCTTCAGCTTGAATGAGCAGATCTGGTCTTTGTGTGCTTCTGTTTTGCAGCCTGTTCTCTGTGTGGACGCAGCTGAAACCAGACAGGTCAGTAAGTCCGTCCCTCCTTGTTCCTCCCTGGGTGTGGTGCGATTAGCTTATCAGCTCCAACAGAGCTTTTAGTCTTTAGTCCTGACTCACAGTCAGTGCCGGTCGATAGCACTTCCAGCCCAGCAGGACTGTTCAAACTCTATGACGCGATAACGGCCGAGCTGCGACGCGCTGGGAGCATCCTGGGCTTTGCCCAGCGACCCTTGGATGTGGACCAGTCGCTGTGGTTGGACTTTGCATTGGAGATTAGGATCATCTCTACTGATGTGATCTGAGGACAGGGAAGAATAAAAGCTATGACACAAACATGTAAACACACGATCACAAGCCTGATCTGATGCTGAATGAGCAGCTTTGACATGTATTGATGTTGAGAATTATTGTTGCCGCGGCGATTGATTTTCCTGAAGCATTAATGATCATCTGTGTTTGTGTAGAGGTTCCCCTGAAAACATCATCAGCCACGGTGACTTCCACCTCGTGAGTCCTGACCAGTAAGTAGTGAACAGTCCTTCATTTTGTTATGGTTCGGTCTCCGACCACCGGAGGGCGCTCGTGTTCGCCGATTCTTCTTTGTTGGTTTTTTTTTCGTTTTCGTGCACTTCCTGTCCCGGTGCGTCTTTGTTCTCAGCTGTGTTTCATTTCCTGTTTGTTGTATGTTTAAGTTCCTCAGTTTGTCGTCTCGTTACTAATGTTGCGTATTTAGTATTACAGCATTGATGTCGTTATTTTGGTTTCTACGTATGCTTGGGTATCGTTTGTCGTTAGCGCTACTGCTTGTGCTAATTGCTTCCCCTGTTCGTATGTATGAGTCTGTTTTTGCGTCACGTTATTATTTGGTTAACAAGTTCTTTGTCTCTCGTGTTTTTGTGTCTGGTTCATGTTTGTGTTTATCCGTAAATTAAAATTATTATTCATTCTTACTCCTTGTCTGTGGTCGTGCGAGTGGGTCCTTCCCTGTTAGTTCTGTAGAGAGTTTAGTTCGAATCTTGTGATCAGGGAATTAGGCTCAGGTGGAGTTTTCCCGTCTCGGTGAGTTTTGGCGCCATCGTGTGGCGATTTAGAGCCAGAACCAGGGGCTCAGGCCTCTCCTACCCCCGGTACTCCAGGTAGTCAGGTTTAGAGACCGAGCTTGCATCAGATGCAACACATTTTGCTCAGGCAAACTAGCAGCCAAGCAGCAGTGAGCGCTTGCTCGTGTCAAGGTTTGCCTGTGGTTCGGTTTGGCCCGTCGGCTCATGGACGCTCACACCGCAGCCGTTCTGGACGTGTCCACGGTCTTTTTGCTTTGCCTTTTTATTCGTCAGCCAACGCGTAAGCAAGCGATCAGGCGAGTAGCAGGAAGCTACAGCGTCGTCAAGCTTCAAGCACATTCATAACGTACTTCAGCCTAAGAACCAAACTTTGAATGTGCTTCGTCGTTGTTTCAAGAGCACTTGTCTGAAGGTTGAGTCATGGCAACTGGACGACTGAAACCTTTTACCACCTATCCAGGAAGCTTCTTCAGAAGATGGTCCAGTTGCCATGACTCAAGGATTCAAGGATTCTTTATTGTCAACATGAACCACATAGAACAACATATTGCACTCAGGGAATAATACATACCATATAGAAAATGTTAATACTGCATAAAAAGCACTACTAGACATCAAAAGAATAAAAATGTACCTGAATAGGACGTTGCTAACCCTAGTTTCAGCAGATGCAGTTCGCACGTTAGGAGCCGTATTTACGGGACAGCAGCTGTCCTTCCGTCTTCCTGTTCAGAGGGAGGCGGGTGAGTCGTGTCTCTCGTGATGCTGAGCCTTGTTTCTTTCTGAGAGTGTTTGTGCCGTCTTCACCACACGGAGGAGGTCAGTGGACTCTCCACAGCACACCTGTAGCAGGAGGTGAGGACGGAGGTGCATCAACTTTCACAATGTTCACCGGCGTAACAGCCTGACAGACGCAGAAGATGCTGACTCAGACGGGTCTCTGCAGTTTTCCCTTTTTCCGTCATCCTGAACACTCACTGCTGTGAATAGATAGATCGGTAGAAATATACTGAAAGTCAAATAGAAATTCAAACATTTTTAATGATGTGTGATTTCAATTTTTTCTTCTGGTGCAACAAGCAGATTTTCTTCAAACCACAAGCTTTCCTACGCTTCAGACAGACAAAGCTGCGTCGTCGTATACGGACGCTGGAATCCTACAGGTTGTTGTTTCTTCTAACGTACAAACGGTTTGTGTTTCAGTCTGCTGTATGAACAGCCCAGCATCATTCAGGGGTGAGTAACTGTTGCTGTAGGTGTAAATGGGACTGTACGGACTCTTTGTCTTGACACTTGTGTTGCTTTGATCATAGTCGTACTGATGTGGTGACGGTCACCCCTTGGTTGGCGCCCGTCGTCTGGCAGGGGACCTTTAACCCTCTTTTGCTCGACAGCATCTACAAACCCAAGAACATCACCATCGCCGCCACCGTGTTCGCTGTTGGAAAGTATGTCTGAAATCTCAACAACGACCTTCAATGCAGCAGTTGTAGTTTGGCCTTCGACTGGGCAGTGACGCTCCGACCTCCTCCACAGGTACATTAGGTTCCTGAAAGAGTTCCTGGAAACGGCAGAGAAGCACTTCTTTATTGGCTTCCGGGTTCACATTTATGTGTTCACAGACCGGTCCGATCAGGTGCCCCGAGTCAACATGGCCCCCGGCCGGCAGGTACTCAGTGCCGAGAAAAGCAGCGCCACTGACTCAGCGAATCAAACAGCCCTTTGTTTTCAGAATTTTCAGAAATAACCATAACTCCATCTGCAGCTGATGGTGCGTCCAGTGCCCAGCTCCAATCGTTGGCAGGAGATCTCAGCTCGCAGGATGGAGCTCGTCCGGACTCTGATAGAGGAGAAGCTTCGTGACCACGTAGACTACGTCTTCTGTCTGGACGTCGACTCGCGGTTCCACGGCCGCTGGGGAACAGAGTCGCTGGGTGGACTGGTTGCTGTCATACACCCTGGTCAGTTCAGCTGTATTTAGAACCTTACTGCCGATGGGATTAGACGTCCTGAGACTGGACGGGAGCTTAGACCAAGGTAAAACAGTGAAGCAGTCTGCTTCTGCGTGTGGACCTGGACGGGGTAGATGCTGGTAAATCTACCAGAACCTGGCTTCACAAACACTGAAAAGTCAATGAATTGTAAATTCTGTTCTAATCAACAGCCATAAAGAGCCTTTCCATAAACCTTGATGACTGTTAAATGTGACTGATTCTCGGACATGGCTCCACCTGCTCCGGTGACAGTTGTGTGACGTTGGTTCCACCTGTGTGTCGGCAGGTTACTATAGAGACGACCGGAGCCACTTCCCCTATGAACGGAGGCCAGAATCAAGAGCCTACATGGCTCCTGGCGAGGGAGACTTCTATTACTGTGGGGGCGCGTTTGGAGGCCTCCTGCAGGAAGTGCAGCAGCTCGCCCAAACCTGTCACAGCAACTTCTTGGATGATGCAAAGAACAACATTGAGGCAGCTTGGCAAGAGGAAAGTCACCTGAACAGGTAGGCGGAGTCAGCTGAGCAGAATCTGGTGTCGCCCCCTGTGATGACTCTATTTCTCGTTTCTGTGTGTTCAGGTACATGTGGATCAACAAGCCCAGTAAGGTTCTTTCACCTGAATATCTGTGGCAGGACTTCAAACCCAGAAACCCTGAAATCCGCATCATCAGATTTGCTGGAGTCACTAAGAACTATGCTGAGATCCGACCCAATGCCTGAGAGTCACCAGGTTCAGACTGGACTCATTTATTCAGTTCCTCACCTTGCACAGCATTTTGACTTCACTGTAATATTTCAAGTTGTGATTTACATCAAAAGAACTGAGGCTGTCGTTTGTTTAGCCATCAGATAAGCTCATAGACAAATAGTCAGGTCAACGTCAACTTTAAGCTCAGGTCCAGTCAACATCATCCTGGTGATTTAGCAGATGTTTGGTTGAATGATTGATGATGATCTGTCTCAGGTAGATGTCAGGACGAAAGGCTCTGTTACTGGCCTGGAGCAAAGGTTGCTGAAGCTTAGTGCTCTGGTCCTTAAATGTAAAACAGAAAGAAATGAAGAGACTGGACGTTTATAATACATCAAGGTTAACTCCCACCTGCTCTCAGGAAGTGAAGTCTCCACTGTTTTAGGTGCTTGGACGATGCTATGGGTCCAGCTGGGGATGAACAGGGATGAAGGACCTGCTGAAGTTATGGCTCATTCATAAGGCACCTTTTGTCTTTGGCATCAAACCTTAATTTTAGATGAAAATCTTTCAGTAAAACCACAGAAAAGCTTTTTCAGTGAATTGTCAAATTACTTAAGAATTTTCTGCTGAATAAAGTCGCTGTGATGTCATCACCTGGAACAGACAATGATGCTGTTTTTTTAAGAGTTTGAGTTTGGAGCAATCTGCAAACCTGCCACTGGGTGTCACTGGATCCTTTAAACGTGAAGCTCCGTGTCTTGAGTGTTGGGCGTGAAAAGCAGAACGTTCGTGTCCTGCTGCGGGAGGATTTCACCTGCGGTTCTGGGACCAGACTGTGTTTGGGTCGGGTGGTACCGTTTCCTGCTCCGTGATGTCATAGTCACTGTTTCCGCTGACTAGCTGTTAGCAGACGAGAATGCAGCCTTGCTTCTGATTGCTCTCATCGGGTCCCTGTTCGCTTCCTGTCTGACTGGCAACAGGAAATGACACAAATGGTGAGAGGATCTGCTCCTACTCACACACAGTGGCCTGGGGTCAACTCAGGTCAAGTCGTGTTTCACTCACCTTCTCGGGTTCATTCAGCTTTTCCTCCCGTAACGTTTCACCTGCACAGGAACGTTACCACTAGTGAAGAGTGTTGGACTGATCGGTGCTTTCGGGTTTCAGGAGACTGAAACCTGGCTGTTTGTGGGCGGCCCGTCCAGACCCAAGTAACAGCTGAGATATGCTCCAGCCCAGGACAAGAAAGAAGACGAGCGAACCCAACTGAAACCACGGCGGAACCACTCGCACAGAAACAGGAGACGAACCAGGAGCCGTCACTTCACAGTGAGATCAGAGCCGAGTCGGCCCTTGTCTCTGATCGGCTGCTGCGTGTTTTTAGACTAGTTTCTAGTCTCCAACTCTCCAACGCACCCTGTGATTGTCACTGCTTAGTCTGAACCATGTTTCCACGGAGATGCTTCCTGTTGCTCAGGTGCAGAGTTTATCTGCAGGTCAGGGCTCTGTGGTGCGTTCAAGCGCAGCGGTTACTTTGATCAGTGGTTCAATGTTCACAGCAGCATCAGATAAACCTGGTCTCACAAAGACGAATGCAGACGTTTCCATTGCAAGGGACCAAAACAGCTGCAGACAAACCCCTCCGTCGTTGTGGGACCAGGTTTGGGCCAAACATCCAGATGGTTTGTGGTTATTATTGGATTCAACCATTTAAATGAAGTCTAAACCTTTTAAAATTCTCAAACTAACGTCACTTCCTCCGCCTTCTCATTAAACCTCAGCACTTCGTTCCTCATCAGTCAGACGAGGCTCCAGTCTAAGCTTGGTTTAAACAGATTACTTCATATCTTCTGTAGTTAATACTGTTTTAATTCATACTGAGACATCATCGTCCCATAAATAAGGTGTCTAAATATGTAAATATGAGTATGAAGCTCACAACAGCTCGTCTTTCACCATCATGAGTCATTTTAAGAAAACGTTTTGTGTCAGTTTCATTTTATTCAGTATTCGTTTGGTAAAACATTTAAAATAAAGAAATGCGTGAAACTGATAACCAAAGCATCGTATCAAAGAGGAAATGATCACAAAGACAGGAAGTGAGTGAGCAAAGTTCAGACCTCATAATGTTAGTAAAACATGCAGAGAGAGAGAGACAATCGAAGTGCCCTCGCTCGCCCAAACCCATTTATGGCCTGTGTGTGTATGTGTGGACATGATTTCATTTCAGGCTGAGCGAGCACAACTGAAGAATGAGAATGAGAGAGAGGGAGGGAGAGCGACACAGACCCAGAGAGAGAGAGAGAGAGAGGCATCTGAGCGTGTGCAGCTCCGTCCCCTTCAGACGCAGCACGAGTCAGACGCAGCACGGTGGGAATCAACCCGTCGACCTGCCAGGACGAGGAGGAGCTGGAGCTGCTCAGACCAAGGTTTGTTTCACCTTTTTTTTGTGTTCATTTCTGTGGTTCAGCTCAAACTGCTGAAGTTGAAGTACTGATGAGTCCTGCAGCCGGAGAATCTCTCCGTTGAATCTGCTTCGTGGTTTGTTCCAGTAGTGAGGTACCTGTTCAGTACCGCCATGATTTCTCCGTCCATCTGGGTCGACCCAGTAGACACCTGGATATATGAAAGGAGCTGGGATTAGAACCTGTAGAGCCTGCTGACAGCTTAGCACAGACGCCGTCGTAACGGGCCTGGTCCAGACCAGGGTCTCCTACCAGTCAGAAAACCGAACTGCCATCGGACCCAGAGAGGAAATGCATCTCCATCAGGGAGAACGTGATCAGAGAATTTGTTCTATTCCTGTTGAACACAGACCAGCTGGACCCAGACTCCAGCAGCAGCTGTTCAAACGTAGCTCAACTAGTTAAATATTAATACGATGAACAGATTAAAGTTGCGAGGACCCAGGGAGGAGCCCTGTGGTGCTGCTCAGTCATAGTTACCACGATCTCGCACCTGATCAGGTAAAACCAGCTGAAACTGCTCAGCAGATCACATGACCTCGACAAACAGCCTAGTTACCTGTCTCACATTTTACTGTCATCTCCCAGGTGTATCTCCATGGCAACACAGGTGTGTGTGTTGCTGAGCCTTTATGTCGCTGGGTGTGTGACGTTTAACCTCGACACCACGTTCCCGCTGCTAAAGACGGGCAGGGAGGGGAGTCTGTTCGGCCTGTCGGTGGCTCTGCACCAGGACCTGAAGACAGACACTTACCTGTGAGTGCAAACCTTTGTCCACCTGGCTGATAGCATAGCATAGCATAGCATAGCATAGCAAGTCATAGCATAGTAAGGCATAGCATAGCAAGGCATAGAAATGAATGTAACTGATCAGTTCATCAGATCAAACAAATTGATCATAAATAACTAAATACAAACAGCTGATGAAGACGTGAGGACGGCGAGACATGAACCAATCAGCTCGTCTGACTCACGTCCTTGTTTCACTTCCTGGACAGTTTATAGTTGAGCAGGTGATTCATTGGTCTAGATGAACCACTTCAGTCTTTTTCACACAACCACCATTTTTTCACAGGTTAGAGGTAATTAGAAAAGCACATGGTTCTGGTTCTGGCTTGGTTTTGGTTCCATAAACCAGCTGATTCTTTCGAGCAAACCTCTGGTTTATCACTTTTACTGTTTGGTGCAGATGTCACCGGGTGTTTACATGAAATCCAGAGCTGTAGATCTGAAACCAAGTTAGAACCAGGCCAGAAAGCCTCTGTGGTTGAAGAAGAAACAGCAGCATCAGGTTCAGAGTTTGGATTCAGCACAGTCAGGAAGTTTTAGTCTGGCTGGGGCTAAAAGGTAAAGATACAGAGCTGCTCCAGTATCGGCAGCGTACCCCCATGTCCAGGTAAAGAATCCACTACATGGTTTCAGTCAACGACTAAAGTCTCAGTAAACCGGGTCACTGTCAGAGCAAATGTCTCCTGCCTGCCTCTGCAGAGGAATATAATAACTAAGATATTAAGAACTAATATAGAAAATAATGAAATTCCTCCAAAGGCCGAAACGCTGACACATAAACAGATGCAGGATCCTTTAGTGAGGACAGTTAAACAGACCAGATCTGAGGTGACGCAGACGCATCACCGCGCAGAACCTGGTTCTCTCTGACTGGACACAACAGGTGTGTGTTATTATGAAGCAACACACATAAGAGAAAATAGCTCAGTAAAAATCATTACATACATGTGTGTGTAAAAATGAGATGATGTATTAATAAATGTATTAATAAAATACAAAATAAAAAAATTCATCACTCAGGTAAGAGAGGCTTTAGTAAAACTGCAGTATGGTCCTCACAGCTCTAGTGAAACAGACGAGTGTTAGTGTGTGATAATGTGTTTCACGTGAAAAATACCTGAACAACAGGAATCCACACACACTCACTGGTCGGGTGATGCCCTTCAGTAACGGGTTAGATTCTCCTGAAGCCTGAGAAAACATCCCAGCAGCAGGAGGTGGAACACGGAGAGACGGAGAGGATGGAGAGGATGGAGAGGATGGAGAGACGGAGAGGATGGAGAGGATGGAGAGGATGGAGAGACGGAGAGGATGGAGAGGATGGAGAGGATGGAGAGACGTAGAGGATGGAGAGGATGGAGAGACTGAGAGACGGAGAGGATGGAGAGGATGGAGAGACTGAGAGGATGGAGAGACTGAGAGACGGAGAGGATGGAGAGACTGAGAGATGGAGAGGATGGAGAGGATGGAGAGGATGGAGAGACTGAGAGACGGAGAGGATGGAGAGACTGAGAGACGGAGAGGATGGAGAGGATGGAGAGGATGGAGAGGATGGAGAGACGTAGAGGATGGAGAGGATGGAGAGACTGAGAGACGGAGAGGATGGAGAGGATGGAGAGACTGAGAGGATGGAGAGACTGAGAGACGGAGAGGATGGAGAGACTGAGAGATGGAGAGGATGGAGAGGATGGAGAGGATGGAGAGGATGGAGAGGATGGAGAGACTGAGAGACGGAGAGGATGGAGAGACTGAGAGACGGAGAGGATGGAGAGGATGGAGAGACGGAGAGGATGGAGAGACTGAGAGATGGAGAGGATGGAGAGGATGGAGAGGATGGAGAGACGGAGAGACTGAGAGGATGGAGAGGATGGAGAGACTGAGCCCTTTGGGCCGGTTGGGTTCTGGGTTTCAGACCCATCACATGATTATCGTGTTCACTTATGGTCAGGGAGGAGAACCGGTATCGGTTCAGTCAGAGTGAGGTTCTGCTGTTGAGGGTCTGAAGTCGGGTCAAGTCCGGACACAGACTGGACAGTAGAGTAAACTATACAGCAGTACTGTCCTGTACAGCATGTTGAGATATAGTCTAGTACAGTGTAGTATATGTGTATAACGTATATATGTACATGTAAACTGTAACTGCAGCTGAATCCTTGAATCTCTCTGCGGTGATGGTTTGAAATGTTGAGGTCACTCAGAGGTCATCCAGCTGTCTGTCTGCACAGTAACCATGACAACTGTCTCTTTATGCTCCCTAATTGGATTGGTTACTAATAGACCACACACAGAGGTTCCTCGGGGAGCTTTGGGGTCAGGAGGTCACTGTCTCCTCTGATTGGCTCACAGGCCCATGAGACTCTTACCTTTCTGTGATGCCCCCAACAGAAACATTTATTTAACTTAATATCAATAAATAAGCTAAGATACAATAAAATAATATCTTTCTTTATTGACCCCACATGGGGTAAAGTCAATTGTTACCACAGCTACAAACAGTCAGTGAGGAGCAAAAGAGCGAACATGGAGCGTGTGAAAAGAAAATTATACGTTATACAAATGTACAATTTTTAGAAATACTAATTAGTACAGAGTAAGATTCTGTACATACATGTCCAGTAAACTACAGCAGATGTTCTGCTCGGTGGCTGTTGGCTGGTTGGTTGTTCAGTCCAACAGTGGACTGAAGGCTCTGTGGCTCCTTCCTCCACTGACTCTGGATCAGTCTCCACTGAAGGAGCTGCTCAGAGCCTCCAATGTCTGACGCAGCGAGAAGCATCGTCCACGATGGACGTCAGCTTGTCCACGTCCTCCTCCAGAGTCCGGTGGAGCCGGGACAGAACCTCCTGAGGAGCTGGTTGAGTCTCTTTGTGTCCTGCTGTGTCCACAGACACAGAGTCACAGAGTGTCCTCACAGAGGAGTCAGTCTCAGCAGGTGGAGCCACGTTGGTCCCGTTTACTAGAAAAAGGCTCAAGGTCTATGACGTGTTTAAAGTTGCCTTGATCCATGAAGCTTGGCTGTTATTAGGACGCGCAGGGACCTGCTCTCATCAAGATGTTCCCCCGTATTCTGAGAGTCAATCTCAGGAAGTTCTGAGCTGCTGTATTAGGACGAATCAGCAGTAGAAGTGAAGTTAAAGTGAAATGAAGATAAGATAAGATAAGATAAGATAAGACTTTATTTATCCCCACTGCGGGATGAATAAAGTCCTAAATGAACTAAGCTCACTACTGATGACAGGAACATAGAAACACGTGTGTCTGCAGAAAAGAATCAGACATTTTCTATGGAGGTGTCAATAATGCTGAAGAAGTCAACATGAATGTCTGCAGACGCAGTTCGAGCTCGGCCGCACAGGGAATGTTTCCCCCGTCCCCCTAAAACAGAGCAGGTCGTGATTAGGACGCCGCGTCCTCAGCAGACAGACAGGAAGCAGACGCTGGCGGACGACTGGTGTCTCATCTGCTGTAATGTAATTCATTCTAAAACGACTGCAGCTCTGATAAACAGGTGGAAGGTTCCAGCAAAGCTCCAGTTTCAGCAGGCTGCCCAGCGAATGGTCCAAATCTGGTTCTGTTCAGTCAGAACTGAACCATCACCTCCGGGCTGTGAATACATCTCAAGCTACCTGTTTCCTCTTTTCCTAACAGGCTATTAGTTGGAGCGCCCAGAGAGAAGGCGGAGCCAAATGTTCCAGCCAATCAAACAGGGGGTGTGTACAGCTGCCGAATCACCCCGGACCAATCAGAATGCAGCAGGGTACAGCTCATAGATCCAGGTGAGACTTGTTTTGTTTCTATCACGCAGCAGCTCAGATCAGTGATTACCGACGAGTTGAAGGTTCTGAGCTGAGGCCTCGTCCATCCAGAGCGGAAGCTGCTGCGGCCTGATATTATCTGCTGCATTATGAACGTGAAGAGCTACAGCCACCGTCTGCGTCTGGGCTTTTATCTCAGACATGACACAGCTTCTTCCTGAGTGGGCTGTAATCAGCAGTAACCATGGCGACAGCCAATCCAAGCGGTTAATTATTTATGGTGAGGCCGTAAAAACGAACACGAATCATAAAACTCCTCTGTCATTGTCGTCGTCCAGACGTGAACCTGTCCCAGGACCTGGTTGAAGACATGTGGCTGGGCGTCTCAGTGGCCAGTCAGGGCCGACCTGGGGGGAGGGTCCTGGTACGTCTGCGATCTCATTGGTTTATCAAGTCTTTCTTTGTGGTTTGACTGAACTCACTTTTAGTCTTTAATATCTATATTTTCCACCAACCAACTAACGACCGATCATAGCAAAATAAAAGCAGGACCACCAAGCTAAACAGCTGTCATTAGAATCATGGAGGAACTGTGTAACTGGGGGATGAACTGAGTTTGTCTTAACTACTGGGACATGTCTGCAGGCATGTGGTCATCGCTTCGTTAAACTCTATGGAGCCCATAAGTTGAGGAGCATGATTGGTCGATGTTATCTCCGTGGAAACGACCTACAATACCACGACAACGATGACCTGAACTGGCAGAAACCGGACGAGCCGTGCAAGTAGGTCCCATGACTACAGGAGGTTAGGGTCTGGTTCAGGTAATGATGTGTTTCTGATCACAGCCTTATTCACAAACTGTCATCAAAGTCTGTGAACCAGTGACTTCAACTTATGAACTTTATCATCTTCAACTGGATAAGACACGAAAGAGGGTAGAAACTGGAGGCGGGATCGTAGACGTGTACAGACACACAGTGAACCACAGTCACGTGGTTTCTGTTTGTCTAGTTACCAGGGAGACTTCAGGGGTGAGGCCATGTGTTCCATGGGGATTTCAGCCTCCATCACTCAGACTGAGATCGTAGTCGGATCACCTGGAAGCTTCGAGTGGCAGGGTGAGATTCTGCTGTAACATACTGCCCTGAAACGCACCGGCGTGTTTCTGCTCTGAACTTCTGTTATTTCCCTGGGTTGCAGGAAACGTTCATGTCTCCTGGATGAATCCAGATGATGTCTTTGACACCCGGAAGAGCTCTTTACCCCAAACCCACAAGAACAGGCACATTTACACGGGTAATCTGTCCCTTTGCTTCTCACCACTTCATGCATCAGGAGGATTTTAATTCTGATGACTATAAACAACACGAGGCAGTTTTCTTCACAATCAGTAAAACGCTGGTTGGCTCCATGTACGTGTTGTTAACATTCCCGTGACGTGTGATGTGTCTCTTCAGGATACGCAGTCACTCAGGCTCCTCGTCTTCTCTCGAAGGATGATGAGACCATAGTAACAGGTGATGGACTGCTCCGATGAACCAATCAGTGGACAGATGGACGGTGGCTGAAGCTTTTCTCTTCGTGTCTGTATTGCTGAGCAGGAGCCCCTAGAGACTGTAAGGATGACGCTCGTGGCTCCGTGTTCCTGGTGGTGAAACAGGCCAAGAAGCTGCACATTAACCAAACTCTGCGCGGTGAACAGACGGGATCGTACTTCGGCAACGCTGTGGCAGCTGCCGACCTCAACAGCGATGGGTAATGGTTCCCAGGTCTCACAGCTTCGAAGTCGTAATGACTTACAATTAAAACCAATGTCAGACCAGCACTTCACCCGTTTCTGCTGTGACTCCTTCCTAATCACGCACTGAACCGCTCTGGAGTGGAATTCAGTTCATTAATGTTCATGTCATAGTACGACAGGTTGCTGGAAGCCAAAATCATCAAGCTTTTGAAATCATCCATGGCTTCAGGAACGACCAGGCTCTGGCCACATGAGGCATCGTCCTGAACTAGTAGTTCGTGTGACATCACCCAGGCTTTTATTCTGGCAGCTCACAGCAGTCAGGGGTCGCTGAGCCGCCGTTGCTCCATGATTCAGCGTCTTGTTAAGCGGCGCCTGTCTGTGTCCAGGCGTCGTTTACCAGTGAAGAACAGAGCGTTGTTCTGCAGGTGGAACGACCTGCTGGTGGGCGCTCCGTTCTACTTCAACCGTCAGCAGGACGTCGGTGGGGCCGTTTACGTCTACATGAACTCTGGAGGATGGTTCCGACCTCATCCCAGTGTGGTTCTGAGGGGCTCCACTGGGTCGGGATTTGGTATGGCTGTAGCTGCAGCTGGAGACCTCAACCAAGACGGCTTCCAGGGTGAGACTGCAGCCCCTGCTGGTATCACGTTGCTAAAAATCAACAACCAGAGGGATCGATCAGCTGTTAAAGTGACTCTGTTTCAGACTTTGCAGTTGGAGCTCCTTTCCACGAATCAGGGCGTGTGATGATCTGGACCGGGAGCAGTGAAGGGGTCTCTAGAGAACCGGCCCAGGTGTGTGACACCTCGACCTGATTCAACCCTCAACCCTGAAACTACATGTGAAAAACATCCCCACAAACACAAGCCTTCAGTCCTGTGCTCTCCTCCTTCAGGTGATCTATGGCAGCAGCGTCTCGTCTGGATTCAGGACGTTTGGCTACTCCCTGTCCGCAGGCTTAGATGTTGATGGGAACCTGTATCCGGACCTACTGGTTGGTTCTCTGGACAACATGGTCGCTCTGCTCAGGTATGTTAGACCAGCTGTTCTGAACTCATTCTAACATCCGCGTAAATGAACATGAACGTGTCTCCACGTCCGACTCTAATGGTCTGTGAACCTCCCGTGGACACTCTTTAATTCTGTAGTTCTCAGAATCAGCATCCAACCTTTGAGGACCAATCTGACCAACAGCATCGCGTTCACACTAGTTTTTATGCAGCCTCCTGCGCTTTTACATGCACCAACACCTCAGCACACAGCGACTCAGCCGCTTGATGAAATGACTGATCGCTTTGAATCTGCAGAACCCGTCCAGTCGTCCACCTCAATAAAACACTCAGAGTTTCTCCCGACATCGTTGACTCAAACAACTGCGACTTCTGGTGAGATTCAAATCTGTGCCTGACCTAACAGCCGGTGAGGTAACACAGCTGACAGTGTGTGTGTGTGTGTGTGTCAGTATTCAGGTGCAGGTGTGTTTCTCCTACGACTTCAACACTGGACTGAGAAGCGAGCGAGACAGCATCAGTGAGTAACCGACACTCTGTGATCCGTGGTCCATTAAGGTTCTCGTCCCCGGTTTTTTAATGGGTTCTATCACTAATGTGAGAGCATAAATTAAATGTGTTTTTGTCCTTATCGTGGACTTTTGCTAATCACGCGGGCCGGGCGGCGCTGAGAGTCAGCTATGGTTGTGTCTTTGTCGTTCGTTTCGTGAGTCTGTCATCGTGGAGACAAAGGGTTCAGGGCGGCCCTCACCCGTGAGCAGGGTAACGAGTCTGTTTATAGCTGCCGTTCGTTAATTATCGCCCAGCTGCTTCCTGCGTGGGCTCTCAGATAATCAGGCAACCTGATTGATTGACAGGATGAAGCCGTAAAATAATGGTGGCTGTTAATCAACAAACCGAGACACACACATTAGATGACATCATGCCGTGTCCTTGGGCGTCCTCGCGTCCTCGCGTCCTCGTTCTTGATGATAAATTACGTTACTGCTGTTATTTCATCTGAGACACACTTATTCCTGGAGTGTGTGTGTTTGGGGGGTGGAGCCGTTTCTGTCGTGTTAATTTGACCAATCAGACACAAGGTTACTCTGTTGCCAGGACAAAGTCAACAGCACAATGTAAATGTGACTGAGAATCCTTTTAGTGTGAAATGGTGAGACGTTGGCTCAGCCGGGTCTTGGTTCTATAAAGACCAGGTTCTTGAATATCAGGTGAGTCCAGTCACTTCCCTTGATTTCACATGTGATTCTCATCAGTCTATGTTACAGCTTGTACATTTCACTTTCTAATATTAACGTGCTGCTCGTGGCTAACGCTAACATTGAGGTTGTGTCTCCATCTCTTAGCTGTCCACTTCACTGTGGCCGCTGATGTCGCCAGCCTCAAACCCCGTCTCCGTTTCTATGACAACGAACAGAGCGTGTACTCCAGTTACTTGTCGATGCCCAGAAAACACTGTGAAACCCTGAAAGTCGGATTTCTGGTAAGACACATTCATACAGATACATTATTGGCATATGAATCACTGAGATCTAACAGGACGAGTACAGAACCTAGACCGTGGTCTGAAACCAGAACTGTCTCTGTGCTAAGATGGGTCTAAATCCTGACTGGAAAGAACCAGAACAGTTCTTCATTTGAAGCTTTTGTTGCCCTTTTGGTCTCTTCAGGGTCAGATCCGGGACAAAGTGCAGCCCCTGGTGTTCTCCCTGAACGCCTCTCTGTACGAGAAGCTTCCCAAGAAGAGAAACGTTGTACAGGACCTGAAACGCCTCCCTGTGCTGAGCCACAAACCGCATTCCATCAGAACCCAGGTCAGAACCTAATAGAACGCATATAACCTAGGTCAGAGCCTACATCACTGCACAGAACCCATCAAACCCACATGGACTCAAGCTTAATCCCTCACAACCTGAAGTTTAGCAAATCAGGGACATATCAGAACCTAAGCTGGTCCACATGAAAAACTGAACTGAATTGAATTAATCAGAAACCATCAGTGTTTCAAACTCAGAAAAAGGTCACACTCCACGAGAACACTAAGCCGAACTCATGTCAGAGTCCCGGACAGAACCCAGCTCATAATGTGTCTCAACACAGAAATAATTGTCTTAACCCTCGCCGGGCCTCCGAGGGATCAAACGACCCCACTGATAACTGGGAGGCACGTGTGGGTCTATGATGACCCAGTTCATCCAACCGTTCATCGAGCGAGTTGTCTGTCTGCAGCTGTTTTATCCAACCCTTGTGTAGTTTTTGAGCTTAGAGCCTCCTGTTTTCACTTTGACCCCTTGAAGGCTGAGGGTTCATGTAATTATGCAACACACACAGACATTGGATGTTTATTGAAGGATGCTGACTTCTTCCATCTGCTAGATCCATATCCAGAAGGCCTGTGGTTCTGACAACCGGTGCCATAGCAACCTACACATGACAGCCCAGTTCACTGATGACAACCAGAACCCGCTTCCCCTGTAAGTGGATCTTCCTACTGTGAACCGAGCCAGCAGCCTGTAGCTAACATGCAGGGTTCAGATCGTTAGAGTCTTGATTTTGGTTTCTCCATTAATGCTCTGAGTCCTATTGTGAGATCACATTGTTATTTCTGTGAAGGACCAGGGACTCAACCAGAGTTAACTAAAGACTTTCTTTGCCTGGATGACTGTTGTGTCCGTTGTTTGTCTCCAGGCAGAACGGACATCAGGTGTTACACTACAATGCCTCGATTGGTGAAGTACTTCTGGAGGTGAACGTTAGCAACACACCGTCCCCAGGTCGACGGGCGGAGGATGCTCACGTCGCTGTGTTGAACGTTTCCGTCCCACCCTCACTTATATATTCCAAAGTTCGAACCAAGGTAATGAAACTAAAGATGTCATCTGCCTTTTAGCAGGTACGAGAAACAAGACAAGGCCGATGTAGAGGAAATAACGAGCAGGAGGAGTGTAGGTACAGGAAGCAACAGGGTTGAGATGAGTGAGCTGAAACAAGGTTGTCTTGGGGTTTACACAATAAAGTTAAAGGATGTGGGACAGCACTCGGACCAGTCCTCCACGTGTGTGTTTCAGGGTGATGTCACAGGCAGAGTGGGGTGTTCTGTGGAGGAAGCCGTTCTTCTGTGTGAGCTGGGGAACCCGTTCAAGAGCAACCACAAGGTACCCGAGGTACAAGGTTTCCTGTAGCGCTGAGATTCCCCCCACTGAGCCTCGTCCATTTCTCTCATTTCAGCTACAGGTGTTGATCACGTTTCAGTCGTCTGTCAGTTTGGACACAAGAGAGATCCAGTCCGTGCTGCATCTGTCCACGTAGGCCTTCTCCTGCCTCACATGTGTAGGTGTGTTTTATTGGGTCCGTGCTCAGTCGTGTCTCTCTTCAGGCTTAGCGAACAGTCCGACCTGCCTCCAGTGTTTGTGTCCATGTTGGTGGAGTATTCACTGCAGACGTCCCTCACACTGTAAGAACAAACACAAGGACCTATTGTGGTGTGAACGTGGCCTTTGAGCTGATGACAGCTTGTCCCAACAGCATCAACCCACCAGGCCCCACCTTCTTCAGCGGTCAGGTCGCTGGTGAGTCAGCCATGAAGAAGACAGAGGACGTTGGCAGCCTGCTGCTCTTCACCTTCCAGGTTTGTCCAAAACCTGTGTGACTGTTAAAGGCCAAGGCTCCAGGTGTGACCTACGCCCTTCTCTGACAGGTGCACGTTGAGGGGAAGCCGCTGGGGGGGCTGGGAAGCCTGCAGGTGGAGTTTCATTGGCCAAGTGAGGTCTCCAATGGGAAGTGGCTGCTGTACCTCACAGAGATCCAAGTCAACGGAACCTCAGAGCCTCACTGTAATCTGCCAAACATCATCAACCCTCTGAAGCTCAGGGTAACCATGGCAACACACGCCTCACACACCTTCCAACATACATTTCCTGAGATGGGACCTTTTCAGAATGAAGCACAGTCCAATCACACATACACATCACAAAAGAACCTGTACTGAATAAACGAATGTTAATTATACAGTAAACAACCGAGACGATCAACTCGTCCGTATCGTCAACCTGCTCGTGTGCAGTGTATGAAATAATTGGAGCCTTAAAAAGAACCGGAGCCATTACTCATTAGAACTAGTCAGTCAATGAAGACACACCTCAGTGGACTGGTTGTGCTGTGAAATGGAAGGAAGCTGTCCCAGATCATCGTCGAACTGGACTGAGCTCCGAGACTAAAACATTTTCTTCCTGTTTGCTCAGCTGCCACAAGAGGAGGAGAGAAGGAGGAAGAGGAGGAGTCGTGTGGAGGAGGAGGTGAAGGAAGAGAAGGAGCAGATTGAAAAGGTTTTACCAGTCCTCCACCTGCAGGGACAGAGGACGAAGTTCTACTCTCTGGTACGAACAGCCTTTAAACTAGTCTACAGCTGCTACATTCTGCTAAGTGAAGCGTCTCTGTTCACCTGGAACTCAAAGAGCTTCAAGGTGGACGTGACCTTAAGAAGCAAGAACGTTGAGTCCCACAGGCCGTTACCACTGTTAGCTTGATGTAAAATGACCTGATTGTGTTGATGTTCCTACTGTTCTTCAAATGCGTCCATTCAGATTTTACAGCTACTCACGTGTTTCCCTACAGAGCTGTGGGCTCGGGGCCAACTGTGTGACGTTTGTGTGTCCACTGACCAACATGAACAACACGGCGACTCTCACTGTCAGAGCCAGACTGTGGAACTCCACCATGATCGAGGTACAAGCAGCGATGTCAGGATGTTGTGCGTTCGCTCGACAATGAAAAGTCTCAGAAGCATGTTGCTTGTGTTTCAGGACTACAGTGACGCGAGGACGGTCCTGGTTCAGGGCTCTGCATCCCTGAAGCTGCAGACTGAGAAACCAACTGTGAACATGGTTTCTCACGGTGCAAAGGTAACGGCTGCCATAATGAACCCACTGACACTTTGTGGTTCCTGGTTATGGACTGACTGGCATCTTCTGCAGATTGAGGTCTACGTTTACCCAGACGTGGGTCAGCAAGTGGACGCCAGCATCCCCGTGTGGGTCCTCGTGGTCTCTGTCCTGGCCGGAGTCTTACTGCTGGCTTTGATCTGCCTGCTGCTCTGGAAGGTAAAGTGATCAGCTGTGGTTTTCAGATACGTTGTGGTCCATGGTCCACGGAACAGTGGGGTTTCTGTGTTTTAACATCTCATCGCCATCAAATCGCGCTGTAATTTCGTTGGTAAAATGCTGTTGTGTCGCCTCCTGCTGTTCAGTGTGGGTTCTTCAGGAGAGCCAGCACTAGAGAGCTGTACAAGGCAAAGACCCACAAGGCCCATGTGAAGAGCCAGCCGTCGGAGACCGAGGCGCTGACCCAGGAGCTGTGAGACTGAGACTGTAAGGTTTCTCCTCAGCTCTCCAAGGAAACCTCTTTGCTTCCTTTGTTCTTCTTCCAGCTTTTCCACCTGTTCTTGCATCTAATCAATCAGCTCATCTATAACTGGACTGGTCCAGATTCTTCTTTCCCTCCTGCTGATCATCTTAGTTTTTATTCGCTGTTAGCCACAAACACAGTGTGTACGGCAGAGTACTGTAAAGGAACATTATCGGCGATGCAGTAACTCTGCCCCACTGTCTCTTCCTGTTTTCTGCAGTGCGGTTTCTTTGTGCATCAGACGACGTGGCAAACCGCGGTTCTCCACCAGCGGAGAATTCTGGGTAAAGACGAGCAACAGCAGTACATGGACTCTGATGGTTTCCTGATCCAGGAGCAGGTTTCCTCGTGTCAAAACAGGCAGTCACCAAAACACTGGATCACCTCCTGGACTGAGACCGACTGACCGGACCCCACAGGACTAAACACACCCAGGGCTAGATCAGACAAGACACGGCTGTGTGACGCGTTAGGCAGCAGCTGATGGTGATTTCTATGTATGTTTTGTTTCTACTGTGTGTGTGATAAAGTATGATAAAAAGTTAAGTTCTTGATATAAATGTGTGGAGAAACTAAATGGTTCCTCCAGGTGGTAGATTGAACTATGTACAAACAGCAAAGAAGACGTTTGAAATGTCTTATTATCCTGAGTGATCTGGGTGGATGCTCTCGTTCAGGAAACAACATCAGTTATTACTCTGGTTTAGCTATGAAACCAAAGGTTGAGACATTAATGGGCATCACACAGTCGACAGATTCAGTTTTTTCAGTTTTAAATCGCTCATGGTCCTGACAAGAGACAACACGTCTGTGCATCAAACCAGTCACTGTCGTCACACAGACCAGTTCAGTAGAACATTCATTACATCTGGAAGCTTAGTTCTGACTTATTCATGTCAAAACACTGTCAATGAGCTTAAACACTGAAAAAAACTCAACCAATCAGGTGAAAGCTGAGTCCACGCGCTGACATCTGATGACATAATGTTTAAAGGATGCCTTCAAGGCCTCGTTCCTTTACCGGAGGTCAAATCAGTTGGCTTCAAACTCTCTACTCCTGTACTAAACGGTTTCATGCGAACTTCAGCTGCTTTGTATTTGTTAGTGTTTGACTTCCTGTTCAGGTCACGTGACTGTAATGAACCATTGTCTGTAAAGTTTTCTGTACGCTGATGATATTAAAGTATGTTTTTTAATAATTTAATAAGTCAGTACTTCACCTGCTTTCAGAGTGTGTCTGTAAATCAAAGCCTGAAATTCACACACAACTACATTTTTATTGGATGTACAATTATGCTGTATGTTACTGGGTTAGTAAGTGTGTAAAATTATCATTTCATTAAATCAGACACCAACATTGTTTTTTCATTATTAATATGTATTGAAACATGAAACTTTTACACATAGACTAAAATATACGTTTCGTGATAGAGGTTAAAAAAGACTGGAAAGATCCTGGAAAGGTTCTTTGGTTTAGAACTAAGAGTTCAACACCAAAGTAACATTTGAAGGGACATGAACAAACATTAACTGGTTGCATGGAAAACCTTTTGATTGGGCAGCGTCACCGGCAAACTGGGAGAAACTGTCGCTGACAGGAAGTCAGTTCTAGCAACCACACGTAATACATATCATCTTTGTCCAATACATCGAATGGATCATGATGATGATGATGAGTGGATGTGAAAGACTTTTGAGTCACAAACACAAATAGTGCTGGTCTCATATCTACATGGTTCTACTGAACCAGACCCGATGCCTTGTGTCAGGAAGCAGAAGCGGACTAGCAAATAACGGACCTTCAGGCTGTGACTAAATCTTCAGTCAGGAAATGATCTGCAAAATATGTCAACCCACGGACCCCTGCTTCCCATCGCCATGCAGGTTTTGTAATAAGCCTCGTTAGGTTCTCCAGCAGCCCACAACCTGAAGCCGTCCTTCAACACCATAGTAGGCCGAGTTCTCCAGAGACCACCTGCAGACGTACAGCTGTATGTAATGAGTTGACTGAGCTCAGCCAGTTCTTGCTCGTTCTGAACAGAGGCCAGGTCGGTGAATAGTATCTTATCCACGCAAAGCAGTTAAAAGCCGCCCTAACAACTTTGGTTGTGCAGCAGTTTGACGTTTTACTACGGGTTTATTTGCCGACACGGCTTCCAGTACAGAACAGCTGATTAGATTCTCAGACAGAAAATATGTGCTGCCTTCTTACACAATGGACCAGGGTCTGAACTCAGCCTCACATTTTCCTTTAAGGTAAAAAACATTTCAGAGCAACCAAATAGTTGAAGAATGTGTCCACGGAGTTAAAGCTGGTCAGGGTCCAGGTGAAGGGTCTGGGTCAGCAGATCCGGTTTTTTAAATGTTCCAGTGTCCTGCTCACAATCCTCTGTATATTTATCAGACCGTTAAATGCTACTCTTCTTCATCGCCCTCATCTTCATCGACTGGAAGTTCACTCCAGGAAAATTCACTGACCTGAAATTAGTCACACAGAGCAAGGTTAACAGCTGACAGCCGTTCATTCACTTCACTAAACCAGCATAAACACTGACAGCATGTGAGTTCACCTGGATAATCCCTTCAGTGTGTTCAGGCGCAGACTGATGTGAGATCTGTTTCATCTCCACCATCACTTTTCCATTTCCTGCAGAGACAAACAGGTGATGGGGACATGATTTGAAAGTTTTTTTGAACAAAGACACAAATCAATGCAGTTAAAACACGGGCAGATTCCACTTCACCTCGTTTGTCTGAATGGTAAAGTTGTGCTTTGGATTTGAAGCTGCAGCCATGATGTGTTCACTGACTGCGGTTTCACAAGGCTCAAGGACCACGTGCATTTAAGTGTTCCCTGCTTCACTTTTTAGGTTAAAGAATATTGGACCTGGATGTGTCAATGAGGTATCTGTACATGAAAATGTGGCTTTGTGTCTTAGTGTGTAAATGACGAGTCACCTGCCATTATTCCCCTTCTTATATCAACTTCTGTGTAAATGAGGCGCACATGTAGGTATTTGCAGCATAATAGTACCTATTAGTAAGAGGAGCACTGTCGAGAAGGCGTCAACCAGAGCCTTCTCTCTGACCAGCCTCTGTAGTTTACAACGTTTCTGCACCAGAACATCTGGACCTGCACAGACACATCAACATGTCTTCAGGTAAAACCTGTTTAATACTTCGGGTAAAGGTGAGTTTGCGGAGCTTATAACTTCAGGGTTAGTGTTGCCACAACAAATTAACTTATAACAGGCTGGGGCCGTACTCACCTGAGCAGGTAAAGCTGTCTTCTGCCACGGCTGCTCCTCTGGTTGTCTGTCTGTGGTGTGGAAAGCAGAGCTGCAGCAGACACCCGAATTTCAGACTCATCCTCCTTCCACCTCCACCCTCCTCACATCCTCCTCCTTCTTCAATGGGGAGCTCCTTCAGCTGAGCACAACAGAAAGGGAGTCATCTGCGGTCACTACCTCACCTGGACATCACCTGATGAGTTGTGGTCCTCACTGTGATGATGGCAGACGTCCAGCCGTTGAACCCGAGGCAGTGATTGGCCAGCTCCAGGCATCGGGCGTGGCTCAGAGGTCTGTTCCGAGACAGGAAGTGAGGAGTCTGTTTGGAGCCGAGCTTCACCTGTGAACATAAATGCACAGGTGAGTTATCTAGAACACGTGTTGGTCAAATTACAGGTAAAAGAAGCAGCATCATCCTGGAAGCAGCTGAGACGCTTACCAACAGTAAAAGTCGTGATGTGTTGGTGATAGCGACCGTTGCGTATTTGACGTTGTCTCTGCTGCTTCACAAGACTCAGACTTTACAAAGAAAATAAAAACATGCAAAAAGACAAGAAGGAGGAGCAAAGGCCTTTTACCTGTAGAAGTACCGTACAACCGACTAACCATAAAAACATAGAGAACTCAAATAATAAAACATTTTCAAAGAGAAGACAATATTTTTCTGTAAACTTAGCGTCTCTGAAAGACAGAGGAAATCGATTTTTTAACCAAAACAACAAGTCAATAAGCAACTGGGTCGACACCGAGCATGGGAAGAAGGAATCTCACAGGAAACTGTGAGACACTGCTACGATGAATTAAATGCAGCCTTGAATCCAACAACAGCAAGAGGAAGAACATGGACCTTGAGAGGAGAGCTCTGGAAGAGCGAGCATCCGTCTGTAAGCTGCTGAGCCTTCGAGGCCTGAGCAGCCGAGTAGAACTTGATGAGAGCGGTGAATCCGGGCGGGTGGACCGAGGCGTTGGGACTCACCTTGACCAGGTAAAGAGGACCGAAGGAGGAGAACGCCTCAAACAGCCTGTCCTGAAAACACAGGTGCAGACTGTGGATTACTCCTAATTCAGACTTGATACTTAACATCTTTACCACAAACGATCTGCAATGAAGAGACAGGTAAACGTGACGGACAGAGGTCTGACATCCAGACCGGGACCCAGCAGAACTCACATAGATCTGAGCCTCGGAGAGCGTCGGCTGGATGTCCCACACAAACAGACTCTTATTGTTCTCCACAGGAACCACAAACTCCACAATGTCCACCTCCATCTCACCTGCAGGGCAAAACAGGACACAAGTGGACCAACCAGCACCAACACCCAAAACTCAAATGGCCTGTCAGAACCCTGACTACAGGAACTGGAGGCTTGGAGCAGGGGACGTGACCTCCTGACCCCAGTGACCAAAGCAAAGCCCAATGAAGCCCGACACGTCATGGAAGTCCAGGTTACTCACCGTCACGTTCCAGCTTTCACCAAAACAATGCACGATTCCCGCGCTTCCGCTAAGAAAAGGTCCGGCAACCAATGACAACACAGAATAATAACGACGCTGTCGCAACAGACCAATCCCGCGTCGTCGTCGTCTTCTTCTGTGGTGTTTACTCCAGCGTCGTACCGCACCTCCAGTCCTGTCCAACACAAAGTTCCCGAGTTAACAATCCAGCTCGTTTCGTGTCGCTCGCCATAACTTCAGGCTCCCTTTTGTACTTTCTACCAAATTGTCCGGTAAATATTTCAGTTTACAGGTTTTTCGAATAAAAACCTCAAACGCCGTCCTTTTCCCAGCGACTCAAAGTTGAACGCGCCGGTTCCTAAAGACCAATCAGACTCAAAGACAGACGGTCGCGTGCGTCTAAAGGAGGAGGGACAGCAGCATCAAAGCTCAAAGCTGGGTCGACAAACACGTGCAACGACGATTCCTTTGACCAATGAACGTGTGCGGGGGTGGAGCTAAATGTAGATACCGGGTCGGGTCTAGTCTCTGGTGGATTCATTCACTTGCTGTGTTGTGACCTGATCACAGGTTCACTGCTTTTGAGGTTTGACGTTTTTAGTATTATTACTTCTATTACCTCAGACTTCTTTACTCAAGTAGATGTACTTGGTGCAGGCTCTAAGTTCAGTTCAGAAGTAGTAACACTGCACGTGATAAAACCATAAACGATTTTAACATAAATGAATAAACATAAATAAGGTTCACGCAGAAATCAAGTTTGGTCACGTTGGAGCCCAGTTCTGCCGGATTGGTTGATGAGAAAAGAGATTATGTTCATTTCTTTGATCCAATCATCGTATTTATTACAATATTCAATCAGTCTGTGGAGATTCTCCTTCATCCAGTTAACTGAAGGCTGAGTCCTGGCAACTGGATTCTTCTAGTTGGTAGAAACGTTTCCCATCTGTCCAGGAGGCTTCTTCAGTCTGTGGGAAGTTGGTAGAGACACTGATTTATCCTCCAGTTGGTTTCACTTCACACTGTGTAGAACGGGTTCGTTATGTGAACAGAGGGGTGTGAGGGTAGTGAGTAGGTGAAACCTCAACTACTGACTCCTCCAAATTCAATCAGTACAAATGCTCAAGCGTTAAGTGTCACAGACGTCTGGAGATGCTCAGTCAGTCCTGTCCTGAGTTTTAAGCGGCTGCAAGGTGTTTTCCTCCTTCCTGGGCAGGATGGTTTCATCTCCCGTCTCCATTGTCCAAAGAACCTCCTGTCCCACTAAATCCTGGGCTTCAGTTGAGCAGTTCATAAACCTGCTTTATCTTACTGTCTTAAGCTGTCGGAGTCGTCCTTGGCACGTAACGTATCGTAACATTCCTCATTGAAACGTTTCTACTTTGTGCAGAAACTGTGACTGGACTTCTTACTTGTTTTTCACACACCTTTTAACGTACAAACACAAACTCTCACAGTCATTACTGGACAAACCAAGAACACAACTGGTCAGAAACCACATTTCTGCAAACTCAGCCAGTAAAACTTAGGGACAACATAACTTGTGTCACATCGTTGCATCATATGTTAAATATCGTGGATAAACAGAAAGTGAAAACGAGGCTGACGTCACTTTTAGCCCTTTTCACAAAGGAGGACACAGATAAGACACCACAGACAAAATAAAAGCACATTAGAGTCGCCGCTGCCTCTGTCTGATTCTAATATTAATTTCAAATTTTAATTATGATCACACAAACCAACAGCTCAGTTTGTGTTTAGCAGGAACTCAGATCAATGCAATTGTATTGCCAAAGACAAGTTTCAGCTTTTATTGTGAAGAGCAGAGCATGACTTCCTGTGATGTGTGTTTAGAAAATGAAAGTCAAGGGACTTCCAGGGAGACGGAAACCCACTCAGATATCCCCAACAACTAACATTTTTCTGTTTATTGTTGTTTTAAAAGAATGATGAAAAGATGATCTGGCATCTGTTTGATTTCATCATATTTCAAACTGTAAGATTCACTTTAAAAGTGAATTCAATCACAACGTGTCAGCATTTATAGTAATGGAAGGAAGCAGCATTATTTAGTACTGTCCTAAAATTATTATGAGATTAATGAGGTGGTTACTGAAATGTGACCTCATAATTACACTTCATTCATCAAGTAAAATAAAACGTTGTCACATTGGTAGAACAGGAACAATGATGATATTGAAATGCTTCGGTACTTTTATCACACATTTTGTTTCAGAGCTTTGCCTAACTTCTCATTTTAAATGCAAAACCTTTTAGAAGTGACATTGTAGTCAGTGTTTTTCTACTAGTTGTTCTACGTCAGTCACTCAAAGGGTGGAAAGTGAAATCAGGGGAATTTCTGCTCAGGGCAGTTTTCTCTTTCCTGTCTGCAGTAATAACGTGTGACCTGAGACCAGCAGCATGTCGGAGGCACTGACACACAGCACTGATCACATCTTCATCTTCTTCACAATGTGGATCAGCCTGCTCATCCTCTGCAGCGTCCTGACTCCTGCACGCTGCTGTGATTGGCTAATGTACTATGGTCACCATAGCAACGTCTCCCTGCATCTCATCCGCTTCATGGTAAGTGCATCGCAGACCCAGGTTCTGGAGGAGGTTCTGACAGGGTTCTGCTCAAAGTAACTTCTGGAAGTGTGTCCAGTTAAACTTTGGTTTAGACATGTGGGTGTTTCTGAATGTGTCTACGAACACGTTTACATTTGGTGTAAATATGCGTCGACGTATTTCCTTTTATGGGCTGTGTAATGTCAAACACACCTCCACTCAGACATATTCAATGTTTTTACATTTACAATGTAAATACAGACAAATAAGACTCAAAACTCAAGGTTTCCTCTACAAAGATAATATTAATAAAAACAGGATTCACACTCATTGTGTAAACTGTCACATAAAGGAATACAATTAAAAACATAATCTACTTTGAGTGTAGATACTAAAACTATAGACATGTAGTAATACCTGTACAGTATGAGGTGTGCTGTGAGTCCGTCCGCTGGTGTTTGAAGGTGGCGTCTTTGTTTCAGGGGGGTCCGCTGATCCAAGACCTGAGTCCGGTTTCCTTCCCATACAAATTCTACAAAGACATTCGAAGTGCTGAGGTAAGAAACCAACCAACCAATCAACTAATCAATCAATCAACTGACGGTGACATGTGTATGATCGTCTGAAACATATGAGTTATTACCTACGTTTATTCTCTTTATGGAGCGTTTCCATAGCAACACATGAAGCAGCATCCCTGCGGGCGGCAGTGGCTCAGAGGTAGAGCTGTCGCCCACCAATCGTAGGATCGGTGGTTTGATTCCTGGCTTCCCCAGGCATGTGCCGAAGTGTCCCTGGGCAAGACACTGAACCCCCCTGGTGTGTCAGCCTGAGCTGCATAGCAGCTCTGCTCTAGGTGGAAAAGCGCTGAACATTTACCATTTACCCTGTGTCTCTCATCCAGGTACAGATCCAGCTGCTTTTCATCAGAGACAGCCTGAAGCAGCTCTTCAAACTTTATCATCGTCGTAACCTCTCCTCCGTTGCCTGGGACGCCGATCAAACTGATCACTTCCTGATGAGCATCCACAGACAGATGGAGGAACTCAGCAAATGTGTGAGTGACCACATGATCGTCAAAACCTGCCGTGACGTCAGCTGTGTAGAGATCTTCACTGAGTTTTTTATCTCCAGGTGTCGAGGACCAAGCGAACAGATCGTAGACTGAAGAATTACTACAGGAGACTGTCCAGACGTACTCTGCACATCACGGTAAGTACTGAGGAGGGGAGTCACAGAGCCACAGAGCCAAAAAAAAAGAATTGTACTTGTGTCCACTAAAAGAAACAAGGTGATCCAGTAGGATAGAGGATACAGGAAAAGATAGGGATGCTGGTGAAGTCAGCATTCGTATCAGTGCTTGATTTAGTATTGTAGCGACCCAGCAGGTCGCTGGTGCGTTCGGCCCAGGGGAACGCTGGGTAATGGTTCTGTGTGTGTTTTGCCGTGTTTGACCGGACATTTGTTGGGGTTCAAAATAAAGCTCAGCTACCTCTGTTGGAGGTAGTTGTTAAAAGGCAGAAGTTGTCTGTGCTTTGTTTGGAGCAGCTCGAGACGCTTGGGGTCGTGCGGTGTATGGGGCACAAGCGTTCTCACATCCCCCTGATGAGCGGTCCGCTCTAGCTTAGCCTGCTAGCACCTGAGCTAGCCGTTAGTTTAGCTGCTGACAGTTAGCCAGGGCTAGTTAGCTTCCGCTCCGAAGCCTCCCGCCGTTACAGTATAAAGGTTCGTTTAAAACCGTTATACTAAATCAGGGGTCACTAACAGGCGGACCGCGGTCCGGATCCGGACCCAGAAGCTGTCCCATACGGACCCGGAGCTACAGACCAAACGGAACGTTTTGATTCAGAATCTAGCGGAGCACTTTACTTTTAATCGGCGCGGCTATTGTGATCTTTACGGTAGTTATTTGGTGAAGGCCAATTGAATGTGCGTTAACCACGTGACTTCACTTAGCCAATCGATTCTGTGGATCACAGGCGCTAAATTTTGCGACGCAACAGCACCTGCAGCTAAAAGAAAGTTCGAGGTTGCAAAGGGATTAACAAACAAATACGGCGATAACAGTTGCGTGTAGCTAGCGACAACAAAGGGAGAGACAGACGATAGAAGCTACAAAAGCTCAAAAACAGACACAAGGGTTGGATCAAACGGCCGCAGACAGACGATACCTCCCAGCAGTGAGTCCTGTACGTGGGTTAAATATATGAGGGGAAGAAGATGAGCCTCCAAAACTGTTCAGTTGTTACGATATGTTCAGGTTTTTTAACCAGTTAAATTGGTTGAGACTTTTGATTCAAATTGTAAATTATTTTTTTATACCTTTCCTTTATTTCCTTTAAGTTAAGCTCTTATTTGAACATTTGTGTTCTTGCTTATTTTGAAAATCAGCCCTGCTTTTATTTCATGAATTAGATTACATTGTAAATATATGTTCAGTTGGAGTTTCAGTTTGTCAAAAGGTTTTTGAATTGTACTGAATTAATTTGATTTGACAGTGAAGTACTGATTACATGCAGGCTACTTAATAATATATCACAGTAAATAGTTGGACATTATAATCTTCTGGACCTTTGCTTTCAAAAAATGTGCGTAACCGGACCTCTTTAAATTTTAGTTGAATACCCCTGTACTAAATCAAGCACTTTATTTCTTACTGTATTTGTATTCAGACATTAGATTACCAATATGACAAGGGAGACCAAATGCACATTGGTTTTGTGTGTGCCAGTACTAACTGTGTGTACCAGTACTACCTGTGTGTGCCAGTACTAACTGTGTGTGCCAGTACTAACTGTGTGTACCAGTACTACCTGTGTGTGCCAGTACTAACTGTGTGTGCCAGTACTACCTGTGTGTACCAGTACTAACTGTGTGTACCAGTACTACCTGTGTGTACCAGTACTACCTGTGTGTACCAGTACTACCTGTGTGTGCCAGTACTACCTGTGTGTGCCAGTACTACCTGTGTGTGCCAGTACTACCTGTGTGTGCCAGTACTACCTGTGTGTGCCAGTACTACCTGTGTGTACCAGTACTACCTGTGTGTACCAGTACAAACTGTGTGTGCCAGTACAAACTGTGTGTGCCAGTACTACCTGTGTGTGCCAGTACTACCTGTGTGTACCAGTACTACCTGTGTGTACCAGTACTACCTGTGTGTGCCAGTACTACCTGTGTGTGCCAGTACTACCTGTGTGTGCCAGTACTACCTGTGTGTGCCAGTACTACCTGTGTGTACCAGTACTACCTGTGTGTGCCAGTACTACCTGTGTGTGCCAGTACTACCTGTGTGTGCCAGTACTACCTGTGTGTGCCAGTACAAACTGTGTGTGCCAGTACAAACTGTGTGTGCCAGTACTACCTGTGTGTGCCAGTACTACCTGTGTGTGCGCCGGTACTACCTGTGTGTGCGCCGGTACTACCTGTGTGTGCGCCGGTACTACCTGTGTGTGCGCCGGTACTACCTGTGTGTGCGCCGGTACTACCTGTGTGTGCGCCGGTACTACCTGTGTGTGCGCCGGTACTACCTGTGTGTGCGCCGGTACTACCTGTGTGTGCGCCGGTACTACCTGTGTGTGCGCCGGTACTACCTGTGTGTGCGCCGGTACTACCTGTGTGTGCGCCGGTACTACCTGTGTGTGCGCCGGTACTACCTGTGTGTGCGCCGGTACTACCTGTGTGTGCGCCGGTACTAACTGCAGTACTGTGCGTACAGGGTTTCAGTCCTGCGTCCTGGGAGCTGATCAGGAAGGAAACCAAGCGACACCTGGACCTGTTGGACCTGCTGGTCAACTCCATCCGAGCTCAAGCTGCTGCCAGCAGGGGGCGCTCTGCAGCAGGTCCACAGTGACTCTGCTGTTGCTTTGTTCCTCAGTTCTACCTTTACTGTATTTATTTATAAACATTTTGTATTTATTTATTAGTTTGTATTGATTGATTGTGTTTTCGATCAATCTGTCTGACCACAATAAAGACACACACAGTGAAGCGACCAGAGTGACCTTTGACCTGTAGAGGTTGTGTTTCAGGGATGTTTGAATGGACTCTGCCTCGGCCTGTGGACGTTTTGGCTGAGACTGAGCGAATGAAAAGCAGAAAATGTTCCTCTTAAAGAAATCGTTCGTGTCCTCAGGCTCAATCTCTTATTAAAATGACCCATGCAATGGGTCTGAGAGTAACACGATTTCATTCTCCACATGTAAACACTGTACATGTGGAAGAAACGACAATAAAGAAAGACTTGACTTGAACTTCACTGGAACTAAGACCTGAACATGAACGAACAGGCCTGGAAGACAAAAGTGAAACTAAGAAACAAACCTCATTATCAAAAAGGAGAAATTCACAGGTATTAAATCACTGCTTTATACTGTACATTTGTTTTGTTGTGGTTTGTTTGTCTGCTCTTTTTGTCCATGATCAATAAATTATTGTCCAGTGATTCAGATCATGTTTCAAACAGAGTTTATTTCTTTCTGCTTCCACCTGATTTTATGATTCTGTGATTCCGTCTGTTTCTCAGATGCAACTCTGTGACCAGAGACACATTAATATAACATGTGTATATTCTGAATATTTGTTTCTTAGAAAGTGTCAATTCTCTGTTTTGGTTTCAGTTGTCGGACACCTGGAGCTTCATGACGGGTTGGTAGCTGTCGGACATGGTGGCCCTGACGGTGACGCCGGCGCCTTTGTGCGTCAGACTGGGCCCTTTCGCTTTTCCCCGGACGAAGCCTCTCTCCGCGTAGTTGTACATCTGTTCGAACAGCTGCTTCCCACACTGCCTGTCGAGCCCGAACACTCCCACCGCGAACCAGTTGGAGTAGAAGTTGAAGTCGTAGGGCACAGAGAACATCACGGCTACTCTGCCGTCGCATCTGGCCGTAGACAAGTTGTTCAGATCGTAGGTGAACACGCCAACAGATCCACACGCCGTGTGCGGAGTCTTGATGAACAGCGCGCTGCCGGACTCCGAGGGGCCGAGCGTCGGCGGCAGCGGCTTTTCGCAGGAGCCGCTGATGGTGTGAACACTGCAACCAGAGAAGAGCCTGAGAGAGCGACCGACACCGGGAGGAGCCTGTCTGTTGTGCTGGGAAGGCGCGTTGGGGCTTGTGCCACAGTTACTGGCAGCTTTGTGAAGCTTTGCGTGTTCAGCGCAGATGTGAGGGGACAGGAAACCAGCGCCTCCGCAGGAAGCGCACAGGCGCCACAGTCACTTCCTCTGCTCAGACGCTGATCTTTGCTGGATGCTGCCTTCAAAGACACCAACGGCCTAAAGACTAAATCGCCACCTTGTCGTTTACAGGCATCTTTCAAATCACTGCAGCCTGACTTTATTGTGGGGAAGTTGGATTCTGTTTTACTTCTAGGTGCTGAGGAACGAGTGTGAGCAGGTTCTTACACCGTTACGAGTCACGACAAGTTTACTGTTAATGCATGTAGTTTCCTAACATAACTCGATGCGAGCTGTAGCTGAAGCCAGGGAAGTACTCACTGAGGGTTGCACAGCGTGTACAGCGAGCTCTTGTTCTGAATCTCCACGCTGCACTGACGATGCGTCGGGATGGACATGGTGAGAAAAACAGCTGGGAGCAGCACAGGTTCTGTGTCGCAGGGAAATGAGGTCCAACATAGTTTAAAGCCAACCGACGACACAGCAAAGCGTAAAAACAATAGCAACAATAACAACAGCAGTGATATGATGAGGACATACGTCAGATGAAACCCAGTAGCTCACGAAGCGACGACGGAGAGACCGAGAACCTTCAACAGGACGAGGAGCGTTCGACTCACAGCGGAGGCTCCAGCTGGATGAGGCTGCAGCGGTTCAGGGCGTTTTGTTCTGAAGGGGGCGTGAGACGCGCTGTGGGAGGAAACGGACCCTTCGGTTCTGGAACAGCGTTACGCACATGTCCTCACAGGGATGAAGCAGATGTTAACGCAGCGTCTGGTTTGTCACATTTAACTTCGACCACTTCTGGTGCAGCTGGACGTTCGCATTCACCGGCTCCCTGCGACCTCCACGAACCTCAACAGAACCTTCAACAGAACCCGACCCATTCAGTGTCTTACTCCGAACAGAGGTCAGGAAAACAACAGAGTTCACCGTAGACGTTGGAGGGAGTCTGACGTCATTTAGGTGAATCGTTGTGTCATCACTGAGTCGGATTCTAAACGTTCGTTTCACTTTGTTCCTTCGAACGTCACAGCTTCACTGAACCCGAACAAGGTGTCGAGCAGACACCATGTGTTTGCGGCATTTTGTTGTGGAGTAGTTGAACCCGGGACCGGGACCGGTTCCAGTTCTGCTAATTTACTGATTTACATCCAGAGTGAAATGTAAAAGACTCAGGGATCAATCAGGAAAACACAGTAACTGTTTGTCTTGAGCCTGATTTGTTACATGTCATGTTAATCGTTTAAACCTTAATGTTTCCAGTTAAATGTAAAGTGTAATACTAATATTACTACTAATACTAATATTAGTATTAATACTAATATTACTCCCTGCACAGAAACACGGTTACAGGAAAATAAGGAAGAACACGGAGGGAAAAATGAAAGTTTACCCTGTGATGGTAAACGTCATCATCTTCGTTGACAGTGGCGTAAAGTCGTACAAAGCAGCAGTAAATGTCACACGACTCAAACAAATCTATGAATTTTTACCAAACATCAAAGAAACACTAGAAATAACAACCAGCAAACTCGTTTATTGATTATTTCATTCATATTTGTCCTTTTTTGAGAATTTGAAACAATAAAACATGTTTCAACGTGTACATCTAACTAATAGGTAACATTCATTATTAATAATAGATCATTAGTTTGACATCTGTAGTTTGAGTCTGTGACCTGCAGATGGCAGCGAAGCAGTTTAATCTAGAAGTAAACAGCTGCACAGGAAACACTTCAGTACTAGTACAAATACTACAAATACTTCAGTACTAGTACAAATACTACAAACACTTCAGTACTAGTACAAATACTACAAATACTTCAGTACTAGTACAAATACTACAAATACTTCAGTACCCTATTTAAGTAAAGTAAAAAGCTTCTCATTTTAAAATGATATTTACAGCAGTAAAATCAACTTCATTAAACATAAAAGAACATGTTTAGTTTACTGTTTATGGCTCTTTGACCTCAACCCGCCTTCCTATTAATCACCTGCTGTATATTTTTAATTTTTCAGAGCCATGATGATGCAGGAATATCTCATCAATAAACAATCCTGTGTTTTACGCCTGGGGGCAGCAGAGGACACGCAGACTTGTCTCCATGGCAACTAGTCACATGACTGGACGTAGTTTTCAGGAAAGAAGCCCTTTTTACCGTTGAGAACACCCTGACACCAACCGTCGTCGTGGCGATGTGTCAAGTAGATGATGTCGCCCTCTCTGACGGACAGGTCGTCAGGCTTCGTGGCTTCGTAGGAGTAGAGCGCCACCACTGGACACACAGAGAACTGGGTTAGATGGTACACATGCACACGAACACAGGCAGCATCACGTCCTCAGCGGCACCTTTGTCCAGGTAGTCAGGGGGGGCCGAGGTGTCGTAGTCCACTGGCGGAGGGAGGGGCGGCATGATGTCACCAAAGCCGCCGTCATCGTCTACGGGTAGAGGGGGCGGGGCTGGGATCTCCAGATCTACAATGTGACGCGTAGCTGTTTGAGTTCTCTGACCTGTAGTAAAACCTGAAACCACGTTTCTACCCCCTACAAACACACGACTCGTTCTTACCCAGGTGTTGAAGACGCGCAGGTAAGCAGAGGCGAGATGCAGAAGAGGAGGCGTAGCGGGGGAGCAGGGAGAAAGAGGAAGCAGGAGCACAGGGGGGAGGGTAGGGGGGAGGAGGGGGGATGATCACTGACAGAGAGAAGCGGAGTCAGATCTGCACATTTCTTTATCAAGACACAAGAAACAACCTCAACGAGCTGCATTTAGGAGCCGAGATGGCACAAAACAACCTCTTTGGCCCTTGAGATGCTGTCTGTGTTCGCAAGAGTTTGTTTTGTGTGTTCGAGGCGACACGTTGCAGAAAACGTTTCTCCGTCGCAGCAGAGTTTGCAGGTCTGGCTGGGAAACAGCTGTGGACCCCAAGATTAAAACTTCCTCAAGGATCTAGATCATAGGTGTCAAACTATTAGCGCTGGCCCGCCCCAATATACAGCGCATGTACCGCTAATACTAGAAATCCCAGAATGCTTTGTTGGTGTTTTGGTGGGACCCATTAACGCCCTTCTCTGTTGACTTTGACTGTTGATTTTGCATGTGTGCAATATTAAGTTATATATTGTTTGAGCTTTGCTTGTTCCATATTCCGTTTTTAAGCAAAACTTGTTTGGGTGTAAGGTTCATTGTTATATCTGGAGGAAGATCTATTTTTCAATAAATATAAATGACCATGACCACTTTTGACTTTTGGCCCACTGTGTATTTGCTCTGATCGCTGGGTTCTCAGAGCTGGTCTACTGGTGGTTCTAGAGTTTCTACCTGTAGAACGGGAGGCAGAGCCTTTAGCTCCAAGCTCCTCTATGTGGAACCAGCTTCCAGTTCAGGCTTTAACAGCTGCTATAGACTTAGATGCTGGAACCTCCTTCATTCACTGAGCTCCTCTGGTTTTCTATCTATTCCATCCACTAACATGCCTCCATGTCCACATGTGACTAACTTTGTCTCTGTTCTCTCCTAGTTGTGTTTCTCTCTTTCTGTCTCTATTCTCATCTCCAGGTATCGTCAGACTCAGAGTCGTGTGTCTCAGTGTTCAGCTGCTGGTCCAACCATCCTGCCTGAGTCTGTTGTTGTTGTTGTTGTTGTTGTTGTTCTTTTCTCTCTTCTCTATCCCTTCACTCCAACCGGTCAAGGCAGATGTTCTCCCACTGATCCTGGGTCTGCTGGAGGTTTCTTCCTCTATAGAGTTTTTTCCACTGTTGCTATTAAAATGTACAATTTATCGATTGGCTACAATTAAAAGCTGCTCTATGTGGGATTTGTTGGGTTTAGTTGTGTAAGGTCTTAAAACCTTACTTGTAAAGTGCCTGGAGATAACTGATGTTGTGAATTGGCGCCATATAAATAAAGTTGAATTGAATTGAATTGAATTGATCTGACCCCCCCCCCCCCCCCCCCCCCCCCCCCCCCCCGATCTAAATACTCTCCAACACACCTGACGTTCTAGCATTCATTCCAAAATTCTCCAAACTTTCTATGGACATGTGGCATTAAAACAAATGAGGTTGTTATGAACCATTGGAATCAAGGTCTTACATGATTGGCCAGCAGGCAGGAAGCGAGAGCGAGCGTAGCGGGAGGCGGGGCCTGAGCGGACCCTCAGCGAGAGAGAGCGACTGGTGGGGGGGACGCGGCGGCGGCGACTCCTCCGAGACGGGAGGGCCGCTGCAGACACAACACCACAGAAGAAGCAGAGGCGGCGATTTAAAATGCATTTTAGCATCAAGCAGCGACGAAGAGACAAATCCTACTGCAGCTTTGTTAAAGGTCCTCTATTGGACCTGGATGTATCTCGGTATGTAAATGGGCCGTGACCACATATGACGCAGGGGAGGGTCCTGGTAACACACTGAACTCTGGGACAATGCGCATTGAAGAACAAACGCATCACTTCAGAATTTTCCTTGAGCACGATTCAGTCGCAGCAGAGTGAGAAGAACGGAGTAATTAGCAAAATGTGAAGAAAGGAGGACGCTCACACTAACATGCTGACGGTGTGTGTGTCATAGAAATGTACCAGAATGTCTAACGAGTGGATGGACGACAATAACACACAGAGCTCAACTGTTGCTACAAAAATTCATCACAGCGTCATCAGGTAAAACAGGGCTGGAGCGCTGTGGTACCATCTACTTCCTGGATGACTGGCGGAGGAAGCGGCGGCGTCGGCAGATCTGAGCTGTCATTGGTCAAAGGAGCGAAGAGGTCATCATCAGAGGGAGGAGGGGGGGGGGATGGAGGGGGCAAGCTGTTCTCCTCGACCACTGCGGACAAGACGTCATGTTGCTATAATGTCACTTAGTTTACACACACAGAACCACTCATCTGTGCTTCAAGTCCTCACCTGTCTCAAGGCTGACTGGTGGCGGCATGGGCGGCGCAGGGGGCGGAGCACTGGGACTGCAAACAACTTGTAACGGTGGAGCAGGGGGAGGGGGGGGCGGAGGAGGCGGGGGAGGGGGAGGCGCCACCGTCTCTGCTGACTCTGGTGGTGGAGCAGGAGGTGGTGGAAGGTTCACGACCTCGTTCTGGGCCACTGTCTCCTCGGGAGGAGGGTGGGGTGGGGCGTCTTCCAGGAGTGTAGTGATGATGTCACTCTCAGGTGGCGCCTGCCATGTGGAGGGGATGGTGGGCGGGGCAACGCTTTTTCCAAAACTGGAACTGAAAGTGAAAAAAGGAAACATCGCTCAAAGCTCGATCCAACATCCAAAACAAGTGGCTGCCAACACGGTCTCCAAACCAGGGACCCAGAGTCAGTCCTGGTCTGGTGTAGCTGTGTCACATTGGTGCTTTCTACGGCACCACACTGCAGCACAGCAGAACCCGCTGAATTACCCGCTGACTGGAGGGGCCACTGGGCACTGGACCGGTTCTGGAGCCTTGTTGGACCTGAAACACAGGACACAGTGAGACGCGCGGGACTCAAGAAGGAAGAAGAATCTCCCAACACAGTAGAATCCAACTGAACCTGACGGAGGCGCCGTGTTTTCGGATGGTTCCTGTTCTGTCCGACTGTTTCCCAGAGACCTGGGGGAGGGGGAGCAGGAGGGGGGGGGGGGGTCAATAGAGCGTCAATAGATCCTCTCAGGCCTCAGCAGCTTTAATGAGCGTCTGAACCGGTTCCCACGCTCAACAAAGGCCCAGTGTTTGAGTTCAAACCCACTTCTTCACCAAAGACACCACTGCAGCCAGAGACAGAAGCAGAGAACGTTCTGCTACTACACAGTACTGGAGAACAGAGAACGTTCTGCTACTACACAGTACTGGAGAACAGAGAGCGTTCTAGTAGTAGTAGTACTCAGTCGTAGTACTCAGTAGTACTCAGTCGTACTCAGTCGTAGTACTCAGTCGTACTCAGTTGTACTCAGTAGTACTCAGTCGTAGTACTCAGTCGTACTCAGTCGTACTCAGTAGTACTCAGTCGTAGTACTCAGTCGTACTCAGTCGTACTCAGTCATACTCAGTAGTACTCAGTCGTACTCAGTAGTACTCAGTAGTACTCAGTAGTACTCAGTCGTACTCAGTAGTCTAACTTCCTGAAGTGCAGTAAACGCAGCATTTCATCGTCTGCTGGTCTCAGACTTTCAGGAGGAAATAAAAGCTGAGAAGTCGAGTGAAATCGGGAAGTTTAGCTGCTGCGTCTCTTCTGCTTCTGCGGTTCAGTGCAGCAGCGACTTCCTGCCGGCGGAACCGAAACGTCAGCTTCGAGACGGCCTTAGGTTCTCAGCCGGTACCTTCATGCCGTGGCCGACTCCGTCCAGCTGCTGGTAGCTTATGGGCCGGCGGCCGTACGGAGGCCGGGCCGGCGCAGGCTGCGGGGGGAGGATCTTGTGGCCGCGTGGGACTCGTCTGACGGTCGTGAAGACGCCGATCTCTCGCCGAGAGACTTTCTCTTTGTGCATCTCCACCGTCTGAGCACAACAGGGACATTAAAGTAAACCAATGGGGTCAACGCGCTGTTGGTGATGCACAGCGACCGAAGCCGCGGCTCGAAGCCAGCGGAGTTGTGCTGGTTCCGGTAGTTGGGGCCTCACCTGCCCGATCACGTTGATGGAAGACTCCATGTGACGCAGCTGCCCGGCCTGCGCGTCCAGCAGGCTCAGCACGCTGGTGGCCAGACAGCTGATCTGGTAGGCGACGCTGGCCAGGGACTGGGTGGCGAAGTTTTTGGTTTCCTCCAGCGCCTTCGTGCCGTCGTCGCCGGCCTGAAACACACGGAGGGTTAGTTCAGAGCGCGACGCGAGGAGCCGCGAGTCCAACGCTTCCCCTCTGACCTGCAGGTAGTTCTCGTGGCAGTAGTCCGACACCTTCAGCAGGTTGTCGTAGTTTGCCAGCAGAGCTTTTCTGGCGTTCGGAGCTTCTTCCAGAATCTTCACGACCTCGTCGTTGTAGTTCTGATCCTTCATGGTTACAACCTGCTGAGATCAATCAACTGTGAGGAAAAGGACGCAGTCAAAGGCGCCGTCGCTGCTTTTAGCTTCTTTAAGCTGCAGCTTCTCTTCTTCCTGTGGTTTTATTTAAAAACTGCTGAGCTGTGTCGATACGGAACCACAGCAAAGCTTTTACTTTGTTTCATAGCATGTCAACGTGCTGACAAACAGCTGGTCTGAACTCACTGAAACTGAGTAAGGTTCCAATGAAAGTTAGGAATTCAAAGAAGAGAACTCACCAGGAGCCGCAGAACAACTGGTGAGTCTGCAGGAACATGAGAGTTTGAAGCTCTGATGGTGTCCTTTCTGTGGCCAAAGATCCTCTCTGTTCAACAGAGCACTCGCTCCTCATGAATAACTAGACCTCGGCGGCATCGGGACGCGCTGTCAGACCCGCTGAATTTACACGAGCCTCCTTTGTTCGCTCAGCACTTCAAAACAACAAGGGGCTGCTGAGGATTAACGACATGGGACGGGACCGATGGCTTTATTAAATAAGTTGAGAGTGACACCTCCTGTCAGCGATTCCTCCTCTGAGAGTGAACCTGCTCAGCTTAGACCACTTCCCGTTTCACATCAGCGTTTATGCTTCAGACACAAACTGAGCAGTTGTTCCCAGACTCGGTTTGAAGGCTGGTGCTCTGCTCTTTCCTGTGCGTCTGAGAGCTGCATGTTAACTGACTGTTCAGATTTTATTCTAAAAGCTGCTTCACTTCCTTTTGGAGAACTGAAACCTGCTCACGTACGGTACGAGCTTTTTAATAATAGGGGGCTTAGATGTGACTTCAGCTCCGGCTGCTGGCGGCAGCAGGTCGTTGCAGCAGCTTTTGGCTGACGAGCGAAAACAGGATTGTTTTAAAACGACAAAGTAAAAAGAAACTCAAACTACAAACACAGAAGCTGTTTTTATTCTCATCTCGTCACCATGAGACGCTTTAGCTGTCAAATCTGAGAAACATTTTAACAAAACTAATAGAGTCACAGGGCTGCCGAGGTTATGTTGCTATAGCAACCAAGCATCACTTATTCCTTGGGACGACAGGGTTCCAGGGCTGTTTTCGTAGAGCTCCGTCCTTGTCCTTCTTCTCCAGAGGCTTCAGGTGACACGTCCGGACCAGGTCTCTGACCGAGAGACAGCAAACAGTTCAGAGCTGACCTGGACCTTCCTGGAATATGTTCCAGGACGAGTGACCAGGCTACAGAGTCCTGGAACATATTCCAGGACCAGTGACCAGGCTACAGAGTCCTGGAACATATTCCACGACCAGTGACCAGGCTACAGAGTCCTGGAACATATTCCAGGACCAGTGACCAGACTACAGAGTCCTGGAACATATTCCAGGACCAGTGACCAGGCTACAGAGTCCTGGAACATATTCCACGACCAGTGACCAGGCTACAGAGTCCTGGAACATATTCCAGGACCAGTGACCAGACTACAGAGTCCTGGAACATATTCCAGGACCAGTGACCAGTCTACAGAGTCCTGGAACATATTCCAGGACCAGTGACCAGCCTACAGAGTCCTGGAGGAGTTTCCAGGACCTGGGCTTACCTGAACTCGCTGTAGGAGCCAACCCTCTGACTGACTGCTCTCACTTTGGCCTCGTTCTCGCGGACGTACCTTCGCTCCGACTCCAGCGTCGCCTGCAGCTCTCGCTCCAATGCAGCAAAATCAATGACATCACGCTGTGACATCGTCATCATTGGCTGATGATGTCACACAGGCACAAGTGCAAACTGGGATCGTCTAGATCGTTTAGCAGTGAAATGATTTAACCTGTCAGTTGGTGAAGAAACAAAGAGCAAACAAACCCAAGAAACGAGCCAACGGACAGTAAAGGTACAGTAGTAGTACTAGTAGTAGTATCAGTACTAGTAGTAGTTGTATCAGTACTACTAGTAGTAGTATCAGTACTAGTAGTAGTTGTATCAGTACTACTAGTAGTAGTATCAGTACTAGTAGTAGTTGTATCAGTACTACTAGTAGTAGTATCAGTACTAGTAGTAGTTGTATCAGTACTACTAGTAGTAGTATCAGTACTACTAGTAGTAGTATCAGTACTAGTAGTAGTTGTATCAGTACTACTAGTAGTAGTATCAGTACTACTAGTAGTAGTATCAGTACTAGTAGTAGTATCAGTACTAGTAGTAGTTGTATCAGTACTACTAGTAGTAGTATCAGTACTAGTAGTAGTAGTATCAGTACTACTAGTAGTAGTATCAGTACTAGTAGTACTGATACTACTAGTAGTAGTTGTATCAGTACTACTAGTAGTAGTATCAGTACTAGTAGTAGTTGTATCAGTACTACTAGTAGTAGTATCAGTACTAGTAGTAGTAGTATCAGTACTACTAGTACTGATACTACTAGTAGTAGTATCAGTACTAGTAGTAGTAGTATCAGTACTAGTAGTAGTAGTATCAGTACTACTAGTACTGATACTACTAGTAGTAGTATCAGTACTACTAGTAGTAGTATCAGTACTAGTAGTAGTAGTATCAAGATACTTTAGCTGACGCTACCATCGACACATTTTATCAACTCACCTGTGCTTTAGCTAAACGCCTCGCGCTTCTGTTTTCCGTCTCTTTAAACGTCTCTATGGCGACGAGCACGAGATGGTCCGCGCATGCGCAGCGAGGGGTGGGTTGGACCCGGTCAGACATGAGATGGTTCCGTCCATGACAGTGACGCAGCTCTAATCGCGCTGTAAACACTGGTCGCTTCTATTAAACGCGCGTTTGATGGAAAACTTCTCAAACTAATTAGAACGACGATACATGATTTACTGAAACGACTACAAGGTTTAAGGCCTCACGCGACTATACCGACAACCCAGCAAACCCCGAGCGGCTTTCACAATTAAACACCAGTCAACAAGTTGGGATTGAAATATTTAATGTATTAAATTGGATTCAGCGTTAATGTCCGTGGTTGGTCACAGCATCACCACGTCCTGGACCAGGACCAGGACCAGGACGTGCAGTTTGATTTGGGGCTGAAGTTCTTTTATTTACGCAGAAAGGTTTTTAATTTTAGCCTAATTCTGATGTCATGAAACAGGAGACAGGTGTGATTCAGTTTCATCTGAAACACAGGGAGTGAGTCCATAACATAACGTCTCCGTTTTCATAATCCAAATGACAAATCGCACCTCAACACTGTCATATACAGCTTTATTTCTATTATAGTAAAATACCTTCTTATGTACACAGGATATTTGTTAACTTCCTTGTTCTGTGTCTATACTACAAATGAACCCAGTGTTATCAAAACACACAACACTGCACTAAACATCATTTCTGGAAGTGAGACGTACTGTTGGCCTGAATGTTCAAATGTACATCAGCGCTGTCTCCAGTCCGTCAGGTAAAGCTCGTCTGTCTTCGCCTGTGTCCTCTGGGATTAAACTCTCTTCAACAGAACACGGCGTCTTGGCAAAAAGCTATTTTGACCTTCAACATATACCAAGTTCAATAAAGACTTTTCTGCTTTCCCCTGTCAGTGAATGCAACGCATGCCGGTGTTACCGCTTCGCCCGCAGGTCGCCTCGGCCGCTGGACTCTGATCTACTGGGTCTGATGTCGCGGCTCGGCTGCGCTGTCCTTAAGGCTCAGGTGGTGAGACTTCAACTTCCAGCAACTAGCTCTGGGGCATTAAGGTACCACAGACATCAAGTAGGTTCTGTTTGCGTGTGGAGTTAAGCCAGTTTTGTGAATTTCTACAGCGTTTTTGGCAGCTCTGAGAAGATCCTGGTTCTGGTTCCAGAAGAGCTCCGGTATCTCCCTGACCCCTACGTTTCAGAGAAGACAGTCTGAAACTCCTTGAGCATGAGCTCTACTATCTGGCTCTGGAAAACCATGTGGATCGTCATGTCAGCGGATTCAGTCTCAGGCCGAAGCAACGTCGGTCCAAACACAATAGCCACACTTTGAACGGACATCCTGTTGGAGTCCTTGTGCTCGATGACCCTGGAGACAGAGACGATAACATGAAGGGACTCTGAGCTGAACGTTACCAAAGCCCCTGCATAAAACAACCATTTAAGCTTTAATTGTTATTAATGTGACTATTCACTTCTGTTTATGTTCTTGTTTCTTCATGGTGAAAACATTAGGACTTAAAGCAGCTGTCAGACTAACGTGTAGCTCAGCTTAGTCCCGTCTCGTCTTTTCAGCATTTTCCTGTTAATGTCCTGTAATGTGTCGCTGGTGTTCTACGGCCTGGTTCGGATGTGAGGAAACCTCACCTGCGCAGGTGTTTGAAGAGAACCTCCATGGTGTCGTGGTTTGGCACCGGCAGAGCACGAACCAGGTCCTTCATGTAGGAAACTCTCAGGTTGTAGTTCGCGACCTCTGCGTGGAAATAATCACCATCAGTTGTACAAACAAGGATCATTTTACACTGAAACCTGGTCTGGATGTAAAGTACGATGTATGAGGAGGAATCATTTTCGACTTTTACTTTAGGTAGACAACTGTAACATTTGTCATTTAGCTCCTATGAAGTCAAAGTAATGTTTGGAAGAAGCATGAAGACTGTTCAGTACTGACGAATGGCAGCAATAAACTTGTCGAAGCAGCTGAAGGGAAACAGCGGTTCTGGAAGTTCACGCAGGAAAAGCTTCAGAGCTCCAGTGATCACGTGGATCTCCTCCCACTGCCCGTCCTCCAGGTCCAGCTGCTCCTCTGCAAAAGCACATCACACGTTGTTCTGAGGGCAAGTCACATATTTGATGTTTGAATGATTGCGTTGGTTCAGAGCAGCGTTGACCTCAATAAATAGCCCGTTTACCGTTTTCCTCCTGCTAATAAACTCTTCAAAGTCAAACGGAACCAAACTAAACTGTGTAGAGACACTGAAGTAACCAGCAGCTTATTACCGCGATCCACTTTGTATCGTAGCTTCTGGATCACGGCCAGGTTTCCACTGACTCTGTAAATCCCATCGACGTCCAGACCTGCAAACACAGACACATTAAAGCTCCAACAGCCTCCTGTGTGTGGGAGTAACCTGCTGTTTGTGCGCTCACCTCTCCTCTCCACCGATCTGATGCACTTCTCCACAAACCTGGGGACGGTGGCGTTCTCTCTGTGACAGAGTGTGTCCAGGTGACACCCGAAGATGTTGTCTAGACGGACAGTTAACGTGACTTAACTGCGCGTAACGTAAGTAAAAGCACTTACAATGTTTAACTACTGCTTCACGTTTGTATATGTCAGCTTGGATTTCACGGCATTTGTGATTCCATACTTGATTTATTGACCAACTAGTCTGTGTGCATTACCTCTGATGTACCCTTTGTCTTTAACATTCTGCAGCGTCGGTCTCCGCTGCAGGAATCGTCTCAGTTTGGTCCGAACCTGTCTCTGCTCAGAATCAGCTGAACTTGATGGAGCTGTATTTGCTGTATTTCAGGAATAAAGAAGGTGTTAGAGGCTTCATACAAGCAAACTAAAGGACGCTCAAAGACAGTAAGCTGACACATTAGACACGACCTCTGTCACTGCACCACGGAAGGAAGGAAAATGAGAAAAGTCCTGTTGAGTCACCTCAGTGTTTATGTCCACACACAAACAAAACTTCATAAAAACTCTTATTCGGGTCAGAAGGTGAGAGTTGGTTGCGCGGCCCTCGGTATTCTCAAAGATTCACAACGGTTCCCTTGCAGCTGCAGCCGTGGACCAGCTGTTGGGAAAGCGCTGGTCTAGAACTAAGAACTGCTTGAGTCATGGGCAACAAGACCAAACTGACACTGCGAGGACAAATCCAACATTTGGATCACGACTTGGCTCTCGAACCAACTGCAGAACTTCTCAGAATTGACAGGACGTAGAAGGATTGACAGAGAATCTCACGTGTCCTCTTCCGGTCTTTGCCTTCTTTTTCGGAGAACTCTTCGTCCTCGTCCTCTGTAAGATGATCCTGTTCCTGGAAGAGTTCAGATGAAACATCTTAGCGGGCGTCCAGAACTGTTCTACCCAGCAGCCTGGGAAATCCTGCTAGAACCTTTGTGTTTGTGGTTGTTACCAGCTGCTTGATGGCGTCCTGGATCACTCGGTGCCAGTCACCGATGACGCTCTCTGTGTCGTACTGCATCAGGTACTCGCAGCCCTGACGGGTCTTCAGCTGTGTAAGCAAACGCAAAAACACCATGGGTCAGAACCATCAGAACCAGAGACGCATGTGGTTCATCTACTTGACAGGTTGAACCTCGAAACCAGACCTCGAGAACGTTCTTCTTGGAGGACTTGTCTTTGGAGGCCCAGCTGACTGAAGCTCCCTTCAGCTCCACGGTGTATTCTGGAACAATCTGGGAGGACTTCATCTAAGGAACAGGGAGACGACGTCATCGTCGTAGTATCTGTCTGTTGTACCGCAGGGACACGTTTCCATACACGGTGTTTTACTTGGATTGTGTAGTAGTAAGAAATACTAATGGTGAGTTTTATTAATTAAATGAGTCTCAGTGGTAAGTACAGCCCTGTTCCACTGCAGGTAACTGGACCTTACAGCAGCGCCAGCTGGAGCAGATTTGGGATCTTTGTGGAAGGTGAGGATCCCGCCATGGAGAACGGTCCAGGACTGACCCCAGTTCTTTCTGTCCAGCAACAGAGACACAGCTTAATATGAAGGGCTGAAGAAGCCAGGGAACAGAAAAGCTGAGTCTTAGCTCGCACCTCATCTTTTTCCCGTGATCGGCTACTTTGGTCTTGTTGATGATTCCTGCCTTCTCCAGCAGATGGCCCTGCAGACAGACAGGCGGGTCACGTTTCTTTAAAGCGGCAGGTGGACTTTGAAATAGGACTCCTGCGTAAACATGGGTGTGTGTGTGTGGTCCAGCGGGTTCAGCTCAGACACATGAGACGTTCCAGTTTTACTTCCCTGCAGGCACAGGACGACCCTCCGCTAGGTATCGACCTGCTGAAATGTCTAACCCTACATGTGATCAGCTCAACCTCCCTCATGAACTTCAAGAACTCAACTCAAGGACAAGCTCATAAAACGTCTTCTAAGTCGACTAAAATATTTGACTGATTTCACATCTGACCTGGTGAATGTTTTCATTGACCTTTACCTAAATACCTCTTTATATCCTGATGAACCAACATGGACCTTTAAGCACTTGCTAAAATGGACTAATACCACACCTGATTCGTTGGGGTCCCTGAACTCACACATGCATAAAAATTCTGAGGCCTGTTTCTAATAAAAATCAGACAAATCATTTCCACGTTAGAGGTTGTGTGAAGCTAAACAAGGACTAGGTACCGAGACCCACAACCCAAATGGCTTTGAATGTTCACCAACTGCCCCGTTACTTCCACAGCAGCCCAGGCAGAACGTTAGTACCAGAGTTAGTGGAAAGACGCCGGGAAACCTTCCGGGCAGCCGACACCTGCAGTCTGCTGTGGCTACCACAGACACAGTGGGTTCCCTTCAGGAAATGTCCTGAGGAAACACGGCAGGAGGCTCCGCATGTCTGAGCTGCCCAAAACGTTCCCAGCAGAACCTGAAGAGTCAACAAAAGATGGTACTTCCATTCCATGTTTGCAGAACTGTGTGTTGTAACTCCTTTCCAAGGCAACAGAAGGAACTCAAGCACTATCAAAAACGAAAGAACCATAGAACCACCGAAAACACCTTCAGCAGCCAATCAGGGCAGAGAACCTACATGTACCTGACGGGAGCCTGTGCTCCGATTGGACAGGTTCCTCTTCAGTTTGTGCCTATCACAGAGCTTAATGAGGGAGAACAGCAACACGTGAAAAAAGGAAGGACTGTGATGCGTCGGGTCGAAGCAGTGATGCAGGTGAGCTCACCTGGGGGCTGTCGGGGGACTGTCTCCTGTTGTTCACCTCCGTGAGGTCAGAGACATTTCTCCTGTGGCCCGGAGCAAACATCTGCAACACATTTTAAAACGTGAGGGTTTTAGACGTCATCTGCTGAGACCATGTTGTTACACATCCTGTTGGTGCGACGCACATCTTCAGCTACGCTGTGCCTCCAGTTCTTCAGCTGTAGTGGCGTTCCTTCCTCAGAAACACCATTTCCCATCAGTCTTTGAGGCAGATGCGGGACCTGGAGGAAGGAACAAAATAAAATAAAGACTTCTCTGAAGTCGAGCAAAGAAACTACTGCAAGACCTTCTGGTGAAATAAAACCCTGACACAGCAGGTGTCAGACTAATTAAAGTCTGTCTGAATGTAACGGGAGCCAATGTGAAGAGGACAGAGGCCAGCGCCACCTACTGGAGTCAGAACCGAGCACAGCTGTTCTGTCTGAGGTTTAACGTACCTCCTGCGGCCTTTTCTTTGCTTCTTTCAGGTCCAGAGGGGCTCTGGGAATCGCACCGGCGAGCTGCTGAGAGAAGACCGAGGAGGGATTCAGAGGTGAAAACAACAAAGGATTCAGGTGTGTGTGTGTTGTACCGTTGTGAAAACTGCATCGTTGTCGCTGGGCCCGTCTACAGGATAATCCTCCTCTGGCAGCGGAGGCTGCAGTGAAACCAGTGAACACTGACTTACATCAGAACATCTGAACCTAAATGTTAGAATGTTCTGCCTTGTCCTTCCTGAGCTAAAACCAGAGTTAATAGACATTAATGTCAGTACGGTACCGGGCTGTGGTCCTGCTTCGTGTTGGCTGAGGGGGACCCCGGAGCGGTCCAGGATGTGGTTCTGGTGGTGCGGTTGTGATAGTAATATCTTCCCGACACTTCATCCACCAGCTGCTCCCAGTCACAGGAACCCTGAGGAGAAAGTTGGTTGAGACAGAGCAGGGTTCTGGTCCAGTTCCCGACACTCCCAGCAGTGTAGATGGTGCATGTTTTGGGTTTTATAACTGGTACCTGAGAGGAGGTGGAGTACAGGTGGTGCTGGTCTGTGTCTCCAGGAGGGGGTGCCGGAGGCCCGTGTGGGTCGGACCAAGTGATTTCCTTGGTTCCGGGATGGTAATAAAACACCTTCCCACTGTCCTGGTCCGTGAGCGCCTGAACACAGACAGTCAGACATTAATACAGCACAAAGAGTCTGATTCTGTTCAGAGACCCGTAGGAGTTCAGATGGTGCCTTCAAGGACGCTCGTACTTATCGCTCTGGTGTGAAGTCAACAACTCCTCACGCTGGAATCGTATTTTGTGGTAAACCAGGACGTTGAAACGTCCCTTTACTGGTTCATGAGGAAACATTTTACCTTCATCAGTTGTCGTTTGCTACGTTCTTTAACAGGTTAAATTCACAACGGCGAGGCAGAAGCTGCGAGAAGGGCTCAGTGGATCTGGATGTTGCTTTGAGTCGCGAGAACGTGTGGTTGAAACCTGACCAGGTCTGATTAAATGTTAATGAGCTGTGTTGGCTGGGGAAACACGAGCAGATCGCACAGTGAAGTTATTAAACCAAATCTAATGTGTGTCGTGTCAGAGCTTTCGATTTGTTACGCCTTTTATAAAGATCAAATTTGTCTCTCTCTGATTTATTGGAGTCAGTCGTGTGTCTGCAGTGTCTTCCTGTCGCTTCTTGATGCGCTCACCACAGCCGGTGGAGGCAGAGAGACAGAGTTTACTCTCACTCAACGACAGCAGAGGATCAGCTGAACGTCAATAATCAGCGTTCAAGAGAAATCACATAGACACATTTACACTACAAAAGCTTTGGAGTCCATCCCCCACAGTAAATGTATCTCCTTGGTAACTAATACGTCTCCACGGTACTTTGACTGGGTTTCACCGATCCTGCTTTTGTGCAGCCAAGTCAAGGATCAACCAGGTTTTGTGGAAAATCCGGGTATAAACCCCTGAACTCAGGTGTTTGCTTATTCCGTAGCTCCGAACAGAAATAAACTGAACTGAGCTTTGATGTCACTTCATTTTATCATCACATGTAACCTGCTACTCAGCCTCTATGGTTCATGTTCCTCTTTAATCCTCCTTACGTCATATTGCTATGAGCAACACGTGCTTCATCCATCGCTCCCCTTTCAATCATTGTGATAATATATGGACTTAAAATTAACATTTTACTGTTTAGATTTTTCATTGTTACCATTTTAGCTTCTCCCTAATACTATTGACAAGGTTTCTTTCTCTTTCACTTCCATATTTTACTTTTTATGGATAAAGGCAGAGGTCACCTTACCTGCCACCCATCCTGTGGGCTGAGGGGGGAGGTGGGGCTTATCATGCTGGAGGAGGACACCGAGGAGGAAGGGGTGCGGTGCGGAGGTGAGGGCGCCGGCTCTGAGGGTGGAGGAGGTGGAGAGACCGGGCTGGAGACGGAGATCTGAGGGACAGAGGTTTTCTTCAGGCTGGAGACGTTAGCGTAGATGGCAGCGTTTGGACCTGGACAGCTGTGGCTCTACAGACACAAAATGCAGAGTCCGTTTGCTTCAGTTAACACTGTGGTGCTGGTTTGGCGATTCTCTCGTCAACACTCTACAGGAGGTTGGAAGCCTACAGGTCTCACTGCTCAGCCTGGATTCAGCTCTTAATGTTGCTTCAGACTGAGGTGAGGTCCCTGCTGTGACCCGAGGGACAACGGTCAGGTCTTACTGGGTCCAGCGTGTGTCGGGCCCTGAGGAGGAAACGCTGACCCAGTGGATCAGTTTACGTGACTCAACGCGCTGCCTGACGCAGCAGGTTAATCACAGGTCAAACCCTCAACACGATGATGTGGTTTCATCTGGACTCTAATGCCTACGTGCCTCTGAGCTCGGTCTCCACTGGATGTTCTGTCCTCAACCTCGTCGGCCATTAAAAGGTTTTCCTCTTTGGTCAAAACATCTGGTGGACTGAGACGTTTTCCCTGTGTTTGGGTGGAGCCAGCTGTGTTTAGTTAACACACGCTCAGCCTGAAACGGCTTCACCCGCCTGAGGCTGAGAAGCGATTCTATGCTTCTATGCTTCAGCTGAGTAAAAGCCTGTGTTTATTCAACCTTTGAGTCTCTCTGTGCAAAAAGTTCATTGCAAAGTCTTTAACCTGAAGATCTGCTTAAATAAACAGCTTTTTCTTCAAGTCTGTTGGATGTGTGTGTTTACTACAAACACACCTTTGCTGTTCTGAAAACCCTAACTACTGCTACTTGTTACACCGATTCTAGTGGAACTTCAGCTTCTATCTAGCGCGGAAAGTAGGAAACGCCAAAACATCAGCTCATTCAATCGGCAGCGTTTGAGTGAGCGGTTGAACACTGGGAGATTGGACCACTGTTAGAGGTCAGAGGTCAAACTCAGCCCTAACACATTGGCTTTACATTAACCTGAACTCGTGTCGTCTCTCGTCCACTGACCTCAGACCAGACTCAACCACTGGGCGTCCTCTTTCTAAATGTCTACCTGCAGTTTGGGCAACACATTAAAGACTCGTTTGTTTCTTTGCCTGACATAATTTCAGGTGTTTTGATGTTTTAAATGTCACATCAATGTGCAGAGCATGTTTAGGAGGTAATGATCTTTCACAAAGCTGCTGACCAGGAATGTAGGATGTGTGAACTTACCCATGATGCCTCTCTGCTTGTCTCAGTATTTCAGTACAATCGGTGTGTAAGTTAGAGTAAAAGGTAGAAAGTTTCCAGTCCGGCCGTCGCTGCAGGTGTGTCCTGCTGTCAGTCTGCAGATCTCAGCAGGCTGTAGCCCCGCCCCCTCCTTACTGATCCCAGTCTGACACCTCAGCCTTGTGAGCCAGGATCCAATAAACCCAGTCAAAGATTCCTTAAGCCCATTCAAGGACCAACAAAACATCAAAGAATTCCTCCTCCGTCTCCTCATCACCACCATCTTCTTCATGAACTCTAGGCATCTGCGTCTTTGACCTTCTTGACTTTACATAAAACTTACTTTTACTGAGCTTCTCACTGCAAAACATTTTCAAGGACTCCTGGAAACTCTGGACTCTCCTACAACCTGCTTCCTTGAAGAGGATCTTATGTATTTTTTATGTTTGTTCATTATTAATAATGAAGACAAACTAATGAGCAGAGACGTTTTGATATGGCCAGACTACAGAAAACAGACCTGACCTGGGAGCAAAGAAGACGGACGATGATTTCAAAACCACGAACACCTACAGCCTTAACACCAATGCAGCCGAACAACGAGTCCTGGAGGAAACTGAGAGTCCCAGGCCAAAATATTCAAGGACACAAGTGAAGTCCAGCCACATCAGCACGAACCAAATGCAACATTAAGCCAAAGGCTCTAACCTTCATACACTGCGTATAAACTCTGATTGAATTCATTCTTCTTCTTGTAGGAAATGGTTTGTTGTTATGTAAGAAGCTGAAACTTCATCTTTTACACTTTTGCAACTAGTTTAAACAGCACAAGTGAAAACGTTCAGCGGGGATCAGTCACAGTGCTGTTTTTCTGTCATGTGAGACAGGGTTCAGGCTCAGTTACAAACCAGTCAGACCAGTTCCCTCCATCTCAGGTGTCAGCTGGCTGTGGAGGCGCTTCCTGTCTCGTCCTGCAGACGTCGCTGCTGCATTTCTATGTCACGGTTTCCTATCTGACCCTGAATGCATCCTGCAGGCTGTGACATCACTACATCCTCCTGGCCTCATCACATCCTGCTGTGACATCACCACACAGGGAGGGGAAGTCCTCCAACCCCCCCTCCCTCTGCTACGAGGAGAGAAACTAAATACGAACATGAAAATGTGTCACACGGTCAAAGGGAAGTTTCTACTGTGCTGGAACATAAGATCCAGGATCAGTTTACTGCTCTCCTCAAGGTCAAAGGTTCTCTCTACTCTGATCACAATAAAGAGAGGAAGCAGCCTTTTCTCCTCTGAGCTTCCTGTATCGAGTCTGCAGGAAATGACAAGCTGCAGAAGGCTTTTATTTTATAAAAAGACCTGGAGCCACACTGAATCAAACCCCAGAACCCTAAATAACTCAGTCAACAGAGATTAAACCTTCATCATCAATGACGATGTCAACCTATGATGACACACATTCACATCTCTACACACCTCACAGTAATTAGAGAAAAAACAACCCAGACAAGTATAAAAAAAGCCTACAATCGGTTCAGTAGAGTTAGTTCAGCCTCATTCATGTTCTGGTCCACACAGCGACTCAGCTGCTGCTGAGGAGGTTTCACATGCAGACCTGAATAGGTGTAAGGTGTCTTACCTTTGTGGGGGGCGGTGCAGGTGGTGCTCCTGGACCCAATCCTCTTCCAGTCAGAGCATCCAGGTCCAGGTTCAGGTCCTGAATGGACTCGTAGATGTGGTTTGAATCTTCATCTTTCAGGGAATCATCCTCTTTATCACTTTCCTCCATGCTCATCTCGTCCTCCAGCAACTCCTCCTCCTCCGGGCCAACAGGAGACTTGTTCTCATGGCAACCATTGGATGCTGAGGACGTGTTGTGAGTCTCCACATTAACACTTGAAACCACAGGGACCACAGGGGTTGATGGTCCTACAGCAGCTGGAATTAGAGGAGCTGCAAGAGTCAGAGGCACCACTGGTTCCACGGGAGCTGCAGGGGCCACTGGTATTAAGGGGGCCACTGGCGTTACCACTGGAATGGGCTGGGTCTGAGACCGGGCCAGGGAAGGCGGGTCAGAAGGACTCACATTGGGACGACGAGGTTTCCCAGAGTCCTTGCCATTGTCCAGGGCACCGGGCAGATTGGCCTGCTTTTTGCTTAGCCCACCTTCAGCCATGTTTGCAGTCCTGCACGTTATTGTGGTCCCGGTCTCTGTAGAACCAGCAGGAGAGTTGCCGGGGTGCCATGGTGCAGGCAGAACCAGATGGGACAGGTCATGAAAGTCTAGAGGGACACCAAACGTTGACATACGGTTCTCAGTCTTGCGGTGCCCATCTGGTCTAAGCCGTATTGTCATCTCATCCCCTGCTTTGGTCCTAGTTCCACTGGGCTCCTCCAGAGTCTTTGGAACAGGGACTGGGACTGGAACAGGCGCAGCCAGTGAAACCAGTACTGGTTCAGTATTGGGTGGGTCAGCAAAGTCCAGGGGCAAGGGTAAGTCCGTGGGCAGCTCCTTTACGTATTTGGCTGGGATGTAGAACGGCTTAGAACGGTGATCGCTCTGGACCTGCCACCAGTGGTTGTTGGTCTTAGCCAGCAGGACATATCGCTCATTAGGTTTAATAGAGACCAGTGTTCCGTCCCGATCTTTGTACTCGTACTCAAACTCTACCAGAACCAGGCCCAGGCCTATAAATTGAGTGTCAGAGCAGCGTTAGTAAGGAGTTTGCGTTAACAATGACATTGCTGGATAACTACTACTGCTATAGTGCTTAGCAGTCAGGTGCCAACACTGGCAACGCTTCCTTACTATCATTAGTGTGAGTGACGTGTCGTGTGGAACTCATCAGATTCCTGAAGGCAGGTACATAAAGACGCCAGCAATACAGGCCTGTAAGTTCCCCCAAGTATTGATCGACACGGCCTCACAGTTAAAGTCACTTCTTCGTTAATAGTAACAGTTAATTGAATTGACAACAGCTACATGAACGTCTGTATCTGCATCTGTATGTTGCATCTAAATGATTTGACATATGATCAAAAATTATTTCCTCCTGTTGGACTGATGTCCAGACAACATAGACATGTGAATGATGCAACAATAAAAAGCATATGATAACAGTTCATTCAGGATCATTGCAACGCTTTTTAATAGCATTCGTGTGCAGCTGCCCCATTACAGCAACAACTCACCTCCACCGAGCAGGGACGAGGTCTTGGCCATGGTGAGGACCCTGGGCTGCTCGGGCCCACCCCTCCAGTAGATGAGCAGGTGACGCTGAAGGTCAGAGGTCACACCAGATCATCAGCTCACTGAGAGTGAACACAGGTCAAATCAGACTGGGCTCAGCCACTGCTGCTGGAAAGCATCATTCTGTGCACTTTGATCGGACAGAACCTACATGAGCGTTTGCACTCGTTCACAGTAATCGCAGAACAACAGCGAGTGCAGCTACTGAGACAAACAGACGGAGCAACGACAATTACGCGTGTCGTGTCAGAACAAGTCCCATCAGATCTGGACTCGCTTTATTTCCTCTCCTGCTCCACACGACCATGTCTGTAAACGCTGCAGATTGAGTCTGGAAATATCCCAGGAAACCCAGAACCTGTGTTACAGCAGATTCTGTCAGGTTCCAGTTGTGTAGAACTCAGCCTTTGAGTGAAACGGCTGTAACACAGAGCTTCTTCCAGGGAAGGGAGGCAGGTTGGAACATGATCGCGTTACACCTGAAAACCACACCCTCGTCTGCTTCTGGCCCTTTTCAGTGTCGCCACCTTGTGGTTTGGAGACTGGGTCAGAATCTTTACCTTCACATTAACTCAGAGCCGATAATTGTACCGGACATCCACTGATCAGCTCACAACGTTCCCTTCACGCTGGATGTTGCGAAACATTTCCTCAGGTCTGAACTGGTACCAGTACCTTCAAGTGTACAGGCTCAGGGAAGCGGTTCTGTTAATGCCTGGCATCTGCTGCGTCGCACAGTGGTCACACCTGCCACTGTCAGCAGCTTATTCACTAACGTCACTGCTCTGTTCACACACAAATTCTGTCTTTGTCCCACTTTCCTCTGTTCCTGCTGCAGCGTAACCCTCAGGATGAATGAATTCACTGGGTAACATTCGCTGTTAGACGAGTAGCTACAGGCTTTTAATGGGAGAAGTGATACTGGTTGTTGTGACTGTGGGCCTGGTTCTCTGGTAAAGTGAAGTCAGGACTAGAAAAACCTCATTATTACTGGTAGGAACAATAGAAGGAGCTGGTCTCAGGCCGGTTCTGTTTATACAGGGAAGTGTCACCTCTTCCTGTGGACATTAACTCCGCCTCACAGCCAGCGTAGATCCCACCCCCACAGCTACGTCACGCGACGTTTCCTGCCTTTGTGCAGGAACAATCCGTCTGATCACTCAGACCCAAAGTCAGCGCCTCTGGTTCCCCTACACAAACACAACACCATCGTCTAACCTACTAACTTCTGCTACAAACTCTCTGGTCGCCGCTACCAGAGACCTGCTCCAGGAACCAGGTCTAACAACCTCTGGACATAACCTCAGTCTTTAGCTTCATCTGAGGAACGAAACGTTTCTCCATCATGCTAAATGTGTTTTTAAAGGCAGACCCCGTTTAACCTGTGTTAGTTTAGGGCTCATACACTGAAAGTGACTAAACCTGCTTTAAGGCAACCGCAGGTATGAACTGCAGCTGTAGATGATCCTGTGGGAGACGTGGTTAAATATTTATTACTCATCAGCAGATACGTTGCTCGGGTGAAGGTTCAGGTGGGAAGAGCGACCCCCACCTCGCTCTGGTTGACACACCCACAACCCCAGGCCGGTGTGATACGCGTTGCTGTAGCTGCTAGGACCCTTTAACATTAACCCTGGGGTTCGAGGAGGCTCATAAACCTAAACCTGGCGTGAACCGCGGCCAACAACAGTCCTCAAAACACGAAGCTACAGTAACGTGCACACACCCTGCGACCGCACGACGAAAGTTTGTGAAAAAATAAACTCTGCTGTCAATCATCAAACCAAGGTCATGGGTTTGTGGCAGGACACGCCCCAGCAACCAATCAGATGCCAGGAAGATCGTAAAGACAAATTCCAGTGGGAAACATTGGTGGGTGAGGAGCCAACTTCAAAATCATGTGGCGGCACAAACTGCAGCTTGTGACATCACACACCGAACGGCCAATCACAGCTGAGATGACTCAACCTTTAGCCTGTGTGAGAGCAGTCAGAGTCAAGTCTACTCACAAACACACAGAAATAACTGCATTTAAATCATAAAACCATCAGCTGATCCCACCTCCGCAGGGCTTGGAAAACCAAACAGACTCAGGAATGTGGGGAGAGTCTGTGATTATCCGACTCGTCATTGACTGGGATCATGAAGAATAATGAATTTTACATGTACAGCACAGAAATCCAGCTCATTCAAATCGTTCAGCTCAATTCCAGGGACCCACACATAGCCGCTTCATTCCACATCACTCCATCGAATGACCTTCTACTGCTTCAGTCCTGCACACTGCTCTGGAGCCTCTTCCATCTCTTTGAAGGCCTGTAAAATCTTCAAGGACCTGGGTCTGGTCTCCCCACAAGCCTCCTCTCCTCTGTGTAGATCATACCAGCACAACATCCTCTATAAGCTCCAGAAGCCTGAACGGTTCTCCAACCAGCTCCCCTCAAGGACCCTCCTGTAAAATGGACCTTGGCTCAGAACCGTGGCTCAGAAGTCTCATTCCAAGCATTCACAGCACTTTTAAGGAGAGTTATCAGCCATGGTTTAAATGATAAATCGTACGTCATTTGGACAGAGATGTCACAGTTAGATGATGTCAGCTCCTCCGTTACTGCAACACGTGTACGTGTGATGTGCGTGAATGTTCTGCTAAAGTGAACCCAGCATTTGATCCCATCCACAGTTTTAAGGGTTAGACGCTAAGAATAAAAGCCAGTTCAGGGTCTTTTGCCGGGGTCGTGTTGCTGGACGAGGAGAAGTTCATACTCAGCCGATTCCAGAACTTGCTCGCTCACTGCTTATTTACAGTTTGTGGATTACTGACGGATTCAACTTTTTAACACCACTGTGAACTTGTCCCAACTACACCAGCTTAACTCAGCTGCTCGTTCTTATCTTCACTTGGCAAACTTGCAACAGAAAAAAACCAGGATGAGTTTAGAACAAGCCAGGATGTTTCCCTGATCCTGTCTGAGTTCTGCTTTTGTACATCACCCCAAGTATAAAGCCAAGGCTTTAATTTGATGCAACACATCTTTGGATTATTTTATTACGTTAATTTAAGTTTACGCGTGTGAAACGTGTTGAACTGTGCAGCACAGTACATGTCCACAGATTAACTAATTACATTTTTGATTTCTGTGTACATATGTATGTAGCACTATTCTACTGCCGGAGACCTTTCAGATTATTCGTTATTGACTAAATGCACAAAAAGCAGTGTTTTGCTCTGAATGTTCTAAATGTTGTGTGTTCAAAAGAAAAACACTCCTGCTAATTAAACACAACAAAGGTAAAACACACTCTCACCCTCATTCTTGGCATTTTGTAAAACCTCCATTGTTCACGTCTGTGCAGTCACGGCCCAGATTGTGTCAAAGCCAGCGACACACTGGAGCCAACAACTCACCAAACAACAACCTGAACCCAGAAGTGAAGTTTTAAATCACAGTCTCTAATGTCACACGACAGCACACTTTTAAAACCGAGTCCAAAGTTCAAACCCATAAAACACAAACACAAAGCAAAATCACAAAAAACGCCGAACATGAATAAAAATGAATTTGAAAACAGACAGACAGAGACTCAGTAGATGGATAAAGAGACAAACAGAGACGCTCAGTAGACAGAGGAGTTTTACCTGCAGTTAGAGTCTGACCCAACCATCCTGTTCGTGGGTGTTTTCTCTTCTGTCCAAATCACAGAAACAGGTTCTGCCTCTGGCCCCACCTCTCTCTCCATGTCCCAGCTTGTCTCCCCCTCTCCTCACGCCTCCCACTGCCAGATTACATCCTGTTTAACAGAACAAGGCTCAGTGACGCCCCTGGCTGCTGTGGTGCATCACTACAGCCCATAAAACACATCAGTGAACCGTATACGATAAAAGAACAAGCTCTGTGGCTCACCGGCTCTTTCTTTCTCTGCCTTCTGTAATGTTGGAACGAAACGTCACTTGCTAAACATGAATTAAAATACAAACAAGGTTTAAATTTTCTCCTAACTACAAAACTATACATACGTCACAGTATCTTCTGTTACATCAGATAATGTGGGAGTTAGCTTCTGTTATATCAGATAATGTGGGAGTTAGCTTCTGTTACATTAGATAATGTGGGAGTTAGCTTCTGTTATATCAGATAATGTGGGAGTTAGCTTCTGTTACATTAGATAATGCGGGAGTTAGCTTCTGTTATATCAGATAATGTGGGAGTTAGCTTCTGTTACATTAGATAATGCGGGAGTTAGCTTCTGTTACATTAGATAATGTGGGAGTTAGCTTCTGTTACATCAGATAATGTGGGAGTTAGCTTCTGTTACATTAGATAATGTGGGAGTTAGCTTCTGTTACATCAGATAATGCGGGAGTTAGCTTCTGTTACATCAGATAATGCGGGAGTTAGCTTCTGTTACATTAGATAATGTGGGAGTTAGCTTCTGTTATATCAGATAATGCGGGAGTTAGCTTCTGTTACATCAGATAATGTGGGAGTTAGCTTTTGTTACATTAGATAATGCGGGAGTTAGCTTCTGTTACATCAGATAATGCGGGAGTTAGCTTCTGTTACATCAGATAATGCGGGAGTTAGCTTCTGTTACATCAGATAATGCGGGAGTTAGCTTCTGTTACATCAGATAATGCGGGAGTTAGCTTGTGTTACATCAGATAATGTGGGAGTTAGCTTCTGTTACATCAGATAATGCGGGAGTTAGCTTCTGTTACATTAGATAATGTGGGAGTTAGCTTCTGTTACATTAGATAATGTGGGAGTTAGCTTTTGTTACATTAGATAATGTGGGAGTTAGCTTCTGTTACATCAGATAACGCGGGAGTTAGCTTCTGTTATATCAGATAATGCGGGAGTTAGCTTCTGTTACATCAGATAATGTGGGAGTTAGCTTCTGTTATATCAGATAATGCTGGAGTTAGCTTCTGTTATATCAGATAATGCGGGAGTTAGCTTCTGTTACATTAGATAATGCGGGAGTCAGCTTCTGTTATATCAGATAATGCGGGAGTTAGCTTCTGTTATATCAGATAACGCGGGAGTTAGCTTCTGTTACATTAGATAATGCGGGAGTTAGCTTTTGTTATATCAGATAATGCTGGAGTTAGCTTCTGTTATATCAGATAATGCGGGAGTTAGCTTCTGTTACATTAGATAATGCGGGAGTCAGCTTCTGTTATATCAGATAATGCGGGAGTTAGCTTCTGTTATATCAGATAATGCGGGAGTTAGCTTCTGTTACATCAGATAATGCGGGAGTTAGCTTCTGTTACATCAGATAATGCGGGAGTTAGCTTCTGTTACATTAGATAATGCGGGAGTTAGCTTCTATTATATCAGATAATGCGGGAGTTAGCTTCTGTTACATTAGATAATGCGGGAGTTAGCTTCTGTTACATTAGATAATGCGGGAGTTAGCTTCTGTTACATCAGATAATGCGGGAGTTAGCTTCTGTTACATCAGATAATGCGGGAGTTAGCTTCTGTTACATCAGATAATGCGGGAGTTAGCTTCTGTTACATTAGATAATGCGGGAGTTAGCTTCTGTTATATCAGATAATGCGGGAGTTAGCTTCTGTTATATCAGATAATGCGGGAGTTAGCTTCTATTATATCAGATAATGCGGGAGTTAGCTTCTGTTACATTAGATAATGCGGGAGTTAGCTTCTGTTATATCAGATAATGTGGGAGTTAGCTTCTGTTACATTAGATAATGCGGGAGTTAGCTTCTGTTATATCAGATAATGCGGGAGTTAGCTTCTGTTACATTAGATAATGCGGGAGTTAGCTTCTGTTATATCAGATAATGCGGGAGTTAGCTTCTGTTCACAGTCTCACAGTACAATTGGTTCAAAACTGCAGAAGAGCCTGTAAACTGTTTATTTAGTTTAGCTGCGCCTTTACCTTCGCGTGTGTTCGACCACATTCTGATTAATGATCCCAGTGACTGTCAGCCAATAGGAGAGTGGGCGGTGCTATGACGTAATAGCAAACCTTGACCAGTGAATGTCTTTCATTAGCCAATTAGAAAATAATCATTTATTGGGCTTCTCACAGGCAGAAACGGCTTCAGTGGAGGCCAATAACTGATTTAAATGTTAAATGTTGCAACTCGCCATTTTTATGTGAATTACACTTTTGCTATAATTGATGTTTTGTATAAATCAGACGCGTCACCAGCTTATTATGGAGACATGTGAAGCGGTGAAAAGGGAAATATTATTCCGGTTCTGTCCTGGCTCCACTGGACTCTGGAGGAGGATGTTGGCCAAGCTGACGTCCATCATGGACATCACTGCATCAGACAGTGGAGACTCCCACTGTTAGACTGAACACCCAGCAGTCCAACAGCCACCGTGCAGAACATCTGCTGTAGTTTATTGCACATTAATGTACAGAATCTTGTATTGTAAATTCTTTGCACACGCTGCACTTTCACGCTTTTGCACCTCACCAATTGTTTGTAGCGGTGGGGTCAATAAAGACAGATCTCACTTTAGATTCCCCTCTGACCCTGATTGTCAGCCATCGTGACCATGGCACAAACATCTTCTATGGTTCCAGCTCCTCGGTGTCCAGCTGAACTAAATGACTACACCTCCCTGGGAGTTTCACTTTGACACGAGTGGGTTCAACACCATCCAGCCAAGAATTCCTAGAGTCTAAGGGACGATAACTGGACAGAGAGGCCACAGTTTGTCAGGCTGGGGCTGCACCTCCAATCCAGAACACAACAGTGTGCGACTCTTGACTTGTTCCACATTCCGAAGTATTTTGATGATGCTGTGAATGTTGCATGTATCATAAAGGGCTGGAAGAGGAGATCAGAGGCCTGATGACACCCAGAGCATCCCCACACTGGACTGGGCCTGAATAAAGTTCATCTTCAGGGTTTGCTGGGGTTTGTGGTCACAGACTGACATCTGCTGGTGGTTCCGAGAAACTGCAGTTCAAGTTTTGGATGAAAACAAGACCAGCAGGAAAAGGGTTCACTGACTTATTGTTGGCTTCATTATTGTTTATTGTCTTTCTGAGAACACCCATCACACACGAGTTAAATCTGTGAGTTTCCTGTTAAGTACGTGAGGTGATGAAGTTTCTGTCCCTGGTTGTGTTAAAGCAGCAGAGTCGAATCCACGTCAGAGTCCAGATTCTGGTTCTGAATCGTCCTGATTCAAATTTGGGCTGTAGATGTTCTTCGTCCTAGAGCGGATGCCTCCAGACTCCTGCTTCTTATTGTCTCTGTTCCGCTAGAACTGATGTACCAACAGAACCCGCTCGGTTCCAGCTGCTGAAAATCACACGTTTGTGTCAACACGAGGAAGTGGTCACGTGCTGCAGCCTGCGTTCGCGTGTTCTCACAGTCAAACTGGGTCTGACTGGGTCGCGGTGGTTCAGACACAGCTGACGCTCGTGTTCGTCTGCGGTTCCGCTCAGTCACCAGCAGGTGGCGACAGAGCTTCGAGTCGCTGGACTCGGGTCTTTGTCTTGTATCGGGCTGTTGGAGGGTTTCTGCCGGGAGCTGGTTCGGTTCAGACGCTGCTGCTCGGACTAGATGACACGTTTATTCCAACGTTGTGCTGTTGATTTGAAATACGGACGACACGAGAAAAGACACGAAACCTCGATTATAGCTCACGTGATTGGATGAACGTGTTCATGTGACATTTAAACGAGCGTAAAGCTCGAATAGAACTTGACTTCCGGTGACAGCTGAACCGTCTCAACCCCATCATCAGCAGAAGGCTGCGTCCAGGGGCAGGTCCGGTCCAATAGCTCCTGAATTAACCGTGGTTCTGATAGAAGGAGTCAGACACACGTAGGTCACAGACTTTATTGTGTTTTTACAGTGACTAACACAAGGCAGACGGTTCTGCTTCATTTCATAATAACTGCCCCCTTAGCTCAAGGCCAGGATCCGGGTTTCTTCCGGTCCAATCGAGGCCTCAACTAAAAACGACTTCCATCCCTGTGTTGTCCGCAGCGCAGGCGTACTGCTGCTCCAGGTAACCTCGGTGCCGTGTCAGTTCTCCGGTCGGATCTCTGAGACAAGCTGCCAGATGGACGGTGGCTTTGAATCGGGACGAGAGCAGAACCAGAGACAGGGCCAGGGTCACCACAGGGAGCGGGACACTGACGCCGCTTTGTCCTGGGCGGATGAAGGGGATGAGGATGCGGTTCCTGCCTAGCGACCCGTGTAGCTTCGTGAGGCGCTTCAGGCGTTTCCACGCACCGTCCTCTGGTTCTAAAGGACTGAGCGTGATGGTGGGGATCCTCCATCCTCCAGCTTCCTTCAGTGAGTTCCAGCGGTTCGGCAGGTTGGTGGGTCGATGCTGTCCGTCAGGAACTGGACACCGGCCTTTGTCCCTGCAGTAAAACACCCTGTGCTGAGGTCGAATTCTTCCTGTAGCGACGCCGTATGTGACATCGGTGACAGTGACACAGTTCCAGGGAGCGTACAGAACCACGTCCCTGACGGTGGGCAGAGGCGTCAGGCAGCCGGCAGGGACCAGAGGGAGTCCGATTGATCCGTGGGCCCAAAAGGTGACGTCAACACAGGCGCTGTGGTTCTTCTTCTCCTCCTCATCAAAGTGTGTTTTCAGGAAATCAACCATGTCCACCAGTCTGGAGAAAGAGTCGGCCTCTGCGTTCTCCCTCAGCCACTGACGGACGGTTCCACATGGACAGTTTTCTGTTGCTGTCTGTATTAATGAGGCTCTTTGGTCCAGACTCCTTTGGCTGCTTTCACCAATGTTCAGCCTTTGAAAGGCCGTTTTGTTAGAAGGACTAAAAGAGTAAGAATCATGATTAACTGATGTCAGTGTTTCAAACTGATGTGTCTACGTGTGTGTCTAGTTGTTCAGACCCACAGAATTTCCTCAAGGCCCTCAGTGTCGTCCTTTACAGCAGCCATAACCTCAGCGGAACCAGGCTTCAGGTGGAATCAGGTCCAGGCCTCCTTCCTCCAACACGACAAACAACAAAACATCACAGTTAGAACCAACTTAAAACAACGTTTATCTGATGATGCTGTTGTCAGATTTAAGGAGATGATTCATCATCTTTTTCCATCAGCTCCTTCTGCTCCAACAGAACCTTGCTTCTCAGAGCTGGTCTACTGGTGGTTCTAGAGTTTCTACCTGTAGAACGGGAGGCAGAGCCTTTAGCTCCAAGCTCCTCTATGTGGAACCAGCTTCCAGTTCAGGTTCTAGCAGCAGACGCCCTCTCTGCTCTAAAACTAGGCTGAAACCTTCCTTTGACAAAGCTGATGGTTCCAGATGGTTCTGGTTCCTCTGATCCATCTCTTAGTTCAGCTGCTCCAGGCTTAGATGCTGGAACCTCCTTCATTCACTGAGCTCCTCTGGTTTTCTATCTATTCCATCCACTAACATGCCTCCATGTCCACATGTGACTAACTTTGCCTCTATTCTCATCTCCAGGTATCGTCAGACTCAGAGTCGTGTGTCTCAGTGTTCAGCTGCTGGTCCAACCATCCTGCCTGAGTCTCTATCCCTTCACTCCAACCGGTCAAGGCAGATGTTCTCCCACTGATCCTGGGTCTGCTGGAGGTTTCTTCCTCTATAGAGTTTTTCCACTGTTGCTATTAAAATGTACAATTTATTGACTGGCTCCAATTCAAAGCTGCTCAATGTGGGATCTGTTGGGTTTAGCTGTGTCAGATCTTAAACCTTGTTTGCAAAGTGCCTGGAGATAACTGATGTTGTGAATTGGCGCTAAATAAATAAAGTTGAATTGGTGGAGGAGGAGTCAGAGCAGGTACTGACTCCGCCCCCTTCCTCTGTCACTAAGTTTATTCTTCACAGGTGAAGAACTTAGTGACCAACCTGGCAGATAAATGTGGGGTCTCCAGCCAACGTTTCGTGGATGACGAGAAGCTTTCAGCACAGTTTTCTTGCATCCACGCTTGGTTTTTTAGATTCCAGTCGTGGGACAGTGAAGCAGCTTCACACGGTTTCAAATAAAGATGATTCCTTCCTTTAGATGAAACTAAACTTTGACCAAATTCCTAATTCAATGTGTTTGACCTCGGCAGAAAAAATACAATACTGGGCTGACGAACACAAACACATCATGGAACAGCAAACAACAATCAAGTATCCATCAGCTGACGCACGGTCCAACCCAGAACTCGAACCCGGGCCAACACCTACGGCCTCATACACTGAAAGGAAAGCTAATCGGTGTCTCTCACCTCCTTCAGATCAGCACAGGTCAGTTTGTCCGTGTTCACACAGGAGCCTCCGGTTCATTACTGTGACACGCCGACACGGACTGAGCGGAACCAGGAAGCTCCACTGATCACAAACATCTGGGTGAACAGGTCCTGGTATGTGAACCTGACTTTCTGGTTCCAAGGGACCGACCCCAACCTGAGGCGTGTCGGAGGAGAGACGTCGCGTGGTTCTGAGAAGCACCAACGGCCCAGACGCTGGGCCCAGATGGACCACGGGGCTGATCGTCAGCACACAAGCCTGTTCAGCTGGACGAAAGAGAAATCATCATCACGGGTGTTTGCCAGGAGGCACATGGACCATTACGGTGCCTTCAGCGAGTGTGAGCTTCATCACCAGCTACCTGGGACGGGCCTGGGTTTTATCTGGGTGGTGCTTGTTTTTATCACACACCCTTTGGTCTCCGGGTGCCTTTTCCTCCGTCCTCTCCCCCTCTCCCTCACATCTACTCCCTCCCCCTCGACCTCCTCCTCCTCCTCAGTCTGTCTCAGCTGCCTCACATGGAGGCTGCAGTATTCTGCTGAGTAGCAGTGAGCCAGCGTTCGGTCCCGAAGAGGGAACTACAGCGCCCACAATCCTCGTGCTGAGCCCAGACGCTCGCCTGGCCTGGAGCGGAGCCCCGTGGAACCCTGGGAGTCGCGGTCCTCACTCACCGGCCGGAGGCTGAGGCTGAGACAGAGGCAGACGGAGGCTGACGTGTCATGACAAGCATCAGAGGCAGAGAAAGGTGAGTTTATCCCTTTGTGTTGTTTGCGTCTCTGTCTCTGCTCTCGTCTTTCTCGTCATCACATCTCTCCATCTCGCTCTCATCCCTGCTTTAATCTGTTTTTCATCCTCCATCTTCTCTTGTCTTTCCTTGTGTCTGACGCTGCGTTTTCCTGCTGGAGCTTCAGTCTCTGGGGAACGAACTGAGCTGGTGTCATTAGGCGAGTGTGTGTCTGCCTCCACCCAGTCTGTGGAGCACATCACTTAGAGGACCAGAAACACAGCGTAGACAGAGAAATGCAGCACAAACACCATGACATCACAGGAAGTAACGCTGCAGACAAGGGGAACGAGCAGAAGAGTCACATGACCAGACTCAACATGAAGAACACGTGACGACAGGCTGCAGGTGGCGTGTTGTGCTTTCGGAGCAGATGGCCTCCGTCACGCGTCTCTTCTGCGGTTTCTGTTTCGCTGATTTTAAACAGGATCACGTTTTTCTGAGCTAATCTCATTCAAGCAGTGAAAGAAACTTTTGAATGTGTGAACTAAAACTAAAGAACTAAAGTTCGTCCTGTGAACTGATAACGACCAAACCCACCAGGTCCTGGCCCGTGTGAAGCGGGTCAGCGGGAGCAGCTGGGAACGTCAGTGCTCCTTCCTCTACGCTAAACTGAACGTAACACACGGAGCAAACATCAAATGAACAATCTCTCTGATGAAACCGTTTTCAACGCAGCACCAGTAGCTGAAGCATCATCAGTACCATCAACACGCGAGTAAATAAACCCCTGTGTTAATCTGAAACAGGCTTCAGGGTCTAATTGGATTAACTGACTGAATATCAACCAGATTGTCCCTGAATAGATCACATTGGACCAAAACCTCTGGTTTTTCTGTGGATGTTCTTTTGCTTCATGGATCCTTCCCTGTGTTAATCACTGGTTTGTGTCTCTGCAGTAACTGAAGAAACATGTCGAGCCTGGACGATACCGACAACGTGTTCGGTGAGTGAATCCTCAGAACCTGTGAATGGGTCTAAGAGTAACATAGAAAAGCTGAAGCTGAAAAGTGAACTTTACATAAATGATGAAATATTAGCGCTTCAGGACACAACACAGGCAAAGTAACGGCGTGAGTGTCGGCAGCAGATTCTACTGAGAAGCACCAGGACACTTGGGGCGAGAGGAAACGACTCCATGCCATACAGAGAACAGTATGTTAATGCTGAGGCACGTCAGAGGTCAGAGGTCACCAGAAGCCAGGACCAATCAACAGCTGACCTGCTCCACCCTTCCTCCACGTCCTCACCCTCCTCTTGGTCTTCCTCCCTTTTTACAGTCGGTGCTTCAGATTCAGACCTTTGACACAGACGGAAAGAAATCAGTGACAGGAAGTTAAAGCGCTTCTTTAAGACGAGTCAGGTTCCATCTTCCTCCACTTCTTAATAATGTCTTATATGTTTCCTTCCTCCCCCGCCTCTCTCTCTCCGTGGTTAATGCCTCCTTCTTCTCGTGTCCTCCATCTCCTCCCATTCTTCGGGGAAATAAATTGTGGGGGGAGGAGAGAGCTGACGCTTCGACAACAAACAGCAGCTCTGTAATATGAACAATAGCAACGGTAGATTCAGAAATAAGAAAAGTTGTTCATGTGCTTATTACTATAAACACTCAGAGTCAGTCAGTTTATATTCATCACATGCTGCTTCCTTCACGGCCCCAGTTCAAACGCAGCCTGTTTTGTTTATTAGTCGTTTCTCAGGTCATGAGTATAAAACAAGTTTTAATAAATATAAACGTTTGGTTCATGTTTGTGTTTAGGTAAAGATGAAAAATAGACTAATAACATCAAGTGTAACATCATGTTAACATGTTAGTAGTCATGGTTTGAGCAGCATCTAGTGGCCAGTAGAGAAACTGCACAACTCAGCTTCATATGTCCATTATCTGGTGGAGCTCGTCCCAGCTGGCGTTGAGGCAGGGTTCACCTGGACAGGTGCATCACAGGGTCGCCTCCGATGGGAACAGTCATCCATCCATTAACTGTGGGATCTCAGGATGTTAAGGGATAAAGACTTTGTTCTTGAGTCTTTGATTCTCTTTCAGACCTGAACGAGGCCATTCCAGAGACTGAGCTGCTGGATAACAGCATCCAGAAGGGCAGAGCCCAACTGTCCGTCAAAGCCCGGCGGCACCGGCCCTCCAGGTCTCGTTACCGTGACAGCGTGAGCTCCACGGAGGGAGACGACAGCCTCGACAGGAAGGTGGGGGTTTACTTCAGATCATGCTCACGGGCGGAAGGGGGCAGGTTGGTTCCCATCAGTCTGTGTGTGTGCTTTCAGGACAGTATAACACAATCCACCCGCTCCCCTCTACACTTGGCCATGCGAGGTTCCTCCCCTTCCCCTGAATCGTTGCTGTCAGGTCGAAGTCCTGGATTCACCTTTGACACATCACTGGTGAGACCAGTCAGAGATCCATGCCAGCTTTAACGTCGCCACAACACAGATTGGAAAAACATGGAATTTGAATCCTCAGGTACGACGCTCTCCAGAGGATGGAGGCACATCATTGGCCTCTTCCCCACGCGGGCGGTACCACCAGCTGACCAATGCCACGTCACAGGAGGCTCTGGTGACGCCCACCAGCTCACCCTCCAAATCCTGCCCCTCCTCCGACTGCTCACCTGTGTACATGAGGAGGAACAGGAGGCCCGACAGCGAAGGTACACACACCCGTAACACACCTGGTAACACACATGGTAACACACATGGTACCACACCCGTAACACACCCGTAACACACCTGGTAACACACATGGTATCACACCTGTAACACACCCGTAACACACCTGTAACACACCTGGTAACACACCCGTAACACACCTGTAACACACCTGGTAACACACCTGGTAACACACATGGTATCACACCTGTAACACACCTGGTAACACACCTGGTAACACACATGGTATCACACCTGTAACACACCCGTAACACACCTGGTAACACACCCGTAACACACCTGTAACACACCTGGTAACACACCCGTAACACACCTGTAACCCTGTATCCTCTGACAGACATGTGTGTGCATACACACTTACGATTGTTCTGTCCAAACAGTTGACATCATCATCCTGTGTCAATGTGTGTTTGTGTACGTGTCAGTGCTGGTGTCTGATATGAGCCGCGACACCAGTCCAGCTGATCCCGGGAGTCCGACCGTTGTCTTTGACAAGAAAACCAAGAGACGCTTCCTGGACCTGGGGTGAGACACGGACTGTAAGGTACTGCAGCGTTTCTTTGTCGGTTTGAAGCTTCTTCTGAAGCGACCTCTCTGTGTCTCAGGGTGACTCTCAGACGTTCATACATCAGGGTGAGGAAGGACAAATCCAACAGGCTTTCTGTGGGCAGCAGGTGGGTGAGCACTTGCAAAACCTCTGCTTAAGAGGTTCAGTGTCTCCACAGGATCAACCTGCTTGTCTTGTATCCTCAGGGAGCCGTCTGAGAGTCCGTCTCGCTCTTCTGGATCCTTTGTCCCGTTCTCCTGGTTCACAGAGGGACGGGGCTCGTTCTCCTCCTCTGGGACTCCCCCCTGCTCCCCCAAAGTCCCCCCACTGGGCTCACCGAGACCTCGCAAGTCCCACTCACAGGTACGGAAGCAACGCAGCGAGAGGGTCAGCTTCACCAAGTGTGATTTATCTTAAACCACAATGAGTTTGTGAACTCATCACAAATCAATCATGTTCCTCCGTGAATTGATTTGTGTCTCATTTATTTAACTGCGTTCTTTTAATCTCATCGCGTCTGTGTCCTGCAGGAGTCGGCGCTCAGCGAAGAGTTTTTTCCTCACACCTCCTCCTCCACTTCTCCTCCCGTGGACTCGTCATCCAGATCCTCCCATCCGTACCACACCCTGTCCCAGTCCTCCGACGAGGTAACGGCGAGGAGGCCACCTTTTAGATAAAGCAGGTAAAAGTCAGGTGCTGACGCTGTCTCCTCCTCCAGCCCTGCGACGAGCCGTCCTGCCTCGTGTCCTCGTGGACAACTCAGCAGGTCTGTCAGTGGCTGCGAGGCCTGAACATGGATCAGTACGTCCCAGAATTCAGCGCGAGGGACGTGGACGGAGAACAACTGCTGCAGCTGGACGGCAGCAGGCTGAAGGTGAGGAGGAGCAGGAGGAAGCAGGCTGTGAAGAAGCGACAGCTTCATTCGTCTTAGCTGTCGCTGTGCGTCTTGTCTGCAGGGTTTGGGCGTCGTCAGCTCGTCGGACCGCAGCGCTTTGAAACGTCGCATTAAGGAAATTCAAAGCGCAGCAGAGAAGGAGAGAAAAGCTTTGGACAAACTGGAGAAACAGAAGGAAAAGCAGCGAAGGAAAGACCAGGAGCAGCGCAGGAACTGAAGGCCAACAGCCCGACGAGAGCAGGAGATGGAAATCCTGTTTAAATCAGCAGCACAGAAGCCGAATGTACAGAAAGAAGGTGATAAAAAAAATAAAAGTTAAGATGATAACATTTTTCAGGTTCTTTAAAGTTTCATGAACAAAACCTGGAGAACAATTAATTTATGTTCACGTCAGGTTTATGTTAATTAAATGTTTATCTTTTTAAACCCATAGTTGTAATTTTGTGCATCAAATACGACATTAAACGTTTTACTACTCTTTCAGTACAACCTGCATTAAAACTTTAGCACCAACATCAAATAAGAAAAACCAAGAACAGTCGCGTTGGATGCGATTTCAGGTGCGTGGCCTGGACGACATTTGGCCACAAGAGGCCGCCAGATACACGCGAATATAAAAGGCGGCTCCGACAGAACCTAAGGCCCAACGAACAAGCTCCATGAAGAAGGTAAACTAGTCTAAACTGACACAGGAACTGAGTGAAGGGGATCAGAGAAACACAAAACACAAGCCAAGAGTCACAGTCCAACCAAAACGGGACAATGCTGCAGCAAAGCAAACTCCAGGAGGAAAAGTCCAGTAGACGAGGGAGCAAGAATCCGAGCATCGAACGCATCACGACGGTGGAAACATTTATTCACAACAGTCATCATTAAAACGCCCAAGTAGAAATGTAAAAAAAATTCATTACAAAAATAGTGATAAACTCTAAAAAGATCAAATGTCAGGATTCAGTTTCACGTCAGTACATGAGGTTAAGAACAAGGTAACATGGCGTCAAAGTGAAACGCTGCCACTGTGGGTCAACCTTAGAAACTTCTGCTAGTGAATCAGCAGCTTTCTCTGTCCCTGTCTCTCTCTCTCTCGTTCTGTCCCTCTGTCCCTGTCTCTCTCTCGTTCTGTCCCTCTGTCCCTGTCTCTCTCTCGTTCTGTCCCTGTCTCTCTCTCGTTCTGTCCCTCTGTCCCTGTCTCTCTCTCGTTCTGTCCCTGTCTCTCTCTCTCTCTCGTTCTGTCCCTGTCTCTCTCTCTCTCTCATTCTGTCTCTCTCTCTCTCTCGTTCTGTCCCTGTCTCTCTCTCTCTCGTTCTGTCCCTCTGTCCCTGTCTCTCTCTCTCTCTCGTTCTGTCCCTGTCTCTCTCTCTCTCGTTCTGTCCCTGTCTCTCTCTCGTTCTGTCCCTCTGTCCCTGTCTCTCTCTCTCTCGTTCTGTCCCTGTCTCTCTCTCTCTCGTTCTGTCCCTGTCTCTCTCTCGTTCTGTCCCTGTCTCTCTCTCGTTCTGTCCCTCTGTCCCTGTCTCTCTCTCGTTCTGTCCCTCTGTCCCTGTCTCTCTCTCGTTCTGTCCCTGTCTCTCTCTCGTTCTGTCCCTGTCTCTCTCTCTCTCTCGTTCTGTCCCTGTCTCTCTCATTCTGTCTCTGTCTCTCTCTCGTTCTGTCCCTGTCTCTCTCTCTCTCTCGTTCTGTCCCTGTCTCTCTCTCTCTCGTTCTGTCCCTGTCTCTCTCTCGTTCTGTCCCTCTGTCCCTGTCTCTCTCTCTCTCGTTCTGTCCCTGTCTCTCTCGTTCTGTCCCTGTCTCTCTCTCGTTCTGTCCCTGTCTCTCTCTCGTTCTGTCCCTCTGTCCCTGTCTCTCTCTCGTTCTGTCCCTGTCTCTCTCTCGTTCTGTCCCTGTCTCTCTCTCTCTCTCGTTCTGTCCCTGTCTCTCTCTCTCTCTCGTTCTGTCCCTGTCTCTCTCTCGTTCTGTCCCTGTCTCTCTCTCGTTCTGTCCCTGTCTCTCTCTCTCTGGTTCTGTCCCTGTCTCTCTCTCGTTCTGTCCCTGTCTCTCTCTCGTTCTGTCCCTGTCTCTCTCTCTCTCTCGTTCTGTCCCTGTCTCTCTCTCTCTCGTTCTGTCCCTGTCTCTCTCTCGTTCTGTCCCTGTCTCTCTCTCTCTCGTTCTGTCCCTGTCTCTCTCTCGTTCTGTCCCTGTCTCTCTCTCTGGCATCTATTGTGAACCTGGCACGTCCTGTTCCCGTTTATTCTCACACAGTCAATGACATCTTAAACATATAAATACTGAATAAATAAGCGTAATAACATTAGCAACGGCGTTGAGGAAGCAGACGCTTTAACAGAACAGACTGTGGGAGAAAAGGTCCCCGGTGCAGGACGTGGACGCAGCATGTTGAGACCTGCGTCGGCTCCACCTGCCGCTTGTTTTGCAGAGTCTTCTGACTGATAACGTCTCTGATCAGGAAACCAGGCTTTTCTCGTCTCCTCGGACATAAAAGTCTGTTATTCACCTGCTGACTTCCACTCGAGTACGTTTCGGTTCCGTGGCAGAACCCAAACTCCTCCACGCTTTGAACTTTGTGTTTCACAGAAACACATGTTTCAAAGTCTCTGTGTGTAAAGTGAGTCAGCGATGTCGTTGGTGTTCATGTTCGTTTCGCAGCGCTGCCGATTCCCACTCAACACTGTTCAGTAAACGTCTCCAACATACTCACACAATAATCCAAATACATGTAAACATTCATTTCTGTCGAGCTGATTCTGTTTTATAATGTAAAATTCAGTCGACTCAGCATCAACTGTATCTAACCGCATAAATAAATAAATAAATAAATAAATAAAAAGGGCCGCTTCAAATGTGAAGGTGCTCCAACAGAGAGCAGACAAGTCCTGAACGCAGCGCCTGCGGGTCTTAGCGGGACCCCGCGGCTCTGGGCCTGAAGGTGGTTTGGATGTTTCTCAGGCTGCGGATGACGTCGTGGCAGAAGGACTGGAGCTGCGTCAGCGTCAGGTGGAGCGCCACCTGGACCTTATAGTCCGTATCGAGGCGGCTGGCGAGGTCGGAGCCGGAGTTCTGATCCGAGCCACTGGCACCGCTGAGCTGCGCCACCTCCTTGATCTGAAACCCAGTCACCAGTCAGAGACCCGCACCAACCAAGCACAGCGCCGCTGACAGCCACGTCGCCTCAGGTGTGTGTTACCTTGTCGACGCGTAGCTTCAGGTCCCTGATGTCGCTGTTCAGGCGGCCGAGCCCGTTTACTTTAGCCGCCAGAACTCCCAGCAGCTCCTGGTGCAGCTGGACCCCCGCCGCCAGACGAGCCACACACACGTCCTGCCGGCAACACAAACACGGACTTAGCCTTAAAGACGCCTCGGCCGTCCTGCAAACCACCCCACGCATCACACGCACCGCCCGGGTCAACCGGGCCCAGCCGCTCAGAGTGTGAACCCACCAGCTGGAAGGTCTCGGACAGCGGCTTGATGACAGGCGCGTTGGGGATGTCCAGCCTTTCTCGCATGGTGTCCAGCGACCAATCAGACGAGAGGTTTACCGGCATAGTGACGGCGCGAACGTCTTCCAGGACTTTGTCCACCACCACCTTGGTTTGCTCGGCGGCCTGTCGGAGCGTCTGAGGCCGGTTGGAGGTCGGGGCCGTTAGAACCAACGCTGGCAGCAGGAACCAGTTCAGCAGAGCAACGACTGGAGGGAAAACAAACTGGAATTAACCGTTCAGCTTATGGAGGGTTGACGCCGCCGGGATGACACCTGGAGCAGGACAAAACAGCTTCGCTGAGCATCAGGTGGCCAAACCTGAGGATGAATGGGAGGCTTCATACAAGTCCAGTCACATCCAGACACCGTCGAGGTCCAGTCTAACCAGAACCGACCGCTGACGGACACTTCACTTAACTTAAAGTCGCCCGGTTATAACTAGCGAGGCATTCAAAGACCGTCAGCGGAAGTCGAAGCCTTTAGCTTCACGTTAAAACAGCCGGAACCTGCATCGCGGAGCATTTTGGCCGCAGTGAGCCTCCGTACAGATGGACGCAGGACGCGTCTTACCGGTCAGAGGGTTCATGTCTGTCATGGCGGCTGCGCGTCTCTCTGGGTCGGGGTCCGTCCGCCGGTGCTGGCGCTTCGCTGGCTTTGAGCTTCCATTTGCAGCAGTTTGGACTTTTTATGCGGCTCCTGTGGGTAAATTCCACTTTACGAAACTCGAACCCAGCTAGGAGTCACCCAGTGACGAAGCTCGGCCAAGAGCGTTGCGTCACACGAGGAGCTGACAAGCGACGACCTGCAGGTTCACCTGGGCCGGTGAGCCACGTGACGCACGAGACTGCGGAAGCAGCAGCGTGCGCGCGACTCACGCTTATATGTGTTTATTATACGGCTACTACAAAGAAAAGGCTTCTACTACTAGGAGCCAACGTACGAACAGTTTGAAGTAGACGTTTAACATCTGTGGCTCATCATCTGAAGCTTTTTGCGAGGCTTGTGTGACGTGTTTCCGGTGGGAAGCCTCCGCGTGGACGTTCCCAGGTAAAGATCCTTGAAGCAGTGTGATCTGTGGGGGAAGTGATTAATGCGTCACCGCTTCCTCTTTCGTCCTCTTCTTTGTGTCGTCAGGTTCAGTCTCTTGTTCCCTTTAAGAAATCTTGGAATAATGTGAGTCAGAAAAAAAACCGCAGTGATTTACTTCCTCAAAGTAACTGAGTAATTGAGTTCTGTTAATAATCATCAGTCAGTGTACATCCATCCATCCATCTTCTTCCGCTTTTTCCCCGAAGGGGTCGCGGGCGTGCTGGAGCCAGCTGGCTTTGGGCGAGAGGCTGGACAGATCGCCAGTCCATCGCAGGGCCACATATATAGACACACAATCACAGTCATACACACACTCACACCTACGGGCAATTTACGCATCCAACCAATTGACCTAACTGCATGTCTTTTGACTGTGGGAGGAAACCGGAGACCCCGGAGAAAACCCACGCAGACACGGGGAGAACATGCAAACTCCACACAGAAAGGCCCCCGGTCGCCTCCGGGAATCAAACCCGGGACCTTTTTGCTGTGAGGCGACAGCGCTAACCACCACACCACTGTGCCGCCCAGTCAGTGTACAATATCCCATAATATTAAAAAACACAAATGAATGAAATTCATAAAATGTCAACAATGAAATCTCAGGTTTTCTGATTGAACTGTTACCTTCACGTCTGGCAGAAAAGAAGAGACGGGTTCAGTTTCATGTGACTAAAAGCTTTTCAGTGTTTTACTCAACAATTTTTAAATATTTTGTAAATAAATTAAATTTAGAGTTTCATGTTGCCAAATGCAAGATGTTAGAAAGAGGCAAAATGAAGAAGTGAAACTATTCTTTGATTTCAAAGTGATGAGGTTTCCTGAAAACCAAACTTCACGTGAGAAACAGACAAAACTACTATAATATTTAATATTTCACCTTCTCCGTGACGGGATCCTGGACAGAGTGAAACGCAGGAAGCTGCTCTGTGCTCAGACTGGGATGAGACAGCGAATAATGGAGCTTTGGAATATGAGGTTGTCGTGGCAACTACATTTCCTAGGGAGGGAGACCGCTAACGGTCTAAAAGTCGGTGCCTATGTTTACATTTCATTCAGCTTGTTCCGAGTGCGACAGCTGAAGGTGTAGAACTGCTGCTGGTCAGATGTGGCTGTGGCCACTGATCAGGGATCAGATAGAGACTCTCTGGCCTTTGACATGAGTAAACACAAGAGTCCGTCAATATGAGAATAAGCAGTCTAACAAAATATGTCAATATGTCTATTAGAAAGAACTATTAGATACTTAGGAATGACGCCTAATGTGCAAGTGTAAATTTCCCAGCATGCACTACATCACGATCTATGCTTCGCTTTGTGTTGTATGCAAACATTTCCCTATTGAGTTAGTGATTGAAGCTTGTTGACATCAGCAACAAAGCTGCTCTGTGACAGCAGGAGCCATCAGAATCTTCAGTTTCAGTCACGGACGGACGGTAGAAACCTTAAACAGCACATTGACATTATTCCGTGGTTTTCCAGTGAAATTCTCTCTGAGTTTGCAGCCGATCATTTCCTGGCCTGGTAAAGTGTTTGCAGCTGGAGAAGCTGAGGCTGAAGAGGCTGCTGGGAAACTATGTGACGTCGCTCATTTAAGGGGGAGAGAATTTCTGACAAAGGTCATTCGAATCTAAACCACTGTTAAAGAGACTGACACACAGTTGTTTAATAACATGTGACAAAGGTTAAACTGAACCTCTGACACACTTCACACCATTTTCTGATTCAGAGGTTCAGAAAGTTTCCTGGTTGTTCGGTTTGCTGCAGCTCGGGTGTTAGTCAGTAGGAAAAGAAGTAGGTTGGTCCTGGTCCCAATCCGGGTTTGGACAGTCCGTCGGTTTTTTGGAAGGTGACCTGCCGACCCGGTTCGGGTCTTGCACAGTCTGGAGCAGGATTTGAGGAGAACTCTGAATTCGAGTCCTGCTAGTTTCCACTGAGGTCACCGACCTCGACACCCGAATGTCGCTGTGGCCCAGGAGCCTCAGGTTCTGTGGTTTACTGGGGGGTTTTGGACTCGTCTTGGTTTGTCCTCATGTCTGTCTGTCTAAACTTAGCACAGCAGCTGAGTCGTTCTTCCTCCGCATTGACATCGTCATCAGCTGGAACATGACAGCGATGTCATCAACCCGTGAAAGTAGTGTGTGGACTTTCTCGGCGCGTACATGTGACAATAGTAGTTACGGTCCCCGTTTCATTTCTTTAGCTTCCGTAACCAAAGGTTGCGTTTGTGTTCCTGAGTTTTAAAGCCGATGAAGTGGAGGTGGTACGTGTCAGCGTGAGCCTTTTATGGGGCCACTTAGAGGACAGCCCATCAACGGACGTGTGAAGCGTCTGCTTCTTCAGACCGGGTTCATCTGGAGCCAACTCGGTTCCTCTCAGATTCTTCTGAAAACAGAACCAACTAAGGGAGAGACGAGCCAGTTTCAGCATCACAGTTAGCTGCGTGTTAGCACATTTAACTCCTTTGAGCTGCGAGATTAAACCCACAGAATGAAGCAAACCTCCGGCTCCTGGGCTTTGTACAAGCTGTGTGGGAGGTAAGTCGCACTGAAAAGCACACAGAGACCCTGCAACAAGCAGTTACAGCCGATCAGTCAACTAGAGACGCGCTAAACCAAACGAGTTCAGACCATCGCAAAACCTGGGTGAAGTTTGGAGTCAGACTACATTACCCAGAAACCCACAAATGTATGTAAACAAAGTTCGAGTTTATTCGCCTGTGAGTGAAAGTTAAGATCTGCAGGAATTACACAGAGATGAAGAACGACAGAGGAGAGGGGGATTGTGGGTAATAACTGATCTATTAACAGCATCGTGCAGACACGCACACAAGAAGTCAGCAGAGAGCATCATGGGAAGCTGTCGTCATCATCTTCAGCCATTTCTTTGGCGAATTCCAAATCCTGTTGCTCACGTTCTCGACGTTCCTGAACGCATCACACAAACAAAATTAATATGAACGAAACGGGCAGAAAGTTCACAGCAGCAGGAAAGTGACCGTCTTCTTAATACAATCATTGCATCTGTGTATTCACCTGAGCTGATGACACAGCAAACATTTACTGATTTTGAAGTTTATTGCAAAGATTAATTCTGTCAATGAAACATTTCCAACAGTAACAAGCTGCGTTTAAGTGGCAGCGTGATTCCATGTTTCCACTTGATCTCACGGTGACGACATTTCTGTCACCGTTCTCTAGAAACCAGGCATCAGTGACTAATGTTACTGTTGCATCGCTGCTGATGTTCTTCACCACAGCTCCTCAGTGACAAACGTCTGTAAAATGACTGAACCGTTCCACTTTGATTCAACACATTTGAGTCAAACGTCTCCGTGCGAGACACATTATGATCATTTTCCATCAACCAAATATCTGTATGAGGAAGTGACCTTGTGCTTGGCTGCCCTGCTGCTGGATAAAGACGTGTTGCCACGACAACTGATCATAGCTTCAGGTGTTCATTGTGTGATATCTGTAGTGATCCGTTATGTGCGTTACCTCCGCTGACTCCAGGTCTTTGTTGTAAGCTTTAGGAGGGAACCTCATGGCCTGCAGGAGGAGACAGACACAGACATGAGGGGTCGAGGCAGGTGGTCTGGAGGTTTCTTCCTCTATGGACTTTTGTTGTGAATTGGTGCTTTACAAATAAAAGGGAGTTGAGTCGAATTGGTTTGAACAGAATACAAGACATGATTATTTGACGCACAAGAATCAAATCAGTTTCCTCTAAACTCACTCAGCTGACAAAACACATGACAGCAATTGAATCAGCTGCATCAAATCACAGCGCAGTACCTTGACAGACATGTTGTGTATGTCCAGGCAGAAGGAGATTCTCTGGTGAAAAGCCAGCTGAGGCTCTCTAGTCCCATAGATGTCCATGGTCTCCTTTGACTGGACGAAGCCCTTCTCGTGGTTGATGCTCGCCTCTATCACTCCGTCGCGGATCGCCTGAAGCACACACACGTTTCATCAGGCGTTAAGGAAGCCTGCTGGCTTTGGTTGAATACACCCCCTCAGACCAGACCTGCTGGGTTCAAGCCGTTTTTCACTCCCTGTTCTTTTTGCACTAGTAAATGTTTTAGTTCAGATTTGGGTTAGAAAACAATCCTTTCACGTTCGTGTCTGGTTCCCTCCAAACAACTGCAACCAGGCTGCAGAACGTGTTCTACTAAACTGCGAGAAGCTGCAGGATAACACAGATTTTATCACGTTGACTCCGAGGTCAACAACAACAAATATTGATTTTACACCGTTGGTCAACAGAACCTTACATCAGTCCAGACGTAATGAAGTGTGAGGACACAGCGTATAAAAACAAACCGTCTCCCTGCTTTGTCACAAGAGGAGCTGGAGGTTCCTTCATGTTGTGGTTTATCTGTGTACACAGATTTCATATGAACCACAATAACGATAATTTATGTGCATATCTATTATATACTCAGAACATGCTCCAGTTTCTGGCAGCACGTCTTGAATGAGCGACCTGTAAAACTGGTCTTTGAGCTTCTCCGGCGCTGTACAATCAACCACACTGAGCTGCAACTGTCAGTTTATGCTTCTGGGTTTGAACCAAAATCGACGGAGTTTTCCCAGCTCAAACTACGTGTGTAGGCAACAAAAGTCACAGTAAGTGAACATTAAACTAAGCGTGTTTCTGTCAATCACAGAGCTTCTGCAAATGTTGAAATTACCACCTGACAGAGGCAGAAGCTTTAGTGATGAAGGTTGGAGCCACAGCTTAAGGATTTTTACTTTGGTTTCCTTTGTTGACCAGTGTTTACAGACCTTAGACTCCGTAATAAATCCTCTCCATGATATTCAACCTGCTGCTCATCATTGAGGCTCAGTTCATATTTACGTTGCTATTTGCATGTGTACACATAAAAACCCAAATGACTCTGCTTTTTATCCCGTTCTGTTGACTGCACCCAAACTAAGAAGACAAGGTCTTAATATTGCTGCCACACATCAGTTTTTATTGAATGTAACATTTCAGCTTACTTTCTACGTTCAGTTGAACCAGGTTTTTGCTGGTTTTACTGAGAACGTTTTTGAAACCTTGTTGCTGCTCTCTTTGGCCAGGACAAAACCAAACCTTAATCTCAATGAGCTTTTCCTGGTAAATTAAATTAAAATAACAAAGAAGCAGATGGAGACACAAGCCAGTGGATGCTGAAATTGATTCAGCATTTGCAAACATCTTACAGCCAAACAGCGACATCTACAGGTTAACTCTTGCTCTGACATTTGTACGAACAGAGTAAATTATTCTAAACACAACAATGATTAGTTTGAGTTTAGTTTTCTCCTGTAACCAATGTGACAACACCAAATCACATTGTCTGTTGGCCATATAATTTGCCTAAATAGCAAAAACAAATAGGCTTTATAGTTACCTTGGCAACAATGAACTCTGCGTCCTCCGGGCTGTCAAGCTGCAGCTTCTGAGCGATGTCAGCCAGAGAGATACGAGAGTACGACAGGCTAATCATACGCACGCCTGAACACAAACACATTTATCATATTTACTATCTGGCAGATTTCTAAAACTGAGTAACTGCCTGCACATCCCCTCACCGGTTTTGATGACGTTGTGTCTCAGGCGGATGATGAGGGTGTACGTTCCATCGGTCTGAAACTTCTCCCCAAACTGCTCCAGCACCTGGTTAAACTTGGCCAGGTTACCAGTTCTCACCGCTACACAAAGAACATTATTAACAAGGTCGTTATTAGCATCAATATGCTAGTTATCACTACATCAAATGCATGTTTTGTATAAAACGTTATAGTAATGAGAACAATAACATTCATTATATATAATATCACAGCAATGATGTGAGATCAGGGGTTCTGTTACAGCAACGACCAAGCAGAGAAAAAGAAGTTAAAGCAAAAAGCAAAGCCGGACAATTCTTAAAAACTGAGGTAAAGTCAGTCCAAGTTAGAACCAGGCTATGAGTTTGAGATTACACATTTTCATACCTCCAAGTCCATAGAAGTGTATGTTTGTGTATATACATACTGACCCTGTGTCAGCAGAAAGTACGGCATCAGGGACCTTTTGAGTGACGGCTGTCTGAACTGCAGTCTGTCAGGAATCTCCCCTAACAACAGCTCCACCACAATCAGCAGCTTATGGACCTGAAACCAAGCATGTTCGACGTTACCAGCTGAACAGAACCCATGATAAACCCCCTCCAGCGTGTCTCAGCGTGTACAGACCGTCTGTTTGAAGCCCACCGCTGTGTGCTGAGGAGCCTTCCTCAGCGCGTTGGTCAGAGTCCTGCGAGCCTCTGAGTACTCGAGCTGAATCGCCTTGATGCGACCTGACATCATGCAGAAATATGATGACAACTGCCAAACATAACACTTTGATTTTAATGCAAGTTGTTTTCTGCAGTGCAACAGGACATCAGCTTACCTGTGTAGTAAAGGTACCTGGCCCACTCGTTGTTATTGGCCAGTTCAGGAAACACCGATTTAGACACCAGCTTCTCAGCCTGGTCGTACAGGTTAAAGTGCAGATAGTTCCTCAGCAGCAGGTTAAGAAGAACAGCCTGACCATCAGCATCGCGGCGAAGAGTAGCCGTACGGAGACGAGTGTGGAGGAAGCTGAAGAGTTTCATAGGGACACGACTGTTAAAGCCAGGTCATCGCACCAAACATGCGTCTGTCACTAGAGTTGGACTTTTCCAAATGAGTCCAAATCACATGCGCTTTAGATTTGTCCTTGTGTAAACATCCACCAGTTGCCTTGCCAGCTACAGGTGCACCACAGGGTCGCCTTCGCTCACATCCCCCTCCCCAAAGAGACTCTTCTTTATCAGAATATGTCAATAGCCTGATCTGCTTATAAACAGTACAACCTTGTGTGTCTTTATGTACCTGCGTATGGTGTCGAACTGGTTGAGGAACTCGTATACTCTGGCGTGGTAATAATAACACTTAGCAGCTACCAGATCCAGGGCCCTGCGGTTCTTAGAGCCAATCTTCTGCAGCAGGTCGTCTGACACTTTCTGAGCCTGGGGGAAAAAGTTGAACCAAAAACTAAACGAACTTCATTATCAGTATCATCAAACCATAGTTCCCACAATAACCGAGCCTAAAGGTCTAAATAGCCAATAATAAATTTAGAAACTCAATGAGTCTTTAGGAAAGATGTTTAAAGGTTTCAAATGATTTCCTCACATTGGACTGTAGTCAATTTGAACAGAAAGTGGTAGGTTTAATGCATTATTATTATTATTATTATTATTGTCCACATCATGAGTCCACAGTTCTTCACACAGATGGCAACAAATCAGGGTTGATCTCTGTATAGTCAAAAAGCAACATCACAGACACTGAATCAGGTGTGGAGTCAGACCTCTGTGTATCTCTTGTTGTTGGTCAGGTGAACCACCAGCAGCAGTTGCAGGTAAGCCTCCACCTCTGGCAGCAGAGGTGCAGAGGCTGCTTTACCCGTCCTCGGCCGAAACTGGACATCACCATCTGCCATCTCCATCGGCTGAGAGACAAAGACAGACGGCAGGTGTCAACACTGACCGAGTGCTGTTTACCCTGAAAACGGTTTAACAGTCCAGCCCTTCTGTGGCTCTGGTAACACACGGCAGTAATTTCCCACAATCGTGACATTTTTATTTGGTAAATTACTTGAATTAGTCCTAATGAGGACCAGTATGTGATCTTTAAACTACACAAAGACTCTACAGACTGAACAGAAAAAGCATGGATAAGGTTGGAGCTGCTCACCTCCTCCAGGAAGCCCAGGAGGAAGTCTCTGGTGCTGGAGTTGTTGGTGAAGAAGCCACAGATGGCCTTATGCAGCACGTTGGTGTTGAGGCGACGGCTGGTGGATGGTAAGGCTCGCAACGCACGAAGAACAAACCGAGGCTCCTTCCCTGACACAGCCTTCTCTATCTGCTTCACATGCTCCTTAATGTCTGCCAGGAAAGAGGACGTCAGTGGTACCAACGGGAAATCAGAACAGAACTTCATTTTAGATCCCGTTATTTTTACAAGCATTATTATCTAATTCCATCTCAGAACCGCATTTCCGTCCGTTTCGGGAATGTTCAGCATAAACGGATAGAAAACCGTGTGAGGTTTCATTCAGACAACCATCATGTTGTCGAAATTGTGATGGACCCGCCATGTTTGACTTAGCGATTCAGTTTCTTGATCAGAACAAAAACTGCAGCTTTTCACAGACTCGGGCTGATAACTGGTTGCAGAAGCTAATGGTGGCTCCAGAAGCGGCTGTTTGTGGAGACGTGACAGAGCAAATGTTTGAGTTGTTTATCTAAACCTCAGAATAACCGGATCGTTCACTAGTTTAATATTCCGTTTACGAATGACAACACCAACGGCACGAACATTGTGCACCAGCTTTCAATTAGCGGTGAGGCTTCCTCACACGGCTAGCTAGCTACCGTTAGCCTGCTAGCTAGCTAGCAGGCTAACGGTCTCTTCTTCACAGCGGATCCCCGGTGAATCGGCGGCTGCACCGAGCTTTGCCGTTTCATTCCGCCTCTGTCTTACCGTCCAGGGTGACGCTGTCCAGCTCTTTGGGCTGTTTAGCCGCCGCCTCCTCCTCCGGCATCTCCACGTCCTGCGGCTGCGGGCCCGGTTCCTTCGGCTTCTCGGCTTTCGAGTCTCGGCCCCCCGCTTTGTCCCGCCGCTTGGCCGCTGTCTCCTTCATGTCTCCTGGACGTCAAACTACAGACAGAGCGTGGAAACAATGTCCTCCGTGGGTTGGACTAGCTCAAATGAACGGGTCTTAATCTGCGGTGTCACCGACACTCACTCCAAATTGTTCCTACAATGACTGGCAACTAATTTGAAGCGCGGAGGATTGTGGGATATCACTGGCTGTACACACAGATCACAGAAAAGACGATCAGACTAGGTAATGGATACCACATCGATTAGAAATCGGGTTTCCCCAATAAACAACAAGTGTTAAATTAATTCATCAAACCTGAAACCGGAAACACGTAGGAAAACATCAGGACTCTTTCGTTCTGCTTTGATGATGTCGATCCTGGATCCACAGAGTGAGCTTCGGTGTTGAACGCAGATGAAATATGTTGGAACGAAGAACTGTCAGTATGAAACCTGCTGCAAAACGTCAGTTCACAGAGAGTAATGTTCCATTTGAACACACCTGACCTTTCTATTCACAGACGTACGATGGCCCGTTAGGTAAAGACGTCTTTTATTTGATCTTTGCAAAAGCTGAACACTCGTGAGAAAGACGATGTCTCAATGCCACCCCAGTTCATATAGCGATGAGACCTTCCTAGATTAAAGAAACCCTCCCGAGCCCCAGGGGCCCCAGAACCAGCAGGACAGTGGCCCTGAGGATAATGTTTAAACTACATTAGGCTAATCAGCGTCATTTTAGCCGATTTATAGCTCCTGGCTTTCTGTTAATTTATTTTCAAACAAACATAGTCTCCACAGGAACAGCCTGAGAATGAAACCAGCAGCAGACCTAGTTGTTCTAATTTCTACTATTTAACTACGATTTTGCAAGACACAAACAGAAATGCCTGTCAGTCACACAGCTTACTTCAGATTTAATTTAGGTCCTTGGAAAGTTGCATAAGTAACATAGGCTGATCAGGGAATCCATAGAGTTTCAGAGAGTTCTTTCCTGGGCTCAGAGGAAGCTCTACACATCCTTGGTGCTGTTTCAAAGTTTCCAAGGTTACTGTGGAAAATCAGTGTGAAAGAGGTTTTAAATACCAAAGCATGTTCTTTCAGCAACTCCCTCCTTATGTGGTTCTGAGGGTCCTTAAAGCAGAACATCCACGGCCCATTGAGAAGTTTTTAAACTGTAAGGACAGTTTATGGCGCTTGAGAAGAAAATCCAGATGTTCTTCAAGGGTCCTTGAAGAGATTCTCACGTGACACTGTGAACAGAGGATTCCAGAGCATAACCTGCGTCATGTGGCCCAGTTACTGGCACAGTTCGCCCCAGTACAAATATGTGGAACCTCCTCGAGGAAGTTTCAGTTGCCTACACCTGGCGGCTCTGCAGGGACTTGAGGTATTCCATGTGCCGGCGGGCATGCTCCTGGTTCTGGTGGATGTAGTAAAACAGGTAGGAGAACAGCATGAAGAACCAGAGGAACATAGTGACCAGCATAACCACGTCGATGGTTCTCCTCACAGACAGACACAGGTCCCAGTCCTCCACCAGTACAACCACCGGTATCCCAACGGTTCCTGGAACCCAAACACAGACCAGACAAGGATTCAAACTGCTGGTTTGAAATATGATCTTTATAAAAACAAGTGTTGTAACAGCTGATGAGCGTCCACGTACCCAGGTTTGGAATGTCAGAGCTTTGACAGATGACGTGAGCCAGAGACTCGGGGTCCAGATCCAACAGAGGCAGCGACAGCTGAACACAGGCATAAACGATATGTTTTTATATTCAAGAGTCCAACTCCTAGAACTGCTCTCTCATAGACTCACCTGCATCTTGCAGTCGCAGTGCCAGGGGTTGTGTGTGAGGTTGGCGAGAGCTCCCAGGTCACCAAGCACCGCTGGGTCCAACGTAGACAGTCGGTTGGAAGAAAGGTCCAGGAAGTGAAGAGAGGAAGCCAAACCCCGGAAACATCCAGCTTCCAGGAAGGAGAGCTGAGGAAATGTAACTTTATTTCCGTCTGCTTTCTGTTTATGTCTGTAAACTGCTCTGAAAAGGTTCTGGTTCTGTACCTGGTTGTGCGACAGGTCGAGCTCAGTCAGCAGGAAGAGCTCAGAGAAGGAGTCGGCCGGTAGATAACTCAGCAGGTTTTTATCCAGATGCAGACGAATGGTGAGATTAGAGAGGCCGACAGGTACCTGAGGACATGAGCACACCTGAGCAGTTAAAGACCTGTAACACACACAGATGCAGGTTCAGTCTCCTCACTCCTCCTTCAGCTTCTGATCTGAACCAGGATCAGCAGGCGAGTGGACCCAGACACTACCTGGGTCAGCCTCTGGCCGCTGCAGCGAACCGTCACGCCTCCGTCTGGCGTCTCCAGGAGGTGGCAAACTTTGCTGGCCGAGGCTCTGTCACCTTGACGGGCTACAGATAACGAGGAAGAGGTCGTCACCAGGTTGGGCAACGGTGGGACAAGAAGAAGAAGAAGGAGCATCATCCTGTGCGGTGAAATGTCCACCAGAAAAGAAGACGAAGGCTGTGGCAGGTTCACGGTGAAGGACATCCTGCGTCGCCTGCTGGATGAATCAGATTAGTAGAGTGACCGGGAGGTCCAGACGACGTCAGACGGCTTCTGCTTCCCTGCTTCGATCTGTCCCAACCGATTCTAGACTGGACCTTTGCATCACGTGTTAATGAGAACAGAGCGGATGTGTCTGAACTGGTTGGTCGGGTTCCTGCTTACAAACTTATTTATGTAGAAATAAAAAAATCCCAAACTCTCAAGCACCAGAATAAAGACTGACGCACAAAAGATGAGACTGGAAGCCTGGGAATTTAGGTCAGTGATCTGCAGATGTTGGGTAGAAGGTCAGAGGTCAAACGCTCGTTTAGAGGAAACGATGAACCAAAGAAGCGAATAGAGATTATTTAAGAACACAAGACGAGGGAACAAAGGGCTAAAGATGAAGGAAGGAGGGATCAGAGGAAGGATTACAGGCTCAGATTAAAGATCAGGGATTAAGGATGAACAGGTGGAGGACGGAACTGGGCTATCGACCCACAGTTTGAAAGTACTGACCCGACCTGTTTATTACTGTAAACCCAGTCACAGTTTGAAAGTTCTACAGCGAGAAGAAAAGTATCTGTACTTAATTTTGTGATTTTTACAGCGTCTATGATTTTACTTTGTTTACAGTTCTCTTTAGACTATTGTGGCGAGAAGTGAGTCCACAAATGACATAACAGAAAAGTCAAATCATCTGTAATAAAACATTAGACATGAAAAATGAATCAATCACATATGATGCAGCCAAAGGAGTGAACAGATATTATGATTTTAATTCTACTACAAAAGTATCTGAGTCAGCTTAATGTTCACTAGATTGACTGATTCAATACATCTATAAAAGCATAAACAGATAAAAGATGATGAAGAGACGAGTTACGTATGTAGACTGAAGGAGGAGAAACACAGATCTGTGACAGAAATAAATACATAAACAGTTCAGGAGAGTCCGAAATATAAATATGAGTTAAAGCTGTTAGTTTGACTAATAATAATAATTTAATTAATAATCTAATTATTAACGACTATTGAATGAATTTTATTTATAACTAAAGTGATGATTAGATTTTATTGAAACACAATGTATATCAACAGCACAACTTTACAATTATACAACTATTTCTTTTATTTATTGTTCATCGTTTATTTTTATTATTTAATACAAATGGACCATTAAAGTGGAGTGTTCAACGGAGGGACAGCGCCCTCTGCTGGAGATCTCATCACAACACAAAAGCGGGACGTTTGACTTTTAATTCAGTTAATTTAAATATATTACCTATTGTTGAATCTTAATGTGAAACGTAACTGTAATAAGAAATAATAGCCACAAATCATCATCAGATCATGCAATGAATGTTACTGTAGTTTTATGTGAGTTGTACTCGTAAGTGTTTTTAACTTTTAGTTAGAAAAGTTGATGAAATGACTTGATTCTAAGTAAAATCAGTCCCCGAGATAATAAAATACATAACGGATGCTAATTACCCCTAAATGTGTGCAACACCTCCGCATCCCCTCCTCCACCCTCAGATTGACAGGTTGGCGGTGGGCGGGGCTTCTCGATGCAGCTCCTGCTCGAGTGTTCGCAGCTGATAGAAACAGCAAAAGAAGGAGGAGGAGTGAGGAGGACGAGTGTTTTTAAAGACCCGGGTCGAACCTGCTGCTGGAGTTCTACTGGTTCCACTTTGTACCTTTAGGTCACACAGATACAGTGAGTATAATATAATATAATATAATATAATATAATATAATATAATATAATATAATATAATATAATATAATATAATATAATATAATATAATATAATATAATTTAACTTTAAAGAGCTGACGACACAGCGAGTGAAGAATAGGAAGAGGAGGAGGATGCCATGGATCACTAATGATCAAGAAACAGTCTGAAGAAGAACAAAGTAAAGAAGAAGAGGAGGAAGGTGAAGAAGAGGCTTCGGTCCTCCTGTAACCATGACAACAACAAATGATGACTCTGCAGCACAATCAGAGTCAGTGAAGAATCTCCCGGTAAATCAGTACATGGGCTGGGATTTGGGAGAGGAGGTGGAGAACGCCCTGTCCGACTCCAACAGAGATGCGTTACCCTGGCAACCAAAGGAGGTAGAAGAGGTAGAAGAGGCGGAGACAAAGGCGGTGGCGTCGTCCCCCGATGGGCGATTCCTCAAGTTCAACATCGAGATCGGCCGCGGATCCTTCAAGACGGTTTACAGAGGACTGGACACGGAGACCACGGTGGAGGTGGCCTGGTGTGAGCTGCAGGTAGCGCACAGTAGCGCACAGTACAGCACACACACACGAATGGTCGGGTTCTGGTCTCCATGCAGGCCCTCCTGGCCTCTGGTTGGCTGGTGGGTCACAGACATGAACGTCGTCGTGGAGTTGTAGCTGTTAGCTGTCAGTCAGCCTCCCTGTGACCTCTGACCTCCAGCCTCCCTCCTCAGTCGCTGCTGTTTTCTACGTTGTCCTGTTGTTTCCTTTTCGACATTTCTCATATTTCACTGTTTCTCTCAGTGTGCACAAGAAAGTACGTGGAGTACATGAAGTAGATGAAGTTTTATTGTCTTTTGGGTCATTTTGACTTTGGTTAGTGTTTCATTGTACTTCGCTGAGTGAAGGAAGGAACCTTAAACCATGTCAGGACAAACCCAGCTGTAGGAACCATAGAAGAAGAGGCAGCCTCTCGTCAGGGAGTGTGATAAGTGTAATGATGACTCAGCAGTATTGGACAAACGGTGGCTGGTGGACAGTGATAACAGCTGGGCCCACGCCGACCCGGACTGAAACCAGGCCCCGCCTTCAATCAGTGACATCATCGGCCTCACGCTGCCACAAGGTGAAGCATTGATGTAGTTAAAGTGCTGCTACTACACAGTCAGAGCTACAGAAGTAGCGATACTGCAGTTGTTTCATTATTTAGTGTTTACCCAGAAAGAATTAGTCTAATTGACAATAGCTGATAATTCTGTATAAAACCTAGTAAAAACTAGCAAAGTACTGTGGACAAAATTACTACACTGCCAAAGGACGAAGTAGCACAAAGTGAAGGCGAGTAGAAGTGAATGTTAGTGGAGTTAAAGGTCGTCTGTGTTGTGTGTTTATAGTGATTAAAGCACAAACTCTCTCCTCTGTCCTTCACTGCTATTGGTCCCACAGCGTTTACACTGTGACCATTAACACAAAGGAAGGTAGACGCGGACCAGAACCGTCCAGCCCGTCTCTGGCTGACCCAACGCTGCACAGCTGATCCGTTACATCACGTTCCACAGTGTCATCAGGTGTCACAGAAATACCTACGTTCTCTACTGCTGCTTCACACCTTCGTGTTTTTAAGACGAGTGACTTCTTCCTCTGCTTCACCTCTAACATCCAAATGTGTCCAAACATTCGTCATATCTACAAACAGTAGACAGATCTAAACACGTCAATAACACGCATCTAGCAAGTGAACGGATTAAAGTTAAATAGAAACTATAAAAACTCGTTGCGTTCAGCATTTCAGCTTCCAGCTGCTTCAGTGTTGCTGTAAGTCTGACAAACGTGGTCCTTCAGCTCTGAAACATCACCTTTAAGTCTGTGACATGAAGGAGCCTTCAGGCCACAGATGAGCTAGAGGCGCGTCCACGTGTTCAAGGTGACTGAGGCTGTTCCTTCTCTGTGCCTTAGTCTCCAAATAATGAATTTACTGACTAATTCTGTCGCAAGTCCTGGACTGTTTGTGTGGGTTGGTGTGAATCAGTGCATCATGTGTGAACCTCAGACCAACCGACTGAACAAGATGGAGCGTCAAAGGTTCAGCGAGGAGGTGGAGATGCTGAAGACGCTGCAGCATCCAAACATCGTTCGGTTCTTTGATTCCTGGAAGTCAACGGTAACGGGACACAAATGTACCATCTTGGTGACGGAGCTCATGACTTCAGGGACGCTGAAAACGTGAGTCGGAAGCAGGAGCTTAAAGTAGCTTAAGAGACGAGTGTGTGTAACGTTGGATTTCATGTAAACACCCTTCAGCTGCTCAGCCAATAAGACGCGTAACCTTCTTCACTTAATCACCTCCTCCAGGTACCTGAGCAGGTTCCGGGAGATGAAGCTGAAGCTGCTGCAGCGCTGGAGTTTCCAGATCCTCAAGGGACTGCAGTTTCTGCATTCACGTTGTCCCCCCGTCCTGCACCGAGACCTCAAGTGCGACAATATCTTCATCACCGGACCCACTGCCTCGGTCAAGATCGGAGACCTGGGCCTCGCCACTCTCAAAAAGGCCTCGTTCGTCAAGAGCGTCATCGGTAAGATCAACTTGGTTTGAATCAAACTCACGTCCAACAGTCAGAAGCAGACCCTTGAAGCCGGTGATTCATGCAGGGACCCCTGAGTTCATGGCTCCAGAGATGTACGATGAGAAGTATGACGAGGCCGTGGACGTTTACGCCTTCGGTATGTGCATCCTGGAGATGGCGACGTCTGAGTATCCATACGCTGAGTGTCAGAACGCCGCGCAGATCTACCGCAAGGTCACCAACGTAAGCGCCTGAGCCAGTCTGAGTACAGTCCGCTTCCTGTCCGAGTCCAGGCGTCTGACTCTGGGTCTCGTTTTCCAGGGAATCAAACCAGACAGTTTCTCTAAAGTTCAAGTCCCAGAGCTGAAGGAGATCATTGAAGGCTGCATCCGAACCAAAAGCAGTGAGAGGTAATGTCACAGGGCAGCGTTTCCAGGGATCCAGCTCACGTTCACCAGGTCAGTTGATCTTGGTGAATTAGCTTCAGTAACAGGCTGCTAATTTGTTTGATGTTGAAGGTTCACCGTCCAGGACCTGCTGGATCACCGGTTCTTCCAGGAACAGCTGGGTGTTCATGTGGAGCTGGCCGAGGAGGAGGACAGCTCGAAGGCGGCGCTGAAGCTGTGGCTCCGTATGGACGACAACAAGAAGCTTCACGGCAAATACAAGGACAACAACGCCATCGAGTTCCTGTTTGAGCTGTACAAGGACGTTCCTGAGGAAGTGGCTCAGGAGATGGTAGCTGACAACATCACTGTCACCGCTCAGGTGACAGGTGCAGGCGTCTCACCCGCTTCTCCCCGTCTCTCAGGTGGTTCTAGGTTTCGTGTGTAAGGCCGACTATAATGTGGTTGCCAAGGCGATCAGACACCGCGTGACCGCCATAAAGCGTCAGCGAGAGAAACAGCGCCGCCTGCTGGAGGGATCCCAGAACAGCCAGAAGGACGCCGTGGTGGAGGAGCCTAACCCCGCCCCCCAGCTGCCTGAACCCTCCAATCACAAATTGACACCTGCTGGACAAGTGGACAATCAGGTGTGTTTAAGGATGTTTCCATGGAAACAGGACACCTTCAGAATAACTGTAATCTTTTAATTAGGACTAATTAACGTTGTTCTTTTGAAGGAAGCTACTATTTCATTTCCCACCCTCACCTCATCGCAAGTCCCACCCATTGTTACGACGACGTCATCAAACAGCAGCCTGAAGGATTCTGGGATGAGCAGCATCTCCAGCAGAACAGAGGGCAACAGGAAGGAGGAGGAAGACAAGACAACAAAGCACACCTCCGACTCCTGTCAGGGCAAAATATTGTATCATTACTTCAAATGGATTAAATACATATGAAATATAGAATTCAGTCCTAAGTGTGAATTTCTGTGCTGTTGTTGCCATGGCAGCGGACTCAGAGACTGACGACTCCAGCAGTTTGACAGGTGTTTTGGGGAATGTTGAAGCCACACCCCCACCTGTTAAGAACCGCGTCCCCAAATCTTCTGGTCCCACCCCTGCTCCAGTGGCACTGGAAACCCCTTGCGTCCAAGCTCCCTGCATGTCCAAAGCCCCACCGCTTCCTGTGCTGAAGTTTCCAAAGGTGAGAAGGAGGCGGGACTAACACTGGTAGAGCAGGAACAGCCTAAGAATTAAATATGATGACACAGACGTGAAAATGTATTTAATGTAACAACGCATTTAAGCTTCTCTTCCAAGCTGCCAACTTTCTATACAGTTACGACGTGGTTGTGCTTGATTTAGCTAATCTCTTCTCCTCAACCTTTCTCCAGAGCATTGCTGTGTCCTACAGCGCTGATCAGGTGCCACTGGGGTCAGTCTGCGGCTTCTCCTCACCTGTCGACAGGTACGAGGGCCCTCAGCACGACAACAACATGTTCCAAATCTTAGTTCCTGTCTTCTCAGTGTCCCTAGTAAATGTTGCCTCATGCTTCTGGGTTTTTCTGTGCTTGTAGCCACTCTGACGTGACCTCAGGGCTGAGTGATGGGAATGATGGCCAATCAGAGAAGGGAATCCCAGCTAAACCAACGAGTACCAAGCAGTTCAGGAGGAGAGTGAAGGCTCGTCTGAGAATCATAGGGGTAAAAACAGATTCAGATCCAACAGCCTGATAATGTGCAGTGTTTAACCGTCGCTGGGCCTTCGAGGGGTCAAAGTGAAAACAGGGGCTCAAAGCTCAAAACCACTCAAGGGTTGGATGAAACAGCCGCAGACGGACGATAAATCACAACACGCTTCATCTGGATGAACGGTTCGATGAACTGGTTCATCATAGACCCACACGTGTTCATTGCTTGGATGTAAAACCCACGAAGGCTGTTTGATCCAACCCTGGTGTGTTTGAGCTTTGAGCTCACTGGTTCACAGTGGAGTCGTTCGACCCCTCGAAGGCTGCACAAGGGGTAAAGGTTCACATGTCTGGTTCAGGTCTCAGACCACGTGGACCGAGTGGTTGAGTGTCAGCTGCAGACTCACAACAACAAGATGGTGACGTTTAAGTTCGACCTGGATGGAGACAACCCAGAGGACATCGCCTCGGTGATGGTGAGACATGAAGCGTTGACATACATGCAACAATTCTCTCAAATCAGCAATTTTGGTCTTTGATGAGTTTTTAAACTCGTTTCCAGCTGCACAGAGACTTCATCCTGCCATCGGAACGAGAAGCCTTCGTCCTCCGCATGTACGATATCATCAAGAGGGTGGAGGCAGCGATGCATCAGCAGCCGGCCGACACCAACAGACTGTCTCAGCTGACCGCTGCCACCGTACGTGTCCTTGTCCCCAGACCATTAGAACATCGTGCTGGGCGCATGTTGGTGCTGACGAGAATAGACCTTGCTTCACTTTTTTTGTAAACATTTTTCAGCCCACTCTTTCAGCCCAGGGCCTCTCCAGAACGCTGTCCTCATCGTCTCTACCAGGTACGACAGCGTGAAATCATCATCTGCGCGACCTTTACGCTATAAGTTCAGAACAGGACCTTTGACTTTTGATCATCTTTTTTCTGTTAGACATGGCAGATGCTGACCCTTCCCCCTTAAAGGAGGTGGACTTCTATGTGGACCCTGAGGCCATTCCCCCTGTCAGACCGCTGAGGTCACAGTCCTTCAACACCTCATCAGGTACGTGAACGCAGCAGTCAGTATCTGTCTATCCAGGAACAGCGGAGAAAACCGGAGACGAGTCAGTGAAGGTGGCGACGGCTGAGCCACTGGAGGTAGTTTGTGCTGGTTCTGGTAGAAGGTGTCAGAAAACACACAGCGTCACAGTTTGTTGTGTTGGTGGCTGCAGAGCCTCAGATCAGTCACAGGGTCCACGCTGACCCCCGTCCACCACCAACAGCACCAACAACGGACACGTAAGCATCAGAACTGGACCAGCAGGCGTCCTGGTCTGATGGTTCCTTCACATTCTGCCTTGTTCATTTACCTTTTTATTGAGCTTCGGGTCGTTTCAATAATCAGTGATGACAAACATAAAACACGGTTTGGTAGTGTGTACGCTGAGGACTGTGTGGATATTCTTACCAGTACTTCTGTCTCTCTTTCTAGCTTACACCCATCAGCCCCCCCTCTACCCTCCCGCTTACCCCCAACCAGACATCCTTCCCACACCCTCCTACCTCTTGCGTTCCAGTCAGTATCCCCCACCTCCCCCACAGTACCCATTTTACGCCGCCCCCTTTCCTGGACAGAACTACAGTCCAGGTCTCCATGAGGTCCCCAGTAGTCCTTCCCTCCTCACCCCCTCTTCCCCCTCAACGCCAGCTCCTCGCCCTGCCCCACCTATCTGGCCTCCCTCTGACCAGTCTTTGCTCTCTCTGGCAAATGTTCTATCTCTGGCAATGAGTGTGGCCCAGTCCTTCCAGATGGGGCCCCCCAACCAGGGGTTCCTCGCACAGCCCCTGCCTCCTTCTTTTCCCTCTGCTCAAAGCTCTGTTTCTTCCAACGTGTCTACGTTCCCTGTAACAAACCACAGCATCTCTGCTGCCTTCCCCCTCCAACTGCCCTACAACCCTCCCAACCATCCAATGGGTCCAGGTCCTGAAAGCCAGCAGGGGGCAGCAACCAGCTGGACGACAGGAAGCCCTCAGGTAGGACATGAGAAGGGACGGGTGGGCGTCCCCTGTATTTATTTGCACTTCACCAACAACATCCTTTTGCCATTCAGTAATTCACCTCTTCATTCCTTTATTGCAGGGTCAAAATCCGATGGTGGTGAAGGCAGGACAAGCTCCGCCCCCTCATGGTGAGTCCCTGCTGATGTCACACATTAGGCATCACTAGCAGGCTCTAAAACCCGCCGGACTGTCCGTGTCTTCATTGAAATAAGTAACGTGACAGATCGGTTACCTTCATTTTTGTTTAGCATACGGCAGCGTGTGTCCCTGTGTTTCTAATGGTTTGAACATTTTCTGTTCTTGCTTCTGGTCCCACTCGGGTCCCAGTTCCAAGCAGTGCTCCCAGTCCAGCCAGTCATCCCTTTTTAAATAGTCCCCCCAGTCTCAACAGGACTCCAGGTGTCACCAGTTCTCCCACTGTGACCAGTGCTAACAGTCCCAGAGGGGAACTGTGCGACTCCTCAGCGCCTCCCTCATCTCCTGCACCGACTCCTCAAGGCAAAGTAAGACACTCACAACCCCAAAGCTGATTCTGAGCAGAATGTTCACACGGCGTAGACGCCTCCTTGCAGTGATGATGTTAGAAACCACAGGAAGACACTTTGTTTTCTTCATCTCCTAAATCTGTGTTGATTTTATGATGCTGAAGGTCATGTCCTTCCTCTTGTCCAGGTGTCCTCCCCTGTCTCACCGTCACCCAGACTGTCTCCCATCCACGAGGGTAAGACTCACATGCTCTGTGTGTCTGTTGGGTTCTGGTCTCCAGAAATTTTTTTTGCTATCGTGTTGCTTTGGTTTTGGCTGCGTGAATCGCTGGCAGCATGTAATGTTCTGTTATGTTCTGTTATGTTCTGTTATGTTCTGTTATGTTCATGTTATGTTCTGTTATGTCCATGTTATGTTCTGTTATGTTATGTTCATGTTATGTTATGTTCTGTTATGTCCATGTTATGTCCATGTTATGTTCTGTTATGTTCATGTTATTTTATGTTATGTCCATGTTATGTTCATGTTATGTTATGTTCTGTTATGTCCATGTTATGTTCATGTTATGTTATGTTCTGTTATGTCCATGTTATGTTCTGTTATGTTCATGTTATTTTATGTTATGTCCATGTTATGTTCATGTTATGTTATGTTCTGTTATGTCCATGTTATGTTCATGTTATGTTATGTTCTGTTATGTCCATGTTATGTTCATGTTATGTTATGTTCTGTTATGTCCATGTTATGTTCATGTTATGTTATGTTCTGTTATGTCCATGTTATGTTCTGTTATGTTCATGTTATGTTCTGTTATGTCCATGTTATGTTATGTTCTGCTATGTTCATGTTATGTTCTGTTATGTCCATGTTATGTTATGTTATGTCCATGTTATGTTCTGTTATGTCCATGTTATGTTCTGTTATGTCCATGTTATGTTCTGTTATGTCCATGTTATGTTATGTTCTGTTATGTCCATGTTATGTTCTGTTATGTCCATGTTATGTTCTGTTATGTTATGTCCATGTTAAGTTCTGTTATGTTCTGTTATGTCCATGTTAAGTTCTGTTATGTTCTGTTATGTTCTGTTATGTCCATGTTCTGTTCTGTTATGTCCATGTTAAGTTCTGTTATGTTCTGTTATGTCCATGTTATGTTATGTTATGTTATGTCCATGTTAAGTTCTGTTATGTTCTGTTATGTCCATGTTATGTTCTGTTATGTCCATGTTATGTTCTGTTATGTCCATGTTATGTTCTGTTATGTCCATGTTATGTTCTGTTATGTCCATGTTATGTTCTGTTATGTCCATGTTATGTTATGTTATGTTATGTCCATGTTATGTTCTGTTATGTCCATGTTATGTTATGTTATGTCCATGTTATGTTCTGTTATGTCCATGTTATGTTCTGTCATGTTATGTCCATGTTAAGTTCTGTTATGTTCTGTTATGTCCATGTTAAGTTCTGTTAAGTTCTGTTATGTTCTGTTATGTCCATGTTAAGTTCTGTTAAGTTCTGTTATGTTCTGTTATGTCCATGTTCTGTTCTGTTATGTCCATGTTATGTTCTGTTATGTCCATGTTATGTTCTGTTATGTCCATGTTATGTCTGATCTTCGTGTCACAGTCTAACTTCCGTCTTCTGTACCTTTGCAGTGAAACAACCTTCAGTCTTCAACGTTGGTCGTTTCCAGGTGACGCCATCTAAAGACGTTTCCCGCCATCTCAGCCAAGCCACTCCCACTGCCCACTCTCCGCCCCCTTTCAAGAAGAATCAAACAGAAAGCTCAAACAGCAGCACGGAGGACAGTGACTCAGAAAGCAGCATCAGAACATCCAACACTGGGCCACGTGAGGTGAGGAGGAGGGAGGAGAATGAGAAAGGGTGGGGAAGTCAGTCGGACGAGTTGTCTGGTAGCCCCATGATGAGCAGCCGCTTCAGCCAATCACTGAGCCACTGTGCACCTTACGTCAGCTCTGACGAATCAGAGCCTGACAATGAGGAGATGTGGGAGGAGCTACAGAAACTTCGTCACAGGTGATTTTTAGATTGATCCGATCAGACAGAAGTTGGACCCAACATGACTTTGTCCCAGGTTGAACACGTTTCTCTGTCAGGACGTCATTTAAACCTTGTTCAATGTCTCCTCACAGACACCTGACGGAAGTGCAGAGACTTCAGGCCAATCAGAAGCAAGAGATCGAGGAGCTGTACACGAGGAAGGGTAAAACCCCACCACCAGGTATCGTCTCCGCAGCCGCCATGTTGAACCACCGCCAGCGCCGCTTCTCCAAGACAAGCCTTAACTACGCCCTGCCTCGCAAGAACAGCCTGCAGAGACTGGACGTACTGCCCCCTGCAGGTGGGAGTTAGTCAACTGTCGAAATAACATGTAATTATTGTAACAATAATATGAGTTTGAAACTATGTCTGCGGTTCAGGAATCATGAGGAAGAGCTCGGCCAGCGGCAGCAGCAGTGGATCTCAGGAGAGAGCAGGAAAAGGAGTGACCTTCGTGCCCGGACACAGCTGCATGGTGAGTTACGGCTCAGCGCGGTGCCGTCATGTCCACCGGGTTCTCTTGGTTCTGAAGTGCACAAGCCCAGTTTGTACATGTTGCTGATCTGTTCCACCGCTTATCAGACGTGTTCATGGTGGAAGCTGTGGCTGCTGATGTAGATCAACCTCTGTCTTTGTTTCAGTGAGAGAGAAGCTGCCGACCGAAGAGGAGAGATTTTCTAATGTGTCACTTTATTATCAAACCTTTCCACTAAATGTTTAGTTTGACTCCATGTCCCTCGTTTATATTTCGTATTATGTGTAATAATAATAATAAGAAGAATATGACATATGTAATAATGTAATATAGTGAGAAGTTTGTTCAACATAAATCTGACTAATAAAAACTAATATAATCAATAAAGCAAGATTATCAGTATTATATTACACATGTCCCAGCATGCACCAGGCTATGCTCACAGTTGTGTCTGTTATGAGTCAGGTTCATCTGGACCTGTTGAGCCACTGCTCAGTTACAGGAACTCGGATACTTCATAAAAGTCCAAAAGGTCAGAGGTGACACCTGCAACAAAACAAACAAACAAAAGTGAAACCTGTTCTACAACACGTTTATCATTTGATACCGGTGATAAAAACCTTATTACACATGTCACATGGATCAACTAGATCAGTCAGATTTGTCTGGTTAAAACAAAAACGGACGGTGGTGGCGATGACCTGGACTGAAGTTGAAATCATTTTAAGACGTGCTGTGATGACGAGTGATGTCGGCCCAGTTTAGTGGTCAGAGGTCTGGGCTAAAAGCTAAATAGATTCAACTTTATTTAGCTGCTCAACAATGAACTGGGCTCCGTCCGAAAAAGACGAAACATCATCAACACATAAACATTTCGTATGTTGATCCCTGCTACTGTTTCAATTAAAGGAAACTGAATGGAAATTATGAATATTTCCAAAACAGCCAAACCACAAACATCATTCTGAAACGTAAGTAGAGTCTGTTCATCAGTTCTGGCTGCAGCTGCTGGTCTTTAGGTCAGAGGGGATTTCTCTGAGGTGACAGAACAAACATGATCTGATTTTTGTTTCTGTTTCAGTCACATGAACTCACCACGGAGAACACGACCAAACTAAACTACTTCATGTGCTGATTTATTCATTCTCATCTTTGGAAGTTCAGCAGCTTCTAGCTGCTCTAACTGAAGTCTGCTGGATGTAGTATAGATTCCTGGGGGAACCTTTGGATGGATACTTTCCCTTTCACTCTGTTTATTATGACACCTGAGCCTGGATCAACCCATCGACAGGATCAATTCCTCCTCGGCCTTAACAACAATTAAAGCTGGACGCGAACGGGTCAGAACAGGTTAAGTTGTAACTGGAGCTGAAGCAGGTAAGACAAATCAAACTTTTTCAGATTTTCAGATATGACTAAAGCTATAACTGAACTAAGCTATCGAATAACTGACAAAATATTTAAATCAGTTTAATTCTCAAATTGAAAGAAACTTGAAAACTTCTTGAACATGAGCAGAGCTTAGATTTTTCAGATGTTTGGATGCTAACATTTAGTCTGGACCATTGTCAATACAGGAAGCACCGGCTTTAATACAGCGTCTCAGTCATCATTAACATTAAAATGGATTAGTTTGTTTCTCAGCTGCAGGAAATATCAAACTACGGACTATGAACTGCACCACAGAAAGCAGATCAACCCAAATGTCTGCCCTCATCGCGGCTGTAGAGGAGATGCGAGAAGAGGTTGAAGAATTTGTGTAAGTAAAAACAAAGCAGTTTACAACAGAGCCATCACACGTGAAGAGTTAGGAAACCAGAGGCTTGTTCTCGTCTAACAGAATGGCTCACAGCGCGTTACTGTTTCTGTTGCTTATGGAACAGAAGCAGACGAGCTCAGTGATGGCATTAAGTCAACCGCTACTGGGCCGCGCGGTGGACAACTGTCAGGACGAAGCTACTCGACAGTGGCTGAAAGACAACTCTGGTTCATTCTTCCAACTCGCTGAAATGTTTAATTTTTTCGAAGAGAAGATTGATCAGGAAGCAAAGAAGGATCACCGCGACATCATCTTTGTGGCTCATGGATCAGTCAGACTCCCCATGATTCCAGCCCGTCGTCTCCTGCCTCTGTCCAACATCACAGACGTGCTTCTGTATTCTCCCTGGAATTGTGCCACTGATGCCAAAGTCACATATGGAATCGCTACAGGAAAAATGAAGCCTCAGCACAGAGTGTTTTACTGTAGGAGGAAACCCGGTTGTCCCGCTACCGACAACAAGCATCAACCCACCAAGCTGCCGAACCAGTGGAATTCACTGAGGACGGATGATCCCAACCATCACCGTTAGTCCTCTTCAAGCCACGGATGGAGTGTGGGCCACATACCGGTCTCTGGTAGAACGATACGGACCGCCGGGGAGAGGCCGCATCGTCATCCCCTTCATCCTCCCAGAAGGAAGGACCTTAGGCTCTTCGGACTCGGTCCCGTTCCCTGCGGTCACCTTGGCCCTGTCTCTGGTTCTCCTCTCCTCCGGGTTCAAAGCCACCGTTCATCTCGATGTGTGTCTGAGTAAAACACCTGCAGAAACCAACCTTGATCAGGACGATCTGAAGCATATGGACGACACAGGAATGAGCGCTTCAGACGACATGTTCAGGGAAACCTGGGCGGACTATTTCAAACGCTTCTTCAACAGTTCAACTGTAGGAAACTAATCAGACTGTAAATTAGTTTGCTGTAGTCCCGAAGCTTCAGCCTCTGGAGGTTTAGAACGCTCCCTAATCAGCCACGCACCTCCGGACTTTCTGATGAGTTGAAATATGTCGAGCGTACGTTTCTAAATTGTACATACGTTTGCTCTTTTAATCCTTTCACACTGTGGGACCAATAAAGATTTATCTCATCTCAGGTTTATTACTTTCGATGGGCATAATATGACATAATAAAATCTGTGCAGTAAACAAGATAATGTTGAACGTGGTAGAGCAATGATGCAAATGATTGAGGCCAAACCGAAAGGATGAGATAACAGAGAAAATACAGGCTGAGCAGATGAAACGAGGCACAAAAGACTGATTAGTCAATTCAGGGGATGCAGAAAGGACCAGACAGGAAGTAGGTGAACCAAAATAAAAGCTTGAAAGCAGAGGTACGACCACCAACTGTGACAACAATCCTCTCAGATGTTGAAAAGACGTCCTGCTCCTCCTCTGATGCTACTCTTCTTACTGAGGAGGTGGTTCCACTGGTTTGACCTTGTTCTGCCTTCAGCGTGTTTCTTACCTGCCACAGCTTCAACCTTCACCTCCTGCTAAACTCACTTTGGACTAAGATGACGTTTAGCATCAACATTGTCCTCATTTGATCCTGAGCTTCAGGCTCATGTCAGTGATGTGTTGGTGGTAACGTCTGAAGTCGGTGCAGCCGCTTTTCAAGGCTTCCAGTTCAACAGTCCACGGTCAAAAGGACAAAAGCTTGTTTACCAGCTAAATGTTTGCTCAGGCAGATGTTGCAACATGTTTGGAGGTAGGTCCATGACTTTCTCCGTGTGGGACCAGTCAGCACAGAGCGGCTGCAGCGACGAGGATCCGTGTTGAAAACCAGCGCGAACCCGACGGATCGTCACCCTTCAGACCTTTGCTGCAGCAGGATGGCGGCTCTGCTGCTTCTGGCCGTGATGCTGCTTTCGGTGGAGCGTTCGGGTCAGAACCGTAGGAGTTTCAGTTGTTCAGTTTACTTTGTATCGAGCTTTTCCAAAACACAGTACAGAGTAGTACAGAGTAGTACTGAGTAGTACAGAGTACCACAGAGTAGTACTGAGTAGTACTGAGTAGTACAGAGTACCACAGAGTAGTACTGAGTAGTACTGAGTAGTACAGAGTACCACAGAGTAGTACTGAGTAGTACTGAGTAGTACAGAGTAGTACAGAGTAGTACAGAGTACCACAGAGTAGTACTGAGTAGTACTGAGTAGTACTGAGTAGTACAGAGTACCACAGAGTAGTACTGAGTAGTACTGAGTAGTACAGAGTAGTACAGAGTACCACAGAGTAGTACTGAGTAGTACTGAGTAGTACAGAGTAGTACAGAGTACCACAGAGTAGTACTGAGTAGTACTGAGTAGTACTGAGTAGTACAGAGTACCACAGAGTAGTACTGAGTAGTACTGAGTAGTACAGAGTACCACAGAGTAGTACTGAGTAGTACTGAGTAGTACTGAGTAGTACAGAGTAGTACAGAGTACCACAGAGTAGTACTGAGTAGTACTGAGTAGTACAGAGTAGTACAGAGTACCACAGAGTAGTACTGAGTAGTACTGAGTAGTACTGAGTAGTACAGAGTACCACAGAGTAGTACTGAGTAGTACTGAGTAGTACAGAGTAGTACAGAGTACCACAGAGTAGTACAGAGTACCACAGAGTAGTACTGAGTAGTACTGAGTAGTACTGAGTAGTACAGACTAGTACAGAGTACCACAGAGTAGTACTGAGTAGTACAGAGTAGTACAGAGTACCACAGAGTAGTACAGAGTACCACAGAGTAGTACTGAGTAGTACAGAGTAGTACAGAGTAGTACCGAGTGGTACCGAGTAGTACTGAGTAGTACTGAGTAGTACTGAGTAGTACAGAGTACCACAGAGTAGTACAGAGTACCACAGAGTAGTACTGAGTAGTACTGAGTAGTACTGAGTAGTACTGAGTAGTACAGAGTACCACAGAGTAGTACTGAGTAGTACTGAGTAGTACAGAGTACCAAAGAGTAGTACAGAGTAGTACTGAGTAGTACAGAGTAGTACAGAGTACCACAGAGTAGTACTGAGTAGTACTGAGTAGTACAGAGTACCACAGAGTGGTACAGAGTACCACAGAGTAGTACTGAGTAGTACTGAGTATTACTGAGTAGTACTGAGTAGTACAGAGTACCACAGAGTAGTACTGAGTAGTACTGAGTAGTACAGAGTACCACAGAGTAGTACTGAGTAGTACAGAGTAGTACAGAGTAGTACAGAGTACCACAGAGTAGTACAGAGTACCACAGAGTAGTACTGAGTAGTACTGAGTAGTACTGAGTAGTACTGAGTAGTACAGAGTACCACAGAGTAGTACAGAGTACCACAGAGTAGTACTGAGTAGTACTGAGTAGTACAGAGTACCAAAGAGTAGTACTGAGTAGTACAGAGTAGTACTGAGTAGTACAGAGTAGTACAGAGTACCACAGAGTAGTACTGAGTAGTACAGAGTAGTACAGAGTACCACAGAGTAGTACAGAGTAGTACAGAGTACCACAGAGTAGTACTGAGTAGTACTGAGTAGTACTGAGTAGTACAGAGTACCACAGAGTAGTACAGAGTACCACAGAGTAGTACAGAGTACCACAGAGTAGTACTGAGTAGTACTGAGTAGTACTGAGTAGTACAGACTAGTACAGAGTACCACAGAGTAGTACTGAGTAGTACAGAGTAGTACAGAGTAGTACAGAGTACCACAGAGTAGTACTGAGTAGTACAGAGTAGTACAGAGTAGTACCGAGTGGTACCGAGTAGTACTGAGTAGTACTGAGTAGTACTGAGTAGTACAGAGTACCACAGAGTAGTACAGAGTACCACAGAGTAGTACTGAGTAGTACTGAGTAGTACTGAGTAGTACAGAGTAGTACAGAGTACCACAGAGTAGTACTGAGTAGTACTGAGTAGTACTGAGTAGTACAGAGTACCACAGAGTAGTACTGAGTAGTACTGAGTAGTACAGAGTACCACAGAGTAGTACTGAGTAGTACTGAGTAGTACAGAGTAGTACAGAGTAGTACAGAGTAGTACAGAGTACCACAGAGTAGTACTGAGTAGTACTGAGTAGTACAGAGTAGTACAGAGTAGTACAGAGTACCACAGAGTAGTACAGAGTACCACAGAGTAGTACTGAGTAGTACTGAGTAGTACTGAGTAGTACAGAGTACCACAGAGTAGTACAGAGTACCACAGAGTAGTACTGAGTAGTACTGAGTAGTACAGAGTACCAAAGAGTAGTACTGAGTAGTACAGAGTAGTACTGAGTAGTACAGAGTAGTACAGAGTACCACAGAGTAGTACTGAGTAGTACAGAGTAGTACAGAGTACCACAGAGTAGTACAGAGTAGTACAGAGTACCACAGAGTAGTACTGAGTAGTACTGAGTAGTACTGAGTAGTACAGAGTACCACAGAGTAGTACAGAGTACCACAGAGTAGTACAGAGTACCACAGAGTAGTACTGAGTAGTACTGAGTAGTACTGAGTAGTACAGACTAGTACAGAGTACCACAGAGTAGTACTGAGTAGTACAGAGTAGTACAGAGTACCACAGAGTAGTACTGAGTAGTACAGAGTAGTACAGAGTAGTACCGAGTGGTACCGAGTAGTACTGAGTAGTACTGAGTGGTACCGAGTAGTACTGAGTAGTACTGAGTAGTACTGAGTAGTACAGAGTACCACAGAGTAGTACAGAGTACCACAGAGTAGTACTGAGTAGTACTGAGTAGTACTGAGTAGTACAGAGTACCACAGAGTAGTACTGAGTAGTACTGAGTAGTACAGAGTACCAAAGAGTAGTACAGAGTAGTACTGAGTAGTACAGAGTAGTACAGAGTACCACAGAGTAGTACTGAGTAGTACTGAGTAGTACAGAGTACCACAGAGTGGTACAGAGTACCACAGAGTAGTACTGAGTAGTACTGAGTAGTACTGAGTAGTACAGAGTACCACAGAGTAGTACTGAGTAGTACAGAGTAGTACAGAGTACCACAGAGTAGTACTGAGTAGTACTGAGTAGTACTGAGTAGTACAGAGTACCACAGAGTAGTACAGAGTACCACAGAGTAGTACTGAGTAGTACTGAGTACCACAGAGTGGTACAGAGTACCACAGAGTAGTACTGAGTAGTACTTAGTACCACTGAGACGACCAAACTGCTCGTTGATGAGCTGATGTGTTCGATGAACTGTGTGAGGAACTTTCCGAGCTTTGCCAGGAAATTGTGCAACGCATGATGGGAAACATGAAGCCAAACATGTGTGGGAACCCTCCGCCCAACGCAAACACTCGTCTGACCTTTCCAAGGACCCGGTTCTACTGCTCATCTGACCGGTCCAAGGACCCGGTTCTACTGTTGGTCTGTGCGATATAAAGACAAAACACAACGTCACACTTATAGATACTTGTAGTTCGACAACGCTCACTCCCTCATCACACAGACTCTCACGCCGACGGGTCGGAGCCTCAGCCCACAGAGGCAGAACCTGACGGAACCGGGAACCCGCTGTTTTATTCCTATAGCGACACAGCAGCAGGTCCCACACGGAGCAAGCTGTGAATCGTGTCTAAACAGACTCGAACATGTCGATGATCAAACATTAGTAAAGTCGTTTCTTTAATTCAAGGGTAATAGCAACAGCTCTAGAGAAGAGAACCCAGCAGGCAGGAGCAAGTGGTTCTGCTGGTTCTGACCCGATCAGTATTGTGAGTTTGACTGTGTGTGTTTGCAGACTGTGTGCGGTGTTTCGCGCGTTTTGACCTGACCTCAGGTCAGTGCCACGAAGAGGTCGGGGACGTGGACGAAGACGACTGCTGTCAGAGCCCTCACTACGGCTTCGAGGCGGCGGACGGCGCCTGTCAGTCGTGTGGGTCAGTACGCGGCTCCTCTTCTAGAACTGTCCGTGTCCAGTGCGGCGCGAACGGACGGTCTCAAGCCGAACCACTGTGTGTGTTCCAGCCCAGCGGTGTGGTCCAGCTGGTCGTCGTGGTCCCACTGTAACGTCCTGTGTGGGATGGGGGTGCGGCAGAGGAAACGCGCCTGCTACGGCATCGGGGAGGCGCAGTGTCCAAACCCGCAGGACAAACTGGAGACGGAACCGTGCAGCGGGGTTTGCTGCGGAGGTAGGGACCCGTTCACGGCCCGGGCCACAGCTGCAATCGGTAGCATCGTTGTAGACGTGACGCGCTGTCGTCCTGTGTAGAGAAGGGCTGGGAGTCCTGGCTCGCCTGGTCGCCCTGCTCCATCAGCTGTGGGGAAGGCGGCGTCAGGACCAGGAGGAGAGTCTGCTCCAGCAGCGCCGAGTGTCGCTGGGGCTGCACCGGACCTTCAGAGGAGACGGAGAACTGCTCTCCACTGAACACCTGTCCAGGTAGAACCACCTGCCAGAATCCAGACTCCCTCCAGCTCTCTGCCTCTTACCACCCGTGTTTCTCCCCTCAGTCCACGGCGGCTGGTCCAGCTGGTCTGGTTGGAGTGATTGTTCTGGTAGGTGCATCGATGACCGACGTGGCGTTACTCCCACCAAAACGCGACACCGGTCCTGCACCGACCCTCCCCCATCCGATGACACGGTGCCACCTGGCGATCGATGCCCTGGTGACGGGTCCCAGGAGGCTTCGTGCAGCGATCTCCCCAACTGTCCAGGTGAGACGTGAACTGTGTGTCCTGGTCAGATAAAACCGAACGGGTCCATTAAACCCGCTGGGTCGTGTGACCGGTCGTCTCTGCAGTGGACGGCAACTGGGGACCGTGGTCGTCCCCCGGAGCGTGCTCCGCAAGCTGTGGGGAGGGGCTCCAGATGTCAACCAGAACATGTACTGACCCGGCGCCCAACTATGGGGGTCGGTTCTGTGACGGACCAAATGCCCAGACCAGCACTTGCCAGGAGACATGTCCTGGTAAGATCCACGAAAGAGAACACGTAATACATAACATTCAAGATTTCAAAATCTAATGATGCCAATAAAAGGTCTCGTTACCATGTGTCTCTAACAGTTGATGGGTTCTGGACCGGTTGGTCCGATTGGAGCGAATGTTCCGCTTCCTGTGTCTCTCCAAGACAAATTCCCACCAGGACCCGCGTCCGGGCCTGCACCAACCCAGCGCCGTCATCCAGCCCGGCTGGCAGAGCGTGTCCGGGGGACGGGAGGCAGGTGGCCCAATGCAACCACCTCCCTCACTGCGCAGGTGAAGCGCTTCACAGCGTCTCTGCTCCGACTCCGACTCAGCGCAGAGCTCGTCTGCAAGCTCACTGTCTGTCTGTGCTCTAGTGGACGGGGGCTGGGGCCCCTGGTCTGGTTTCCCCCCCTGCTCCGTTACCTGTGGGGTCGGGGCTCAGGTGTCCGTCCGGAGATGCGACAGCCCGGCGCCCAACCACGGCGGCAAACCGTGTTCTGGAGAAGGACAGAGAAGCAAAGTGTGTCTGACCAGTGTCCACTGTCCAGGTACGTAAGACGCAGCATTTTACCAGGGACGGTTCACAGACTCATGTCCACGTCTGTCTTCCACAGTTAATGGCGTGTGGTCAGAGTGGGAGCCCTGGGGCAAGTGTGCTCACGCGTTCCGGAAGGATGCCGTAATCCGCTGTAAGCAGCTGGGAGGCAGCCAGACCCGGGAGCGCCGGTGTCTCCATCAGGCCCACAACGGAACCATCTGCCCAGGAGACAACCTGACGGAAAGTCGAGTGTGCTACGACGTCGGCGGCTGCGTCAGTACGTCCCACTGCTTTGTTTGTCGAGTCCTGCTCCTGATGGATTCAGTCTCCGCTCCTCACCAACATTCATTCCACTGTTCGCGGTGTGTGCGTTGCAGTAAAGGGCGACTGGGAAGGCTGGGAGTCGTGGAGTCTGTGTAGGCCAGCGTGTGGAGGGAAACCCAGACGGTTCAGGAAGAGATACTGTAAACCTGATTACAAGGACTACAGGTGAGTCCCGCTCCATGATCCGACTGCTTAACGCAATTGATCAACACGTAACCAGGATACATGTGGTTGCAGACCTACCATTGGTGTCAGGAAGGAACCGGCCAACTTCTTTGGAAAACCAACGGCTGACTGTGGAGACCTGCCAATTGAGCAGACGTTTGAGACGGAGGACTGCCACAACGTGCCGGCCTGCAGCTAACCCAACAACCTGCAGCGCTAACTATTAAAGCTGTTGTCACGTCGTCGGTGTTTGTCTGCTTATTGCCGATGCTGCGCTTTTCTTACTCTGTGCGGCCACATCAGCAGGTTCACGGTCAGAACCGTTAGTAGTTAGCTCAAAGCGTATCACGCTGCCGTAGACGCTCCACCCGGAGTCAGAACGACGTCAGTGGTTGGAGGAAGCTTTACAGCTTGGAACAGCCTGTACTACCAGAACGTTACAAGGACCCAGAGGAGGCCCGTTCTCCCCACACTGTTTTATTAACAGGTGACTGCACAAAAACGTCGTCTTTGCACCAGAGATGACAGAATAATCTCCACATTCCTCCACTCCAAAAATAACATTTGACATTTTATCTTGTGTCCAGTCCTTCACGGGGTTGGCATCAGGTCCAGCGTCCCCGTCGGTGAGAGTCAGTCACAGCAGCTTATTCCAGCGACGTGGTTCAGTAGTTCTCGTGACAAACCTTCGTTTCGTATTGTAATGTTTCGCTAATACTGCCACAAACACCAGCTCGTCCGTCACCTCCAGGATCTCTAAACACCTTCTTCATACAGTGCAACATGTCACAGTTACATCACTGAATGTAAACATGAAAAACATGAGTCATCACGATCATTTCAGTCAAACAAATCACAAACGAAACCCAATACTTAAAAAATGCCTACATTTGATTTGTCTGCTTCGTGGTTTGAGTTGCATCAAATCAAACAAGCACCAAGGGCTAAAAGTTGAAGACATCCATGAGTGAAAGCTGCCAACAACCGACCAAACGCATCTGTTTACAGGAAGTGACTGAACAGAAGCAGCCTGTGTGGAGGACAGAACCGACCAGAGGCAGCAGAGCAGACGTGGCTTCGGCTTCCTCCAACCAATCAGATTCTTCTGCTCGATGTCCTAAACTAGAAGCAGCAGCAAAATAAAAAACATACTGAAGACACCCAGAGCAGAGGAAGCAAGATCACATCAGTGGGTGAACAAAAGCTCAAATGTGCAACAAAATCATCCAGAACTAAGTCTCTCAGAAACCTAGAGCTTCTTTCTGTCGACAGTCAGACGATAAAGTAAAGGATGGACTGAAGCTGGTTTGGTCCACAGCTGCGTCAATAATCACCGTCTGTCACGTAGCTGCAGCTTTAGTTGTTCTGAACGTGAACTTTGTCTGCAGAGCTGAACCAGCCGTGGTCATCCAGAGGAAAACGCTCTTACGAGGGCAAAGCTCACAGGGGCTCTGACGCTACAGTCATCACCTTCAATGTTCCTGAACTTTACTGAGGAACAAGTCTAGAACAAGTCGTTTCTGCTGCGCGGACCTGAGTCCAGACAACATATATTCTCAGCCAAAACCTTTGGTCTCGTCTGGCTGGTAGCACTAACTTCCCTCCGTCGTATCCAACTCAGAGTGAGGTGACTTTAAATCCACAGACCTGATGAGAAGGTCAACCTTCAGCTGCCTGCTCTCATAAACTAGCTTCCCAAACGTGTTCAATGAAAACTTAACCTGGTCGATAATCTTAATATCTTAGTGACTGAGCTTTGTCCTCGTGGATACAGCTAAAAACGTACAAGCGCGAGTTGTGATGGCGGCTGAGTCCTAAATATTTAAAATAAACATCCCAAAGTGCTTTTTACGGGTCCGGGACCCTCATTTTAGTCTTCGCCAACGGTCCAGCTTCTCGATGATGACATCAGTGAGAGGCGGCGTCTCCTCATCCCCTGTCCCTCCCCGTGAGCCAATGGGAGAGCTGGAGGAGGGCGGGTCATCTGAAGGACTGAGCGGAAGGAGCCGGTAGGCTGCAGTCTGTGGATCCAGTTCATGTTTGACGTCCAAAAAACAACTAAATGAAAAGAACTGGAAAGAAAAAAGAAAGCGTTTTATTATTTCATCAACATTTTCCTCAGATGCAGGTTAAGAGTTGATCCTAAATTAAACCTTTTTTCGTGTTATAGCAGCAAAGAATGAGCGTATGCACCGATCTGCTCATGTGCCGTTTTCCATCTCATGTATTTTTGAGTTTGTCATTTTCAGCGTCTCAGGAACGACAGCGTCTCTTTTGTGGTGTCCAGTCTAAGGCGTAAACCACTGGCAGCCATCGAAAACCTTCACGTGAACTTTTGCTCTGTAACTTAAAAGCCGGTGCCGTCGTATCGTAACTGAGTGGGGCTGACTCACGCTGTCCTCCAGGGCCCGGTGCTACGTTTGGGACTGGACCCCCGGCTGGCCGCTCGGCTCCGGACCCCTGTCCTTCAGTGTCGGGCTGATCTCCTCCTCCGGGTCGTAGTAATAAAACTTCCTCAGGTAAGAGATCAGTGGCCTGTGGAGAGAGGAAACCGTTAATTACTATGGTTCTTACGTTGGAAGGGAAATTAAAGTTAACCTAAAAATAGAAATTAAATGAACTAATGATGACGTTTTCTTTTATTCGTCACAGTTTTTAGTTACTGTTGGTTTGGAACATTACATCGACAGGCAGGTGAAGAAAGTACTGAAATCCAGGCAAACATCTGCTGCCGTTCTGGATGAGCTGATGTGTCAGTAGCAGATCGAAACGGCATGAAGTTCAACTTTACTTTAAGGACGTACGGCTGGAGTTGTACCAACACGTCATCCTGAGGCGCTGGAAGATAACGTGACAAACTTCGTTTGTCTGTGGGACACTCACGTGGGCAGCGGCAGCTCCTGGATGTGGTCGATCCGAACCAGCTGCCTGATGCAGAAGCGACAGAGGTGCTGCAGAGATTTGACGCTGCTGAACCTGGAGACCGGGTACAGGAGCTGGACCGGGGTCGGCGGCAGACCTGCAGACGCAGACCGTCAGCAAATCAACAACACTGTGAGCTGACGAAAGCGGAGGAGTCACACAGTCAACTCTGCATTTAAGAGCCTAAACACGTGATTCAAATTGAGCAGAAACTCGACTTTTAACATTGTCTCAAAGTAAAAATGCTGTGACTTGGAAGGAAGCTGTGCTTTACAGAGAAGCTTGTCGTCTTCTTAAATCGGAGCCGTTCGAGTCTTTTACTGATACGTTCTGACGACTTTCACTACAGAGTCGTGGCAGTAAATTGGCTCCAAACAAATTAGACATAATAAAAATATCATTCGAGTCTCTTGTACTTGAGCCGTTTGAATAAATCTGATGACTACCTGGGACTCTGGAGCGCAGGAAGTAGAGGAACTTCCCGTTCTTGGAGTGCATGATGGCTCTTTCTATGAACTCCACCACCGAGTGGCAGCGATCCTCAAACTTCGGATGACACCACAGACTGAACGTTCCTGCAGGAGGACGACATCGGGTGTAAATAGTAAATGATAACACTCCAAACGCTCCGAACGCAGTCAGAGTGAGACGCATCCTGAAAGCTGGAGCTGCACGTCCTCCTCCTCCAGAATCCACATTGCCTGCGCGCCGATCATAAGGTCGCTCACAGTAAACCGGGTCAGCGGGGCCTTACCTCTGTAGTGCTCCATGCGGGTGTGGTGGGTGACTCCCTGAGACCTGAAGCTCAGACTCAGGATGTATCGAGGATCTGAACTGTCCCGAACCAGAAAGGACCCGTCCGGTTTCCCCTTCAGCTTCATCTCGGCGTCCTCCCAGTTCATCGGGCCCCAGTACCAACCACACTGCAGAGACACACGCAGCCCAATGGTTTCATTTCAAAACATTCACCAGAAATGATGGTGAACTGAAATTTGCCCTTTGATTAAACCCATGTTTGATGGAGGCTGCAGATCTGGCCTGGACCCCACCTTCTCCAGTTCTCGGAGGCTGGTGGCGAAGCTGCTGGCGTCGGGTCGACCGAGGGGGCAGCGGGGGGCGAGTCGGGGTGGGGGGGGGTGGCTGTCAGGACGCAGGGGGACCGGCCTCGGTAAACCTCGCAGAAACGCGTCTGCCGACACAGAGGACACGAGTTAGTCAGAGACAACTTCTGGAGGACAGAGTGACTGGTTCAAGCGGGCGCGGCGTTCTACCGTTGAGGCTCAGGCTGTGCTGGATGGTGCTGAGGGGCGGGGGCAGGGCCAGAGGTCGGGGCGGGAGAGACTGCATCGATGCCCCCACACTGCGCTCCATGAAGGGACCCTGCTGCTGAGGAGGACCAGCAAAGTCATCTGGACACAGAGAGAGACGAGCTCAGCCTTCACCTCAGAGACGCTCAACTCACTCCATCACTTGTGGGGTCCAGTCCACGTCAGCCCCTCTCCATCCTACTCTGGGCTCGTCCTGGGACCTTTGGCCCCACTGGTTCAGAGTCACAGTCTCACTACCAGCTAAAGCTTTTATGGGGAGGTTTTCTAAACACAACACATCACATGTTGCACAGAAAAACAAAGAAGTGAAAACAGAAAGCGGAAGCAGAAGAAAAAGAGACAAAGTACCGAGCAGACTGAGGCTCCGTCTGGGTGGAGGAGGAGGAGTCGGGGGGTGAAGAGAATTGCCCCCCCTCCGAGAAATATCCACATCAACCAGAGACACCGTCTCACCTGGACACACACACACACACACACACACCGGTTAGAAAGAAGCTGGGAAAGGTTAGTTCAGTCCAACAGGAGGAAGAAGAACAAGCTGCTGTTGCATCCTGGTTCGTGTCCAGGTCGACGCTACGGATCCAGTCATTTCCTGTTTTCAGCACAAAACTAACGCATCACTGTTCAAATTCGAATTAAAAGGCAGCGCTAACGCAGGTCTGTCATTCCCACCGCTGTTACTGTACAGCTCCACAGTTTAACCTCCATCTGAAGTCTGTGCAATTCTTGTTTTATTCTGGTTCGTAGAAGTTTTAAATTGTAAAAACTACTTCTGTGAGCTGCTTAAAGGTACTGATGTGGGATCAGATTTATCTCCTCTTAAGACTGTTGGGACAACAGAACCAGGGTTCTCCAGAACGCCCTGTCAACGCGCAGCCAGCCTATTGATCAGAGGAACAGCACCTCCGGCTCTGACGTTCTCTGCACAGCACCAGCTCCAAACGTTGGCAGAATCAAGTTGGGAGAAGAGCTTAACTCTGCTCCCTGGACATGACTCAGACACAGCAGTGTTCAAACTACAGATACTCCCTCATTAAACTGACACGGACAACATAAGATATCCTTAAACAACACCACAGCTCACTTTACGTGTTTGATGTGTGATTCTGTTCCACAACCAAAAAAGAAAAGGCCTCTTTTACTTGCACTTCATAAATGGGCTGAGCGAACATCTGAAGGAACCACAACCGAAACAATGCGACTTACCGGTGAAAGGCAGCGTGAAGGGCACCGGAGAGAAGGCACTGTGGGGCCTGGACACCTGCAGCCTGACGGAGAGACAAGCACCACGAGTTACTGCTTCATCATCGCCACGAGTCCACTCGCCTGTTACTGACAGAAGTGAAACCTCTGTAGAAAGACTGAAACTCAATCAGCTCAGACCACAAACACCTCAGTTCTGCCCTGTCAGCACCACATGGACGGGTCCAACTCCAGCATCCAGCAGCTTTAGTTACTGAATCAGAGTGTCACACGTGTGTGAAGGGCTACTGTACTGTACTGTGCGGTACCGTCACCTGGGTCACGTAAAAACTGAGGAGACACGCATTCAAACTGCAAACACAGGCCTCGACTTCAAACTGTGACCATTCCTTCGTCTGGGGCACATATAAAGCGAAGATGGTTGTTTGACAGATAATGATGATGATGTTACCAGCAGCATATAAATCAGCTGCCTCTGTCACTTTTGTTGTGTGTGTGGAAGAAGCTTTGTTGTCATGGTTACCATCTTAGGATGTGAGACTAACATACATCCACAGCTGGATGTATGGAAAATCCCCAAATTGTACTTCACTTTCACACAGTTTCCACCAAGCTGAAGTAAAACTATCAGGTGTTGGTCCTGTTGGCCACCTCTCAGTTTCCGTTGCCATGACAATGACAGACAGAAGGTAAACCATCATATGATGAGTTTCTAAGTAGTCTTACCTGCTGCTGTCCTGCTCCGTGTTGCTGCAGGTGGACCCCCACACATCCAGCAGACTCCCGCCAGATGAGGTGGACGACGCCAGGGAGGGCCTCTTGTCCAAAAGCCCCCCTGAACCTCCACTGGAGCTTTTGGTTCTGAACAGCTTGCTGAGCCGGACTTTCAGGGACCCCCCTTTCCTAGACTTCCCATGTGGCGTCTTCTCCCCCTCCCTCACCCCTACTGGATCACCCTCCAGCACCACCAGGGGGGAAGCGGATCGCACCGCTGAAGCCAAACCGAGTTTGGGGGTGGTGGCGCGGCTCTGCGGCTGGGAGCGGGACTGGTGCTGATGCTGCGGATGGGGATTCAGGCGGGGGCTGGAAGCTGGGTGAGAATCAGGGGAGACCTGGAGACTACTGAGGGGTGCAGAAGCCTGGGGGGCCTGTGGGCAGAGATGGGGACAGAGGCAAGGGGTGGGGCTGTGGCTAACAGGGGGGCGGGGGTCCACACAGGGGGGAAGAGACACCGCTGCACCCAGAACAGCCAGTGAGGACCGGCAGCTCTGATCAGTGCAGACCCCCGCCTCCTCTGCCAGTCTGTGGACCTGTCGCATCAGACCACTCAGTGTCCCCCCTCCGCTGACTCCAAGCACCCCGTCTCCTTTCTCAGTCTCCTCCAGGTCTCCTCCATCATCTCCCCCACCCTCCCCCAGTCCCCCAACATCTTCAGACCCAAGACCTTCCAGGACCAGCAGAGCATCGCTGGTCTCACTTGGGTCCTCTCCAGGCCCCAGGCCCCCCGTCCCTGAGGCCAGGACGCTGTGACATGAGCACCGAGAAAGGGGGAGGAACTCCTCCCCGCCGCCTCCACTTCCGTCCCTTCCCTCCCCAAGGTGCCCCAGCCTCCTGGCCACAGCCAGGACCGGGTCATCCGCCCCGGCTGAGCGGTTTTTCCTAGGATCCAGCAAGCCGAGACGCAGAGCTTGGTCCAACAAGCTCGGGGGCCATTTGGCCAGTCGGTCTGTCAGCAGGCGATGTCGGTGGCACAAGACTGACTCAGATTCCAGAACCGGGACATCTTGCTGTGGAATCTGGGACCTGTCGGACCCTTTGGAGAGTCTGACAACTGGGTGCCACTGAAGAAGCTGTGGCTGCAGACTCTCTTCTACAGAGGACACACACTGTGAGTTCTGGTCCTTCCCCCCTCCAGGCCCAGGACCAGATGTTGTGCTACCAAGACCAGTACTGGTTCCAGAGTCCAACTGCTGTTTTTGTCTCTCAGACTCCTGGAGGAACCCTGGGGGCGGCTGCTCCAATCCGCACTCCAAGATCCGGTCCCCAGAGCGCAGCAGGTTCTGAAACACCATCAGCTGCGCCCTCGAGCCGTGTCCTCCCGAGCCGTGTGACACCGGGAAGTCCACGAACCGCTGGGCCGCTACAGCAAAGTCCTCTGTCGGCGAAGGCGAGAGAGGCGCCTCGGAGCCCGGCGAGGCCTGCGTCAACACCAGCCCGCCGTCCAGCTCGCCTTTTCCGCGGAGCGGCGAGCTGTAGTGCGGGGAGACAGAGCCCAGGCCTGCCGAAGGGCCGCTGGGGTCCAGCTCGAACCCGCCGCTGATGCCTCCGCCGTGGTGTCCCAGCACGGCTTTAACGGACACCAGGTCTTCGGGCTCGTCCAGTCGGTCGTACTCGGCCGCGGACACGAGTCGCATCAGGACGAAGTCCGGAGACATTTCTTGTTGCGCGTCGCTCATGCTGGCAGCTAACGTTAGCGGCTAACGGCTCCGTTACATAACACAGAGATAAACTGCTGCGGAGCTAACGGCAGCTAGCTGCTGCATCCTCACGCGAAGCTAACCGGGCAGCCCGGCGGAGTACCGACCCACATCCATGTGAAGTCCGGACCGGTCCGTGACGGCAACGGCCCCGCTGAACGACGTTAAAGCACGAATTGACATCAGAATCTCAGCAGATACCGCCGCTCGGTAAAGTTAGCTCGCTATTAGCTGTTAGCCTCCTACCGACTCATCCTCCGGTCAGACAACACGGATGTGACGCGGGGGGGGGGGCATCAATAATCGATCGGTGCGGGTTGATTAATAAAGGCTCGAAAGGTGGCTCGCAAACCAGAAACCGTCCGAACCCAGCTCGGTACCGGGGAATTAGTTAATATTTCCGGTTTATTTTCGCGGTGTTTGAAGTTGTCAAAAACACAAACAGGTTAAGTTTCCATTGTCTTATTTGAGACTAAAGGGAGAACCTCGCTGCGAGCAGGGTTCGAACCTGCGCGGGGAAACCCCATTGGATTTCAAGTCCAACGCCTTAACCACTCGGCCATCGCAGCAGCTGCATGTAGTCGGACCGGACCCTTTTCTAAACCCTGCTCTGACCAGGTCCAACCAGTTTAACATGGATGTGGGTCGGGAGGATGTAAATCGATCCAGTCCCGCTATGACGTCAGTAATGAATGATCCGCTGGTTCAGTGTGACCTGATGTCGCAAACATTTTCTCAGCGTTTAAATGAATCACGTGTCATAATGTGGAAGCTTTTCATGTGGTGCAGTCCCGCGGAGCCCCGGTCCGGTCCGGTCCACTCCACTCCGGTTAGTGCGAACCTAGTTCGGTTTGAATAAACATCTGCTTGAGAAGCAGAACTCTCTGTGTTGGGTTCAGATTCCCACTGATCTCTAGTGTGCATCACGCCTGACGAGCTCCGGTTCAGCCTCCAGATTAATCAGAACACAGCAGCACCGGCTGAGCCTGAGTTCTTATTTTAAAACATATCTAAACCCAAAACTGAAGGCCAGCCCCAGCACAAAGGCTTCACGTCAACATAATCTATTTCCTAACAAATACTACCCCCAAAACGAGGAAAACACCGATTTACTGCGGAAACGGTTCCGATAATAACCGTCTGCGGCGTGAGTGGATTTTGTTTCCGCCAATGCGATGACCTCGTTTAAAGTCAGACGGGTCGGATGGCACCACCCTGACCCTCCACGAGACACGTTACTGCCAAGGACCGAACGGAACCATGACTCGGACCGACCAGCGGCACTAAACCGTTTGTCTGGTGTGTAACCGACCACGTGTCATAAAATAACATTCACGCGGGCCCAGACATTTTCATGGTGCTGCCAGATTCTCACAGCAGGAAACATCTGTAGATTCTGCTTTTCCCCAGTGGTCTTTGTCAGAAGAAGCAGCAGCAGCAGGTTCAGTACAATATAGACTTTATTAGTTCACTAAAGTTGAATATGAAATAAAAAGATTGTTTTAAATGATTCACAATTCAGTAATTGAGTTGCCAGGTTAACAGGTAAGTTCCACCTGCAGCTGCCACACCTCTACAAATTAAAAGCCCTCCGCGGCTGGATTGACTTCACAAGGACTTTAATGTTACTTCCAACGTGTGGTCTGGTTTACTGTGTACTCATCACACCAGAGTCAGAGTGAAGCGATCGGAACGAGGAGGCGGTGGCCAGGTTGCAGGTTTCTGCCACATCCCATCAGATCCTCGGTGGACAGACGGTGGCAGAGCTGCTGCTGCCAAACCAGCCCTGGCGACGGGAGTCGAAACAAAAGCAACAAAAAGTCATCATCATGGTTCTTGTGGCATCGAGTAAACAAAGCGATAGTTCCAATCAGAGTCCAGAACGGTTCAGTCCAGGAGTCCAACAGACGCCAAAGACCGAAATCACCAGAACTGCTTGGGGAATGTTTCATATTCATTTTATTTTTATCATAGCAATGGAAAAATATAACCTTATACAAACGTCTTCAATTCAGATTTTTCTTTTTAAACAAGCAAAAATGGTGAGTGACCTTTTCCCGGACCTAAGTGCAGCGGGGAAAAAACTGAAACTTCGCCAGCAGCTCGCACCATCGGCTTACAGGTCGGTTTCCGTTTGGCACTCGCTCCTCTGAGGAATTCGTACTTTTGTTTTGAAGGGATTTAGTGCTGTTTGGATGTTCCTGTCCGTCACGTCTCCTTCTCTGGTTTAGTGCTCGGAAGAAGAAAAGAAATAAGAGCAACAAAAATCGGAAGTTTTCCACAAGTCTGCCCAAGTTTCATCTTTGATTTCACAAGTCTCGTTTCTCATGGTTTTCACGCCCTCCTCCTCCCGCAGTGGGGGTGGTGGCATCACGTCGTAGGAGAGCCCAGCTACGGCGAGAGAGGTGGATTGTGGGAAGGAGAGGGGCTCAGAGGCTTTTCTTTTGTTTCAAGGGGGAGTCAGTCCAGTCCACAGGCCAGTCCAGAAAGAAGGGGGAAAGGTTTGGGGTGGGGGCTGCGATGTCATCATCTCTCGCTCGCTCACACATCTCTCTCACAGACACTCATCTCACGTTACTTCTGCTTCGACCGGACGTTCGCGACAAAGACAGAAGAGTTAATTCCAGTGGGGGCAGTTTGTTCTCATTGTTCACTGACGTCACTCTCTCACAGCTCTCGTTCGCTTTTCCCCACCAGCAACAATCTGAAAGAGAACAGAGTCAGAAACACTGAGGTCGCGTTAAAGCGGCCGGGGCAGCTTGGCATGGGCGTCGTGCTACTGACCAGGCCTGGCTCTTGAGCTTGCGGAGCTCCTTGGTGGCCCAGGTAGCCAGCGTCTTGGTCTTGGTGGTTTTGGAGCGCCGCCCCTCCGTCAGCAGGTCGTTGATGAGCGGACGAACCTCCACCAGCTTCATCACGTCCTTACCAAACGCTGTGCACAGGTCGCTGAGCAGACAAAAAAAAAAAAAAAAAACAAGCAGGTCACCAAACCAGAGCCTTTACTGAGAAAGATCAATGAAACTACCTGAAATGTTAGGCGGGTCAGATATCACCTTTTCAAAACCTGAAATAACACCGTTTCAGCAGGGGCTTTGTTCAGTCTGTGGGTGTTCATGTCTTTACATTTACACACGCTTGCCTACGGACACGCGTTACCATCTGATGTGTGCGTTGGTCTCAGATGCGTTTGGTTTGTACATCACACGGTCAGAGTGGTGCATGATTTCTCTTCACAGACCAAAGAGGACGATGACGGCGCCTTAAAAACGGATGACGTCTAACAGCTTCTCACCCAATGAGTCCGGCAGCATTGGCCACGACTCCGTCAGAGTGATCCTCGTCTTCGGCTATGTGGTGTATGAATGAGAGGATGAACTCCACCCGAGGCTGAACCAACATCACATCGGCTGCAGAGGAGAAATGAAAGAATGAGGAAACAGGCGAGTAAAATAATTACACAACTTTCACCGGCTCATTGTTAAATCCTCAGTATTAGTTTGTTGGGTTCCGCAAAACCAGGAAGCCATTTTCAATTGGGCCGCAGCCTGAAGCTCCCCGGGTGAAAAAAACCCAAATTTGTCTGCGACGTCGTAAAATCCTCCTGATTCACTGCAGACAGGAGGAGGAACCGCCGTCGCCTGTCAGAGCGTGTCGTCACAGGTTTGCGCATCTTACGGTGAACGTTCTCCTGGTCGCCCTTGAGGCCTTGGATGATCCCGGTGTACGCCTCCAGACAGCCCTCTCTCAGCTCGTTCAGGTAGTCCACCATGTCGTAGTCCGTCTGAAACAGACAGGGAAACTGTTGTGGGTCTCAGCCTAGACACGACACGAGCGCGTGGCTCTGGAACCACTGTAACAAATGCCAGCCCACACCGAACCAACAGGTCTCTGATACGTGGTCAGTTCTACAAACAAACTTTGACTCAAAACCTCATTCCTCCCCCATATTTTCTGCTTAGAGTCAATTCAATAAATAAAATCAGCATCTGACACAGGTCAAAAACACCAATGAAACGGCACAAAGTGTTAAAATCTAAAGTTGGCAAGACGACAATTTGCCCCCAGCCGCGAATGAGAAGCACGTTTTATTTCTGCCAATGTTTGTAGGTACTTCTGGAGCATTCCAACAGTCATGCTGGACTCAGCCGTAACGTCAATTACGTTTTATTGGAACCTAGGTGAACAAACCTTGTCGACCTGGGCCTGCGAGGCCTGCTGCAGCGTGTCCAGAACGATGTCCAGATATTTCTTGAACTCTCCTCCGATGGCTAGAGCGATGTCACCAAAGGCAGAGAGAATCTGGGGCTTCACCGACCGGTGGACGTTCTCGTTCTGCAAACAGATTTAAGGTTGAACGTAATGAAAGAGATGAGAACCAGTTAATGTGGCAAAAGACAACGTGTAGAGGAAACATAACAGACGTTTTGTGAGTGGATCCTCTTATAACAGTGAAATTCCTTCATTCAGCAGGAAAATTAAACTACTAACGAAAGGAAAGGAGCGAGCTCGTGAGCTGTGCTCTCACATAAATGTGGTTGTTTTACATCACGGTCATCATGATTTATCACGACAGACCAAACATCACCAGCTGGCTTGAAGGAAGTGGGTGGACGGAGAGTCAGAACAAAAATAAAAGTGAGGAGTGAGTGGAAGGAAGTGATTAACGAAGACGCCCTCCTCACCCCCAGGTTCTCCAGCAGCAGCTGCATGATCTCATCACAGTAAGGCAGAATGTTGGACATCAGAGCTCTGCACAGGTCACACACCAACCCCACTGCTGCCAGACACACCTGTGAAATCATTACAGTGAATTAATTAGCAATTAATATAACTAATGTACTAATGGCAACTCTGCTTCCCTGAGCTTGTGTGTCGCAGGCCATTTTCACATCTCACCTGATACTCTGCGTAATTCTTCAGTCCAATTGCCAGGAAAGGCTTGAAGGCATCCATGTATTTCTGGAAGTCACTACCCAGAACTGAAACAAACACTCCAGCTTAACAACAGCGCCACCCTGTGGTGAAACATTGGCATCCACGGGTGTCTTCGTACAAAACTGATAACATTTATCATTGACAGTGAAAAACTGTTGTTGAAAAAGGATGTTTTTAAATCGCACTTTAAGTTGGTCCTTCTCTGATTGACCTGCTTTATCAGTTTCTGGATCAGGACGCGTAAAGGACCGGTACAGTTATTTGTCTCATGGTCAGATTGTGACTTCCTGTAAGTCAGGGCTTTACTTAACTGACCTCAAAATCTGGTGCCCCAACTATCTAAAATCCATTTGTAATCTTTTGTAATCAGTTTTCAGACTTTAAAGAAGTGACCAATATCCAGATGTCTACCTTCCACCAGTGTAGACACAGCCATCAGAGCATCCTCCTGAACTCCTCCAGACCCAGCAGTGCTCTGGAACATCCTCAACAGAGACGCCATGACCACGTCTGAGATCTGCAGGGCGTCCTGGTGCTGAACTTTACGAAGAACGTTCTGCAGCGAGACATCATTTTACCATCTTGTTCAACAGCACTTAGTGTATAAAGCAAACATTAAATGACACATGACTAATTTACAAAACAAACTTGTATAAACCAAGTTCTTCAAAAACGTAGTAAGTGGGAGAATCCGTCTTCGAGTAAACGCACCTGCAGTGTGGCGCACAGCAGTGACTGCAGGTCGTTGAACTGGATCCTGTCTGATGTGCTCTGGATATGAGACTGGGAAACGCCAGATACTATGTGATCAAACAGGAAGTGCGTCTTCAAATTAAAATATGAACAGATACAACCCTGCCTCACCTCCATCTGCAGGACCTGCTGCAGTCTCTCCATGATGACCAGCGTGGTTTTCTGGACTGCAGGGTAGCAGTCCTTGGCGCTGTTCTTGACTATCTCCATCAGAGCCTCGTAGGCAGCAGAGCGCAGGTTATTCTGGTGACCGTCGGGCCTGAACAGCAAACAGGACCAGCTTTACACCGACTAAACAATCAACGGCATTCAAGCAGGCGGATCAAATGTAGATTTAAATGACCGCTAAAGATGTGGAAATGTTGTTGTTCAGGCATTGTAAGCAAGTATGAACTGCTGGGAAGTTACAACATTCACAGAAACAACTGTCTACTTAGATGCTTTTAAGTCAGAATGAACCAAACATTTAAATTTGGTTGAAAATAACTATCTAACAAACTGCTGACATGAAGCCTTCAGAGTCTCATGCTTGCCTACAGCGGCACAATCATGCCCACTGCTCTGAGTTGTAGAACCTACAGAGAACGATTAAGCTCTAGATGATCTGTCCTCCATCCTTTAGTTATGTTCATAATAAAGAGCAAAGCTGCACTTTATACTGCAATTATAGAGCAGTGAGTGGAACAGACTCAATGGTCAACAGCTGTACAGGAAACTCAGACACATCAAGTTAGAGGGAGTTGTGCAGAAAAAAAATTAATAAGGCTTTGACATAGTTTACCAGAATATTGGGAAGCAGTTAACTGGTCTCACCTGTCCGTGGTCTCCAGGAGTTTCTGGACAATTATTTCAAAGGACGAGGACAAACAGTAGGTGCTGGGCTCCTCCTGGTCCTCTGCAGTATCTGTAGCCTCATAGGCTGCTTCGGCTAGAGACGAGAACGCCTGAGACAGGAAAGATCACATTCATATAATGTCAAACATTTACAACAGAGGAACGCAGCTCTACCTGTGACGTAAAGCCGAGTGCCGGCGCAGAAACGCATTTCAATATTAGTACTTAGTGGAGGGATGACAGTCCACTTCAGACTAGCCTGCTGTGTTAGTCAACCCTTCAACTCACCCAGCAGACGTTTGAGGCCACCCTGGGCTCAGCTCCCAGGCCCTCAATCAGACACTGCAGCAGGGGGGCCAGGTAGACCTCGTTGATTGCAGCTTCAGGCAACAGCTCACAGATCCTCCCCACGGTCCACGCCGTGGTGTCCCTCACCACCACGCTGGGGTCCTTCATCAGCTCGATCAGAGTCGGCATCGCCTGCAGGGACATGTGGCCAAAAACAAAACACACACTGATCACTATATACATTCTCCTTCCATATTCAGAAACACGCTGGTTGCCAGGCTCATGTAGTGAAACCAGGTGGTGACTGACCTGTATGACGAGCGGTTTGAGCTGGTTCAGCTCAGGTCCTTCCAGGATGGAGCCAAAGGCCATGACGGAGGCGTCGCGGTAGCGCCAGTCAGGGTGTTTGATGTGCTCTTTGATGAAGGGGAGAACATGGGGAACCACGTCATCCTCGCAGCACGTCGCCAGCAACATCAGACACACCCCTGCAGCCTTGCAGGGGTTCCAGTCATCGTCGTCATCGTTCTCATCCTGCAGGAGTTAAGACACCGTGGAACTAACGGCAACCATTGGTGGAGGAACGCACCGAACGGACAGGCTGACTTGACCAGGTGCATTACCTGTTTGGTGAGGGTCTGGGTCAGAATGGGAACCAGGTACTGCAGGGCCCCCTTAGCATAGAATTTACTGGTGTGCTCCGGGGGACGGCCCTGCTCCGAAGCCTGTCGTTAGATTAGAACGGGTCAGACGGGAACTGATAACACCGTATCAAAAGCTGTGACAAAACCCTGCACACTCACCTCTGAGGCCTCGATGGCCAAATCCATCTCCTCGTCACAGACGTTGGACCAGAACTCGATGCCCTGTAAGGCCACCTCATCAATGTCGCTCTTCATCGCCTCGATGGTAATCTGAGAGGGAAATTCATTTTTGGGGCATGTAAATTTACATGTTAAGCATGTTTAATGTCAGTAACCCTGCATTTAGGTACAAGTACTTGGTTCTCTTAAAATCTTAATTCATCGTTTTTCAGTCTGCGGCGTCCGCAGCAGTTAACGTGACGTCTTACCGCAAACAGAGCAGGTCCCATGTATGTCTCCATGTACTGGTAATACAGAGACATGATCTTCACCAGGTTTTGCAAGGCTGCCACGCGCACCTGAACACAGAACAAATCAATCAGCTGGTAAATAACGCCCCCTGCAGGCAAGACGCACATTCAGAACAACAACGAGAAGCAGCAACACATTTCTGATGTGGCGGACACATAACAAAGGGACATACCCGTGTCCACTAAGCTAAACAGGTTGTACATTGTCAAAAGCTACAAGCCAAAACAAATAAAGTCCTTTATTGAGCAAGAGCTTACGCAAGGAATATTCAAATCAATACATTACATCATAATAAAACAGTGAAAATTCTCACTCTGGTGTCAGGACACTGTGTAGCTTCACAAACCACCTGCATGATGAAATGTCTCTCCGTCTGAAACGACGTAAAGACAGCAGATTAAAGAACACGATCACCCTCAGTAAAACGCTTAGTCATTTTGAGTTTTATGAAAGCATGGTTTCATTTTTAACTTCTGCATTATGTATTATCTGCATCATACTTTCAGTTAATGTTTGGATAACGGTGGCTATGTCTTGCCAAAGTGAAGAATTCTTTGCGCTAATTTAAAGCTTTTTTCTAAAAACTCTGAAATTGGTAGCAGTTAATCCGGTGCTGTGTGAGTACCTCCTTGTCAAAATTGGCTTTGGTGAACTCCAGAGAGTTGAGCAGGGCATTGGTAGCAGCCAGTTTTACGTTGTTACTAGGCTCCTCCTTCCTCATACCTTGGATGATGGCTGTCAGAATCTGGTTGGCATTTTCCTGCAGCTGCTCCGGGTCCTGAAAGAAACAACAGTTACAGTATCACACCTTTAAACCCTAAAACACTCTGATTTGGAAAAGAAACCCATCAAAGCGTCAGTTTTCTTTCTCTCTACCTTTGTGTGACACATGATTCAAGTTAAATTCTTACCCTGCTCCTGTGTCTACACTGTCAAATGTCTGTCATCAATTAAATACTGTCAACGTGCATACAAATATCATTTGGCATTTTGCCATCTCTACACAAGTCACAGTACATGAAGAGAGCAGGGTTTAGAAAAAAAAAAAGGAAATGTGTCAACAGGACAGAATAAAATAAAGTTTAAAAACTTTTAGATGATTAATATCACAAAAATCCGTTTCCCTTTCAACTTAAGTTGCTTGTGGATTCTCTAGACATGCTGTGTGCGCGTTCACTCACAATATCCTGACAGATGTATCCAATAGCCTCCAGTGTGGACTCCTTCATGTGTTCAGTGCTGGAGGGGTCGGTGACATTAGCCACCAGCTGTGGGATCAGCTCGGGCCATTGGTTGACGGGAATTTCTGCACATGCGATCCCTGCGACGCACTGGGAGGCAGAACTGGGTCGGTACGTCTCTGTTCCCAGAGTCTGCAAAACCTGAGAAACAGAGCATGTCAGACACTGACACTGAGAAAAGCAGAGCAGGGCGGATGTTCTGACTCCTTACGTAGTTCTTGATCTCGCGGCGAGCGTTGGCGTCGATGGCCAGCCATCTCTGCTGGTACTGTGTCTTGACATCTGGGTCTTTGGAGGTCAGAGAGTTCTTCACCTGCAGACCTGCAGCCACTCGAGCTACTTGGGTGTTTCCTGGGTTTGCCAGCACTTTAGACAGCTCGACCAGGAAAGTGGGCTGGAAGATAGGAGTAAACATCAGGCTTTAAAATGGTCTGTTGACACATTCTCAGCAGTTTATGTAGATTTCATTGTAGGCAACTATGACATCATTAAATCAGATGCTGACTTCTTGATTTAGCCCAGCTTTAATTTTGAATTAAAATTCATAATTCAAGTCTTTTGCAACTTCAAAGACTGGCTTTGTCATTAGACTGCAAATAAAAGTCAAAAGAATTGAAGAGACTCAATGTCTTCAGAGATGGAAACCATGGACTAATTCTTTGAATTGGACTACATGTCCCGCTAACATAACAGTGTCAGCAGAAGTAAGGACAGCATTTCCTTCGTGACTTTCCTCCATGTTGGATGATCAGTGTCCTCTGAAGCTCCATCCTCCGGAACAGCTCAACTCTCTATATACGCATCTATAATCACCAAAGAACTTTATAGTGTAGAAGCCAACACCTAATGAAAGTCTGGCCACTCTTAAGGTTATGTCAAAGTTTATCTCCCTATATTGAGAAACCAATTGAAGGTGATCATATAAATGAGCCTGAAGTTTTCCTTAAGATGAGTCCTGCTAAAATATATCAAATGAAAATCAACACAAGCGTTCTATTACTCTGCTGAATCAACTATGTCTTCCACTGGTGTGTGAAAATTATGTAAAATAAAGGAAACGGTTTACCTGTAAACACAGATTTGACAACCACCACTGTTCTAGGTTCTTTAGGTCAGCATTCACGCTCACCAACAGATCCCTAGGGTTCACTGTCAGGCTTTAATATATAACGATTCAGCTCAGTGATTAAAACGACCCCCTTCTCCACATTGTCTTCAGTCTGACTGCACGAGTTTAGCAAAGAAAGCACCTGACAAGAACAAATGTCATTGACGCTGTCGACCACCTTCAGGAAACGTTAGAGCAAATCAGAGTCTCACTAGCTGCTCAGGCTGAATGGAGATTATTTCCAGTGGACAGTTGAGATGTAACACATCAAAGTTGTGGAAGCACCATTGGTCCTTCAAGTTTACTTTGAGCAGTTGCATTCTAATCGATTTCCAAGACTTTATGAATGCACCATTTTGGCTTTATTCGTTAAAGGCATGTCACCGTTTTTTCCATCCAAGCTTTCTTGACACAGCCATCGTTACTAGCGATGTTCTGCCTGTAAACTGTGCCCCAGCCCTGGACACATCTTATGGGTGCAGCAGGGTGACTGTGCTATAGGGGGGAGCGGGGAGGAAGCAGCAGCAGCTGCCGGGCGGGCTACAGCTGTCCTGAATCCACGCTGAAGCAGCTCCAGGAGCTTCTCCTCCACCATTTGAAACCAGTATACTAACCAGGTTCTCTATCGCCGCCTGCTCCAGAAACTTCTGTGCCGCCTCCAGCTCATTCCGATCTGCGGAGAGAGTGATTCAGTATGTTAGCTAATTAGCTGACAGACACAGTTAGCATACAGGCTAACACGCCTTCGGTGTGAAACCCTTATAAGAGTCTAAAACTCGGTGGCCTGACGTATTTCGCGGTTCACCAATGAACGCAGGTCACGGCTTTAATTAAGGCCATTTCTACTACTGACAGACGTGATTTTTCCACCGTAACACCCGGCCGAGCTGCACAAACACGCTGCGGTTCCTACATGCGTGTTAGCCACCGTGAATAGGATGTTCTCGACTAGCATGCTACTATTAGCCAGCGGCAGTAGTGAGTGAATCAGGTTTACGTTTAAACGGTCAACGCATACAAATATAGTGAGATTAACGCTGGTTGAGGTGTTCGGTGGTAGGTGGAGCGACCGTCCTCTGCTCATAGGCGTCCGAAGTGTTGTGAGCCGGGGGAGTCGTGCGAGGAAGCGGCCGATAGTTTGAATGATGGAAGTTAACAGCTAGCAGGTTAGCTTAGCATCTACAGCATGGGCAGGGTCGCCGCTGCTACCCGGCTGCACACAGTGGTCAGATCAGCCGCGGGAAGATACATCAGCGCGGTTGTGTTGCAGGGACGTTTCTAAGCTTCAGCTACGCGAAGCATCGGGTCGTGTACCCGACATTCAACGTCTGGCCGAACGCAAAGACAGCAGCGGTGTCAAAGGTGATGGAGGCCGCCCGTTAGCATTAGCACTTCGCTAACGAGCCGTTTCCCTCCCTCAAACTTTCACCGGTTCACCGAAGCTGCCGGACGGCGTGCCAACGCAGCAGTCACCACCCAAGCCACCGCCCCGGGGCCCGGCCATGTCTTGCGTGGGGGTGCGGGGCTGCTACTCACCCGGAGAGACCGTTTTTTCGAGGATAGTGATGAGCTCCATTCCGTCCCCGACTCTCTCGCTCTGCACTCGGACACTTCGGGTTGCCGCGCAGCGCTCACAGCGGATTATTTCTTCCACGGAGCTCACGCGATGCCAGCCACTGGGCGAGTTCTGACGGTGGAGAAGAAGGCGGAGGTTCCCCGGTGCTCGCTCGGCGATTTTCACTTGGATGGTGCGGGAAACGACAACGGCCGTGATGCACAGTAACGTCTCGCTGCTTCACCGCCGCCCGTTCGCATCCTGTCGGGAGGAAAAGGGCCGCGCGCTTCTCTCCCGCGGAGGGATATTACGCAGCGTGACGCGGCGTGTTGCGTTCAGAGGCGGTGGTGTTCTAGACCTTTATTAGCCACCTGTGTTGTTGGTCTGGTTTCCGGATGTTTCATTTGAGTTACACCTGAAAACGAGCCTGATATTTCCTGTGACGTAATAACGTGGAGCTAGAACTCAAGTCAAGGTATGTTTCCATGGACACTGCGTAGAAACTCAGCGACTAAAGTTAAACCAGAAACGCTTTCCATTAGTTTTCCTCTAAGAACTGCCGTAAATGTCTGGAAGAATGTTCAGAAATAACAATACTATGCATTCAGAAATAACTTTCTATATATAAAATCCCTCAAATACAGCAGACAAAACTTTTTGCTATCTCAAAAAACTGATTGAGTTTGATACGTTTACTTATAAAGACCATTATCGATCTCTTAAGACCCTTGAGTTGAAGGATACAAGAATTAACACAACAGAGGTCCCTGAGTGAATCATTGGCCCCATTTGATGACAGCATATATATATATATATATATATATATATTCCCTAAAAAACAGACCATAAACGCCTCACAGGAAGAAGCTTCTCCAAACTTTGGTTAAGTTCAGTTTCACTGGATATAATCTCTCTCATACAGATACATGTATGGACCCGCTTGCTGGCTACTGTGGTGTCAGTGTGAGTTGTGTTGCCCAGTGTGACACCTTGGAGGCTTGATTAATATCAGGGGGTCGCGGGCGTGCTGGAGCCTGTCCCAGCTGGCTTTGGGCGAGAGGCAGGGTCCACCCTGGACAGATCGCCAGTCCATCGCAGGGCCACATATATGACAAGTCCCAGTCATGCACACACTCACACCTACGGGCAATTTACGCATCTTTCACAACTGACCTTTGGACTGTGGGAGGAAACCGGAGAAACCCACGCAGACACGGGGAGAACATGCAAACTCCACACAGAAAGGCCCCCGATCGCCTCCGGGAATCGAACCCGAGACCTTCTCGCTGTGAGGCAACTTTTTCTTTCAGGAGGTGTGTACCGTTGAACATGCTTTAAGTAAATATGACACAGACACACAGGGCATAAAAACAAACCCATTGCTTATTTATTAGTTAGTCATTTTACAGTAGTCACTCATACGTAGCTGCCTTGAGTTGGTATTTTTGTCTGTTTTCAGTATTTGTTCCAACATCTCCCTCATTATTCCCCGTCAACACAACAGAAGCGTCCTGCACAAAATGTGAAAGAAACAAAAGAAAACCCTAACAAATGCCCCATTTCACAACAAAGCCTACGTTTGGCAAGAGGTGAAGATGATGAAGACGACTGTGATGATCCAGTGCATATAAAACCAAACTTCAATTTTACTAAGAGTATACAGAGATATGTCAGGGTGTCTGATTGGATAAGAGCTTTCTAGAGTCAGGATTACTGTCCAGTCGGGTTCAGGATCTCCTCATGTTCGTGGGTTTAGTTCGAAGCGCTGCTAGCAGGACGATCCCAATCACACAAGTAAAAAAAGAACATTTACACAGAAAACCTGACCCATTCAGATTTGAACACAGTAAAACATTGTTCTGGTGATTTTATGGCACAGTAAGTTGCCATAGCAACTTAAACATTACTTACTAATACTTTTGAGTTAATGGGCGACCCGGCTCCAGAACACCGAACGGTGCACTGATGCATTACCTCAACTGCACAGCCAACACGGACCAGGAGGCAACGGGCCGTTGGCGGACTAGTCTGCACATCCTGAGGCTGAAAGGGAAGCAAAACGACTCCAACCAACATGTCAGCTCAGCTGCTTTGGAGGCTCCCGTGTTTCAGTCCCCGCTCACAGTTCAGAGGAGGTAATGCAACATTAACTGACCCATCTGACAAATAGGTTTCCCATCACTAACATCTCAAGTCTGTGATGCGTTTGGTTGTTTGATTCAACTTAGACATTAAAAAATACTAAATAAGATTGAAGGACACGTTTGGATCCCCCTACCCTCAGTGCTGCTGCCTTTGATGGCAGCCAAGTTCAAACCAAGAGAAACAAACATCACAGCGTCATTTACGAAACATCCATTTGTTTCAACCATATGGACTCATTCTGGACACAGTCTCAACCTTTATGTGACCCCTCACAGGCAAAGTCTGAATGTGGTTGGTGGATTTCCATAAATGAAGCCTACGGGAGCCCAGTCCAGCCAGGAAGGACCGCAACAGATGAAAAGCCACAAATTAAAATGAGTCGCAACCTAAATAATGGCACAGCATGTCAAAAAGCTAAACTTTCAAACTGCGCTGTTTCAACTTTGTAATTCAGAAATATAATTAATATAACATAAAGTCAAGATTGTATAAAATCTGCAAGAAACCAAGTCAAAGTGATAGTTTATAAGTCAGACCTATGTGTCCGTCCAGTATCCGAACCACTTGTCCATGATTTAGATTTGAAATGAAAGTACAAGTTGAGGTGATCCCTGGAGATGGATCTATGACATAAGACAGGAAGTCAAGTGAATAGAGATCCGAACTAAGCATCCGGATAATAAGACCATGTCAACAACGAAACAAAGACCATAACAGATCTTGTTGTGTTGACGTGAAAAGAAAGTTATTTCTAAATTAAAATGTTGTAAAATTGTCTAAAAAAATCTTAGTTTCTATATTTAGTTTTACCTGATAATGATTCAATAATAATACCAAGATGCAGTTAATACGTCAAACTTAACTGTGTCAAATCAGATTAAAGTCAAGAGTCAGGATTTAAAGAAAATCTGACTTATCACGACTCAAGATTAGACAGAAGATTTAAAATTCCTTTTAAAAATCCTCATTTTGACCTGGTTTCCCATAATATTGTTTAACTTTCCATCTGTGTTTCGTTGTCATGGCAGAAACAGGCTCCAGAAGGAAACAATGCTGCAAATGGAGAAAAGCTCATAATTAACAAAAGAAACAAATCTAATGAAAGTCAAACGCTGTGAGATGGAGTCCTGTGTTGTTCGGTAATGTCTCTGGACTGGATGCACGTAATGCTGTGGCACAACAATAAATTAAAACCTGGCTCATTAAAGAAGAAAAATACTCCTGAGAAAAATATGATCCGTCACTTCTCTGTGAAGAACACAGGCACACGGACGATGGAAAAGGACGATCGACTGAGGCGAATGTTGAAGACGTTGAAGTTCGGTTTCATACAGCGCTGTCAGAGGAACACGGAGGAAAAAACCTGGAACCTGAAGTACACCTGGTCAAACTCTACCTGTGGCTCCGCCCAGGTGTGATGCGACTAACCTGCTGTGAATAAAGGAACAGTCTCACGTGTTCGTCTGGAAGGTGGTTTCGGTTTCGGCTGTAGAACAGACAGGTACACGTAGCCTAGCTTAGGCAGAACCCGCCGGCCTTGCTTCATGTACATGCTGGGGTACTGGACCGAGGTGGACACAGCATGAAGGTGAGAAGAACGGTGTGGAGGAATGCGGCAGAGAACACGTTTGTAGATCTTATCTGACACGTGAGAGGACGCCAGCTTTGTTTGCTACAAACTCTGGAGTTGAAACATTCTCTGCCTTCCTGTGGGGCGTCAGGGAGGAGGCCACCGGCAGTGACGTTTTTGCAGCTACAGGCGAGCACATGATGCCGAGAGTGATGAGTGGTCGGAGGGAAGGACGGAGGAAATTATAGAAAGTAAGAAGCGTGTTTAAGGGAAGGACCATTTACATTAAACTACAGATATATACACACACCCAAAATTGTACAGAGAACAAATATGTACATGCTCAGGGTTTCTATTTTTGTTAACTATTACCAACATTTTCCAACCTGTGTCTCTGCTCAACTTCCTCTTTTGTACGTTCCAACTATTTTTTCCAACATTGGGAAATGTTGCAGAGCTCCTCCTCCTCCTCACCTGTCTGTAGTGTAACGTGTTGAGAGGTGAGACTTGCAGGCAGTTTGGACCAAGTGTCACACGTGTAGCCAGACTTTAGCTGTTCTTTAGCAGCGTTCTGTCTTCAGAAGGACGTGAGGAGGAGGAGGAGGAGGAGGATGAAGCAGCAACCGTGGAGGTGGCGGCGGCGGATGGAGGGGATATGCAAGTGGAGGAGGAGGCGTGGCAAGGGAAGGTGAGCAGCTGTCCGGTCTCAGAGGAAAGGAGAGAACATGAGCGCAGGTCGACCGTCTGCAGGGAGGAGCAGCGACGCAGCAAAGACACACACTGCTCCGTCACTTTACCGCAGCCTGAAACAAACACAGCAGAGGTCCAACGTGACCTTTGAACTTAGTCCTACTCCTTTCATCTGCACCTTTAGTGCTACAGACTCTGAAGCATCACTAAACGTTTACCTGCCAGGTTGATGTGGGTGAGGGTGTCTCTCAGTGGGGAGACGGGGGAGGTCAGGGTGTGCACTGCCTGGTCTGTGATGTTCCCGCAGTGACTCAGGTCCAACACGTTCAGGTGAGGAACGTAACGCACCAGCAGACGAGACGACCCGTCCGTCAGGTCCAGCCCCGCCAACCGCAGCTCGGTTATGTTCTGGAAACGCCCCACTTTGGTTTCGCCGTGAGCTGATTGGTCAGACACACACCAGGAACTCATGTAACGCATCAACTTCACAAAACCTTTATTACCTAAAATCTCACATTTCAAGTGCGTTTAATTAGAGATCAGTTCAACAACAGTTGTGCGCAGAATGTCCTCTAATTTAGACTTTTTACTTTGAAACCTTAACTGAAGCCTTACAGGACCAGCCTTTCTGCTTTCTCACCTGTCCTGGTGTCTGGCGGGGGGGCCAGCAGCTCCCTCAGGTGCGAGTCTTTGAGGTCCTCCACCCTGCTGAGATCCAGCAGCTTCAAACAGGGACAGACGGCCTGACACAGAGCTGAGACCGCTGGCCACGGACAACCAGACACATTCAACTCCAGCAGACCTGAACAGGATGAAGGACACCTGAGCCAAAGCTACACACCAACTTCGTTAAATGTCCGGGTGGCTTTTTAGTCCTGAGATGTGAGGATAGGGTTAATTCAGCCGCTTAATGGGATTCCTCCTCATGACACATCAGCGTAACGCATGGAGCGGTGGTTGCTGGGCAGGTAACGCTGGAGGTTTCAGGGGACCGGCGCTAGATCTAGTCTTACATTATCTGCACCAGCTCAGGGCAAAGAACATTACTGGTCCCCACTCCCGTATCCCTCTGACCCTTAATCGTGTGCTCGTCCTATTTCACAATACGTCTCCTCATCGTTGCAGCTCTAGTAGAGACTGGTGCAGAAACCCAAAACCTTCACCTTCATATGTTGTTTACATGGCAGAAATGAGATGGGGTCCATCGGGATATCGGGTTCTCGCAGTGCATTCCTAACTTTCTCTTTTATATTGGTCAATATTTCAGCACCATGCGACCTTTAAGCAGTTCACGTCACAGGACACAGAGTTTGTCACTCAGTAAAAAGGGAAACTAAACTGGACAAAGGATTAATTAAATGATCTGAATTACGTGGAAACTAAATACAATAGATTTAGTAATTATTATTATTATTGAGGTTCTACTATTATAATTATTTATTAATAAATAATTAAGATAATCATTTCAACAGCAGCAACAACGTGTTGAGGAAGCCCACAGTTAAAAGCCTAAAGGTAACGGCGGAGGTGGGTTCTCACCTGGTAAGCGGTTGATGAGCCACATTAACTGCTTCTTGGAGATGTTGGTATAACCCAGGTTGAGGGAAACCGGCTGCCGGCGGATGATGCCACTCAGCATCGGAGGTGTGATGGAGCGCTGCCGGCTGAGGTCGATCTGAGTCCACAACCTCTTATCACAGCACCTGAAGGTGAACACACAGACAGTTAGGCCGACCACCGCTACGCATAGTCTAAAATGAGCAACAGGCCACACAAGATCCCAGAACTACAAGAGTAGACAACAGAGCAGTCAGCACTTGCTCACCCACCCGCTGCCCAAGGTACGTTTCCTCTTCAGGAAATCGCGAGTAACGGTGCTGGACAATGAATGAATGTGTAAACGACAGTGATGTTCAACTCACCAGCGGCTCCAGGTGCGGCAGACCCTCATGCAGAGACACAGCTCACGGTGGCTCAGGTATGTGAAGACTCTGAGCCACACATCCCGGGTCATGATGTGGGAAGATCCACAGTCCAGAGGCAGGCAGCTGGGCTCAGGACAAGCAGGTGGGGGGCGCACCAGATGCCGCTCCATCTGAACAGGTCGTGGTGGCGAGGGCACGGCCGGCGGGCTGCGTTTCATCATCTGAGAGCGGGGAGCGAGACGGGACGGCTGCGAGCACGGAGATGCCGCCATTGTTGACATCATCAGTCCAGCTCCCCCCGGACCTCCGCCACCTCCCCCGTTAGAGGTGGGGAAAGAGGAGTTGGACGAGGAGGTGTTCCTGGAGGTCTGGTTCTTGGTGTTGCTACGGATCTTGTTGCCACGGCTCCCGCTGCTTTTGGTCGCGCCCCCTGCTCCCCCACTGTGTTTGTGATTGGTCAGAACACCACTGGCATTCTCCTTCTCGCCTCCCGCCCCCCCTCGTGTCCGTCCATTGCGTGTATCCTGCCCGTTGCTGCGCTGCTTCCCCGTGAAGCCGTCGTGCGGTGAGGTCATCTGATTGGAGGACAGGGGGGACGGTGGAGGGAGGGATGCAGAGTTTTTCCTGGTCCTCTCTGAGGTGGGGGTGTCCTCATCCTCTCCACCTAGCAGTCCTTTGCGCCCCCGTTGAGGTAATCCTCCCTCTCCTCCCCCTCTCCGGCGAGGCTTGTCAGCCCCTCCTTGCTCCTCCTCCTGCTCCTCATCCTCTGCCCTACCTCCCTCTCCTTCAGACTCCTCACTGGCACTGAAGCCCAGCTCCGCTAGACGTCGCTCCCTCTCCCTCTCCCGCTCGCTGCGACTCCTCTCTCTCTCTGCCCGCCCGCCGCTGCTGTTGTTGCCATAAACAACCGTAGGAGGCGGGGCAGGAGAGGAGGATGAGGGTGAGGAACCTCCTAACCCCTGCTCCCCCCTCAAGGAGTCATCGGAATCAGACTCAGAGTCAGATTCAGAGCTGGAGGAGGAGGAGGACGAGGACTCTGGCCGACGCTCTAGCAGACACATCCTCTTAAAACGCTCCAGTTTCTCCCTGTGATGGGAGCGCTGGTCTGCACTCGATGTCCCACCTGTGACTCCCCCAACTCCTACAGGCTGAGAAGAAGAGGAGGAGCCCTGTGGTCCTCCTGCACCTCCGCCTGATGAGAGGGGACCATTCAACTCCACCGCCTCTTGTTTGGGTTTCTGAGAAGGAGTAAACAACATTTCTGTCACGTTTACTGTGGCAGCAGAAAACAGCTGCTGCTACTACCATTGCAGCGTGACTAAATCTAGTCTTTGTATCCTCCGGCCGATGTCCAAGTGCCATCAGCACCTGTGGCCATGCTGCGCTGGGCCGTGGGATCAATTAAGGAAACTTTCAAAGAAGCGGAAGCTGAGCTCAGTCTGTGGGCGTCATCAATCTTAGAGGAGGACAACCTTTACACAAAACCATTTTTGGTGTTTGTTGAGAAAATGCTTAATGAAGCTTTCGTACCTTCTTGAGGCGTTTTTCATGGGCACCTTTCATCTGGAGGGAAACAGAAGAGACAGTTGTTTCAGTTAATTAGGAACACTTAGCAGCGACGGCTCACACGAGGTTGTCCCGTCTGTAGGCTCCAGGTTTCTCATCGTGGCTTATCTTTGAAAATGTCTTTCAGTGCTTTTGGTATGTACATATTTGGGGAGCGCCTCCTTTAACTGGAGAACAGACCTGTTTGTGTAAATATTTATTTAATATTTTATAAAGTGAAAAACATCCCCAAATTAAAATAAAAAAGAACTGATTCTCACTCAACCAGCGTATTTTGATGGCAAACAAGAAAAGCTGAGATGCATGTTCTTTAATATTGTCGTTAATGATTCACAAATTCATATTCACATGAACAAACTCTCAGGTTCCCCTAAATCTTTCCTTCAAAATAAAAGCTTTCATTCCCAGACACTAGATGACTTTTACTCTGAAGTGCGGCTACTGTTTGGTCTGAATCAGCGCTCAGGCGAGTTTCTGAGCTGCTGGGCAGTGACACCGGTTCATTTATGGTGTGGATGGAAAGCAATGTCACCTTCTTTTTGGCCCCACTGTCCTGAGGCAGGTCCTTCTCCTTCTTCCTCTTGTGTCCCCCCTCTGTCCTTCCCCCATCCTCCAGGGGCAGAGGCGCTTTCTTCTTAGGGGGAGGGTCATCTGTGAGCTTCCAGCGGCCCACTGCTCCATTGTCCAGCCTGCGTTTCCCTGATCCGTCGGCCTGGTCCTGGAACCGGGTTCAGTACATTTAGCTTCAACCACCAGCTGAACATCAACAAGACTGAAGTGTTATGTCAAACAACTGTGTCTATTGTTGTAGTTGTCATATAATTGTAGGGCGAATATAACCAATGACGTTATGCTCTGCACTGTATAAATAATGGTATAACTATATGACTTGCTGAGCGAGACTGGAAGAAATCCCTCAGTTCTTTTGTTTTAACGCTCACCTTACTGGTCTTGCCCTCCTTGTGGCACTTCGGACACTCCCAGCAGTTCGGGATCTCGTCATTGATGATTCCTTCAGCTTTTCCCATCTACGGAGATGAAAACAGACTCAGGATTAGGGTTAAGATATTGAATTGATTTCAAAGCTGCTCCAACAAGACCAACAAACATAATTAAAGGATCAAAGTTACATTTTTTAAATTATATTTATCTGAAATATCTAAATCTTCAAGAATAATTAGCAGAGGAGATAAATAGTAGTTTGCACTTTTAAAATGAAAGATTTAGTCCTTTGTGTTTCACTGAAGTTCAAACCTGGTTTTCTAGCAGAACATGAATACCTGTCCAGGTCCAGAGCGTGCTCACTGACCTTCAGACAGCTGGGGTGGATGATTTCATTACAGATGGTGCACTCCATCAGACAGAGGTTGAACTTCTCCTCCTCAGAGTCCACCGTGTCCTCCTTCCCCGCCTCCCCACACGCAAAACACACGGCCGTGTGAGGTAACACGGGCTGAGAGAGAGACACATAGAGAGACAGGTGCATCAACCAGCTGTTTAGGGGAGACACACACAGCAAATCCAGCATAGTTACTGTTGGAATCGACAGGGGCCCAACAGTGTCTGCCCAGCAGCCTCAGGCTCACATTAGTCCAGCGTGTAACTCCTCTGTTTTTAACTGGAACCACTAAAAGGGGTTTGTGTAGCGTGGACCAGCCACCGTCTCTAAACTCTGGAAACCCAAAGGGACGCACCGGTAGATAGATGCAGTAATGGATAACTTCTATGTCTGTGCCACAAAACCTACACTATGAGTAAGCAGCCCATGCACATGCACCCAAATCACAACAGAAGCCTAAAGAGAGAGAAAGACTCAGCTGGACAGCAACAAGTTTGGAATTCTCCCACATAATTGTCCAACAACACTAAATGACTGTTGCAAAATGCAACAACTAACATGATCAAGGAAGCCCCATGCAGAGGAGCACACGGCCTCCTGCAGCTGCACAAACAAAAAAGGAGCAGGTAGCGTCTGAGCAGAGGCTCAGTTTAAGCCAGTTTTAAAGACATGGATCAGATCAGCGCCAGGCAAGAAGAAAAAGCCAAGTGTCATTATTGATGCATCCTCTACGGCAGAATGGCACTAATTTGCTTCTTACATGTTCTTGTGTCTTTCCCAGAGGGGTACAATGGAATTCACGATTCATTAAATGCTGCCAAACAACACCAATATGCTAATAAACCAACAGAGGGCGCCTCGTCTTCACCCCTCCTCCTTCTGGTGTAATGAGTGGAACGTTAACCTCCCCTTGTCAAACCCTTCTCTTGCACGCATCCATCCATCCCTCACTCACTCCCTTTTCTCCAATCATTTCTCGCCTGCTTCCCTACCTCCTGTTTCTTCAACACATCCTCCTCCTCCTCCACCTAAAAGCACAAATAAATAAATAAATCAAAAACAGAAATAATATGAAGCGCAGCAGATCGCCTGGCTCAGTGTCTTAAAGCATCTCTGAAACCATGGCAATGGATCAAAGCCAACTCACAGCTCCAGCAACCATCTCTGGTTGCCATGGTTACCCAGCACCATTGCCTGCTGGGCTCCAGCTCTGTGCTGATGCTATTTGAGGAATCAACACACAAAACATAAAATTCACACCTTGAGTGTTTCAAGATGATCCGAGTGCATGTGGACAAATCGCAGCATGACGCCAGATTCGTGAGGACATAAAGTCTGGTTCTCACAGCTTCAGGTGCTTGTGTGACAGTAAAGAATTGGTTTTAGGGTTCATTATGACTGAATGACCCCAGTGTGACCTCTGAATGGGTCTATTGGGGGATGAGGTCCGCATGTTAAAAGAAAGGATATCTGCTTATGCAAGGCTGAGGCGTCGCTCACATCTTTGATTAGTTAGACAACAAGAACATTTAGTCCAGTTGTGATGTCTTCACAGAACTAAATCCTCATGTCTACACCTGGTTGGGGAACACTTCTCTACCACATAACCCAGTTTCTATTCAGCTTTCTGGAAGCTCACATGCAGGACAACGGTCTGCGGATGAAGAAAGTAATGAAGAGAAGTGTCTGGATGAAAGCCCAATATTTTCACTGCCTTTCATTTCAGATGCCCTGAGAACTGACATTCCTCCTGTCGTCCTGTCTGTGCCTCCTCTTACTATGCATCGGTGTAAAGAGCCCGTCAGTCACTAGTCATACTGTCTGTGTGGCGTGGGACTCACCGCTGTGCACTGTCTGAGCAGGCAGGACTGCTTCATCCGGCCGGGCCCTCCGAACTTCTTCATGTCCTTACAGAAGTGACACTCTCCGCACTCAGTCCTCATGCAGGCCTGGCAGCGCCGGCACCGCGTCCGCCTGCGCCTCGCCCCGCCTCCCAGTGCCTTACTGCCCGACATCCCCGAACAAGTCAGCTGCGCAGAGACAGACATGCACAGGTGATCGGTGCTGCAGCCAGATCATGAATCTGTGGTAATCAACAGGCGAGAGATGCGTTTGTTTTGTGCTGTTGAACATTTCTTTCCGTTGTCCTAATAATCAACAATCCATTTTGATGTCAGGGTTATTTCTCAACTCTGTGACCTGAGATCAGAACAGGTGGTTCCAAAATCTTGATACAAGGGGAGGAAGGAAGAATGGAGCCATAAACAACATCACTTCCTGCTCCTCTGCTGTCAGAGAGAAGGCAGATGTATAAATCCTGCTGTAATGAAACCTGCTGCTGATGTCCAGTCAGCTGATGATGCCGCTAAAATGCCAGAAGACGTAGTCTTAAACTGTGACATAACATCATGTGTTCTACGATCTCATTACAGCTAAAAATTTTTAACCACTTTCAACCAAATAAGGTGAGTCAGGGTCGGGTGTCCAGTCTTTACAAAAGCACTAACAACTGTATTGGTGAGAATCTTCCTTTGCATGAGGAGCTGACCCCATGTCAGCGACCTGCTGTGGTCTGAAGGCCTCCTGCTGAGACCCTGAAGCTCTGACTTCTGCCGCTAACGGACTAGTTCAGGTTTACAGAAAATGTCCGACACGTGAACAGATGTTTATTATCGACTAAAACTGACTGCCACTATGGCCTTATGGTGAGCAGAGGCCATTCACTGTTAGTTTTGGTCTTTTAGGGGTACACAGGTGATAGAGCTAAGGCTCCATGAACTCATGGATCGGCCGTGTTCCCTGTAGGAGCTTGACAAAAGAATCCAACCAGGCAGAAAATACAAACTTGATCTGGAAGTTGTTCAGGACTCTGAAAATAGTTGGTAACTTCAGTGTTACTGAAATGAGCAGGCCGTTGTAAAACCTGTCTGTTCAGTCTGGGTGAATCCGAGGCCGCGGATTTGCCCTGAGAGCCTGTTGTAATAGTGGGACTGTTGATGCAGTAGAATCTGGATAACAAGTGAAAGTCTCTCCTAAAATCAGTTGCTACCATTTAATAAATAAAATACCAGAGTATACTTACCTAATAATGAACTGCTGATCAAACTGTGTATTTCCTGACTCACATCCACAAATTCTTCTTAAAGATACAAAAGAAGAACTTGCTGCTTTTTGCTTTCTTTCTGAAGACTTAAATGTTTTTTTGCCAGCTTTCAGTCAAAGACAAATTTATAATTTCACACCTTTAATGAAACTGTGATGCGTTTTAAATAACCCAACCAAATAATCATTTACAGCTGGGAAAGTGCGATATTAACAATAACGTGATATTTTTCCTGTTTTGGGGATTTTGTTGACAGAGATAAGCTTGTTAAAAATGTATTTGTAACTGGCTGATACACACAGCAAACTCCTTTTGATTTCATTTTTACCAATCCTTTTCTCCCACATTTATCACAGGTACTGTGAAAGGTAATCAATCTTCACATTTGTTAAACTGGAACCAGAGATCTGGGGTATTTATTACAACAAAGCTCCTCATTAACATTCTGCCCATCAAATAAATGTTTCAGCTCTGGAACTATTCAACTATGTCAACTGTGCAAGGCTGAAGACTGCATTTGCCATTTATGAATAAACAGACAGCCCAGGCTTAAAGGAATTCCTGTGCTGAGCTCTCCTGGAGTCAAGTAAACAGCTATAGGTCAAGCACATCGTTTAAGAATAAAAGAAGACATCATACGTATAAAATCAGCATAAGAGTGGTCAGCGATTCTCACGGTGAGGTCAGGAAACGGTACCGCACCTGTAATTCACATTTTGAACTGTCTCCCTGTTGTTGTGAAATCGTGTTGCGTGGTGATGCCGTCTGCTCTGCTGGGTCTGAGCTCTCGGTTTTACAACTTCTCACCGTCTTCACTGGGCTGAAACTAAGCATCTGAGCACAAGCCGGTATTTTGCCCAGCTTGCCTAGAGCAGGCAGCAGCGTCAACAGAAAGGACTCAAATGATGAGGAATAGAAGCTTCGTTCTCAGCTTCTGGGATCTTGTGTTGCACACATTTGTCCTTTCAGCTCTTTAACTTGTTGTTTTTTTCCAACTAGCCTAAAAGTACACGCAACAACTTTGACTGTCATTTCTGTTGAATTTCTATTTTTTCATAATAAATATTCAAATTAAAATTTGATTCAACCAGCGATGTTCTAAATGTTAACATCGTGCCCGTTTCAAACAGACTGCAAAGTTCTTAATCGTATGATTTTACACGTGTCATGGAAAAGCAGCCGAAGCCTTTTTATTTTTATCATATACTAGACACGTGAGCTTAGGAAACTAAACCATAAGTCGCATATTCAAATAGTTGCTGATTCATTTTGTCTGTGGATTTACCGATTACTTCACTCATCGCTGCAGGTGTCCTCGATACTTTTAAAAACCTTTACAAACGTTTTTCTCGAGGACTTGACTGAAATGTTTGACACTTGGAAAACCTGCAGAATCACGGAGATGCGCATCTGGCACTGCTTGAAGATAACTGCTAACGGCTAACAGCTAGCGCGTCACAGTAACCTACATTTAGGCAAAGCGGAGGAACAACGTAACCCTGCACACGTTAACAAATCTCTTCGGTGCTGTTAGTTAAAATGTCTGAGGTGACACAGCCTCCAGAACCAGCTCCCAACTATTTCAAACGCTAACGTGACTCTTGCTTTCGTGCTAGCGTGCTAGCTGCTCGGTCTCTCTGCAGTACGCTTCCTCTTTCATTATCTCTCCGCTGAGTGAAACCTTGAACTGGGCCGGTGTCGGTTCACCCAGATGTGCTTAGCAGCGGTACCACGGACACAAGGCGACGGGCACTCACCTCTTCGTATCAGGTCGCATGCTCGTGGGTCGCTCATTAGAAACAATATTAGCCAACAGTTAGCCAACGTTAGCTTGTGTGCGGTGCAGCTAGCCGTCCGCTTCCTTGTTCCTTTCTCCGCCAGGCTGCCGTTAGCTCCGGGCTGCTTCACGCGCGTCCCATGTTGGTGAGCTCCGGTGGTCCGGTTAGCTCCCGGGCTAACCTGCCGGACCCACTGTGGATCTAAACGTCTCCAATCGGGTCGATATGGACACAGTGAAGGGCGCAGCGAGTCGTGCCCATTCACTGCTCAGCCCTCTCTCTCTCCCTCACCCAGTGTGAGTGCACCTCTCTCTCCCCTCAGCGCGTTACAACGTGTTCCTCGCCTCCTCTCCCCGGGGGGCCTCACCTCCAACCGTAACGTACCTGAAGACCACGGAATTAAACCAGCACCCAAGCCAAACGCCCCGCAGACCTCCGCGTGAACACGCACCACATAACGCAGCTAAATGCAAACGCGCAACTATTGTTCTGCGTGTCTATTGTGTGGCGGCTGCGGGACTGTGCGTGATTGTGTCCGTGTCGTTAGTCAGTCGGTCTCCAGGGCAGGTTCAGCACAGTGATTACATCATACAGGTGACTACGGACAACGCGCCGCCAGGAGCAGGTGCTAATAAAATAAATAAATACATTTAGCAATTCAAATATAGGCTGCGAAAATATGCATCCCCCGCCTCTACGTGGGTATGTCACCAAACGTCAGGTACAGAACTGCATTCTGGGATTGGTAGTTTTCCCTAAAATGTACGGGAAATATTCAGTAATTACATGAAATGTGTGCTGTGACCAGTGTGTTCTCAAGTGAAATACGTTGTCGTGAGCAAGTTATAAGCAAACATATTTTTGCTTGTTATTTTGCCAACAAAAAACAGCCTCGTTAGGAATGATTCGAGGAATAACTAATACTTGTGTTCACTTTAAATGGGCTGAAATTAACTCATTATATTTAGCAAATGAGCCCATTAACATTTACAGCAATGTCAAATGTCTGCAAATTTCAAATAACACACAGACATAAAATCTATAACAGCAATTGAAAATGAGAAGAAAGTCTGCTTTCGATTAGAATTAACATAGAAACTGTGTAAAAAAACAAACTATCGACACACATCTCATGGACTTTTATTTAAGCTATTTTATCCCAGCAGCAGTTAGTTTGAAACAAAACAATCAATTTGGCTTATTTTGAGCTTATTCATTACTTTTACTGTACAGTATTATGGCAAATAAGCAGGAAAATGTTGCAAATCATCCAAACCTCCAGTGGAATTGGGATCATTCTGTGTAATTTGTTTAAAATGTTAATAAGCAGCGCAACACACACCGTCCTCCCCCTCTCCTAGCTAACAGGCTAGGCTAGCTGCTGGCTAGCATCTCTCCTCAGTGTAATTAGTTGAGACGCACCGGCTCCATCCACACTCCGGTGCTGTTAGGCTCTGATCTGACTCTTCTAAAATCCCCACATAGACACAGACACGCCTCACGCCACAGGGACACGAAGTACAGCTACTCAGTTATCAAACAACTGAAGATGATTAAGCTTTTCTCCCTGAAGCAGCAGAAGAAAGACGAGGAATCTGCTGGAGGAAACAGAACAGGAGCCGGGGGGAAAAAAGCCAGCGCGGCCCAGCTACGAATACAGAAAGGTAGGCTAGTTACCACAAGCCCCCGGTTAGCTGGACAACTAGCCGGCGGACTAGTCACCAGTGCACCACCGGCTGGCGGTGCCTCCTCGGCTTACATGAATACCGAGACTCATGTCGGGATGTTTTTATTATTATTTATATATTTATTACATTAACTTACAGAGGCTAATGGCTAGCATGCTAACGGTAGCCTGAAGTTAGCGCGGCTGCTAGCTTGTGCTATATTTGAAAACAAAACGCAAGACATTCACAGAGAGGACGCATTTGGGTTGGAATGTTAGCATCCAGCTAGCAACGTAACAGCACTTAGCTGCCAACTAGCCACCGTCTAACCGCCTTTATTAATGGAGGATTTCTGAGGAGACCTTCCAGCTAACGTTAGGCAGCGCTCAGCCAGCTAACCTGCTGTGTCAGCTCTCGGTCTAAATGTGTAAAACCTGATGAGAATTGACTGAGGTTGCAAACCGTTTGCCAGGTACCTGCTAGTTTCTGCTCTTTCCTTTACTCAGTCTGTTAGTTCAGCTGTTTCAGAAGCCTCACACTGACCAGGTCCAGATTCAGGGGTCACCACACCTGTATTGACGCCGGTCAGGTAGATAAGTATTCAAGCATAAAGCTGCCAGACGTGGAGACTGTAGATGCTGCTTCTTTCAGGTCAAGTAGGAATAATCATCTTTGAGTGTGTCAATACCAAACACTAACACGAGTTCTTTATAACTGTGTAGTGTTTCAGGCCCCTGAACAAGTTCAGTGACTTTCAGAAGTTTTTTATTGTTTATTTTCTAATCTAATACAGAAATCCAACAGGTGAAGTAGAGCCAGTCTACAGTACAACCTCTGCCATTGTTGCATAACACACGGAATCTCTACACAGGTTCTTCAGTTCTATTTAGCTTGAATAACAGTGGTAAACATGTTTCATGAGTCGGGCTGGGGAAGTAACGACCTGACTCTTCAAGTTTCTGCTTGTCCAGCAGGCATTTGGTAACTGCTTGTTTTCTCTACTGTACAGCTGTCGAACGGGGAGAAGGACGGTCTGCTTGCAGCGTGTCTTGGCTTAGATTTTCTCTAAACCGCTTCAGATAGTTAATTTAATGTGGCATTAACTGATATCACCAGGACTAGAGGAGGGTATTAAGGCACCATTACTTTAGAACGTACACAGTTAATCACTCTTGTGTTACACCTGATAATGTGTGATTTCTTATTGTCCTTCTGTTTTTGTTTCAGATATCAATGAGTTGAACTTGCCAAAGACGTGTGAGATTAACTTTCCTGACGATGATGACCTGCTCAACTTCAGACTCATCATCTCACCAGATGAGGTACGTGTTGTTGGGGGTTTGGTTGCAAATAGTAACAAAATGAAGCTAAATTAATGTCTTCAACGGGTTCATCTTTGGCCTCCTTTGACACTGATGACCAAGGTTTCTGTTTATGAGCAAAGCTGCTGCTTTGACACTTTGTTTAGTCTTTGTTTTTCCTGCCAGGGTACGGAGCTAATGATTCTCATATCAGTCTGGAGTGTATTACATGTACCAGTGAGACAGAAACATCCAGGATCAGATTAATATGTCTAAAGTTCATTAAAAACACATTACAATGGTTTTTAACACTCAGATGGGATCACAAGCTATAAAAAGTTACCACAGCAGTTCATGTTGTATGAAACATACTCACACACTGAAATCAAGTTTCAACAAGAGGTTCTAACAGTAGAGGTTGAATTGCTCCCACGTGAAATTGAAGAACCCTGTAGAAGCTCTGTGTATCCTCAGTTTGTTTTATCTTTCTATGACTCGCGTAAAAGAAAAGCGTTGAAGAGAATCTGCGCGTCTTTACGGGGCATTATAATAACATATTTATACCTGATCTAGTGTCTAATTACACTTGAGTTAAAATGTGCTTTACAAAACCTCAGTTTTCCCATCAATGCCAGAGACAGATGCTACAGTCATAGCAAGACGTGGTGCTCGTGCTAGAGCACGTGCACCTTCCACGGCCTTCTGCTGAACTGTTCACAGGTACGACTCAGTCTTCAGTTTGTAATGACAGACTCTAATGGGTACATCTCCTGTCTCACTAAGCAGGATGCTACACGGCATCACTGCTGACACCTCAGGGCTATTGGACAGTACAGTACGGGAGACTTCATTGGCTCACTCAGGAACGTTTTGAGGGACGTGGTCAACTCATGTATTGTCAGTACTGGAATTGTGATCAGGGTTGATCCTAATAGGGTTGAACCATGGTGAGAAAGAAATCAAATGTTCTCATATCAGGCCTGAACCGCATTATAAAGATATCAGTGGCCATAAGCTGAGCACTAATAGTCTGGGTTCTGGACAATGGTTGGACAAAATGACAAGGATAGGACGGAGTAGTTTACTTGGCTGCACAGTTTAAGACTATTTAACACAGTTTAAGAATACAACAACACAGCAGGACCAAGTTCACCCAAAAAATCCTACTGTGGAGCAGAAACCGCGTTTAGCAGAGGAAACTTCCAGCAGAACCAGGCTCAGGGTGGTGGCATCTGCCTGGACTGGTTGGGCTGAGGGGACAGTGAAGAGTCACCACGTGTCACACTTGGCTGGGTTCATTTCAGCTGGACAGTTTAGACGGTGATGCAGTCGGCCGGGTGCTAACCCGCGGGGCGCTCATTATTCACACGGAGCGAGGAGCATTTATTATTGTTTTGGTTCATTCATAATGAGAGCGATCAGAAATCCCCTGGAGTCCACTGGCACAGGGCTGCAGCCAGGCACAGATGGTTTCTATCCGTACTCTCATGTCTCATGAAAATGTCCATGTAGACGTAAAATATGTTTGTTTCTCTCACAGGGTTTTTACAAAGGAGGGAAGTTTGTCTTCAGCTTTAAGGTGAGAATCACCAGTCAAGTATTTATCTGTAGAATAGAATGATCGTAAGTCAGTAACTTAGAGACCTTTTATTTAAAAAGAGACTCAAGCAGACACACGTAACAAAAAAAGACTTGATCAGATTTCATTCATCATTGACACCATCAACATGACTGAAGCTTTTGCTTCTTTTTGAGTGTGGGTGTAGGGTTGGATCAGACTTTTAACTGGTAGAACTCCTGTGTTCCAGGTAGGACAGGGTTACCCCCACGATCCCCCTAAAGTAAAGTGTGAGACAATGGTGTATCACCCCAACATTGACCTGGAAGGAAACGTCTGCCTAAATATCTTAAGGTTTGTGCATACGTGCAGTAATTTCCCCTGTTTGTGTTGTTAATTGACATTGATCTCCTGAAGTGACTCTGCTGTGTTTTTACTTGTGTGTGCTGCTCCACAGAGAGGACTGGAAGCCAGTGTTGACAATAAACTCCATCATCTACGGTCTACAGTATCTATTTCTAGTGAGTGTCACACACTGGCTTTATTCAGTTAGTCGCTGCCTCAAGCTCTCAGCAACATGCTGGGATTGAATGTACGCACTGATTCGGAGAGATGTGTATGTAACTGAATTATGGAGAAGAAGCTAAAATTTACAATGGCACCAAAATGACAGCCAATAGAAAAAGCGTTTCATACTGGACTGCGGTTCTGGGCCGAGCTGACGATCCGTGTCTACGTCCTCCCCAACAGGAGCCCAACCCTGAGGATCCCCTGAACAAGGAGGCAGCAGAGGTCCTCCAGACGAACCGGCGGCTCTTCGAGCAGAACGTCCATCGCTCCCTGAGGGGCGGCTACGTGGGCGCCACCTACTTTGAGAGGTGTCTTAAATAACTCGGCACCCGTCGTCCTCCTCCCAACCCTCCCCTTTCACTCCTCCTCTTTACCTCCCCGTCTTCCTCTCCTTCAACCCCTCGCAACTCAGCCCTGCTTGTTGGCAGAAGCAGGAGCAGGAGCTGCAGCGACAGAAAGCAGCAAGCACACCCGAAGACGCTTCTCTGTTTTAAAACTGAAGAAGACGACAAAGACGCCCCCCCTCGTTGCCCCCGTCTCCCACTTGTTCTTTTCCCAGTTTTACTTCTGAAATGCAGCATTCAACCGTTTACATGCCACAAAGGGGGCGCTGACACACCACACACCCAACAGAACTTGAAAAGACGGCTTACGGTGGCAGCACCGGAGGAGCAGGAGGAAGATGACGATCATGATGATGGAGGGACTGGGGGAGGCAGGTGAAGGCGGCCAGTGAATGTTGCCCCAGTGAGTCAGTGATTTGGTGAACGCCACAGTGCTGCTGGTGTTGATGATTATGATGATTATGATGATTTTTTAAGTTTGTAGTTTGCGTGTGGCCAAGACACCTGATAGGTGTTCAGAAGGACATGCCCCGCCCCCTTCGCCTCTCCCCGTGTGATTGGTCGCTGTGCATTACCTCGCGTTAAACTCCAAACTAAGAGACGCTGCTTTTGTCAAACCAATGCTGACGCGCCTACACCATCGTCGTTGTGGTGACAGAAGTTCCTCACTCCACACGAGTTAACAGCTGTGATGGTTCGTCTGAGTGCAGCGCTAAGAGGAGGGGCGACGTAAACGCAACCTTGGAGCAGAATCACCAGTTTGAGGGGCCTGTTCGCGTTCCTATAAAGCCTTATGATGTTTCTAAGTGAAATGTCTGAGTTTTGGGGTCGTGTGATTCCACAGCTGTTGGTTGGGAGCTTGTCGCAGGGGACACGGTGGACTGCAACCAGGCTGAGCTGGTTGGAGGGGGCGAGGCGTCGCGTGTAGGGTGGCATCATTGTGTTCATTTAAAGGAGTGAGGGGTGGATGGGGTCATGGGGTCATGGGGAGGGTGGGGGTGGCTGTTTTCATTTAGGGGCGGGGGTCACAGAGGGAGGGGCTTAAATGTTACGATTCTATTGTGTATATTGAAACCCCAGCTGTTCACATTGACTGCAATATGATTTATGTTAAATAAAATATGAACTTGAATGATTCTAACTTCTGTGACGTCTGTTTACCGCCACAAGCGGCTTCCTGTTCACGGCTGGAACCTGTCTGGCGACAGCTGGAGCACACAGGGTTTAAAAACCACTGCAGTGGAGTCATGGCTCTAACTGACGTCATAGGGAATTAAAACTACTCTCCATCCTACTGCAACTGGAGACGCGGCCTGCGTTTCTCGGTATTAACACTAGAGGGTGGCCTTTTATTGTGAAGCATCTGCTTTAGCGGAAACACGTGAATAAACCGGAAGCGTCCGATTCACATGTGCAAACTTTGGCGCAACGTTACAGCTGCATGTAGAGAAACCATACAAAGATACTGCGGCTCGCGTGTGTGAGCTTCGTGTGGTTTCTGTGAGGAGTTTGGTTTAGTCGACTTGAACAACATGGAGGATACGAACGTTATCAAGCTGCCGGTGACGAAGAAGAGCACAGCGTCCGCCAAGAGGCCGCCGAGGGCTGACCCGGAGAAGGAGGCTCGGAAACGGCAGAAGAACGCGGAGAGAGTGGCGGTGTTGGGAGAGACGGACAGCTCGGTGAAACTGCTGGAGCATCTGGTGTTTGGAGCAGAAGACGAACTGGTGGAGAGACTGGTGGAGGTGGGTCCAGCCCAGCGAACCCAGAACCCTGCTCGAGGTTCTGCTGGTGCAACATTAGGCTTTCCGAGTCATTAACGGGTGTCTTCGAACCGCGGAACCGAGTCTTGGTTAAGATAATCCCAGCTAATTAGTCGGACATCCCCCTTCACGGTTGAGGACCAGGCTCACTTCGCCTTTTGCAGACGTTCTATATAAATGATCTAAGGAAAAGCTCCGTCGGAGCCTTTTTGGGAACTTGGTAAAGTTACGGGTCAGTTCGGCTCAAGTCCTCGTAACAGTCCCGTTTTCATGTTAATGCCAATGATCAACATGTCAGAACTGAACGTGTTTCTCTCTTCAGGCCTGGTTTTGTTTGAGTTGTTGATGCTCCAGTCACAGCGTTTACGTGTGTGTGTGTGTGAGAGAGAGACCAAAGCGTTGACGTCACGGCGGGTGTTTGTGTTTCTGACCCGGTGCTGTGTGTTTGAGCAGGAACATGACGAGCGGCCCGGAAACCTGCTGCTGGAGGACAGAGACGAGGCTTCCGGCGTCTCGGAGGATGAGGAGGCGGCTGGTCACCAGGTGCGGCCCCGCAGAAAAGCCGCCTGGGTGGATGAAGACGACGAGCTGGAGGAAGAGTAAGAGAGCGAGCGAAAGCCCTTCACGTACACACGTTGAGTAACTGGCGGCTCAGCAGCTTCATGACACAACTGACGCTGTACGGTCTTAAGGACCACGCGACGCGCACAACACCGCCCTCTGGTGGCCAGGAGTTAAACAACACGAAGCATTTACCATGTGTCTGTCTGATGCTTATTCAAACCGTGTTTAACGTGATTTACATCCAATGCAATCAATAGAAGCCAGTTGCTCTGTTTCCATCAGAGTGATTAACTAGATTCATTCTGATAAGAGTTGTGTGGAAGCTGGTTCACATATATATATTTATTGTGCTTGTTGACTCTGTTATGTGTTGTTATGAGTTACGGCATCAGGGAAACCTCACCTGTGTTTCAGGGTTGACATGAGGCATCGCTACCGCAGAGACCTGATGCGAGGAGACGCAGAGTCCACTATGTCCAAACAGAAGCTACAGCAGAGGATGAAGGAGCAGTGAGTCGAGACACATCCGTGCTCACCTGGACATGGGCCTACCTGTCCACACCTGAGCTAATGAACCTGGTTGCTTTTAGGTTTCAGAAGGCGATGGGAGGAGCTCCATCATGGGCAGAGAGCAGCTCGAAGACGACGACGGGTAGGAACAAGCAAAGAATTCACTAGTGCTTTTAGTCCTGCGCCCTTATTTGCTGGTGCACGCTGAACGGCTGATTGACTCTGCAGGTGATGATGATGATGATGAAGAAGATGACTTGCTGAGGAGGACGGGAAACTTTGTGGGGTCTGCAGACAGTTTGCCCAGAGGCATCCTGGCGGTCAGTGACTAACCCAACTCTTATTGTTTATTTCGAGCAGATGAAGCGATTGTCTACGGATGCAGCTGAGGTTCACACCACGCTGAGCTGAGGGTCACTCGTCAGAGCGGAAACAATATTTTATCAGTGTAGAAACCACAAGGATCCGTGGCCAGAACAACCGTCCTCACGTTCTTGGGCTCTGATCTGCCTCAGACCAATATGGATGTAGTTTCAGGGATCTCTCACCCTCGATTCAAAATAAATTCAATAAAGTCATTTATGAGCTTTATGTCACCAGCTTGTAGCTTTAACCTTTAGCCTTGATGTCCACTGTGATCTGATGGTGTAAATCTCTCTCAGATGAAACGGTGTCGTGATGCCAACGTGGCTCGTCCGTCAGAGGACAGACTGTCCACCGTCCAGTTCCACCCCTCAGCTCAGGTCGTCATGACGGCCGGCCTCGACCAGTCCATCTCCCTGTTTCAGGTACAGACGCTTGATCTACTTCAGAGGCGGAAACGAATCCTGTGACGCTAATGTGCTCGTGCTGCTTCCTGCAGGTGGACGGACTGACAAACCCAAAGATCCAGAGCATCCACCTGGAGCAGTTTCCCATCCACAAAGCTCAGTTCAGCCTGGACGGAGAGGCTGTGATCGCCACCGGCTTGAAGAACAAGATGTTCTACCTGTACGACATGATGGAAGGAAGGATCACACCTGTTAACAGCGTCAGAGGTGAAGTAGAGAGGTGGACCAGCAGTCATAGCCACTCTGTTTTAACAGGAGCCTTCACTCTTTACAGCGTGAAGTGAAAAAACGCATGCGTTCACGGCTTCACCATCAGAGCAGTGTTCCTGCGTCTGAATCCGCCAAAATAAAAGCCTGTTTGTGTTCAGGTCTGAATGAAACCAGAGTGAAGGAGTTCTCGGTGTGTCCTGACGGAGGCTCTCTGCTGCTCACAGGAACCAACGGATACCTGCACCTGCTCACACTCAAGGTAACTCGTCTGCAGGAATCCTCCTCGTCGGGTTCTTCTTAAACAGGCAAAGGTTCATTTCTGATGGTTGACGGCTGCTTCGTCCTCTTGTGTGCAGACTAAGGAGGTGGTTCGCAGTATGAAGATGAACGGTAACGTCAGCGGAGCCGCTTTCTCCGGCGACGGCAGCAAACTCTTCACCAACTCAGGTGCGTCCAGTTCATGATGCCGCACGGCAGCTTCCTGTCAGGCGCGTGACTCGTGTGCGTTTGTGCAGACGAGGGCGAGGTGTACGTGTGGGACATGCGCAGCAGTCGGTGCATGAACAGGTTCAGAGATGACGGCTGCGTGAACGCGACATCCATCGCTGCCTCGCGTAACGGGCAGTACCTGGCCTGCGGGTAAGACCGACACGTCCAAACATCTTCACAACACTAAACATTCAGAACTGCAAAACGCTATTTTAAGTTTAGTCTTTGACATTTGCTGCAGCAGATGGTTTTACGTTTCGATTCAGAGACCAGGACACATTTGCCCTTTCTCTCCTGGTTCCAGGTCTCAGTCGGGTGTGGTCAACATCTACTCTCTGGAGTCGTGTCTAAATTCAGCCAGTCCAAAGCCTCTGAAGTCAATGATGAACCTGTTGACCTTGGTGAGCTCCCTGACCTTTAACCCCACGTCGGACATCCTGGCCATCGCTTCCAGAGCCGAAGACGAGGCCGTGCGACTGGTAAGACGACGATGGTGAGACGCTGTGTGTGTCATGCTTGCGTTCTGGTTCTGACCCGTACCTGCCGCCCCAGATCCACCTGCCAAGTCTCACCGCCTTCTCCAACTTCCGCATGACCAAGAGGAAGGTGATTTACAGAGCGAGCGGCCTCGACTTCTCCCCACACAGCGGCTTCTTCTCAGTGGCTAATAACAAAGGACGCGCCCTCCTCTACAGGTCAGACCCCCGAGCACGTTTAATACAACCCTAAAGCGTTTTTATTCCTCCGTGAATGTCAGCAAAGCACAAACGCGCCTGGACGTCATCTTGCATTTCAGACAGAACCAGCTAGTTTAAGGCATCTGGCCCTTGGCTGATCATCAAGCTCGTTTACTGTCCAGTCTAATAGTTTGTGTCTTTGTTCAGGCTGCTGCATTACAAAGACTTCTGAGGAGGAACCTGGCGCCTCGTCATCTTTTAACTGCACTGTGAAGTTCCATCATTTTTGTTGGAGACTGAATCATCTTCCAGTTGTTCGGGGTGAAAGTTTTTCAAAAAGCTGAGACGGCAAATAAACCCCAGCATCTGTCTACACGTGTTTCTATTATTGGTATGATGTGATTGTATAAAAGACTTAAAACAGAACAAACTGTTGTGTTTGTGCGAAGAGTAAAATCGAAGCAGGAGGAAAAGCAACATTAATAAAATTGCACATTCTGTGATTTACACACAAATGTAACTGTGGTTGTGATGTGGCCTGTTTGCTCCATTTTATCGTGTTTCGTCAGTCCTGAATAGGAAACAAAGGACACATTAATGTCTCCTACTGAGCTCCTTTAGCTAATAATTGTGAAATGTAGTCTGGCAGCTATAACCTTTTACCCGAGACTCTACCTGAGAGAGAAGTTGGTGGACAGCTGGCACCTCACCAACAGGTGAGTCTGAGGTGGTGGTTTCCAGCTCTGGGCTCCTCCGGGGACGGTTCTCTCATCGTTCCTCTTCAATCTACACATCGGTCGATACACATCACAACACCAGCAGTTGTCGCCTCCAGAAGTTCTCAGAGGACTCGGCCATTGTTGGCTGTGAGTCTGAGGGAAACGAGCTGGATACAGGTCGTCATCAGGGGGGAGCAGGCAGCAGGACACAAAGAGACTCAACCAGCTCCTCAGGAGGTTCTGTCCCGGCTCCACGGACTCTGGAGGAGGACGTGGACAAGCTGACGTCCATCGTGGACGATGCTTCTCGCTGCGTCAGACATTGGAGGCTCTGAGCAGCTCCTTCAGTGGAGACTGATCCAGAGTCAGTGGAGGAAGGAGCCACAGAGCCTTCAGTCCACTGTTGGACTGAACAACCAACCAGCCACCGAGCAGAACATCTGCTGTAGTTTGGATATTTATGTCCAGAATTTAGTATTTGTAAAAATGATAAATTCGTGTAATGTATAATGGACTTGGCACAGGCTCCACTTTCATTCTTTTGCACCTTACTAATTGTTTGTAGCTGTGTGATCAATAAGGACGGATGATTAAATGATAGTTGTGCTGTGAGTCTTCATGTTGATTGACAGTGTTGTTGTAGCTTCACACACCCGTTGCATCAGGAATGCCGTCGGGTCCGTCCCTCAGGTTGAAACCTGCGGAACGTGACACAAAGTCTCACATCATGCTGACATGAAACGTCTGACAAAGGATCACATCATAACCCAGAGGATGAATCCAAGGATCCACACGCAGGATGCTGAGGCCTTCATTCATGGTTCTGATTTGAGGTCTCTGTTAATTTTTCACTGTGTGATGGTGCAGCTGATGCTGAGCCAACATCATGTCAGAGACTAAAAGCAGCACATCCGTCTTCCAAACTGACCTGGCAGCTTCCTTCCCAAGAGGAGGCCCCGCCCACTGACCCCAACCACACCCACCCATTACATCACAGGCTGCCAGTAACCTGCGTTTCAGGATTTCTGTCAGAAACACCTGGACTCCGTGTGGCAGAGGTAAGAGACGGCTGCGTTGTCATTACTTTCACCCGAATCTTTCCGGCGCTGATCAGGATCTGAGGTGTAAATCAGCTATTTGCAGAATCTGTTTTAATGCAGCTCATTCTGCTGTTTGACCCTTAGCCTGTGTGTTTGTCCAGGACACAGTTAGCTTAGCATGGAAGAAACTGACTGAGCAACAAGCCATTTAAAGATCCAAACATCTTTGCCTTCTGCCTTCAAACTTCTTAATTCTAGTGTTTGATCCCTGGAGGCCGAGGAAGCACCATCGGCTGCAAAAACATGTTCTGCGTCCCGGTTTGAAGAGACTAGACATTCCATCCTAGTTTTAAACACACTTTACGTGTGTTGTGTTTCGACTGTTATGCTGGCGTCACAGTGATCCATGTGGATCAGACAGGTCTGCTTCTATAACCTGGAGCTGGTGCTAAGTCCAGTCAGACTCTGGCTGCAGCAGTTTAATGAACTGGAAGCTTTTAAAGAGTTGGGACAAACGGAGTAGAGTTCCAGTCATCCAGCCTAGTGAACTAATGCATGGATTCATGTTTCAGCATCACTCTGCTCCTGATTTTAGAGATATTCCTAAAACGGAAGTTCTCCGGATTTCTTTAATCTATGAGCAAGTGTCATCTGCGTAGCAAGTGTTTCCGAATAATAATGTGGAGAGCACTAAAGTACTTAGTACTTAAACTCCAAAGCCAATTTTTGTGCATATGGAAGATTCATCGTTAACATGAACCATTTGGGATGCGTTCAATGAATCAGATTTAAACCATCCTAGTGTTTTCCTTCTGATGTTCCAGAATCTTGTGATCTATGTCATCGAATGCTGCACTAAGATCTAACAGGACAAGGACAGAAACTAGACCATTGTCTGAAGCTGTGAGAAGATCATTAGTGACTCTGATCAGAGCGGTTTCTGTCTATGATGGATCCAAGTCGTAGTAGGTAGAGCAGGCTTTTCAGTAAGGGTCTGCAACAACCTTCAAAGCCTGTGGTACTTAGCACATTAGCTCAACTGCTAACGTCTATGGGTTTTATGTATTTATCCTGTTTTCACTCAAACGGACTAAAGAGACAATGAGCAAAGACAGAGCCAACATTTGCAGCATGTGACTCTGTGACTCTGCTCTACGACACAGAGGACGGTGCTAGAATGCAGAGAAGCCGTTCTTCACTCAGCTGCATTAAGCAAACCTGTGACCTGTTGAACGGTCGTCCACGGACCCCGGGTTGCTCGGCTGATTCCTGGTTCTTTCCAACTCAGAGGGGACGTAATCCTGGTCCTCAGAAACCAGCAGAGGCCCTGAGGATTAACCTCCCATGTTCTAACTGCATCACTAAAACTACTGCACCTGTTGCCTTGTCACTGGTATCAGTACAGAGAATCTGGATCTTCTCTCTGATGGCTTTGTTTTGGGCTCAGGTCCATTATATGCGGATGACTTGACGTATAACCACTATTTCGTGTTTGGATCCCTGTGAGTTTCTTTATTTAACGTAGCGCCATAAGCACAGTTCGCATTCTGGGACGTGTCGTTTGCTGTGAACAACCTCAGACAGGTGAGGTGGCCCCGCCCTCTCTGCTGAGGACAGGTGCTTATCATTACAAGTAATCACGGAGTGCAGCTGCCAGCCAGGACTGAGCTTCAGGTTGGTGACTCACCTGTCGTGTTCTTTTTGTCTTTCTGTGTCGAGGTTCAGCTGCTTTCCGCAGGAATGTTGTTCGACCTGGTCTCAGACACCGATTTGTTTTCAGGCCTCGCAGCAGAAACGCGTTTGCAACGAGACCTGGTCAGATTGATTTATTTACCTCACGTTCATGGTCTGATGTCCATCCAAGAATCAGAGGAAACGCGAGCATCTTCATGTTTTTCTTTGTTTTGCTGTAAATCGGTGACAGTTGTGAGCCGTTGGTTTTACGGGCGTAGAGTAACTGTGACACGTGGTCATCAGTTGAATGAAGACCGTTCAGACTGAGGACAGGAGCTGAAGACCAGAACGTCTCCTGGAAACAATGTCTGTCTTGGCTCTTTGTGTCTGTTAGAGGATTTTTTGGGGCCAGCGTCCAACTGAAGAAGCAGGTGTGACAACGTGTCCTCAGCTCGTGTCCTCCGTCTTTTCCCAGCAGCACGTTACGACGATGGCGGAGGCCGCGGTCCCGGATCTGTTCTCGGAGCAGGAGCTGACGTGCTCCATCTGCCTGGACCTGTTCAGCGAACCGGTCTCGACCCCTTGTGGACACAACTTCTGCCAGGTGAGCTGCCAGGACGCCCGTTGGTCTGTTTGGCTCTGTTAACGCCCTGAACAGAGAGCTCATGTGACGTCATCGTGTCCTTCTTCTTCTCCTGTTTGCAGGCGTGCATCGGCGGGTACTGGGCTTCCAGCACCGTCTGTTCCTGTCCTCTGTGCAAACGTCAGTTCGACGAACGTCCTCAGCTCAGCGTCAACAAAGTCTTCGCTCTCATCGCGGATAAATACAAACAAACTCGTTATGGCGCGGCCGGTGCCCCGACGCCGGTCCGGGACGGGAAGCCCGTGTCGATGGGCGCCGGCGCCGGCACCAACCCCTTTCTGACGGCGCCGGCGCCCGCGGCAGGTGACGACGTGGTGTGGTGCGACATCTGCACAGGTGTGAAGCAGCCCGCGGTCCGATCCTGCCTCACCTGCACCGCCTCGTACTGCGCTGAGCACGCGCAGCCGCACGAGAGCTCGCCCTTCTACTCCAAACACCCGCTGATGGACCCGCAGGAGGCGCTGAGGGGCCGCACCTGCTCCGTTCACCGCCGCCTGCTGGAGGTGAGAGGAACTACAAGCAACGAGCCAGTGCTGTGCTTACTGTGGGTGGGAAAGGTCACCGGGGTCACGGGGGCGATGTCCAATTCAGATGAAAACGCACAGCGGGTCTTGGTTTTGCTGCGGTGGCATTGTTCCTGTTTCTAAACCTTGCGTTTACTTGTCCAGGTTTACTGTAAGACGTGCCAGCGCTGTGTCTGCGCCATCTGCGTCATGGAGGAGCATCGGATTCACAGAACCGTCTCGGTCCAGACCGAGAGGCAGGTTAAACAGGTAGAAGACGCAGCAATGGCCCAACGCGCAAGACCGAGTTCAGACAGTAAACCTGAGTGTGCGATGTTCAGAAACAGGTGGCGAGGACGGAGCAGGAGATCCTGAACCGGATCCGGGAGCGGCAGAGTCACGTGAGCGAGCTGAAGGGGAGGCTGGAAGGCGTCAAGGTCAGACGACTGCCTTGCTCATGGGCTCGGTGTCCGATGCGTCACGTTGTCTTCAGTTTCTGTTGAAACGTGCAACATGTGTTTGAGATCAGTTCAGGTTTATTCTGCCGTCACCGTCATTAGTTTCAACCTGATATTTTCAGGGCATTTAAGTTGTACTTGTATAATTTTCAGTCTTGCACCTCACTAGTGGTTTGAATTGAATTTCCGCACTGTGGCCTCAGAAAAGAATGATCTTAGTTTTTCTGCTGCTACCAGCTGCTTTGAATATTTACTTGTTAATGCAGCTTTGTACAGTTTTACATTACTGACGAATGAATTCAGGCGAATGCTACGACTGTTATGTTTCCCATAATGTTTAGTTGGTGGAACATTTCTTCAAGTTCTTGAGTCGCTCATTTCAGTCGTATTCGTGCTCTCGTCTCAGACCTACGCGGACCGAGAGCGAGGTGAAGTTGAACACCTGCTGGATGAGCTGTCCGGCTCGTTGGACCGGATTCGCTCTCAGGTCGTGGGGGGCATCCAGAACCAACTGGACGCGGTGATGTCGAAGGGGGAGGGGCTAGTGAGCCGACTGGAGGAGGAGCTCAGGCAGCTGATGGACCGACGGGCTACGCTGGAGGTCCAGGCCATCAGTCAGGATCACATCAGCTTCTTGCAGGTAGGACACAAACACACGCCACAGGAAGTGATGTCACTGACTCGTGAGGGCGTGGTCTCCTCAGGGCTCATGAAACTCAACTGAAAGTCGTCTCCCTCCGTTCTGTCCTCAGAGCTTCGAGGAGGCCACGGCGCCTCTGGATGACGACCCGCAGAAAGACTTGGACGAGGACTCTGAGTTTTCCCTCCACTTCCACCTGGGAGAGGTGAAGAGCGCTCTGTCCGAGGTGAAGGACAAGGTGGCCGACCTCCGGGTGGGGGACTTGCGCTCCAGAGCATCGGGAGGCTGCTGTGAGTTTCCAGCAGAAATTGTTGTTGGCTGAGTGAATGCGAGCCCAGATAATGTGAAAAGCTTCTCCCGTCTTGCGTTTTAGTTTCTCCTGGAGACTTGATGGGAGCTGAAAGCATGATCAGTTTGAGAGGAAGCACGACGAGCCTGAGGAAGAGTCAGTGGTCACTGAGAGGTGAGACAGTCGTTGGCATTGAAAACAGGGCTTTTAATGTGAAAGGGTGACTGATCGGTGTCCTGTTTGCCCCATTAGAGCAGAAGAAGTACAAGCCAGTGTCAGGTACGTGTGGGACCAGCTCGTTCATCAGCGCCTCCATTTCTCTGCACCGGCGGTTTAATACAAATCCCTTTGCTCTGTTTCAGGACACAAGAAAGCGCGACTGTACATGGGTCAGTATCCTCCTCCGAGCCTCTGGTTCAGCCCGTCGACGTGTCCCGTGTTCTCGGATCTAACAACTCTCTGTTTCCAGAGGACGTGACCCTGAACCCAGTGACGGCGTATCCGTTCCTGATCCTGTCTGAGGACAGGAAGCAGGTGAAGAGAGGAGAGAAGCTGCAGTTCTACAGAAACAGTCCGCAGAGGTTCGACGTCTGGTCCTGTGTGCTCGCCAAAGAGGGCTTCAACACTGGGCGGCACTACTGGGAGGTCAGACGCTGCTAGCAGCACGGCTAACGCATACTGTGGTGCGTCCTCTGTCCGGTTCTGCTCTGACTCGTTGGTCTCACCTGTGCCAGGTGTTTGTTGGAGACAGCAAGGACTGGAAGCTGGGCGTGGTCAGCGAGTCTGCTCAGAGGAAAGGTCTGTTTGACATGAGTCCCTCCAACGGTTACTTCGCCTTGTGGTGGAGCAGCAGCAACCTGAGAGCGCTGACGGCGCCACCTTTGACCAAGGTCCCTTCATGGTTTTATTACAAGACGATTTATCAAAAGAACAACCAACAAAATGTGTTTCTCCTTCATAACGTTGTAGTTTAACGTGGACCCACATTGAGTTCAGTTTTCAACTTAACTTGCTAATTCCACCTTCCTGACTTTTCTCTGATGCAGGTTAAACAGTTGTTTTCTATGCTGCAGGTGAAGAATCCCGTCAAACTGCGTCAGGTGGGCGTCTTCCTCGACGTGGACGAAGGTCAGGTGTCGTTTTATAACGTGAAGTCGGGCGCTGAGATTTACAGCTTCTCCAGGTCCTCTGAGTTCACCGAGAGGATGTTTCCTCTGCTGGGAACTGGAGACAAAGAGGTTCCTCTGATCCTCATGACCACACAGCATCACCTGGTCTGAGGGAGGAAGAGGGCAGCGCTGGGAAACTGAACTTTAATAGTCTGCACTGACTGTGGCATCAGCCGCGAGTTAGACGTTGAACTGTCCTGTATTTATTTACTGTGGTTCCTACTGTTCCTGGTGTCCAGTGGCAATGCGAGAAACTAATTTGTCTTCTGTAGAAATGATCAAAACACAAGTAGTTTGCCAAAGGGACATTTGTATGTTTGACTCTTAGTCTTTTATAGAATTTTAAAAAGTTGCTGATTGTTCTGGTGAGATTAGCGACTTTGGAAACTAATGTGATAATACAATAAAAGCAAAATCAATAAAAGTGTTGATCAATCATGGATACGTTTGAATAATGACTCAGCAAAACGTTGAACCATCACTGAGAAGCTGATTAAATAAGGACAATGGACGGAACATTTCAAATATGACTTTATTAGACGTGAATCATTTTGGGTTCGAGAGGTGATTCATGGAGCGTCTCCCACCCAGTTAAGGTGTCTCTGCTGTTGAACCCTCTGACCTTCCTAGGTTTAATCCCAGAGCCACTGGCCGCCGACGGCTGCGTCTCCAGTCCCTCCTCATGTCGGTTCTCTCTGGAGGCCTCCATGTACTGTCTCATCTTTTCCATCACGTCGTCGTTTCTGTCCTCAACCCTGCAGAGATAACAAACACTTATGAAAAGAGGGTGATGGCGTAGGCTGCTCCAGGCTTCTGTCGGCATCCAAAGGTGTGAGGCTGCACTGATGGGTCATTCCGTGCTCTGATGCTGCTTAAACACCTTTGACGTTTGCAGCTGCGTCTTACCTGACGTACCAGCCGTCCTTCAGGCCGTAGCTCGGCCCGCGGATCCCGAGTCGAGGCAGGAGGCAGCGTGGGAGCCTCCTCTCCAGCATCAGAATGGTGGCCACCACCTGCACATCATCGTAGCTGTTAGTAGCATATGGCACAAAGAGTCTAAGACTGAGAACCCAAACACAGACGTGTCCTGAAGACGCCACTGGCTTCACGTCTCTTTCTGAACGTTTCCTCTGCTTCAGAAACCGCCGCACTTTGCACTTAAAACAAACCTATGCAGTAAACTGAGCAAGAAGTCGAGATGTGAGAGAAGTAGCTGCTACTAGTCAAAGGTAAACGGAGAAGCAACAACAACGTTTCCAGGTGGACCGGAAACAGGAAGCGCAGAGGGCGGAGGTCAAAGCAGGTCCACCTGTGGCAGCGAGGGGCTCTGCTAATGAACCTGCAGCGAGGTGGTGAAGAATCCTCACAGAGAACCAGACGAGTCTCCCTTCACCACCGCTCCCGGCTGGTACATGCTGAACGGTCCATGGGGCTGTTAATCACTTTGGGCTATGTATATAATTCCTTCTGTTCTGGTTTGGTATTATATATCTACCCATGCTGAAAATTGTGGTGTTTATGTTGTGTTCATTTAATATTGAAAGGTTTGTAGCAAAGGTCGGGAGTTGGCCGAGTTTTCTCATTACTCAACCTGGATAAACCTAAACATTTTATTCTTCTTGTTGAATTGACAGGTTACAATTAAGGGTTTTGTTAATTCATGTCTGGCCCAACTTGTTGTTGGTTTTTGGTTGGAACGAAGGGGCCTACGCTACACACTAAAATCACGTAACACTAAAGGGCTGACAGGTGTGATGTTATCAATGTCTGAAGTGACCTGGGTTCTCCAGAACTCGTCTCTTGCTCGGTCCACCTTGTCTTGTGTGTCACCCATCATGGTCGCCAGGAGATTCAACATGAAGAAGGCACCGACCACATTGTAGGAAACGTTCACAATGTATGCGATCGGGGGTGAAAGGATGGTTTCATCCACGGGCAGATTTATGAACAGAACGTCAACCTCAAACTCTGTGAAAATGGTCACGGGGTAAGTGCTGTAATCCGGTAAACCTGTAGGATCCTGAGTCATATCAAACATCCAGGCAGCTGCAACACACGAGAACATGTCTGAGGTTTGCAATTCATTAAAAGCTTTGACAAGGTTCAAATGCTCTGGATGTACTCACCAGTGGCAAAACCCATCAGCACGATTGCCATCAGACACACAAACTTTAGAAAATCTCCAAATAACATCTAGGAGAAAATTGGACCAAAGAAAAAAACCTAAAAATACAAACCGCAATTATGAGCATTCCAGGCTGAGCCGCCTCCTACCTTCTGCAGCACGATGACCAAAGGGCCGAGCATCTCGAAGCCCCGAGCGAAGAACATGACGTTGCACCAGCCCAGAACTAAACACACAGCCATGAGCGACATCTCCTGCTGCACCTGGACGAGTCTGAACACACACAGCAGGACCACCAGGCCTCCGTAGACGACCCTGGTCAACACAGCAGCGCAAAGGTTACAAGCGCTCCCACCGTCGCCTCGTGCCGCCGCCGCAAGTGCTGCTTCTCACAGAATGACGTGGAAGGGGCCTCCCAGCGCCGTCTGGCCGAAGTAGCGCTTGGCTCCCACCCTCAGCATGTCCGGGATCTGCCGGAGAGACGAGCGCAGCCGGATGTGAGAGCGGCGGCAGCCGGACGGCTTGCGATCGCCAACGGCTGCCGCTGCTTCACCTCTAGCAGGATCATTGCAACAGCTCCCACCAGGCTGATGATCTCCCCTCCCATCCGCAGGTGGTCTCCATACGTCACGTAGCTCTCCTGACGCAGGAACAGGACACACACTGGGCTTTACGAGGTGGCACCGTCCGACACGACACACAAACGGGACAAGCTGTGAACGACCTTTGACCTTCACACCAACGCACTTTGAGGCTTTTCTGGATGTAGATGGTTTTGTCGTTGTCTGCTCTGGAGTAGTTCTCTGGAACAGGCTTCAGAGGGCGAAACATGCAACACGCTGTGAAGATGGAGATGTAGAGCAGATACACAACCAGCAGCAGCCTGGACAGAAGCAGACGGACACAGTGAACCGAGGCCGCACACGCTGGACGCCACGCGCTGACACCACACTTTACCTGAAGTAGTGTTTTCCGTACAGGTTCCACTTCAGACTGATCAGCTGCTTCACAGGCGTCACCTCCAGGATCCTCCTCGCCTGCAAATCATCAATGTGTGTTTTAGAAAGCGAAGGACGGAGCAGGTGTCGCCGTCACTCAGTGCATCGGCTCTGGGGCCCGAGACCTTCGCCCGCTGGGACGAGCAACGGTCGCTTCCCCACATCCACCAGCATCGAGCTCCGTGATCACACCAGCAGACTGATAAGACGCTGCTCGGCGCTAAGAGTCTGCTGTGGTCTGGGCTCCGTTCCCACATCGCCAGGAACCTCTTTGCGTCGTACCTCTCTGTGGCGACTGACGACCACGACCTCCAGCACCGACTTGTTGTCAGCCCACGAATCGATCTCTGTCAGATCGTAGAGGTTGGAGGTCAAAGGTCCCAGGCTGCACTGGAACACACGGCGTCTGTTCACCAGGTGCTGAAATACCTGAGAAACCAGTGACAGCAGTGAGACACTGACGCCAGGCTTCACCTTCCACTGCCCCGTTTCACTCACCACAACGTTTCCCTTCTTAGCAGCCAGTTTCAACGCAGTGAGGCCTCGGACGTTCGGCACCATGTCGAGCGGCACCGACTGCTTCAGCTCTGCATCGTGTGCCATAATCAGGTCCATGGTCCGGCAGGACGTCACCTGGTTGGGCTGCAGCACCAGGACGTGAAGCAAAGTGTTTCCTGATGACAAGAAAAGAAAACTCAAGTATTTTCACTACACAAAAATGCTGACGTCCACATTAGTAATCAGTCCGTCGTCCTCCGACAGGAAGCCTCCGTCCTACCTTTGTAGTCCTGGACTCTGGTGCTGGCTCCTGCATCAATTAAGGTGGAGATGACGTCTTTGTTCCCGGTACACGCAGCAAAAGACAGGATGTGCTCACCTGCAGAACCCAGTGAAAGGCGTCACCGTGGCGATTCCTCTACAGTCTGAGCCGCCGCTGACTTACCGTACCATAGAAGAAGAGTCCTCCTTTCCTCTTCTGGAAGTACAAGCCAGTGGCCCGAGGCGCCGCCACATCGGCCCCGCGGCTGATGAGAAGTCGGACCAGACCGAGGTTCTGGTTGATCGCGGCGATGTGCAGCGGAGTCAGTCCTGGACCAGACACCACAGACACACAGTGAAGGAACCAGAACCTTCCCCACACGACGACGCGTCGCTTCTCTACCAACCTTGGAAAAGCTCCGACGTCATCGGCTCGTCCACCAGCTCAGGAGCTCCGTCCATCAGAGCCACAGCAGCCTCCAGGTTGTCGTTCATCACGGCGACGTGAAGCGACGTCTCCCCGAGAGCACCTGGTGACAGAGAACTAGTAGTACGCAGTAGTACTGCAGTACTGTAGTACTGTAGTACCGCAGTAGTACTGTAGTACTGTAGTAGTACGCAGTAGTACTGCAGTACTGTAGTACCGCAGTAGTACGCAGTAGTACTGCAGTACTGTAGTACCGCAGTAGTACTGTAGTACTGTAGTAGTACCGCAGTAGTACTGCAGTACTGTAGTAGTACCGCAGTAGTACTGCAGTACTGTAGTAGTACCGCAGTAGTACTGCAGTACTGTAGTAGTACCGCAGTAGTACTGTAGTACTGTAGTACCGCAGTAGTACTGTAGTACTGTAGTAGTACCGCAGTAGTACTGCAGTACTGTAGTAGTACCGCAGTAGTACTGTAGTACTGTAGTAGTACCGCAGTAGTACTGTAGTACTGTAGTACCGCAGTAGTACTGTAGTACTGTAGTAGTACCGCAGTAGTACTGCAGTACTGTAGTACCGCAGTAGTACCGCAGTAGTACCTAGTACTACACCTAGTACTACACCTAGTACTACACCTAGTACTACAGCCAGTACTACACCTAGTACTACAGCCAGTACTACACCTAGTACTACAGCCAGTACTACAGCCAGTACTATACCTAGTACTACACCTAGTACTACAGCCAGTACTACAGCCAGTACTACAGCCAGTACTACAGCCAGTACTACACCTAGTACTACACCTAGTACTACAGCCAGTACTACACCTAGTACTACAGCCAGTACTACACCTAGTACTACAGCCAGTACTACACCTAGTACTACACCTAGTACTACAGCCAGTACTACACCTAGTACTATACCTAGTACTACACCTAGTACTACAGCCAGTACTACAGCCAGTACTACACCTAGTACTACAGCCAGTACTACACCTAGTACTACAGCCAGTACTACACCTAGTACTACAGCCAGTACTACAGCCAGTACTACACCTAGTACTACAGCCAGTACTACACCTAGTACTACACCTAGTACTACAGCCAGTACTACACCTAGTACTATACCTAGTACTACACCAAGTACTACAGCCAGTACTACAGCCAGTACTACACCTAGTACTACAGCCAGTACTACACCTAGTACTACAGCCAGTACTACACCTAGTACTACAGCCAGTACTACACCTAGTACTACAGCCAGTACTACAGCCAGTACTACACCTAGTACTACAGCCAGTACTACACCTAGTACTACAGCCAGTACTACACCTAGTACTACAGCCAGTACTACACCTAGTACTACACCTAGTACTACAGCCAGTACTACACCTAGTACTACACCTAGTACTACAGCCAGTACTACACCTAGTACTACACCTAGTACTACAGCCAGTACTACAGCCAGTACTACAGCCAGTACTACAGCCAGTACTACAGCCAGTACTACACCTAGTACTACACCTAGTACTACAGCCAGTACTACACCTAGTACTACAGCCAGTACTACACCTAGTACTACACCTAGTACTACAGCCAGTACTACACCTAGTACTATACCTAGTACTACACCTAGTACTACAGCCAGTACTACAGCCAGTACTACACCTAGTACTACAGCCAGTACTACACCTAGTACTACAGCCAGTACTACACCTAGTACTACAGCCAGTACTACACCTAGTACTACAGCCAGTACTACAGCCAGTACTATACCTAGTACTACAGCCAGTACTACACCTAGTACTACACCTAGTACTACAGCCAGTACTACACCTAGTACTATACCTAGTACTACACCTAGTACTACAGCCAGTACTACAGCCAGTACTACACCTAGTACTACAGCCAGTACTACACCTAGTACTACAGCCAGTACTACACCTAGTACTACACCTAGTACTACACCTAGTACTACACCTAGTACTACACTCACCTCTCTCAAACACGTTGGTGGATGCGCAGCAGAGCAGGTTCCTGACGCAGCCGACGCTGTTGCTCTTGGCCGCGTAGAACAGGGGGATGTCGTCGACGCTGAGGGAGACAAACGTATTTCAATCTGCCCGTTGACCACAATCGCTGAGGTGCGAGTCTCTTACAGGTTGGTGTGGAGAAGAAACGCGTCGTCCAACAGCTCGTTCCAGCCCTTTTTGTTTTCTTGGTGAAACCTCAGCTGCTTCCACCGGAGGCTGAGCTCAACTGGAGCAGACGAAAGCAGAGCTGGAGCCATCGAGGTCTGAGAGAAAGAGTCTTACCCTGAAACGTCCCGTGGCTCTAAGACTGAAGACACTGGAGGATGAACTGAATCAGTCGTCACCTGCACGTTCACCAGGAGGGAGAAGCAGCATGAGATGAGCAGATTGAGGCTCCGGCTCTGACTCAGCACTTGACTCGGTCCTGACTTGTTCTAATGTGCTGACTTGTTGATCGGCATCATGATGACGAGACGCTGATGCATTTAAACAGAGAAATACGGGAGCTTGTCAAATCAGCGATTTAAAGAATGTGGCACATTTCAAACACTGATTAAAATGAATTATGAGCAAACACATATTGTGTCTGAATGTAAATACAAAAGGACGACGCTAAGAAATGAAGCTGGACTCGACGTGACTGAGCTTGATTACACTGAATGAGTGTGTGTAACGTTACTGTATATTTCAGATTATATGTGTTGGAAGCATAACGTGATAACAGATGATGTTAACATGAAAGGTGGGATTTAACTGCAGACATAAATTCAAGCGTTAATTCCTACAGACACGTCGAAAACACACCAGGAAATTCAGAAATCAGACATTTATTATGAGGCAGGAAGGCAAAGAACCAAACAGCACAATTTCCAAAACAGCCCTTTCCAGGTGGACCGGAAACAGGAAGCGCAGAGGGCGGAGGTCAAAGCAGGTCCACCTGTGGCAGCGAGGGGCTCTGCTAATGAACCTGCAGCGAGGTGGTGAAGAATCCTCACAGAGAACCAGACGAGTCTCCCTTCACCACCGCTCCCGGCTGGTACATGCTGAACGGTCCATGGGGCTGTTAATCACTTTGGGCTATGTATATAATTCCTTCTGTTCTGGTTTGGTATTATATATCTACCCATGCTGAAAATTGTGGTGTTTATGTTGTGTTCATTTAATATTGAAAATTCCTGTGTGGTGCCCAGTTTGGGGTTTCTTCATGGTTTGACTGAAGGGACCTACGCTACAATTCAAACTTTTAACAGAATCCTTGTTTTGTTTATTACATGTGTTTTAATCACATTTGGGTTGTTGGTAAAGTCTTTAAATCTAAATACATAAAAGTTTAAAAATACAAAAGGTTGTGTATCAAATATGATACAAATGGACTGAAAGGGTTTAAAATGTTTCATGAGGCAACAATAGCAATAATAATAATAATAGAGACCCTGCTTGAAACTTTTATTTTGACAGCTCATTTCAGCTGGAACGTAGTCATGTCCTCATCAGCACCTGGAACGAGCCCTTCGTCGTTGACGCATCTCTTCGTCTTTGGCGCCGATGGATCCTTCTTGTCTTCGATCCTGTGAAGATGTGAAGAAGTGTGAGACGCTGGATCAACACCAAGCGTTAGAGTGTGGCCTGAGCGGGTTCTGTTCCTGGTTCTGCCCCTCTTACCTGAGGTACCAGCAGTTCTCCAGGCCGTAGTTTAGCCCACATTTCCCGAAGCGGGGCAGCAGCGAGTGCGGCAGCCTCCTCTCCAGCATCAACACCGTGGCCACCACCTGCACAACAAGATCGTCACTAAGACTCGCGGCCGCCAGGTGCACAGCGGGGGGCGTCTCCCTACCTGAGTCCTCCACAGTTCGTCTCGCTCCTCGGCCACCTTCGCCTGCGTCTCGCTCATCATGGTTAGCAGCAGGTTTACCAGAAGAATGGCTGCGATGATGTTGTAGCCGACGTCTACGATGTACGTGATCGGGGCTGAAAGGATGGTTTCATTCACAGGCAGATTTATGAAGCCTACATCAACCTCTAACTCGGTGAAGACGGTCACGGGGTAAGTGCTGTAGCCAGGTACGCTCTCATACACCTGGGTCATATCGAACATCCAGTGAGCTGAGGAAGAAAACACAGGATCAGTGTTTTCCTGCAAGCTTCGGTGGCTCCAGTGGATGTTGTTGCCCTGAATTTACTCACCGGTGGCAAAACCCAAAAGCACAACGATCATCAGACACGCAAACCTGAACATGTCACCAAATAACATCTGGAAGAAAAAGAAACACAAGGAAACTCAAGCGGTGGAGGCTGTGATTAAACAACTAATGCGCCGCCTCCTACCTTCTGCAGCACGATGACCAAAGGGCCGAGCATCTCGAAGCCCCGAGCGAAGAACATGACGTTGCACCAGCCCAGAACTAAACACACAGCCATGAGCGACATCTCCTGCTGCACCTGGACGAGTCTGAACACACACAGCAGGACCACCAGGCCTCCGTAGACGACCCTGGTCAACACAGCAGCGCAAAGGTTACAAGCGCTCCCACCGTCGCCTCGTGCCGCCGCCGCAAGTGCTGCTTCTCACAGAATGACGTGGAAGGGGCCTCCCAGCGCCGTCTGGCCGAAGTAGCGCTTGGCTCCCACCCTCAGCATGTCCGGGATCTGCCGGAGAGACGAGCGCAGCCGGATGTGAGAGCGGCGGCAGCCGGACGGCTTGCGATCGCCAACGGCTGCCGCTGCTTCACCTCTAGCAGGATCATTGCAACAGCTCCCACCAGGCTGATGATCTCCCCTCCCATCCGCAGGTGGTCTCCATACGTCACGTAGCTCTCCTGACGCAGGAACAGGACACACACTGGGCTTTACGAGGTGGCACCGTCCGACACGACACACAAACGGGACAAGCTGTGAACGACCTTTGACCTTCACACCAACGCACTTTGAGGCTTTTCTGGATGTAGATGGTTTTGTCGTTGTCTGCTCTGGAGTAGTTCTCTGGAACAGGCTTCAGAGGGCGAAACATGCAACACGCTGTGAAGATGGAGATGTAGAGCAGATACACAACCAGCAGCAGCCTGGACAGAAGCAGACGGACACAGTGAACCGAGGCCGCACACGCTGGACGCCACGCGCTGACACCACACTTTACCTGAAGTAGTGTTTTCCGTACAGGTTCCACTTCAGACTGATCAGCTGCTTCACAGGCGTCACCTCCAGGATCCTCCTCGCCTGCAAATCATCAATGTGTGTTTTAGAAAGCGAAGGACGGAGCAGGTGTCGCCGTCACTCAGTGCATCGGCTCTGGGGCCCGAGACCTTCGCCCGCTGGGACGAGCAACGGTCGCTTCCCCACATCCACCAGCATCGAGCTCCGTGATCACACCAGCAGACTGATAAGACGCTGCTCGGCGCTAAGAGTCTGCTGTGGTCTGGGCTCCGTTCCCACATCGCCAGGAACCTCTTTGCGTCGTACCTCTCTGTGGCGACTGACGACCACGACCTCCAGCACCGACTTGTTGTCAGCCCACGAATCGATCTCTGTCAGATCGTAGAGGTTGGAGGTCAAAGGTCCCAGGCTGCACTGGAACACACGGCGTCTGTTCACCAGGTGCTGAAATACCTGAGAAACCAGTGACAGCAGTGAGACACTGACGCCAGGCTTCACCTTCCACTGCCCCGTTTCACTCACCACAACGTTTCCCTTCTTAGCAGCCAGTTTCAACGCAGTGAGGCCTCGGACGTTCGGCACCATGTCGAGCGGCACCGACTGCTTCAGCTCTGCATCGTGTGCCATAATCAGGTCCATGGTCCGGCAGGACGTCACCTGGTTGGGCTGCAGCACCAGGACGTGAAGCAAAGTGTTTCCTGATGACAAGAAAAGAAAACTCAAGTATTTTCACTACACAAAAATGCTGACGTCCACATTAGTAATCAGTCCGTCGTCCTCCGACAGGAAGCCTCCGTCCTACCTTTGTAGTCCTGGACTCTGGTGCTGGCTCCTGCATCAATTAAGGTGGAGATGACGTCTTTGTTCCCGGTACACGCAGCAAAAGACAGGATGTGCTCACCTGCCAATCCAACAAGCTTCTTAGACAAAACATCCCAGTCCACGTTACCTACGTGCACCTGTAGTATTGGATTCAATCCACTCTGAACTGTTCACCCTCATCCATGCGGACTTACCGTAGTAAACGAGTCCTCGGACTCGCTTCTGGAAGTACAAGCCAGTGGCCCGAGGCGGCGCCACATCGGCCCCGCGGCTGATGAGAAGTCGGACCAGACCGAGGTTCTGGTTGATCACGGCGATGTGCAGCGGAGTCAGTCCTGGACCAGACACCACAGACACACAGTGAAGGAACCAGAACCTTCCCCACACGACGACGCGTCGCTTCTCTACCAACCTTGGAAAAGCTCCGACGTCATCGGCTCGTCCACCAGCTCAGGAGCTCCGTCCATCAGAGCCACAGCAGCCTCCAGGTTGTCGTTCATCACGGCGACGTGAAGCGACGTCTCCCCGAGAGCACCTGGTGACAGAGAAACACAACCTGGTACCAAACGGACGGCGTAGTGCAGCAGAAACACAGCGAGGTTCGGCCTCACCTCTCTCAAAGACATTAGTGGATGAAAAGCTCAGCAAGTTCTTGATACTGTTAACGTTGTTCTTCAAAGCTGCATAGAACAGGGGAATTTCATACGTGCTGTAAGAAGAACAGATGCAAACGTCATACAAATGCAGTCACTGCTGCATGATGGGAAGCGAGTCTCTTACAGGTTGGTGTGAAGCAGCAACACGTCGTCCAGCAGCTCGTTCCAGCCTTTTCTGTTTTCTTGGCGAAACTTCAGCTGCTTCCACCAGAGGCTGAGCTCCATCGTAGCAGATGACCACAAACCAAATGAGTACAATGAAATAAATAGAGAAACAACTTACGAAGTGAGACGACGCAGCAGAAACAAACACTCAGGAAGGGACATGAAAGCAAGTACACACACAAACAGTTTGTGTCCTACATGAGCTCAGCGTTAAGGCTCAGGCTGGAAATGCAAACGCCGCTGAAGTGTGGTTGAGGCGAAGGTGGTGGGACGTCCACAAACGCGGCGCCGCCTCCGGCGAGGGCGTCGGTGCCGCCCGCCTTCCGGTCACCTGCACGGCCTCTATGGCACGTCTGCAGCGTCATCGCGCTGGTTCTAGTGAAGCGGAACCGAGACCCGTGTGGAAACTGCAACGGTTCGTTTGACACCTGCTTAGACTTGGAGCTGATGAGCTGCCCGGGTGGAAGCAGGCCTGATGCTTGGCTGCTCCTGAGCTCAGCCTCTTCTGTAGTAATACTGACTTGGTCTTTTTCTGTCACCTTGTGTTGTGTTTCATCTTGTTTCTCCATATTTATGATGACAAAGCAGAAGGGTTGAGTGAACGAACACTGAGCGGTTAAGGCTGGGAGACGAACCAGGCAGCTGCACCTATTCTCTCTTCCTAACTCATTTGTTTCAATGAATCTTTTCATGGTTGCTTCTCATTCTGGCGGAGAGAAATGTCCTGATATTTAAACTGAGAGGACAGAAGCAGAAGCTCAATATCTATTGTTTTTCAGACCTGCGCTTGTTGTCTCATTCATGTGTAAAGGTACAGAGACAATACAACTGAACTTCTCGTTGAAGGATGTGGCTCAGGAAGCAGCTGTGATGCAGATTGAAGGGGTCCAGGCGGCTGCTCGGCTGCTGGACAGTCAGAACCAGTTCGCTTTTTAAAATCTGCTTCTTTTCTCTGTACATATCATTTATGATGTGTTGCCATTAAAACATTTTGTTCTCCAGCTGTAGTTCAACACAGTGACTTTATTATCTCTAGTCAGGCAGGACGTTCAGTCCAGAGCTTTTACCGAGATCGTTTATTATGCATTGAGTGTGTTAAAATGATAAAAGAGAAACAGTAAAACAATGTGACAAAGATCATCACATCTGGATGCAAGTCTGCGTGGAAACGGCACAGATTAGCTGTGAGGGTCTTCAACCACGTGTAAGTGAACCACTCCATTAGTCGTTAGTGGATCCTCTACATCGTGGTCTTTCTGCTCCATCTCTAAGGCCCAAAACGATGTGACGAATCAGCTTCCACTGTGACCGGACGCTCTTGGTGCTGCTCTTCCTCGTCGAGACACTTCCTGAGGCCGAATCCTGCGTCGCGTCGGGCTGCAGGCGGCTTCCTTCGTCGTTCTCTTTGGACGTTCTGTTGTAGTGGTTCCTGTTTGGCTCCATTTGATCATTTCTGTCCTCGACCCTGCAGATCATTCATAGACGCTTCATTGAAAGCAGCTTTAATAATCTTTCAGTTCTGGGTCAAAATCAACCACAAAGATCTTTAAAGACTGTTGTTGAAAAGTGAATGCGTGAAACACTGCTGCACATCCAGTTTCCATTTAGGTCCGTTTGAACTGCCAGCACTTACCTCAGAAACCAGTGGTCCTTTGGGCCATTGCACAGTCCAGACCTCCCGAGCCGCGGCCACAGGCGGCGTGGAAGCCTCCTCTCCATCATCAAAGTGGTGGCGACCACCTGCACCACGAAAGGACCGTGACAGGGTGGGTCTCTACTGGAGCTTATATGCATCATCATCCTCCTGAGTTACCTGAGTTCTCCAGAGCCCATCTCTCTCCTGGCCCACCCTGGACATGGTGTCGTTCATCATCACCACCAGCACGTTCGTCAGCAGGATGGCGCCGATCACAGTGAGAGAAACATGCACCACATAGATAACGGGTGGTGTGGGGATGCTTTCGTCTATTGGCAGATTAATGAAGGTCGTGTCCACCACAAACTGGGAGAAAAACATCACCGGCAGACTGGTGTAATCAGGTACAGACAGAGGGTCCTGGGTCATATAATGTGTCCACACGGCTGAGGAAGAAACACGAGTTCATGTCACAGTTAAATGAATGAGGATGGACGAGGGGCCAGACGTACTAACCAGTGGCGTAACCAATGATCACTAGGATCAGCAGCCACATGAATTTCAGCAGGTCTTCAAATATCATCTAGAGGAAACAAAGCACAAGGCAGGTCCGTCTAAAACAACAAGAACCAAAACCTCCAGGAGACGCATTTTCACCAATCACAGGTAACAGCGTCACCGACGCTGACACTTGACTCACGTTTGGCAACGATTTTTTCTCTAATCATTTATTTTATTGAGTCATTGAGTTCCGTGAATCCGAAGCTTCCCAACATTTTATCTGTGACATTACAGCAGCTGTAGACTGGAATCAAAACAGCATGAAATGCAACTAATCACATGAAAGGTCGACCCAGCATTTGAAAGGTTCCTGTGAACATCCTGGTTTGTGTTTTAATCCAACCAGACCAAGTGGTTTCTGGTCCAGCTCTTCCAACCCGACTCCAGGCTGAGCCGCCTCCTACCTTCTGTATCATGATGACAAAGGGGCCGAGCATCTCAAAGCCCCGAGCGAAGAACATGACGTTGCACCAGCCCAGAACTAAACACACAGCCATGAGCGACATCTCCTGCTGCACCTGGACGAGTCTGAACACACACAGCAGGACCACCAGGCCTCCGTAGACGACCCTGGTCAACACAGCAGCGCAAAGGTTACAAGCGCTCCCACCGTCGCCTCGTGCCGCCGCCGCAAGTGCTGCTTCTCACAGGATGACGTGGAAGGGGCCTCCCAGCGCCGTCTGGCCGAAGTAGCGCTTGGCTCCCACCCTCAGCATGTCCGGGATCTGCCGGAGAGACGAGCGCAGCCGGATGTGAGAGCGGCGGCAGCCGGACGGCTTGCGATCGCCAACGGCTGCCGCTGCTTCACCTCTAGCAGGATCATTGCAACAGCTCCCACCAGGCTGATGATCTCCCCTCCCATCCGCAGGTGGTCTCCATACGTCACGTAGCTCTCCTGACGCAGGAACAGGACACACACTGGGCTTTACTCTAACAGCAGAACATCTGGACGTGATTGACACCTGATCCACTACGTGCTGGACTTGTCTACGTATCGGGGTCACAGACTCACGTTGAGGCTTTTCTGGATGTAGATGGTGTTGAAGCTGTAGACGGTGTCTGGTTTGGGGTAGTCTGCAGGGATGTGCTTCAGAGGGCGAAATAAACAGCACAGGGTGAAGGTCACCATGTAGAGCAGATACACAACCAGCAGCAGCCTGGACAGAAGCAGACGGACACAGTGAACCGAGGCCGCACACGCTGGACGCCACGCGCTGACACCACACTTTACCTGAAGTAGTGTTTTCCGTACAGGTTCCACTTCAGACTGATCAGCTGCTTCACAGGCGTCACCTCCAGGATCCTCCTCGCCTGCAAATCATTATTTTGTTATGAATGTCGAATTGATTGTAGGCAGAAACAAAAGCTGTTTTTTAACAGCGCGTTGCTGTTTTGGGTCTAGAAACATCCAGTTTCAGCTACATCCTTAAGAACTGAGGATTGTGATTGTGGCTTGTTTCTGTTTTGAGGCAACTGAAGGTTTTACTTGTAGGTAAACGCATCCTACAAACGCGTAGGATGGAGGTAAACGCGTTGCCGATCCTGGTCCTGGTCTGGGATCGGCAACATCTGGTCAAGATGAAGCTGTTTACAGCACCAGGCTGAACCAGTGGAGACCAACAAGGCAGAGAAAGAAACGGGAACAAACTCAGCGTCTGATGCCAAACTTCAGCACCGTTGGCGTCGTACCTCTCTGTGGCGACTGCACACAACCACATCCAGCACCGACTTGTTGTCAGCCCACGAATCGATTTCGGTGAGATCATAGAGGTTGGAGGTCAAAGGTCCCAGGCTGCACTGGACTATACGCCGTTTATTCACCAGGTGCTGAAATACCTGATGAGGACAAACACAATCAAAGCAGCGAGAACAAGAACAAGAACCTGTTCTACTTTTCGCTTGTTGCTTTGTCTCACTCACCACAACGTTTCCCTTCTTAGCAGCCAGTTTCAACGCAGTGAGGCCTCGGACGTTCGGCACCATGTCGAGCGGCACCGACTGCTTCAGCTCTGCATCGTGTGCCATAATCAGGTCCATGGTCCGGCAGGACGTCACCTGGTTGGGCTGCAGCACCAGGACGTGAAGCAAAGTGTTTCCTGATGACAAGAAAAGAAAACTCAAGTATTTTCACTACACAAAAATACTGACGTCCACATTAGTAATCAGTCCGTCGTCCTCCGACAGGAAGCATCCGTCCTACCTTTGTAGTCCTGGACTCTGGTGCTGGCTCCTGCATCAATTAAGGTGGAGATGACGTCTTTGTTCCCGGTACACGCAGCAAAAGACAGGATGTGCTCACCTGCAGAACCCAGTGAAAGGCGTCACCGTGGCGATTCCTCTACAGTCTGAGCCGCCGCTGACTTACCGTACCATAGAAGAAGAGTCCTCCTTTCCTCTTCTGGAAGTACAAGCCAGTGGCCCGAGGCGCCGCCACATCGGCCCCGCGGCTGATGAGAAGTCGGACCAGACCGAGGTTCTGGTTGATCGCGGCGATGTGCAGCGGAGTCAGTCCTGGACCAGACACAACAGACACACAGTGAAGGAACCAGAACCTTCCCCACACGACGACGCGTCGCTTCTCTACCAACCTTGGAAAAGCTCCGACGTCATCGGCTCGTCCACCAGCTCAGGAGCTCCGTCCATCAGAGCCACAGCAGCCTCCAGGTTGTCGTTCATCACGGCGACGTGAAGCGACGTCTCCCCGAGAGCACCTGGTGACAGAGAACTAGTAGTACGCAGTAGTACTGCAGTACTGTAGTACTGTAGTAGTACGCAGTAGTACTGCAGTACTGTAGTACCGCAGTAGTACTGCAGTACTGTAGTACTGTAGTAGTACCGCAGTAGTACCGCAGTAGTACTGTAGTAGTACTGTAGTAGTACTGTAGTACCGCAGTAGTACTGTAGTACTGTAGTACCGCAGTAGTACTGTAGTACTGTAGTACCGCAGTAGTACTGCAGTAGTACTGTAGTAGTACTGTAGTACCGCAGTAGTACTGCAGTAGTACTGTAGTAGTACTGTAGTACCGCAGTAGTACTGCAGTAGTACTGTAGTAGTACTGTAGTACCGCAGTAGTACTGTAGTAGTACTGTAGTACTGTAGTAGTACTGTAGTACTGCAGTAGTACTGTAGTAGTACTGTAGTACTGTAGTAGTACTGTAGTACTGTAGTACTGCAGTATTCTTACCTCTCTCAAACACATTAGTGAAGGTGTCGTGCAGCAGGTTTCTGATTTCATGGACCTTGTTCTTCTTGGCAGCGTAGAACAGAGGAATTTCATCTGTGCTGGAAGAGAAACAAATCACACACTGCTCATATGAAATCTAAACACAATTACAGGGCAGGTTGTTTCTCTGCAGTGATGGGAGTCACTTACATTTTGGTGTGGAACACAAATGACTCATCCACAGTTTGAGTCCAGCTTTTCTTCCTTTGAAGGCGAAACCTCAGCTGCTTCCACCAGTGGCTGAAAGACGGAGACGCTGACATCTACAGTACAAACACTAGAATCAGCAGAAGAACAACAAACCAAAGGAAAATACAAAATGGAGAATGTTTCTATTGTACTTACTCTGACTTGAGAAAACCAACCCAAGGAAAAGTCCATGTTGGCTGAGCGTTAAATATGAGGCAGCCTTGTGGGCGGAGACTGAGAACAAGCAGGTGCCGGAGGTGGAGGCGGAGCAGCCAGAGAACTGCCGGTGAGGATTCCGTGACATCTGGTTATCGCTGCTATCGTGAAAATGTTGCTGCATCATGAAAGTCATTCTAGTGAAGCTTAAACTGTTCACAAAGTGCTGCTCATGTCAGTTCACTGCAATGAGGCCCATGATTCGTCTTATTGGTGAAGAGTCTCCGTCCTCCAGGAGACGTAGTCTAGACAGATGTTCGTGACTCATCAGTGTGTGAACGTTTACTCCGAATCAATGTTTTCACCAACACGTAAGAGGTTGTGCTGCCATGACTCGGCTTCCAGTTAGTCCTTGTTTGTGTGAATGTGCAGGTCTGTTGGTAAAAGTGGGATTACAGCATGTCTACTACAGCGGCTCCTTCATTTTGTGCTAAGTTGTAATAATTGTCGTCATAAATGAAACGAAGGGCTCAGCCTGTAGGCCGCCGTCCACTCAGCCCATGGTGGAGCTTTTTAGTTCAGAGTTTTCTGGAGAACTGCTCAAGTGCTCAAAGGCTTCTTTCCCCTTCCTTGATTTAGCCCCTGCTCCTTATCGTTGATAGCGATACCGAGTCCGAACTTTCACTTCTGACATCATCCAGTCAAGTAAAAGTCTTCTGATCGTCTGAATGATTCTGGGTGTTCGGGAGCTTTGCTTCGCTCTCTGCTGGAATTTGCTGAATCAACAGGACGTGTGGAAAACGAGATCCTGTTCTCGGCCGTTGACTCCAGCAGATCTGAAGCTGATTTGACCCACACTTGATCTGGATGGACAAGCACAGTTACTGTCACACTCTGGACACAACATGGCAGGTCAGCGCAACAGGAGATAAGCCAGAGCCGGACTGCACTTTCTTCAATCAGTATCAGTATTATCATTGTCATTGTAGTGATACAACGAAATTAGTTTTGTAGCACTTGGCCACCAGCAGCAATAATAAACATATGAACAAAATGAAACAAGGAATAGAAATAATAAATAAACAATATATACAAAAAGGAAGTGAAAGAAAAAAAATTCAGTTCTTAGCTGCCGTGTGTGTGTGTGTGTGTGGGGTATGTTTGTATGTGTCCTGATTGTCCTGTATGTTTTGCCGGATGGAAGGGGCACAAACAAGCTGCTGGCCGTCTTAACCAGCTAGCATTCACTGTATCGAGGCTCGGAAGCTTGGTTCCCACAGTTCTCTGTGCAGTCTTGACAGCTGGATCCAGTTCTCCGGTTCTCTGCAGTGCAGCTGGTGAACCACACTGTGATACAGACAGCGAAGGCTCTGATTGTGCTCCTGTAGAAGTTTACTAGGAGCTGTGAGGGTGGCTTTTGGCTTTTTTAAGTTTTCTTGTTATGTGCAAGCCTGTGAATTTTACATGGGTGGCCCTCTCACCATTTCTATGGTCCCTCCTATAGTCCACTCCGATCTCCTTTGTTTTGGTGGTGTTCAGAACCAGGTCACTATCCACACACCACTCAACCAGTTGTTTACTGTTTCAGCTCTCAGCCTTGGGTCATAATCTATTGCAACGTGAAATGTTCTTTTCTGGATTTCCACGTTTCACAGAAACAACAGTAAAAGATGCAGGAGGTTGACACGTGGCCTTCGTTAGTGCTTGTTCTAGGCCCTGCAGTTTCTTCTTCTCTGACTTTGTTGGAAGCCTGCCCTGAGAAGGAGCCAATGAGCAAAGCGGCATTGACAGGCTGGAGACCTGGCTGAGTGCAGGCCTGTTTCGGTGTCTCGGTTTCCATTCAATTCAACTCAACTTTATTTATATGGCACTAATTCACAACATCAGTTATCTCCAGGCTCTTTACAGTGAGGTTTAAGATCTGACACAGCTAAACCCAACAGATCCCACATAGAGCAGCTTTGAATTGGAGCCAATCAATTAATTGAACACTTTTATAGCAACAGTGGAAAAAACTCTATAAAGGAAGAAACCTCCAGCAGATCCAGGATCAGTAGGAGAACATCTGCCTTGACCGGTTGGAGAGAAGGGACAGAGAAGAAAAAGAAGAAGAAGAACAACAACAAAACAAGCAGCAACAGACTCAGGCAGGATGGTTGGACCAGCAGCTGAACACTGAGACACACGGCTCTGAGTCTGACGATACCTGGAGATGAGAATAGAGGCAAAGTTAGTCACATGTGGACATGGAGGCATGTTAGTGGATGGAATAGATAGAAACCAGAGGAGCTCAGTGAATGAAGGAGGTTCCAGCATCTACGAGATGGATCAGAGGAACCAGAACCATCTGGAACCATCAGCTTTGTCAGAAAGGAAGGTTTCAGCCTAGTTTTAAAGCAGAGAGGGCGTCTGCTGCTAGAACCTGAACTGGAAGCTGGTTCCACATAGAGGAGCTTGGAGCTAAAGGCTCTGCCTCCCGTTCTACAGGTAGAAACTCTAGAACCACCAGTAGACCAGCTCTGAGAAGCAAGGTTCTGTTGGAGCAGAAGGAGCTGATGGAAAAGATGATGAATCATCTCCTTAAATCTAACAACAGCATCATCAGATAAACACCTGCTGTAATAGAACTTATTTCCAACTGTTGTCAGGTCTGTTATGGTAAATTCAAACGTTATTAAGAAATGGTCAGATAACAGAGGGTTTAGAGGGAGAACTTTTAAATGATCCATCTCAACCCATAAGTCAGGACAAGATCAGACAAGAGTATGATTAAGACAGTGAGTGGGTTCATTCACATGCTGACTAAAACCAATAGAATCCAGTAGTGAATTAAAGGCAATGTTGAGACAGTTACTGTCAACATCTACATGAATGTTAAAGTCGCCCACTACAATCACTTTATCTGTGGAAGAACTAAGTTAGATAGAAACTCTGAGAATTCAGTTAAGATCTGAAAATGGACCAGGAGGACGGTAGACAACACAGAACACAACTGGTTTCTGGGTTTTACAGTCTGAGTGAGAAAGGCTCAGAGTGAGGCTCTCAAAAGAATTATAGTTATGTTTAGGGCTAGGAATAATTAATAAATCTGAGTTATATATTGCTGCTACTCCTCCACCTCTACCTGAACTTCTAGGAAGTTCAGGTAGTTCAGTTGATGTGACTGGTTGGAGTTGACTCATTCAGACGAACGTATTCATCCTGCTGCAGCCAGGTTTCAGTGAGACTGAATAAATCTATGTGATGGTCACTGATCAAGTCATTTATTAACAGAGATCTGATATTTAATAGAGCACATTTAATTCTTTTTTTGTTACTTTGTTCTGTCTTGATGTTTATTAGATTCCTGTGAATCTCTCCTCTTTTATTTATTTGTGATTTATATAATTTAGGTGGTCGGGGAGCAGACACAGTCTCGATGGGAGTGTTACAGCTACGAGCGGGTGGCGGCTGAGAGTCTGCAGAGAGGCTGAAAGACTGAGACTCTGCGTCCTGGGCTCCACTCTGGGTCATGGTTTAGGGAGTCTAATCAACTTGGCCATGTTACTAGAGAGCAGAGATGCTCCATCCAAGGTGGGATGGACGCCGTCTCTTCTAATCAGCCCAGGTTTTCCCCCAAAACTGCTCCAATTGTCTACGAAGCCCACGTGGTTTGATGGACACCACCTAGACAGCCAGCGGCGAAGCGACGACAGGCGGCTAAACATGTCGTCGCTGGTCAGATTGGGAGGAACCAGAGAAAACTACGGAGTCCGACATCGTTTTGGCAAACGAACACACCGACTCAATGTTAGTTTTAGTGACTGATTGGCGTAACCGGGTCATTAGTTCCTGCGTTTATTACGATCTTACTGTATTTACGCTTATCCTTATGCAGGAGCTTCAGGTAAGACTGGATGTCGCTGCTCTGGCCCCAGGAAACCACTTAACTATGACGCTGGCGTCTCTAACTTCACGTTTCTGACTATGGAGTCACCAATGATCAGGGTGGGTTTCTCAGCGGGTGTGTCGCTGAGTGGGGAAAATCTGTTTGAAACGTGAAGCGGCTGGTGGTGAACCGTGGGCGACTGCCTAGAACTACGACTCCTACGAACCGTCACCCAGTCACATCCCGGCTGCTCGGGACCCACTGAGGGACGAGTAGCAGCTAAGCTAGGAGGCTCCGCACTAGCTAACAGGGCCTGACTAGCTGACTGGTTTTCCACAGTGCGGAGCCGAGATTCCAAATCAGTCAGCCTCGCCTCCAGCGCTGCCACTATCTCACACTTATTACAGAGACCATTAACACTAATGGAGGCAGAGGACGAGCTAAACATAAGGCACCGAGCAAGAAAAAGAAGGAGAAGACAGGGAAGCCATGGCAGAAAGGTAAGCTAGCTTAGCCGAAAAGACCAGAAAGCTACGAAATTAGCAGTGCTTTTAATGAGAGGGGAATAAGGTGCTTGAGTATTACAAGCGTGCGACGCTTAGGCACTAAACAAGTTAGAAACAACAGTAAAGAGATAAAAGTGAGGAGAGTCGTTGAACAAAAACACTGCTGCAGACAGCAGCAAACCTCGGTGACAGGAAGTGACGCAATACGCTTACCGTCAGTCAGCCAATCAGTCTACAAACCAGAGAGAGAACCCTTTCTATCAGTGCCAGGACAGGAAACCAAGCAGGCAATGAAAAGAAGAGGCTGAACCCAGTTCAGTCCTATTTAAGCTGAATGAGAGCGTTTTGATTCGGTTAGAAACATGCTGCCTAGATCTGCGTGAACCCTTTACTGGAAGCAGAGTTTTATTATGTATTATCTGTTCCAGTGGAACTGAAACTGCAGATTTCTTCCACCTTCTTTAGAATGTGAGGGCTAAATACCATCTGCGATGCTTTCTCAGACTAACACAGCTAACTCCAGGTAAGTTGGGTTCTGTCTGTGGACGATTCTCTGTGTTTCAGCAGGAGGGTTACAGAACATGAATGCTGCATCGTTGTTGCTATCCATCAGCTTAGAGGTGTGTGCTAATGGTACTGCTGCAGACATCCAAGCTTTTCTGAATCTTTCAGTTTCTTTTGACAGTTTCCTGGACAGTTTCCTGGACTACAGCGTGGCTGTAGCACGTAGCGTGTCTGTAGCGTGGCTGTAGCACGTAGCGTGTCTGTAGCGTAGCTGTAGCATGTAGCGTGTCTGTAGTGTGGTTGTAGCACGTAGCGTGTCTGTAGCATGGTTGTAGCACGTAGCGTGTCTGTAGTGTGGTTGTAGTACGTAGCGTGTCTGTAGCATGTAGCGTGCCTGTAGCGTGTCTGTAGCATGTAGCGTGTCTGTAGCGTGGCTGTAGCATGTAGCGTGTCTGTAGCATGTAGCGTGTCTGTAGCGTGTCTGTAGCATGTAGCGTGTCTGTAGCGTGTCTGTAGCATGTAGCGTGCCTGTAGCGTGTCTGTAGCATGTAGCGTGTCTGTAGCATGGCTGTAGCATGTAGCGTGCCTGTAGCATGGCTGTAGCATGTAGCGTGCCTGTAGCGTGTCTGTAGCATGTAGCGTGTCTGTAGCATGTAGCGTGTCTGTAGCATGGCTGTAGCATGTAGCGTGTCTGTAGCGTGGCTGTAGCACGTAGCGTGTCTGTAGCGTAGCTGTAGCATGTAGCGTGTCTGTAGTGTGGTTGTAGCACGTAGCGTGTCTGTAGCATGGTTGTAGCACGTAGCGTGTCTGTAGTGTGGTTGTAGTACGTAGCGTGTCTGTAGCATGTAGCGTGCCTGTAGCGTGTCTGTAGCGTGGCTGTAGTACGTAGCGTGTCTGTAGCATGGCTGTAGCATGGCTGTAGCATGTAGCGTGTCTGTAGCGTGTCTGTAGCATGTAGCGTGTCTGTAGCATGGCTGTAGCATGTAGCGTGCCTGTAGCGTGTCTGTAGCATGTAGCGTGTCTGTAGCATGGCTGTAGCATGTAGCGTGCCTGTAGCGTGTCTGTAGCATGGCTGTAGGGCCTCTCTAGTCAAAGGCAAAGAGCAAAACTCTTTCACAGTAGGTTTGTTGTTTTCTGTTTCTAGTTCACAATGATTAAACTTGTCAGACATCATTTTAAAGGCTGCTTGAACGTATATTTATTTCACATATGGCAGGAACACAAACCCTCTGCTTCCACTAAAGTATAAACACAGGACTCTCTAACTCTAACTCATCGTTTATTCTTAGCTTATTAGCTCTTTTTGCTGCTGGACTGTTTACATTCAACATCTCCATCACCTACAGGACTCAGGCTAATTCATCACAGCTGCAGTTGCATCAAAACACATTTTGCCTTTATACAGATTAGTGGGAATTGGTTTGAACTCTAACTAGACCATCGAGAGAAAAGATTATTAAAACATTTCTACGTCCTGGTTGTTAAGTCTTTCTGTTCCATCTCTGTGACCTGACATAATGTGACGAATGGACCTCCACCACGACAGACTGGCCTGGGTGTTATTGGACTTAAACTCAAAGACGCCTGAGCCTGAAGCCTTTGTTGTGTCGGTCGTCTCCAGGGTCGTCGTTGCCTTTTCTTTCCCGTCAGAGAATATGTCAACGTATTGTTTCATCTTTGCCATCATTTGATCCTTTCTCGCCTCAACCCTGCAAAGATCACAGGGAACCAGCCGTCACACATGTTTTGTTCTCACTGAAATCAGCCTCTTTGCTCCTGGCCCTGCTGTGCTCTTATACCTCAGAAACCAGTGGTCCTTTGGACGGTTGTTCAGCCCACGTATCCCGAGCCGCGGCCACAGGCGGCGTGGAAGCCTCCTCTCCATCATCAAAGTGGTGGCGACCACCTGCACCACGAAAGGACCGTGACAGGGTGGGTCTCTACTGGAGCTTATATGCATCATCATCCTCCTGAGTTACCTGAGTTCTCCAGAGCCCATCTCTCTCCTGGCCCACCCTGGACATGGTGTCGTTCATCATCACCACCAGCACGTTCGTCAGCAGGACAGAGGAAAACAAGGTAAAAGAAACATGCACCACATAGATAACGGGTGGTGTGGGGATGGTTTCGTCTATTGGCAGATTAATGAAGGTCGTGTCCACCACAAACTGGGAGAAAAACATCACCGGCAGACTGGTGTAATCAGGTACAGACAGAGGGTCCTGGGTCATATAATGCGTCCACACGGCTGAGGAAGAAACACGAGTTCATGTCACAGTTAAATGAATGAGGATGGACGAGGGGCCAGACGTACTAACCAGTGGCGTAACCAATGATCACTAGGATCAGCAGCCACATGAATTTCAGCAGGTCTTCAAATATCATCTAGAGGAAACAAAGCACAAGGCAGGTCCGTCTAAAACAACAAGAACCAAAACCTCCAGGAGACGCATTTTCACCAATCACAGGTAACAGCGTCACCGACGCTGACACTTGACTCACGTTTGGCAACGATTTTTTCTCTAATCATTTATTTTATTGAGTCATTGAGTTCCGTGAATCCGAAGCTTCCCAACATTTTATCTGTGACATTACAGCAGCTGTAGACTGGAATCAAAACAGCATGAAATGCAACTAATCACATGAAAGGTCGACCCAGCATTTGAAAGGTTCCTGTGAACATCCTGGTTTGTGTTTTAATCCAACCAGACCAAGTGGTTTCTGGTCCAGCTCTTCCAACCCGACTCCAGGCTGAGCCGCCTCCTACCTTCTGTATCATGATGACAAAGGGGCCGAGCATCTCAAAGCCCCGAGCGAAGAACATGACGTTGCACCAGCCCAGAACTAAACACACAGCCATGAGCGACATCTCCTGCTGCACCTGGACGAGTCTGAACACACACAGCAGGACCACCAGGCCTCCGTAGACGACCCTGGTCAACACAGCAGCGCAAAGGTTACAAGCGCTCCCACCGTCGCCTCGTGCCGCCGCCGCAAGTGCTGCTTCTCACAGGATGACGTGGAAGGGGCCTCCCAGCGCCGTCTGGCCGAAGTAGCGCTTGGCTCCCACCCTCAGCATGTCCGGGATCTGCCGGAGAGACGAGCGCAGCCGGATGTGAGAGCGGCGGCAGCCGGACGGCTTGCGATCGCCAACGGCTGCCGCTGCTTCACCTCTAGCAGGATCATTGCAACAGCTCCCACCAGGCTGATGATCTCCCCTCCCATCCGCAGGTGGTCTCCATACGTCACGTAGCTCTCCTGACGCAGGAACAGGACACACACTGGGCTTTACTCTAACAGCAGAACATCTGGACGTGATTGACACCTGATCCACTACGTGCTGGACTTGTCTACGTATCGGGGTCACAGACTCACGTTGAGGCTTTTCTGGATGTAGATGGTGTTGAAGCTGTAGACGGTGTCTGGTTTGGGGTAGTCTGCAGGGATGTGCTTCAGAGGGCGAAATAAACAGCACAGGGTGAAGGTCACCATGTAGAGCAGATACACAACCAGCAGCAGCCTGGACAGAAGCAGACGGACACAGTGAACCGAGGCCGCACACGCTGGACGCCACGCGCTGACACCACACTTTACCTGAAGTAGTGTTTTCCGTACAGGTTCCACTTCAGACTGATCAGCTGCTTCACAGGCGTCACCTCCAGGATCCTCCTCGCCTGCAAATCATCAATGTGTGTTTTAGAAAGCGAAGGACGGAGCAGGTGTCGCCGTCACTCAGTGCATCGGCTCTGGGGCCCGAGACCTTCGCCCGCTGGGACGAGCAACGGTCGCTTCCCCACATCCACCAGCATCGAGCTCCGTGATCACACCAGCAGACTGATAAGACGCTGCTCGGCGCTAAGAGTCTGCTGTGGTCTGGGCTCCGTTCCCACATCGCCAGGAACCTCTTTGCGTCGTACCTCTCTGTGGCGACTGACGACCACGACCTCCAGCACCGACTTGTTGTCAGCCCACGAATCGATCTCTGTCAGATCGTAGAGGTTGGAGGTCAAAGGTCCCAGGCTGCACTGGAACACACGGCGTCTGTTCACCAGGTGCTGAAATACCTGAGAAACCAGTGACAGCAGTGAGACACTGACGCCAGGCTTCACCTTCCACTGCCCCGTTTCACTCACCACAACGTTTCCCTTCTTAGCAGCCAGTTTCAACGCAGTGAGGCCTCGGACGTTCGGCACCATGTCGAGCGGCACCGACTGCTTCAGCTCTGCATCGTGTGCCATAATCAGGTCCATGGTCCGGCAGGACGTCACCTGGTTGGGCTGCAGCACCAGGACGTGAAGCAAAGTGTTTCCTGATGACAAGAAAAGAAAACTCAAGTATTTTCACTACACAAAAATACTGACGTCCACATTAGTAATCAGTCCGTCGTCCTCCGACAGGAAGCATCCGTCCTACCTTTGTAGTCCTGGACTCTGGTGCTGGCTCCTGCATCAATTAAGGTGGAGATGACGTCTTTGTTCCCGGTACACGCAGCAAAAGACAGGATGTGCTCACCTGCAGAACCCAGTGAAAGGCGTCACCGTGGCGATTCCTCTACAGTCTGAGCCGCCGCTGACTTACCGTACCATAGAAGAAGAGTCCTCCTTTCCTCTTCTGGAAGTACAAGCCAGTGGCCCGAGGCGCCGCCACATCGGCCCCGCGGCTGATGAGAAGTCGGACCAGACCGAGGTTCTGGTTGATCGCGGCGATGTGCAGCGGAGTCAGTCCTGGACCAGACACCACAGACACACAGTGAAGGAACCAGAACCTTCCCCACACGACGACGCGTCGCTTCTCTACCAACCTTGGAAAAGCTCCGACGTCATCGGCTCGTCCACCAGCTCAGGAGCTCCGTCCATCAGAGCCACAGCAGCCTCCAGGTTGTCGTTCATCACGGCGACGTGAAGCGACGTCTCCCCGAGAGCACCTGGTGACAGAGAACTAGTAGTACGCAGTAGTACTGCAGTACTGTAGTACCGCAGTAGTACTGTAGTACTGTAGTAGTACCGCAGTAGTACTGCAGTACTGTAGTAGTACCGCAGTAGTACTGTAGTACTGTAGTAGTACCGCAGTAGTACTGCAGTACTGTAGTACCGCAGTAGTACTGTAGTACTGTAGTACCGCAGTAGTACTGTAGTACTGTAGTAGTACCGCAGTAGTACTGCAGTACTGTAGTCGTACCGCAGTAGTACTGCAGTACTGTAGTCGTACCGCAGTAGTACTGCAGTACTGTAGTACCACAGTAGTACCGCAGTAGTACTGTAGTACTGTAGTAGTACGCAGTAGTACTGCAGTACTGTAGTACCACAGTAGTACTGTAGTACTGTAATAGTACCGCAGTAGCACTGTAGTACTGTAGTACCGCAGTAGTACTGTAGTACCGCAGTAGTACTGTAGTACTGTAGTACTGTAGTACCGCAGTAGTACTGTAGTAGTACTGTGGTACTGTAGTACTGTAGTACCGCAGTAGTACTGTAGTAGTACTGTAGTACCGCAGTAGTACCGCAGCAGTACTGTAGTTCTCTGTAGTCCTACTGTGATAATAGTCCTAATATGATAGTAGTCCTACTGTGATAATAGTCCCACTGTCATAATTAGTCCTACTGTGATAATAGTCCTAATATGATAATAGTCCTACTGTGATAATTAGTCCTACTGTGATAATAGTCCTAATGTGATAATAGTCCTACTGTCATAATAGTCCTACTGTGATAATTAGTCCTACTGTGATAATAGTCCTAATATGATAATAGTCCTACTGTGATAATAGTCCTAATGTGATAATTAGTCCTACTATGATAATAGTCCTACTGTGATAATAGTCCTAATATGATAGTAGTCCTACTGTGATAATAGTCCTACTGTGATAATAGTCCCACTGTCATAATTAGTCCTACTGTGATAATAGTCCTAATATGATAATTAGTCCTACTGTGATAATTAGTCCTACTGTGATAATTAGTCCTACTGTGATAATAGTCCTAATCTGATAATAGTCCTACTGTCATAATAGTCCTACTGTGATAATTAGTCCTACTGTGATAATAGTCCTAATATGATAATAGTCCTACTGTGATAATAGTCCTAATGTGATAATTAGTCCTACTATGATAATAGTCCTACTGTGATAATAGCCCTACTGTGATAATAGCCCTACTGTGATATTAGTCCTACTGTGATAATTAGTCCTACTGTGATAATTAGTCCTACTGTGATAATAGCCCTACTGTGATAATTAGTCCTACTGTGATAATAGTCCTACTGTGATAATAGTCCTAATATGATAATAGTCCTACTGTGATAATAGTCCTACTGTGATATTAGTCCTACTGTGATAATTAGTCCTACTGTGATAATAGTCCTACTGTGATATTAGTCCTACTGTGATAATAGTCCTACTGTGATAATAGTCCTACCGCGTCCTCACCTCTCTCCCTTGCGCTGGTGGGTGAGTACCGCAGCAGGTTCCTGATGCAGCCAACGCTGTTGACTTTCGCTGCGTAGAACAGCGGGATTTCATTCGTGCTGAAAAGGTAAAGACACAATAAAAACCGTAAACAAGTAGAGTATTTGCTCAGACGGTGACGTGGACCGAGTTACTGACAATTTGGTGTGAAGCAGAAAGGTTTCGTCCAGATTCTCATCCCAGCTGCTCTTGTTTCCGCTGAGTCGCCTCCACCAGCGACACAACGTGATCACAGCCGCTGACATCGATGGTCGTTGGACAGAAGCTTGTGGAGAAAGTCGCTGTTTACCAAAGCGGTTGTCTTTATATGGGCTGTGCTTCCTGGAGGCGGAGCCGCAGCAGATAAACTGGAGACGAGCAGGTGAGTTGACCGGCATCACCTGCGTGTCCCTGAAGCGCTGCCTCATCACGAGCAGCGAACCACAGCGAACAAAACGCAGCTTCAACATGTGGCATCTGTCAACTGTCACCGGTCGCTTGGTTCCAGGAAACGTCTGCGCCTGAGGCTTCTATCAAGACTCTGATCATTTCATCACAACCTTCAAAGGAGCATTTTTGCAGCTTAAATATATTGTGATCTCATCAAAGTTTTGTCTGTAGAGAGACAACTGTAAACAAATAAACTGGAGCTGAAACAACAACCAAGCTATGAATGAGTGAATAACAGGTTTCTCCGTTCAAATCCTTATTTCATGTGTTTTTAATCTTTTTCCGGCTCAGACCGTTGGTCAGTTCTGGCGCAGGGGGCGGGGCTAACGTTGTGAACAACAAGCTAAGTTTAGTGTGAGTCAAACTGTCACAATGAAAACAATGTAGTGGTTAAAGTCCATGCATATTTGTAGTGGACTATATATTTATATATACAGTATTGAGTTAAAGGGTTTAGAACAGGCCTGTCCAGGCTTTGCAGACACGTCTCCCAGCTCCGTCCTCCCTGCAGGAGACAGAGGTGACTCAAAGTCCAGCGAGTCGTAGAAAAGCACAGTTGGTGTCACGCAAAACGCAGAAGCGATAGAAACGACTGGTGCTGGTCCAACCGTCCTGTGTTCAGGTCCTGGTCTAATATTCATAAACTGTGAAACACACTCTGGGTCATTTATTCCATATCTGTTCGTGTTCGTGTTCAACATCGACGATAGATTCGGTTTTTAGGTTGATTTCTCTTTGAAAAACTTTAATTTGATCCATATTGTACAGATGAGTCTTAATCCTTCTTTTCGTGTTCAGTTTAACCAACTGGCTTCATATGGTTTTGTGTCTTTGCTGTAGTGACATCAGCTGATCAGGACAAACACTGGGTTAGACACCAAAGCAGACTGGTCTTAGAATCTGGGCAGGTTGAGTCAAGCGTTTATTTCAGCTGCAGGTAAAGAGAGACCAGTGAGAGGGAGCATGCGTTAACTGGTCCCTGGTTTCTGTTTGGAAGCTTTTACAGTTTCTCAGTTACAGCAAACACGTTTTAAGGCAAACTGACGAGTCAGTAATGAAACAATCAGTAACTAAGGACAAGTGGGACAGAACCATGTTTTGACAGATGTAGATCCAGAGACTTTCCCGGCGTAAAAACACTGAAAAGGTTTCATTCTGTTTGTTTGTGCTTTAAATGCTTTAAATCATGAAGCAAGGTTCGAAACAGTTGGAGGACAAAGGGAATAAATCAAATATCCAGAGAATCAAGTCACTTTTGTGGGAAAATGTATAGTTTAATTTTTTCTGAACGTTACATTGACAACATTTTGTCAGAACAGCACGTGACACGATATTGTTGATTTACGACTGTCGTCTCCCGGGCCTTTCTGTGGAGTCCGCATGTTCTCCCCGTGTCTGCGGCCTCCTCCCACAGGCCAAAGACAAAGGCTGACTGGAAACTCTGCCTTGTGGCTGGTTGTGTCTATGCGTGCGGCCCATAGACGGCTGGGACCGGCACACCGCGACCCCTACGGGGAAATGAATGCATGCAAAATTTACACCTGGGTTGATCCGCCCCAGACTAATGCAACTTTCCCACGTTATCAACTCGCAGCAAAAGTCTAATGTATTAAATATTCGTCACTGATTGGGTGAGCACAACAAAACCCACTGCCAGCGCCCACATGTACTGTTGTCTCTGCAAGAACCTCCATGCGCTTAAAACAAGTACATTTGAAGTGTTTTCAATGTAACCGGGGAGTAACCGGGCGTAATTCACCACGCAGAGCCGTGCAAGCAGTCACCTGAACGCATCATTCATCGTGTAACAGAAACAATAGAAACAAACCATACATGCAGCTGGTTATTTACAGCATTAGCAGAAGAGCCTTCATGCCTTCAGCATCTCCACGACGGGGCTTCCCTTCACCAAATGCTTTTCTTAAAGCACCCATTTAGTCAATCGTACCAACATTCCCCCACACAAAAGCTTAACGCTTTCTACCTGTGGCCACACGCAACGTTTCTGTGTCCGGGAACCAGCCGGCAGACCGATGTCCTCAACGAGCTTCCTTTTTCCCTTTTTGTCGTCGTCAGAGATGTTCCAACGAGAGAGAATTCAATCAGACACAGCGCCGAGGTTCAGATGAATACATATGAATTTATTCTCAGTGGTGGGGTTAAGAATCTGCAAAAGGCTGATATACGAAGTGACCTTCTTCCTCCCTGCAGGGGTGAAGCTGGAGGCCACAGAAGACAAATGATCTCTTAGGCAGGCGACAGAACTCTCCTGCTCCTCTCTTTCGAGGAGTGGGTTTTAAACCCTCAACCTGTGACTAGTGACTACTCACGCCAAGAACTTGTACAACATAGATTTCCTGGAAATGAGAGAACAGCCTGTTTTTGCCAAGAGTTCAAACATAAGACAGAGAAACCATGTAAAGCCGTGGCCTAGACATCCTGCCTCAGCCTGCACTTATTAAGGCCTATTCCCATTTTGTGGACATCTAAATCAGAGATCAAATACTTTCTACTACAACTGTCATGAATTCGATCCTTGTTATACTAGAGCTGATGGCATCAGATTTTCTTACTGTGGCATCAAGACTTTATTTTTAAACTATGTGACTTTTCCCCAGTGGTTACAAATTCCTTCCCGAACAGCGGCTGTGATTGGCTGATTTAACGCTGCGTGTGCTGCTCCAGTAAAGGTGACATGCGACAGTTTGTAGCTGAAGAAGCATCAGGTGAGTTTGTCCGGTTCCATCTTGGCACTTTACAAACTGATCTGTCAACACCATCGGTCTGTAAATCGGTGAGTTCGTCTGCTGTTACACGTCTGGTCCAGGGTCAAACAGGGCATCACATGCTTCCAGGTACCGAAGGTCATGTGTCCTCTGAGTTCAGAACAGTGGTGGTGCTGAACTATGAACATTTCACCACTTTGGTAAAAACATTTATCATTTCTTCATTTTTTAAACTGAATGTGACTGATGTCACATTCAGTTTCACAACTGATGTGTTTTCTCCAAACGGTTAAAGGAACAGAGGAATGAAAACAGAACTTGCTGGGAACAAACAACTTAGTATCAAGCCATCAACTTCAGGAAGAAATCAGATAAACGTATTTTCCAAGATGTTCATCATCAAACTCAGCCTCAATTAGCAGTCACATGCCACACTCTCACCCAGACGAGCGGCTGCTTGACGACGCTGCAAACAAAAAGTGCAACAATAAAACATGAAGTGGTGGTGTCGTCCAGAGAGGAAGGGCCACTGCATGTGAGGAGTTAGTGCCTTGTAGGGATGAGCGCTTTCTACGGGAAATACCAATTTTGGTGAGCTGTTACGTCAGAGTGAAGTCAAGTGATTAGGTTTAGCTACACATTTAGAAAGTGTGTTTTGCATGAGGCTCTTTTTTCCAAGTAATTACACACCAACTGTCCATTGCTGCACCTTTAACAAGGCTCCACTGTCCAATCAGTTTCTCTTGCTGAGAGGTGAGTTTGTTTCTGTCAGACTCCAATCAACCAATTGGACGCAAGCACGGATGGATTGTGGAGGATTCGAGGACGGGGAGGCTGGACACCGCAGACGTCAAACAGGATGGAGGATGTAGTTGTGTTTACGCGTTAGTTTCCAGCGCGTTTGTTCGTTTCCATGCTTCACCTCCCGACAGGAGGCAGCGGAGGAGCTCCTCTCATCACTGCAACCATCAAAACAGAGACTTCACTCACTGCAACTGATTCGGTCAGTTCTGTACTATAAACGTTCTGCATGAATACAAGGCTCTGAGAAAAATGAGTAAAGAAAAACCTCACCTCTGTTGGCTTTGCTGGGGTAAATCTTAGTGAAGTGTCTGTACTCGTCTGGAGCCGGGAAATCGTCCAAAGGATGAAACGAATACTTTGATTCAAAATCATCTGTGGGAGGAGAGGAGACGTTGCATCACTTGTCTTTAATACTATTTAATTACAGTTTATTTCATTAAAGTGAAAAATTAATTTGAGGAAATTGACAGAAGACAAAGTGAGGAGAAAACTGAAAAAAACAGTAAAGCCTAATTACTGACAAACCTCATGAATCTAATCTGCAAATTAAATAAATTAAACAGCAGATTAATTCATGGAGGCTCAGCTGCTCTACTGCTAGATGACAAGATGGAGGCTGAGACAAACTCACCAACAAAGGAGCGAGTGATGGCAGAGGAGGAGGGGGGGAATCCATTACGGAGTGGTGGAGGAGGAGGCGGAGGAGCATTGGGGGTGCGGGTGGGCGGAGGAGGTGGTTTCCCTCTTGCAGGGGGGTCAGAGGAGGGGCTACCATATGTCCTGTAAGGAGGAGGAGGTGGAGCTTCTCTGCCTCCTGCCCTTGAGGACGCGGACTGACCCGGAATGGGGGGAGCTGAGGGGACAGAGATGGGGACAGGTGATCAGTGTAGTGTCTGTAAATGGTCAGTTGGCCTGCAGACATGTGGGAACCGCAAATTACATCCAGAAACAACATCATACACACACGCATACTCTGATGACATTGTTAACTCACCTGCTCCCCTACCTGGAGGCTCTCTGACAGGGGGAGGGGGCCTATTGGCACCATGCTGGGAAGGTGTGGGGGAGGCAGGGGGTGGTGGGGGGGCTGGGCCCCGCGTGGGGGTGTGGCCTCCAGGTGAGGGGGCGGTCCTCTTGTTGCTGAGGGAGTTGTGACGCTGGGGCAGCTCTGGCGCTGCTTCTCCATTTCCACCTGTTGGACCATTCGCGATGCGGTAAGGTGGAGGTGGTGGGGCGAGAGAGCTGGAGGAGGAGGCGGGGTTTCCTCCCGCAGTAGGCGGGCGTCTGCTGTTTCCAGGGGACGGGGGAGGCTTAGAAGGGAGGGGTGGTGTGTTGTTAGGGGTTGGGGGGAGGGGCTTCTCTCTGTAAGATGTGGAGGAAGACGGAGGCGAGGGGGCGTTACCGCGCCGACAGAGAGGTGGAGGAGGGGGAGCTGAGGAGGAGTGCTTCATGCTGGTGGAGGGGGAAGAGGCCGCAGAGGAGGGGGAGGGAGAGGAGGAGGACAAGTTGGGAAGTGAAGGGCGCTGGGTGCGAGATGTCTCCATCAGCGCCTGAGGTGAGGGACTGTCTGCGTCGTCATGGCGATGACTGGGAGGCCTGGGTGCTGCAGCTCGGGTGGAAGGAGGACGTCCTGAGGAGCCATCTACAAGGATAATCACCAAATAGGTTTGTTTTCATGTTGAGCATTGCAATTTTCAAGATTTTCAAACGAAAAAGAAACTAAAACACTGTCACACGTCACCTCCGACCGGCCTCAGCTTTGGAACGCCGGCTGTGAATAAGCCTCCAATTGGTGGAGCAGAACCAGATGGGCTTGCTGCTCCATTGCCATTGGCTCCTCCTGTTGCTGTGGCCCCACCTCCTTTAGGTTCTGAGAACCACAACCAAAGAACAGGTGAGTGAGGCTTCTCCTCCTCCTGACATCACAGCAATATAACTGCGTGATGAGACTACAGAATGTGTGAGGATGAGGCAAGATGCAGGTAAGAACAAGGAAGCACGTCACACACAGCTCAGGTGAGGGGGTGAGGGGGTGAGGGGGTGGGATGGCCTGAGATAAGTGGTGAAAAAATGTTAAATTAAGTGTTTACGCTGCCACGCTGTTCCGATGGCCATCGACAGCAACATGAGCGACAAAAACAGTGGAAAACGTTTAATCGTCATTTTCACATGACAGGTGATCAGAACTGCACAGATCCTGCCACGGCCCAACTCTGGCTTTATTTCTAGCTATCATGAGCATCACGTCCATCAGCAGGAAAAACTATTCACCATTAATATTTTTTCTTTTCTTGCTACACTTTCAATTTATATGTGATATGGGAAACTCAGCGAAACGTGACATCTGTATTGCAGCATCTCTGCGTTCATCGACTTCAAAGACGTGATGGATGATGCGACCAAAATAAAACCAGAGTTACAAAAACTTAATTATTCGTTAAGAAGAAAAAGCTCAGAATGAGGCGTTTCGGCAGCTTCAGGTTCAGGTTCCACTGGCATTAGCAAGCGATCTAGGCCAGCGCCGTACACAAGTGAAAACAGGACCTCTACAGGCGGGCTGCAGGCTCCAGGTTAATGCTTTGCGTTACTCTGGCAGAACAAACAGGAAGTGCAGCTGATGAACTCATGAATATTTGTATGTTCACTGCCAGTCATATCGTCATGGCAACGCTGCATAATGCTAGCACATCCCAGTAATTCAGCAGGGCTGGTTAAATATGTGCTTCTTGCTAATGCCAGTTTTTAAACCCATCTGAAAACAGTTTGTGTCCAGAGCGTCTCCGTCTGCTAGTCAGGCTGCTTCCGGGCTTTTATTGTGTAGACTGAACCTGGAATCATGAAGCGTCACACTTCAGTGATGTCAGCCACCTGCAGCATCAGTGAGCAGGTTAGCGCAGCTGCTAACCCTGGTCCTGTTCCACCGCGGGGCAGGTCATCAGCAGTGAGCAGACCAGGGTCGCTGCACGGCATGTAAAGCTGTTGTTACATGAAGGCACCATGCCGACACATTCTGCTGCATGCGGAGCCCGGGGACGCTCAGAGTTTCATTACCAGCTGTGGTTCATCAGAAAAGATGATTGAAAAGATGATTTGTGGTTCAGCCACACTAAGAGGTTATAGTAGAAAACAGCTGCTGCTCCTTAAAGAGCCAATATAAACCAAACAACACTGACTTTTCCCTTCAATTAAACGCTTTCTACATCTTTAAATTACACTTGAGTTGCTGACAGTGCAGAAATCTAAAACCTCAAGATACTAGTGCATCATGTCCCTTATAAACAACTTGTACAACAAAGTTCTTCAGTACAACCATTGTTGAGCTACTGATTATAAAAAAAGCACTCTACAGTTTGAGAAGCCGCAGCATTAATAAAGTCTTATCTATCTATCACCACAGCGGAATGGAACTCTAACGTTAACTTCAACAGACGGCGTCAGCAGCTGCAGGAAGCCGCAGGGTCTGATCTAGCAGCCGCTCCATCCCCTGTCCATCCACACTACAACAGTTTGATGCACTGATATGACTGCAGTAAAATACGCTGGGTGTCTGGCACAAACTTAAACCCAAAGATAAACGTCCAGACCACCGTCAACCTGGACTCAAAGAGATCAGCAAGAAAAAGAAGAAACATAAATCATTACTAGAATAACACAAAAACACTAGAGGTGGGGAAACAGTAAAAGGTGGAACAGAAACAAACAGTAAAACATGACCAAACAGTGGAAGGTCCTAAAGCGTGTTCCAGTGTAAGGTGTTAAATGCAGCAGGAAAGTGCTTGTGTGTGTTTTGACTGGTATCACATTTCTACTGTTACAGCTGGTTAACATGTTCTGTTCCTGACATGAAACCTGAATTAGGAAAGTTTTAACACTGATACATCTGCTCACGTGGCTCTTTGCATTAACGTCAATTTTTAAGGCAACGTCTTGATTTCCCAGCTCTCCCTCCTCGCCAAACCGCAGATGTGATGCAGTTTCTGTAGACAGAACTAAATCCAGCTGGAGACTCTGTTAGCTGGTTAACTTCTGGTAGCTGCTCAAAATGTCTGTGTGGCTATTTCTGTATCACTGCATCAAACTGTCGAACAATGACAAGTAAAAGTGTTGTTTTGGACAAAAAAAAACAAAAAACAGAGAGGACTGTAGGGTCATACATCAGATCTGGGGTCACTTAGTGGACCCACCCTAAAAAGTCATATGGTTTAGTGTGTTCACACTTTACAGAAACGAATCAGATATGTTTTAGTTTGTAGTTCTTATACATCTTATCAGTCCAGATGTCAGAGTTTCTTTTAGTTGAGTTTGGCAAATTCACAGGTTGGACAGGAAGTGTGGCAGCTCCGTACCCTCCGGCCCTGAGCCTCCTGCAATCTAAAACCAGACAAGGTTTGTAGTCTTACTCGCTAGAGACGGAGCTGAGCTCTTATCTCCGGCCGTCGTCTTCTGCTCATCAGACGGCGCCCCCTGTTGTTTAGGCTGGCTCTGTTGCTGGTGTAGGTACTGGTATAAGCGAATGTATGGGTGCTCTGTGGTAGGTGTCTGGCTCTTTGGTGTTTGACTCTTACTGTCGAGCAGCGGCGCGCTGCGGTCGTTCACCACCGCCACCTTCTTCAGCCTGGTGCCTTTACAGATGTCTGACAGCAAAGCGCCGCGACCTTTGGCATCCTCCCTGCTCAGCTTTGGGGGGCTGGTGTTGGCCTGGAGGGATGGAGCAAGAATCACATCGCTGGTCTAAAATAAACCTCTCACAGGAGAGACAGGCTTTTCACAGTCCACTTAGTATTGTCAAAGTTGCCAGTTTCCCTTTTCTTCTTCTTCTTCTCGTGTGCTTTTTGCTCAGAATGGTGTTTGTGCAGAACCTCCAGAAAGGTTTCTCTGTGCTCACATGAATACTTTAAATGCATAAGCAGGATTTGTAGAAACTGGTCATTTTAAAGGAGGGTGATCTATACCCTTGTGTGTTTATGGAAAATCTTTCAATCAGGACAACCAGAGAGTTACATTTCAAAACCAGCAGTTCTTGTTAACATGTGGACAATGACTGCGATGAGTGTGCAGGTCCTTACCTGGCTGAGGGTGGGGGGAGGGGGGGGTCCCCCTGGTGGTGGGGGAGGAGGGGGAGGGATGGGCATCCTGCTGCTGATGAAACACACACCTGATCACCCTGAAACACGAACGAATCAAACGCTTCAGCACGAAAAGCAGTTAGCAACGTGGAAAAAACGTCCGGTTTAGCAAGAACTACCAAACCCAGACGAACCTGATTAGATCAGAACCCGCAAGAGACTGATGTGGTCTGGAGTCAGCGGAACCTCGGCAGCAACATTTTAAAAGTCCAGACCACATCAGGCCTCTTAATACATGAAACCACAGTCTGACAAAGCCCGATTCACGCTGTTTTTTACATCGCTGTATTTGCTCTAAAAACGGAAAAAGGTGTTTTCCTCGGGGCTGCTTGTCAGCGCTAGCATTAGCTACATTAGCTAACTATCATCAGCACCGGCCTCGCATCCCTACAGGATGCTAAGCTAACACGTTAGCTCTTCTGTTCTAATCTAATAGACAAGATCTTTCCAAACAAATTAGCATAAAATTACACACCTGCGTTTACAGCGTCATGCGCCCGTTAAAGCACACATGTACAACAAGCTCTGTTAGCGGACTAGCTAGCACAGCTTCCTCGCTAGCATTAGCATCGCTGACACATGTACGCAGGTAAAATAAACGCTACCTGTGCACGTTACCGCCTCCTTCCAGAGCAAATCATACTTTAACGTGTGCGTTCGTCGCTTAACGGCTGCGGATGCCCAGCTGTGCGTCTCCGTTCCCGTTAGACGCTCTCTGCCGCAGAGCCGGGATTTTCCGCCCCTCGGTGGATTCACGGAGGTCACGTGACCGACCGGACGACACGCGCCGCTGCTGCAGGACGGAGCGGGTCCCTATTTACTGTAAACAGTGTCTGAAAGTTGGGTGATGGTAGCTGGACTTCTTCTATTTCGTAGAAACGTGTCGCCACTTATCCAGGTATTGTAAACGACATTTACAATCCTAAAGTTAAACAACAGGATCTTGTAAATGTATTTGAATGCACTTCAATTACCTTTGAAATGAAAACATGGATATTTCCAACCCAACATTTGATCGCCTCTGTCTCAGTTTTTTTTGTTTGCGTAGTTCTCATAGTCACCACTAGGTGACGCTGTGGTGTTTTTAGTTCCACGGATCATTACGTGGAAGGTTTCCTTCAGCAACAGTGACTCGGGCCTACGTCATTACAAACGGCCAATCGGATCACTCCTATTACCGCGGAGATTTGAAAATAAAAATGGCAGAGGTTCGAGCGTAAGTGTCGTTTGTAACTAATATTTAAGGCCGCACTTTAATACTTAACGTTTACCAGAGTCACAAAACGGCCGTTGATGCTTCTAGACTCACACGTTAATTTCGCGGTTAACTGAAACGAAAATTGTGGTGGGCGAGCTAGCTAAACATTAGCGGTGAGCTAACGTACCCACGTAGTGACAAATGTCACGAGGGACGTAATTATAAAGGTGTAATTCCTTCATTACATAACTATTGGTCAGTTTTTTTAGAACGTACAATATGTGCTTGACATGTAATAGTTGGTTAGTTCACTTTACTGTGCTTTGTTTTATTCTGCAGCTTCAAAATAAAACGTAAAATTAATTTAGTACAATGTCATAAAACGTGAGTACTAATTCAGATTAGTAAGCAGGGAAATTTCCTTGTTGCAGCAGTAGAGAGAATACAGACATTTAACACACATGTACACAGCAGGTAGCTTCACCATGGGTGATAAAGCAAAGAAGAGGTACTTCAGTGCTGTATGCGTTGCAGTATTTACTTACTTTTCCATCTCCAGAATAACGTGTGCAGGTTGCTTGTTGGTTCCAGGGTGTTGCAGCGCTGTGATCCGTCTCTCTTGGATCCTTGTGCAGACTCTGATCAGCCAGACTGTTCTGAATCAGCCAGGATGGTCCTCTATCTCATGGTGTGTGTGACTCTTCATTTTAATTTAACATTCAACTGTGACCACTGTAACACTCAGTGTGTGGTGCTGAGCAGATGGATCGTGGTCAAACTGAATCTGAATTAAACTCTTGAAATGATCATTGTGCAGGACAGTCGTCGGGTCCAGAAGGTTTTGTGGCGTCAACTGTCTGTTCTTGACTCCATGATGTCTCTCCTGGAAGGTCTGGAGTCTGCCCAGCAACTGATCACTCAGCCCTGCCCCCCTCAACCTGGTGTGCACAGTACTCACAGCAATTACCGCACATATAGGAAACTGACTGCATAAAAACCATTATAGACTGCTCACACTACGCACAGAATAAGTGATATATTATAAAGATTATGCACAGTAAAGAGTACATGCTACATAAACACAGTACATGTAACGTATATGTAGCAAATGCATGTGTGTGCAGAGGCTGGAGCTCGCGGCAGGTGGAAGACTCTGAAGGTGAAGTGCAGTGCAGAAGTGGAGGAGACGGAGACTCTGCTCAGATTGATGCAGGACAAAGTGCAACAGATCCATCACAGACGACAAACACTTGCACATCTGGTCCAACAGCTGCATAACCAGGTGCCAGCACATACATTTAAAATACATGTAGTATATTTTTGTAGAGAATTAAACATTATACAAATACACCAACCACCGTGAGGCAGAAACACATTAGTGTCCTGTTTACTGAATTCACTGCTGATATCCCTGCTTCCGCTCCTCATCCACATCCCTTTGTCTGCTTTCTTCAGAAAGAGCAGAGTGAACATCTGGGCGAGTCTCTGCAGAAGGCCCAGAATGCATTGAAGTTACGCGATTGTGAGCTAGCCAAGCTGAGGACAGACTCTGAGAAAGTGATCAGTCAGCTGATGAGCTGGCACCAGCTCAGAGATGAGTGAGGGACATTAGATCATGTGACCATTGTCAGGTGATGTGATTAGTCAGTAACTCTGCCGTTTCCTGTTTCCTTGTCAGGCTGCAGGAGTATGTCTCCACCACACAGGATGTTATGCAGATCAACCTGCTGTCCTTCAACCAGTCTGAGCTGTGTGTGGAGCTCCGGCCATGCCGCTCCACCTCCAATAACCTGGAGCCACTGAAACTGTCGGTCAGCTGGAGCCATGACGACCACTTCACACTGCAGGTGACGCGCCAGGTCATTCAAGATCCAGAATCAGAACCCTCGAAGTGCATCAGGTTGTTTTCTGTCTGTTTTGATTGTGACTGTGTTTGTGCCTGCACAGGTGAATGAGGGGACTGCTGGTCTGATGGAGGACTGTGTGTCGGGAAAGCGATCCGAGCTCAGCGTGGCCCTGCTGGAGGTGATGCAGTGTTACATGGGTCAGGCTGAGCTGCTGTGTGAGATCCAGTCTCTGAGATCCAGGTGGGTTAGGTTTATGAGTCAGTGACCTTAGTAATGAACTGATTAATGATCAATAAGCACCTTTACTGAAACGGACCAGAAGCCTTTAGACAATGACATGGATACATTAAAAGCAAATGTCTGTTTTTGAACAAATGTCTCCATCTAAAGAGAAAATAGGTCCTTCCAGTCACTGTGACATCAGATTAACCAGACTTTGTGCTTCCAGTTTTGCCATCGACTGGCGTCCTGCTCAGCGGCTGCTGGTCTACCTGAAGTCTGCATCACTGGTGTGTCACATGGAGGTGGAGGATGGATACCCGGCCAGTGGAAAAGTCCGACTGCTCTCAATACGAAGAGACGGACAAGCTCTGGACACATCTGGACTGAAGGTAAGACCACGCAGTCTTCTCCTCAGCTAAAAGTAACACAAATTACGATTCAAGATGTTTTCACAGTAAACGAGTCAAAAATTAAAGAAGCATTTGAAAAACAGAACAATTCCAGTTTATAGTTTTACTATTAAATAGAAGATATGTAATAATAGGATTCAGTTTGGCAGGTTAGACAAGACGCAATCAGCGTGTGCAATTTCGAAGTGTCGAGTTTAGAATGAAACCCATTTTACCTACATTGTATGATTTTACAGTTTAAGTCAAAATACGAAATTTATTATTTTGTTATTATATTTTTGTCTTCAAACTTCAAATTACGCTTTAAGTCCTTTTTTTTTGGTGTTTTTCTTTCAGCCTCATAAAAGTGATCTGGGTCTGACTGACTGGTTGGTTTTTCTCAGCAGCAGTCCATTCGTCTGACGTCTCAGTTCTTTTGTCTTCTCACACTTTTATTGCCTCACGTGTCTCCTCTGAATGTTTCACGTTTGTCTTCTCCTAGTTACTACTCTTACTGTTCATTTCAATCAGATTTGTTTCATTGTCCTGTTCTGATATAAAATCCCTCAGTTTCTCACACCTGCTGCCTTTGCTGTCAGTATTCTTCATATTAGAATATCTAAGTGTGAATAAAGTGATTTAAAAACTGGGACATTTGTAAATATATATATATAAGGTCTAGGTGGGAAACACCCCCTAAGGTGGTAGAGAACGACCGAGCCAAGATCCTGTGGGACGTCCAGATACAGACAGATTAAATGGTAATGGAGAACCATGTCAACCATCATGGTTGACATAGCTAACTCTGACTCTGATGCTAACATCAGAAAGAAGGAACTCGAGAAATTAGAGAAATACCAGGGGCTCAAAGAAGAACTTGAGAAGGCCTGTAAGTCAAGGTGAAAGTGGTGCCCGTGGTCATCGGAGCACTCGGGGCAGTAGCCCCCAAACTGGAGGAGTGGGTAGAACAGATCCCAGGAAAGACCTCAGACATCTCCGTCCAGAAAAGTGCAGGAACAGCTAAGATACTGGCAGAATCCTCAAGCTCCCAGGCCTCTGGTAGACGACCCGAGCTTGGATGGATGACACCGGCCACGGGGGGCGAGGGGGGACTTTTATATATATATATATATATATATATATATATATATATATATATATATATATATATAGAAAACACTCAAAAAACCAAGTGTACATTTTTTTTCGTAACATTTTGAACAATGTTTATAATTGAATTTTATATATATATATATATATATATATATATATATATATATAGAGAGAGAGAGAGAGACGATTCAATTCTCATTCAGTTCAAATTATATAAAGGCATCAACATCAACATTGAGAGAAAAAGTACAAGAGTAAAGTGGGTCAAACTACAGCCTCGTAACATTTCCTAGTCTGATCTCTGATTGGTCAACTCCTGTGAGCGCTCAGCAGCCTCTCTGTCTGCTGATTGGTTGGCTCCTGCTACACCCCAGCCTCCTCAGAGACCAATCAGGGACGGGCAGGCGGAGACGAGCTCTGTCCCAGTTTCACAGACTCAGTGATTCAATTATATAATAACTATGCTTTATATGAGGTAATACACACTGTGTTCAGGTGGTTTGGAGAGTGACTGTTCATATTATTTCAATCTAGAGTTTAAGTCAAATTAAACTACCTCACGTTTGTGTGTGTGTGATGTAAAAGGTTTAATAAATTGTGCATGTGACTGCTGTTGACCGCTGTGAGAGCGTTTCACACGTTTTGATCAAAACAACGTATAAACCTGCATTGATTTGGATCCCATTACCACTGTTACACATCTATAGTTTGGCTGTACACACAAAGCGACAGAAGTGCACTCAGTCCTGAAAACACGTACTAACAAGGTCCAAGTGTCAATCAAAGCTTCTCTTCACAACAAGTCTCCCCAAAACCTATGTGTCACTTCTTACAAATGAGGCTCAGTCACACCTGAGGCTGAAGCTTGGACAGTTCGTCAGTCTGTGAAGTTTCTGCTTTTACAGTCACTAGTTTTCATGTTGTGTTGGTGGAGTTTGTTTATCTGCTCATAGAATTTCGCTGAACTAGCCCTAAACTCCAATCTCCCTGCTCCCCCCTAAGAGACCCCCCTCCATCAAAAATCATTGTGCGGTCCTGTAGTACGCTGTACACAGGTGAGTGGGCCAAACAAACCACCTGTGGAAATGCTCTCTTCACTCCCCAAGCACCAGAGACTTTAACTCTGTGGGTCTGTCTGTCTTAGCTTATTGTGTAAAGCCATTTGTTGATTGTTTTCCTCTCTGTCTGCATCGTGGTCCTGTGAGACACGACATTTCAATCCTCTGTATGTCTTCACATGTAGCAAAACGACAATAAAGCTCAACTTCACTTGATTTACTGCCGTTACACATTGACTGAGTCTACTAGAACAATGTGAGGTGCATCAGTCGCACGTGGCCATAAAAATCAACGTTCATACGCTACATACGTTATCTACGGAGCAGGTCCCGGTCCACGTCTGCGCTCCGAGGGGAGCTATGCAGCCGGCGCTGGATCCAGACGCCTTGAGGTTGCTCTTAAAAAGAGGAACCAACCAAAAATAGCTTGACAACCACTTCACAAAGACAAAGCCCGGATTGGTGAATATTTATATATATTTATGATGTCTTTCCAACATTTAACACAAATTATAACATTTAGAGTTGTAATATTTTCACAGGCATATATTTAGAATCATATTAACAAAAAATATAGATGTACAGTTTAATATCTGTGGAACACAGCTCAAGTATAACTGGATATTTGTATTTATGACAATTTACACTTTTTACAGAAAATCTGCTGCATATTGTTGATGTCGACACATTTCCTGATTCTCTTTAAACATCTTCCCCCTCCTTCATCTCGGGTGTCGGGTTTGAGGCAGAGGGAACTTGGAAGTTTTCCAGAAATGATTTTCCTCAAGATGAAAAGCACTAAACTCAGTGCTTTTCATCTTTTCACAGAAACCTCAGAACATCGCCTGAAAACTGTGAATATCCAGATGTTATGTTTTCTGTATTACAAGAATAAAGTCAACTATAGTGAGAATATTTATTGTACGGAGTCGACACTTTGGAAGTTCTGGACCATCTGGACCTCAACATAATTTGTGCTGGAAGAGTCTGAAAGTTTTGGTTTTCAGTCATTAAACTGTGTCAGATAAATCAAACAGCCGCATTATAAAACTGCAGAACTCTGGTACCCAAGGAACTGCTGGCGGCTTTTATTTTGGCGGAGAGCTGAGATGAGTTCTACAGTTAACACCATCACCGCATCACCGAGTTCGTGACAACAACATGGTCGCTGTGCCGTGGTGACATCACTGAGGTCATATTTGCTGGCGACCACAGGAGGTGCAGCGTCACCACCATCACACATCAATGCGAAATGACAGCAGCTTCTCTGAGTGCATGTTGTTGAGCGTCCGCAGGTCAGCGAGTTTCAGCAGCAGCTTGGTGAAGCGCGGCGAGTCCACGTTATGTTCGTCGCCGTCAGGGCCAGAGGACTTGTTGACCAGCGAGCGCAGAGCTCGGATCAGGTTCTCTTGAAGACGTTCCACCGAGCCCACATTCTCGATACCGGACCGATCTGAAGGAGAAGAACGGCCCAACAAACACATCAGCTAACATCAGCTGACCGCTCTGACTGGTACCTGCTGCTGAACTAGTTAGTGCTGGTAAATATTTTACACAGTCACGTCTGACTGGGACTGTTGACCAATGTAACAAGTGTTTGTATTTTAATGGTTGGACTGTAATAAACATTTTCTTTCTACGCACGCAGATCTATCTCCCCGTCGCTGCTCTAGTCCGTCCTCACCTGCAGACACCAGTACCACAGCAGTGAACAGTCCCAGTTCATCTGCATTCAGCTCCAGTGCAGCCAGTTTGTGGCTGAAGTCAAACATGGCTCCCAGCAGCTCACCCATCCCCATCAGCTGCAGCTCCGCCAGGCCGTAGACGGCGCCGGAGATGAAGGTCACCGTCTGCTCCTTTACGTCGAACAACGTCGCAAAACGCACCATCAGCACCTGCAGAGTGACAACGAGCTGTGAAGGAGGCCAGCAGCGGCGAAAACACACCTGGGCGGCGCATCTACACGGTCCTCATACCTCGAAGGTGCCGGCCTTCAGCAAGGCCACCTGGTCGCTCTGGGGCAGGGCGCTGAATCCGGGAATATGTTTGGCAAAGTCGACCACCTCTTTGACGGCTGGCGTGAAGGACAGAGAGAAGTCCTCCCAGATCTCCTGGGGCGTCTTTAAGGGGTCGGCGTGAGGCTGCATGTTCATTGGACAGGCCTGAAAGACGAGGGCTGGATTTAACCAGGTCGCTATAAACCTGCTGGTACTTCATGACCGATTACAAATTGATTGACAGGTAAGGAATAATAAAAAGGATCCTACCAGCACAATCCCTGTCCGGTTCTTCGTTAGACACGTCTGTCCCTGGGTCACGTGATCACTGAGACGGTCTCCTCCTATCAGATTACTGTTATGCAGGATCCTACTCCCGCTGGCATAGTGATGATTTGTGATGCCGCTGCTGTTGTTGTTGTTGTTATGCTGATAGATGGTGTTGAGGCCGTTGGCATGGTAACCGTTGGGGCAACGGTTTGGTCCCCAGAGCTCTGTCTCCGCACCGTTGTGGTGGGTGTGGTTATTGTACTGCTGGTGCTGAGGTGATTCGTTGGGGTTAGTGAGCTTGTCATGGGCGTATAAGAAAGTCTCTCGATGAGCGCGGGCAACGGCGGTGATGGTGGAATCCATCCCTGGGCTGGGAGGAGGGGAGGAGGAAAGAGAGAGGGAGGAGCTCTGACAGAGCGAAGACGGGGGAGGTGAGGAAGAAGAGGCAGGACCCGGAGGGGATGGGGAGGAAGGAGCGAGCGGCAACGTCGAGAGCTGAGGCTGTGGCGCAATGCTCACGTCTGGGCAGGGAGAGGAGGAGCAAGAGGAGGAGATGCTGGCGAGCTGGAAGTCGCTCTGCAGCTGGTTGTTGACCACGTTGTTCATGGCGCTACGCATCTCAGCCAGCATCCTCTGCTTCTCGCGCTTCGGGATCCGGCCGAAACGAACCGCTGTGCGAAGACGGGAGCAGCAGGTCAGAAACTGAACAGGTGGCGTCTGTCTATGTGTATGATGCATTTAACCCTGGTGGGGCCTTGGAGGGTCAAACGACCCCACTGTGAACTAGGAGACGCCAAAGCTCAAACACACACCAGGGTTGGATCAAGCCTTCGTGGGTTTTAGCAATGAGCTCGTGTGGGTCTGTGATGAACAAGTTCATCCAACCGTTCATCCAGATAAAGCGTGTTGTGGTTTACTGTCTGTCTGCGGCTGTTTCATCCAACCCTTGTGTGGTTTTGAGCTCTGAGGCTCCTGTTTTCACTTTGACCCCTCGAAGGCCCAGCCACGGTTAAAGGCTGCTGAAGTCTGCCTCTCAGCGTAGGCCTGGCGTGTATGTGCGGGTGGGCGCTGACCGTCGCGGCTCATGCCAACAGACAGGCACTTCTTGAAGCGGCACTGCTGGCAGCGGTTCCTGTTGATCCTCATGATGATGCAGCTCTCGTTCTTCAGACATTTCTTGTACTGGATGTTCTGTTGGATGCTGCGACGAAAGAACCCCTGGAAGAGACGGGAAGCAGGTTTAGAGCGAGGGGGCGGGTTTACAGCGGGTAGAACCTGGACGTGTGGATGACAGCTCACCTTGCAGCCTTCGCAGGCGTGAACTCCGTAATGGAACCCGGAGGCCACGTCTCCACAGACCTTACACAGCAGCACCATCCCGTTCAGCTCTGAAACAGTGAGTTGCTGTCAGTGCATCTGAAGTCAACTCGACAGAAACGGGAGCTGCTGCTGATTCTTACTGGTCAGACTGGCCACAGACTTGCTGGGCGACGCCCTCTGAGATCCTCCGTCGTCTCTGCCTCGAGGGGAACCTCCTGAAGAGGAGGAAGCAGAGGAGCAGCCGTCTTCTCCGGTGAAGCCGGGCTGGGAGTTGGAGTTCTCGCTGTACACGGACACTGGACTGGTCCTGGACGGAGAGCCACCACATGGACCCACGTAGGAGATCACCCCTCCTGCAGGAAAGGAGCAGGTCAGAACTGGAAGACGATTCGCTGTCCTAACGCATGTTTATGCGTCAAAGGCAGGTTTTCTGTGCAGAGCCTCGAGTTCGGTGGATCTGTGCTTAGCGATCCTGAACTCATTCAATCTGACCCTGGAACCTGCTTAGCAGCAGCTCGTCCGTGTCCCACGTGCTGGAGCTGCAGCCGGGCTCACGCAGACGAACGGCGTTGGCGCCGCTTCACGTGTCTTTCTCTTTGTCGATAAACGTGATGTTACTGCGGCCTGTCCTTCCTGTGTGCAGCCAAACACTGAGCTGTGGCTCAGCAGCTCGTTTTTATACCTTCTGATCGACTCCGTTTGTTCAAAATAAAACAAATACAGATGTTTGTGCAGGTTTTACAGGGTTGAGCTTCATGACTTTTCACCAGCTTGAAGTAAAATTGTGAGGTCGGCCCATCACTTCCCTCACATGTCTGAGCGGGTCACCATGACAACAGGAGGAAGCTCAGAGCTCAGACTGAACGTGGCAGTAACATCACGACTCCTGAAGTGTCTCTACACTCAACCGGTTTCAGCGTTGGTCTGAAAGCTGAACCGGCTTCTGTTTGTCCCTCCTCCTCCCTGCGACTCGGCAGGAGGCTCGCGTGTCCTCACTAATCACGCCCCCGAGCCACGTGCCTCCTCCACACAGCCGGCTCCACAACGAGACCGGCCCGAGACCGGCCCGCCTACACCGCACAGCTCCCCTCCCTCTGCTGCATGCTCACATTCCCACCATGCATCACTCACACTGTTTACAGAGACGGACCTGGGCTGTGAGTCCAGGTCCGTCTCACCAGCCAGAACCTCAGCCTGAGCTCAGAGCTGACGCTCCTGGAAAATGTGACATAATGTCCCAGACTGAAGACATCTGGCCACTTTATTAGGCACCGGTAGAGTCTCCACTGCCTGACGGGCCTCGTGTCACCAGCGTAAGGAGCAGAAAGGAGGGAGAGGAGGAGCAGAAGGGATGGAGGAGAGGAGGAAGGAGAGGAGCAGAAAGGAGGAAGGAGAGGACGGAAGGAGAGAAGGAAGGAGAGGAGCAGGGAGGAGAGGAGGAAGGAGAGGAGCAGAAAGGAGGGAGGAGAGGAGGAAGGAGAGGACAGAAGGAGAGAAGGAAGGAGAGGAGCAGGGAGGAGGAAGGAGAGGAGCAGGGAGGAGAGGAGGAAGGAGAGGAGCAGAAAGGAGGAAGGAGAGGAGCAGAAAGGAGGGAGGAGAGGAGGGAGGAGAGGAGGAAGGAGAGGAGGAAGGAGAGGAGCAGGAAGGAGGAAGGAGAGGAGCAGGAAGGAGGGAGGAGAGGAGGAAGGAGAGTAGCAGGAAGGAGGGAGGAGAGGAGGAAGGAGGAAGGCGAGTAGCAGAAAGGAGGGAGGAGAGGAGGAAGGAGGAAGGAGAGTAGCAGGAAGGAGGGAGGAGAGGAGGAAGGAGGAAGGAGAGTAGCAGGAAGGAGGGAGGAGAGGAGGAAGGAGAGTAGCAGGAAGGAGGGAGGAGTTTTTCAATTATAAATCTTGCTCTGTGTTGGATTTGTTGGCTTTTGGACGCAGTTCCTACCTGGTGACTTTTGTTGTTATCTGGCGCCATATAAATAAAACCGAATTGAACTGGAAGAGGGGGCGGAGTCAGAGGAGGGAGGAGTCATGGATTACGCAATGAGCGCACTCAGACCATCAGCCAATCGCGGCTGCGGACCTTAGTGAAAACAAAGCGCACATGGCCCCGTTTGGGGATCCATGTGAAACCCCCCCCCCCCCACACACACACACACACACCTTCTTTTCCACCTGACACCAAACGACCCAGCGACCGGGCGCTGTCGTCATGACCCAGTTCCCCGGAACACAACTGGAATCACGGCGCCGGTACCCGTGACGACCCGCCTCAGACAAAACCAGCCTCGAAACCCACTGAACCCGAACCAAAGCAGTTCAACAAGACTGTTTCGCGCATTAGAAGACACTAAGTTAAAGGTTCAGCCCAGTGACCGGTTCGGTTGACTGAGCTTCGCTTTTCATGTACATGTCTCCTCGTGTTCGACTTGAAACGGGTCAGAACTTCAGTTCGTATTCTGCAGCTTCCCACGTCCAGGTGTTAGGGAACTGGTACCGACCGGGCAGAAACGGGCCGCTCACCGAGTTTCCTCAGACTCTCAGTCCATACAGGTGCGTGTCGTTTACCTGTGTTGTTGTTGTTTGTGTCCATGGCAGGTGTCGTCATCCCGAGTCCCCGCAGATTCACGCACCGCAGCGTCTTCTGTAAATCCCGAATAACCGCCGCTCCGCGCGCATCAAGCGAAGCCAGAACAGGAGCAGCGGGACTCGAGCAGCAGAGTAGAAGACGAACGAGGCGCTTCTACTGCTTGGCTCTACTGAGGCGAAGTCCGCCACGCGCTGCGCGCGCTGCTCCGACTCTCTCTCGGTCCTTTCTGTCAAACAGGGCGCGCGCCCTGCAGGTCGACGACGGGAATGCGCTGGGCTGCCTTTCCAGCACGCGGCAGAAAACGGGACCATGTGACCGCGAGGAGAGCCTCGTGCCCCAGTGACACACTTTCCCGCCCCTCCTCTACGTAGTAGACGCTTGTCTAAATCCACAGGCACGTGGAGCTGCCGCTGCTCTGTGGCAGGGAGGGCGGGGGATTGTGGGAAGTGTAGGCGGAGAGTTTGTTGTTGTTACAGTAACAGAGGAAATAGAAGGTTTTTACTGTAGGTGAACAAGGAAACACTGAACAGCTTCATGCGTTTTAGAAACGTGAGATGCTTCACGTACAGATTCACTCAGAGACGCAGGCCAAGATGTTTATGAGCATTTATGAAAGAGAAAACATTTACTTGTTTAACAAACGTTGACTCTCATGTGGCATTTAGCTAATAGGAAGACAAGGACATCTTTGAGACAAAAACAAGCCTTTTGCTTTAGTCTGCAGGAAACTGATCAAAGAGAACAACAACAATCAAATCGGCTGGTAACCGAAGCATCATATGTTTGGAAAAAAATGTTTAATTCCGGTAAACAAAGGCAAACAGTGTTTAATTAGGGGCCTGAGCTGGTCTCGGTACTTAACAGTGACGCCTAGTGGCCAAAGAGGCGCGGTCTCAGCTGACTGCTGGGTTCTCCGATCTCCAAACCTTTCTGGTGAGATCTACAGTAAAGCCTTTGAAATCCAGAAATTTCCAATGAGAAAGAGGCCAAGCAGCGAGGATGGACTCACGACCTTCTAAGACAGACAACTCGGCTGAAACACTTTCCCAGCTTCCTCTAATTGTGGTGAATGACACTGATTTAAATAATCTGAAGGACTGTCTGAAACGTGGTGAACGCGTGTGACTCAACAAAACCAATCCCAGGCAAATAATCACATCCTGGACTGACGCAGGTCTGGGTTTAAAACCCTCCCTAAGAAACTGGGGCAGTTCTCTGCCTTAGAGACGACTCGTTTTTCTGTGGCCAGGCCTGAAGCTGCGCTAGCGAGCATCCTCCCTGCAGGAAGGAGGAGACTCACACCTGCCTTCACATCTCAGAATAAATCTACATTTGACTGCCTGAACCTAAAGCTGTGTTGCTTTGAATTCTTCAGGTTCTTCACAGCTCTCACTCCGTCCTGTTGGCGTCTGGTTGTCTTTCACCCTTTTTTAAATGTTGTTTTAAATGTGTGCATTTGTGTTGCTGTTGTCTCGTGCATTTTTTCCTGTGTAGATCATCTTCGTGTGCTGCCAACTCCACGTGTCGTCTTATTTCCACTTTGACCACATGGCGAGGATGGAGCCAGAGCCTGGAGACTGGAGCTGCTACTTTCACAGATTAATGGAGGGAAAGAGTAGGAAACAAGCATCAGATTAGACTTTGATACAGAGAAGTCCGTCCTCCACGTAACTGCTGTCTGTCTCTGATCAGCGGTGGTTGCGTCCTGGTACGACCATGTGAACAGCTGGTGGAAGAAGAAGCAGACGTACCCAAATATCCACTTTGTGTTCTTTGAAGATCTGGTGGTGGGCTTGTTTTCAGAGGAGGAGAGCAAGCAGATCACAGACGGCGTGTGGTTTGAAAAGAAGCGAGTCTGATGAGGACTACCAGAAGAAGACCCCTCGTTCCAGTTGGAATCTGAACCGAGCTGCGTGTAAGTGGTGATGAGCTGTGGTCTCACTGTGAGAAAGTGATGTTTAACTTCAAATGTGTTTGAGTTTTGTTTCTGATAAAATGAGGGTTTAAAGTCAAACAGCAATGACCGAGCTTTTGTTTCATCAAGGGAAGCAGCTCCTACAGGAAATGTGTCGGATTAACGTTTAGCCACGCCCCCTCTGACACGTCATTGCATATCTGCACTTCCGCTTGCAACTATTACCTGAAAACTGACCTTCAGGTTAAAGCACAGGTCACATCCTGGTCCTGAAACACTGGAGGCTATAAGCTTTCACCAAAGAGCGACACCTGGTGGCGGCCCAGGCTCCTGCTGCCTCCACCCGCACCCCCATCCGTCCTCTTCCCTGACCTTCATGCTTTAAGTCACATCGTGACTTCAGATCAGGTGTTTTCCTTCGGTGAGGACGTAAGGGTGTAGCAGGGAGACTCGCCTCCATCTGGCCAACAGAACCAGAACAAAGGCTTCGGAGCCCTTAAGTGAGCGGAACCTGGGAACCTAGTTCAACCAGACGCCTTCTCTGGAAACTCCAGCCTGAGCTTCTGCTTATCACACGGTTGTACATAGTTTATATTTCAGCTAGTTCATAAACATTTAGTAGTAGTAGACTCACTTGAGCTGTTTGAGAGTATGAGCCAACCTGAATCTGAGGCGACACAATCTGACCTTTAAAGCAGCAGGTGTCCTGTGCTCTGTTCATCAGACTCCTCGTACCACGTGTAAGCTTTAGTGACAAGTAACATTCTGGTCTTTAAAGAACGGAGGACGGGTGAAGATCGAGGGGCTGCTGGGACAGTTACCGCACGGACACAACGCCAAAGGTCAAGTGTTTCTGCAGCTCAAGGAAGTTTGTTTCCAGACTATGAGCAGCAAATGAGTCCAAAGTGAAGCCGGTTCTCTTCAGCTGCCAGCAAACACTTGACTAAACAGAGTTTACACATGAACAACGTCCAACCAATCTTTATCCAAACGTTAATTAGCCGGAGTCAGACTTACAGGTACAACGATTCAAAGCCTGAGAAAATGAAGCTTTAAGCTCAAGACAAGAAGCAGCGAGAACAAGAGGACGAGGCGGACGGTTCCGCCTGGGTCGTCCCTGCAGGCACCAGATAAAACAGGAAACGCTGAAATTGTTTAACCTACTTTCATGTTGCTTCCTCTTTCAACTTCTGTAAAATGTCACAAAAATGTCCTGACATCCACAAATACTCTGTTTATTATATGATAATCAATTTTCAAATAAAATCCCTACACCCGAGCAGCATTTGTTTCATTGTCACACACCTTGTGACTCCTCAGCAACGGATGTCCGCCCTCTTCTACGCGGCTCATATTCATATCAATCTTTTCTCTGTGAAAGCCACCTTGAGTCAGTCATCGCATTGCATTCTGGGTAATGGCGTGACCTGGTTGAACCGACCTGGACTCGTCCCATTGGAGAAAATGGCCGACAACCATGACATTACCATTACCCAGGATGCATTGTGAGGCCACGAGCATGACGGCCCACTAAGCGGTGCGTCGTATGTGATGTGAAGCATCTAAGGGTGTTTGGGTTCTCTCCAGCCCGGACTCCACCCGTGGTTCCCGTCTGCTCCAGCCCCAGGTCCATCCCTCTGCTAGCTCTTGGTGGATTTTATTCTGCAGTAGAGGCCCATGGAGACGGCCATGGCACATATCTGAGGGGCGGGAGCGTGTTAGTGACAGGTTAAAGGTCAACGTGCACCCAGCCGCCGCAGGGTCATACTTCACCTCCAGAGCTGCGATGCCCAGCGCCGTAGCCACGATGGCCACCGTGTTGCTGTCGATCAGCTGCTTGATCTTCGGGAAGCATCCGGGCACCTGGGAAGAACATGGAAACAAGCTTTCACTCCACCTGGCTGGTGCTGTGAGTGTGTGGGTGGTTTCAGGCCGTACCGTCGACGTGTTACACGTGTTAGTGAACCCTGAACAGCACTGAGGCGGGAACCGGTCGTGGCTGTCTGCGTAGTAAGGAGAATCCACGAAGTCGGAGGCGTTGTAGAATCCACAGCACTGGAACTGAAGAGGAGACGGAGGAGGGAACGTCACACAGAGAACAGACCGGTGGATCCTGAGCTCAGCTGATTTACAGACCGTGGTCATGGTGGTGTTCCACAGCCCGGTGACGTCGGCGTCCGTCCCATAGCCTCTCCTGATGTCCTGAACCGCCGCCGTGCCGATCTTAGCGAAGAGCTCGTCAGCCTGAGGGAGGGAGTCAGTGGTGAAACCTCGCAGCCCAGCTTCAGCCTGTACTACAGTTCATCCTACCACTAAGCGTGAGATGAGAACCTACACACACTGGAACGTTCACCAGCGACTCACCGCAGGCCTGAAGACCAGGATCACTATGGCTCCTGCCACCTCCGCGATGAACACCAGCAGCACTACGACGAAGAACTGGAGACAGACACGTTACTCAACACCAGCCGTCTGGTAGCGGGCACGTCGCCATGACAACGGCGGGTCGTACCAGCAGCAGCATGCACTGGCTCTCTCTGATGACACCGCAGCAGCCCAGGAAGCCGATGATGACCAGCAGCGCTCCGATGGCGATCAGCAGGTAGCCCACGTTCAGCACCTGGCTCAGCTCAGCCGGAACATTCGGGATCTTCCCCAGGAAGCTGAGGATAGAGCCGCTGTCCACCTTCACCCAGATGCCGACACCCAGGATGGCGGCGCCAGCCAGCTGGAGGAGGAGGACGGGTTTAACGCCGCTCACACATCATTCCTCCTCTACTGAAGCGGGACGTGTTACATGTGCACTGCGTTCACACTTACAAAGATGATGCCGTTGAACAGGAACATCATGGCTTTGAGGAACCCAAAACACCCCATGTCTGCTGCTGATCCTGAACCTGCGAGCAGAACGAGACGCGCTGACGTCAGCGTGTTGCTGAGAGACCAACAAAGAGAGCAGAGCAGGAGAAACCTTTGTTATCTTAACCACTTCTGTGCCTCCAGCGCTCTCAGCTTTTCATTTCCACGGCCTGCAAACATATCGGTTTACCTTTGTCTGGGGCTGACGCTGGAGGAAGCGCGGCGCCGCCTTTTCTGGAAACTTTCCACTATTCAAATCGAACGTAAAGTTTGGTTTGCAAAGGAAGACGCCACAGCTAAACAGCTGGAAACGCTGATCAGACTGCACTCAGCCCGTCATCAGCGTCAAACAAGACCAGTGGCCCGTCTCTGAACGCTTGCGACTAACTGTGTCTCCTGGGAGAACGGTGGCCTTTGTGTAGCGTGACAAACAGACAACAAAGACGACGCTTGTGTGAGAACGGGTCTGATTGAACCCTCAGCTCTGTCCCATTGCAGCTTGTTATGTTTCAAACAGGAAGCGGGGCCCGAGGTGCCCCAGGGACGGACGGTTTCCTTGGCTCCGCCAAAGGCCCCGAACCATCTCTGACCCGAGCCTGGGTCCGAACCACAGATCACAGAGAGATAGTGAATAGTCAGTTGGGACGTTTGGCACGAATCAGAGTTTTCAGTCCAGGGAAACTTAACATAACAAGTTAATAGAACTTCTTCATTCTGGTCCAACTCATCGCTTCTGACTGAAGAACGTTTAAAACTAAACATGAGTGTTTCACCAACTTCGTTCCTGCTCACATTCAGACTTTTCCAGCTCGTTTGTTTTCACTGCTCGTATCTGACACTGCGCGTCACCGTTTTGCTCAGTTCATGTAACGTTTCCTTGGATTTCTTGGAAACAAATTATTTTCACATTAACTTGATTTGTCTACAACTATAATAAAACATATCAAAGACAAACTTTAACGCAAAAGAAGACAAAGAGCCTGAGACAACAAAAGCGACAGAATCTGAGCAGAGTTACAGCAGGTCTGACGGGACAAGGAATCTTTGTTGGATGGATCCTGCCTGCGTCGGGACCAAACCGCTCGACGAGGTGACAGAGGAGCTCACCTGTCGTGGGAGGAATTCAGGCATGTGCCGTGGTCCGGGTTCAGGCTCCGGGTGCTGATGAGGCTGTAGCTGCCGAATGACTCGCTCTGCTTCGTGCCCTTATTTTGACAGAGGGGAGGGAGGGGGAGCGGCAAGGCGTGACCAGAGCTGCCGAGTAATAACACACATCGTCATGGAAACAGGCCGCCCACTCCTGAGGGAGGGAGAGAGCTCACCTGTGGCTCACCACTGCAGGTGTCAATGCGAACACAGGTTATTAAGGCAACAAACCAATGGCAGCAGTAAGAACAACATCCACCTGCTGGGCTGAACGAGGCCGAATACGGGACGTGAAGGTACCAGCACCGTTCACACGTCAATATGGAGGTTCTGACTCAAGCAGAACTGGGCCAAGCTATTTCTAAATTATTCAGATTTTTAATACATTTGCAAACTTGTCTACAAACAGGTTTAAACATTGTTGCTGTGGTTGCAGAGTTTCCAGATTTTGGCCCCTCATTGGTCGCTGAAGGAAAATCTCAGGTCAGCTGCTATAAACATGAATTCATCCTCCGATTCTGGTCCAGGACTCGGTTTGAGGGGAAGGAGACATGAGGCAGCAGCGTCCTGTTGTCCTGAATATTGATTATATAATATATAATTATAATATATAATAATACTGAATATACACTGCTCACCTCAGCCCAGACTCTCATGCTTATGGATGGAAATGCTGCTGTGATCCAGATGTGACTATGGAGCCGCTTAGTTTAATTTACCACCATTTACTCACTAGTCCTACGTTTATGCTCTCGCTGTGAGGACCTGTGCGTTTCTGGTGGGGTTTAGTGGTTCTCACATTATCCCACGTTTAGAACTCACAGAGTCCTGGAGCGCGGACCCTCCTGCTCCTCATCTCCTGGAGAGGAAATGTTCAGTTCTGTGTAAATAACGTCATAACGTAGCCTGGTCTCGTTTCAGTCCAACACCTGGTGCAGGACCAGTAAACTGGCCGCTGCTTTCTTACTATTAACACACATTCACACACACCAGAAGCACGAACACGCTGTGTAAAATGGAAAACAACGTCATCCTTCATAACGTTTAATCGGTAAACACTGACAGAACAAAGGCTGAGGTGGAACGTCCTGAGAAAGCGTCACATTAAGTCACAGGAGTTGCTTTGCGAGTCCATTCTCGCTTTAGAGCAACAGGGAACCTGTCGACTACTCAGCCTGCGCTTGAGCGGACGTGAGCGTCTGGACATTTGCTTGACCCACATTTGAGCCACCGTCACGGGAGGTGGATGGTTAACGGAGGCAGTGTCTTCACCAGGCGACGCAGAGAGTCCGTTTGTCCAGCACGTAGACATAGACTACGAGTCCGACAGAGCTGCTGGTCCCAGTTTCATCATCTGCTGCAAACAGAGCCCAAATCATTCCAGCACGTTTCATCGCTGACTGCTGGAAACCCTCTGGACTCCATCTGTTCCTGTGCTGTGTGGTTCTGGTTGTGTTCGATTGTATCATCCGGTCTACCCTTGAAAACAGGGAGCTCGCCTCAGTGGCCTTTCCCTGAGTTAATGCTTAGTTTAAATCCAGACCGTTTCAATCAGAGTTCTGCTGCAGCTGCGACCGGCACAGCTTGCTCAGGTGGCCTGTTTGTCCGGGTGACTCTTCAGCTTGTGGAACTTCACACTGTCCAGCTTCTCGAACCGCTTGTCACAGAACTCACAGGTGAAGTTGTAGTGGGCCTCAGGAGTGTGTTTCTTCATGTGCCAGTTCAGAGACGCACGCTGGCGACACTGGTAGCCACAGATTTCACATCTGACGGAGGAGAGAGAAGACAGGTGTCATTTAACGCTGTCGCAGACATTTCATGAAGCCATAAACACATCTGAACGTAGTTACCGACACACGGTTCATCAATTAGCGTTTATGTCAGAGCGGCTGCGTGCGTGAACCATCAACTCAGCACAATGTTCAGATGAAGGTAACTCACTGCAGCGGCGTCTCTCCTGTGTGCGTCCGTCTGTGAACCTCCAGGTGATTCTTGCGCTTGAACGACTTCCCACACGTCTCACAGATGAAATCTCGGACACCTGAAAGGAGACGCTGTTACGTTTGGGGCTTTATGGAGGCGCAGACGTGACGGGACGCCGCCGCGGGCCTACCTGAGTGGATGATCATGTGACGATGCAGGTGGTTTGACAGGTAAAACTTCTTCCCACAGCCTGGATGAGGACACACCTTGGTCCGGCCTTTCCTGTGAACTAGGTTTACGTGATTCTGCAGAGAAACGGTCCATTTGGTTTTTGTTCAAGGAAACTGAAGCTGAAAGGTTGAACATGAAGTCCTGACCTGGAAGCTGCTGATGGCCACGTAGACCTGACTGCAGCCCTCATAGGGACAGTGAAACATCTTCAGCATCCCGTCGGCCTCGATGACCGGACCTCGTCTGTTCCTCTTTGACCTGTAAAGCAAGACGCTGGAGACTCAGCTGATCCGTCTTCACTGTGCTGAGAGTTTGGTCCACGAACCTGCTCAGGCTCCTCTGCAGCTCCCTGTCGCGGCTCAGCTCCAGCGCTTCGACCGACGCCTGCAGCAGCTGTTTGTCACTCAAACCTGCAGGAAAACAAAACGCAGACATACACGTGTCCAACTGTCCGAGCAGGAGACGTTTTCCCTGAATTTCTATCAAACCAGCAAAAACCAAAGTGACATTAAAGGACGTGCGAGTTCTGTTGGGAAGAGGAAAACGCATCACGAGAAACGACTTGGCGAAGCAACTCTGATCGGTTCACACTTTACTGGACCTGGACACACACCTGTGAGGACGGCTCACCTGTCATGGAGTCTTCGTCATCTGCCGTTTTTGAGTCGGACGTGCACATCTGGTTGTAGACGCCCCCGATCACAGTGCAGGTGACTTCCTCCACGCTCCCACCGCCCACGTTGAGCTGGATGCCTTCTGACGCCAGGGCCTCGTAGCTCGGACCGGTGATGATAATTAACTGGGAAACAAGACATCAGAACCACTTTGTGTAAACGTGTGGAAAAGTTAAGTGAGCGATATCTGTCGTGGGTCCCCAACGTGGTTTACGTGACTACCAGTCATCCTCTTTCTGTGGAGTTTCTTCTCAGTTACAAACAGCGGTTTGTCTAAACAAAAATTCTAATCCTAAAACCATCTCAACTAAATGAAAGCAAACAGGAAGCAGCTGACAGTCTGCGCAGACGGCTGCAGCGGAGGATCTACGTATGTTGCAGCCACTTTCCCAGAAGCTCGTCGTCCTACCTGTGAACCTTCCAAAGCCGTCCTCTGGTCCGGGAGCTCACTCTCACAGCTGCTCACCACAGTCTGCAGAGTCTGGGGATCAAACAGGTTACTCTGCTCCTGAACCCGGAAGGGTGGCGGGACCGACAGCTCTGGCTGAGTGTCCAGCGGCTCCGAGCCACCCAGGCTCTGTGACAGCACCGGGTCCTCGTCTGTCTTATCCAGTTTGTCCACTAGCGACGTCGCCCTACTTGTAGGACACTCGTAGCTGTGTGGGTTAGTGCTGGTTTCTTCTTCTCCGAGTTTGTCTCCTCCTCCTTCGCCTCCATCCTGCCTCAGATCCTCCACCTCCTGCTCTGAGGGGATGGACTGAAAGGCTGCACCAGGAGAGTCTTGCTCACGCTCCAGGACCATCTCCCACATGGGCTGTTCGCTCAGCTGAGCAACCCTGGAAGCTGCTTCAGCCCTGGACTGGTGGTCTGGAGCTGTGGCCTGCTCCGCCGGGTTGATGGTTGGATGTTGGACACATCCAACAGCCACAATTTTTCCCATATCTACAGAAAAGCAGATCAATAAAAACCCACTGAACTCAACTGATCACTGAGGAATGTTGATGAATGAAGTTCTCATACAGCACCTTTAGCCTTTCTCCTCCTCCTGCCCACTTTAGCCACCGGCACATCTGGTTTGGCTGCACCCTCGCCTTCAGCTTCTCCAGTTGCCCCTTCCTCATGTTCTGAGTCTCTGGCCTCCCACTGTGGTGACCACAGGTACTGCACAAACGAGTGGTGGGCGTCGCACTGCCAGGTGGCGGCCGTGGAGAGGTCCGGCTGTGGCTCCAGGGCTCGGAGCTGGGGCTCCAGAGGGCAGGAGTGCGAATGATCTTGGTACCAACGCACCAGGCTCTGGAGGCTGGACACCGACTCCCGACTGCTTGCTTCTGTGTGTGTGCGGTTGTATTGTTGCATTCTGTAACGCCTTAAACTGGCATTAAATAAACAAACTGACGATTAAAGCTGTAAAAGCTCTGTTCAGACTTCACTCACCTTTATTCTGCTTGAGCAGTAGCTCAGGAACCGTTTTCTTCCTTTAATAGAGAAACATCACTGTTATTGAATTTACTGTGTCAGGTGCACTTGTGTTCAAACGCTAAGAAACTAAACCTGTTCTGTTCTTTCCACAACATAAACACAATCCAAACTCACAAAGGAACAAAGATCCACAACCTTTTCTGAAATCTGTTGGCTTCAAGCTGTCACCTAACCCGACTTCATTCAGAGGGAAAAGCTCATCAGCTGATCTCTGTCTTTATTTAAACTCAGACAGTGACTTCGTGATTTATTCACACGTTTTGACTGAAAGGCTCCAGGGGCGAAGGAGGATTCCCCTGATCTTCAACCACCACAACCATTACAGCTATTTTAAGAACAGGGAAACGGGGAAGCAGAACAGTCGCTAAACAAATAAAGTCTCCTCAACCAGAACCGAGCCCACGAGCCCTGAGGGGCCTTTACACGTCGCTGCCCAGGGACCCGGCGCGTTAGAAGCCGCCCATGCACGTAACTGACTAACGTTCGGGTTTCAGAATAAAACCCCACCAACAGCTGAGAGGCGTCCGGATGTGACCGACAGGTTCGGCGAGGCCCCTGCGGTGCCTACCCGGACTGGTGCTGCTCTCCGTAGGTGGAGTGGAGCAGGATCAGGTAGTCCGCCAGCCCGGCATCGCTCAGACTGGTCCGCCGGCGGAGCTCGCTCCACAGCCGGTGGGACTCCCCCAGGTACACCCGCCGCACGTCGTACTTCTTACGGGATTCAAGGCGCCTCTGGGCCCGGTCGGAGTCCGTGAGCCTGGGACGTCCTCTGCACCGCCTCCTAGCCGCCTTCCCTCGGTCCCCAGCTGGGTCCACGTCCAGGGGAGCCTCCTGTTCCGCCATCTTGGCTACAACAGCTGCAGCGTCCCGGATGTTGTGTCCATCCGAACAGGGCGCCGGGAAGACACGGGTTTGGTTCCGGTGGTTCCTGACTGCGGGGCTGTAAGGATTCATAAAAAGGCCAGACGCCAAACGTTCGATTGCATCTGTCACAAAGCGGAGGGAACCGTTCACGGTTTGAAATCAGTCCCGAAGCGGAACCAATGGTTTTCAGCAGTTTCCACGCGGACGGAGAAGCACGAACACCAGCGTGCAGCATGTAAACAGGCGCCGCAGTCAGACGCAGCCAGAGAGCAGTGATGGCAGACATTTTAGCCCTCACGTTTAGCACCTTGACGTCGGAACCGGGTCTAAAGAGGACCACCTCGCCCGGCGGCAGCACCCTGCTGGTCGGGGACCGGAGCATCAGCCGGACCGTGCTGCTGCTGGCGGCCGTCACAGCCGCCTCCGAGCTGGGCATTAGAGTCGTGTTCTTCACCCGGACACAGATCCAGAGTCTGCCGGCGCCTCTGCAGAAGCGGCTCCCGAATCAGAGTCCGGAAGGTCTGAAGGTAGAGAGCAGGTCACCCTCCGTGGTGCACACACGTGGTTTCACTCAGCAGAACAAGGCTCAGGCTGCACTTAGACAGTGGGTCATTCAGTCCAAACACCCGAACCGTCGCGCAGGTACTAAGATCAGGTTTGTGTCAAAGTCCAAACCGATTCAAGTGAAGGGAAAACTAAGCAGCGCGTCCCTAATCAAATGGGCCCAAATGGATACAAGCAAGAGACGTGACCGCATGATGAGAGTCGCTGGCGCTGCTCTGATTCTGGACTCTCGTTTGTCTTTTTGAAGAAAATCACCTTTTGCTATCCCAGGACCGCGGAGGAGCTGCTGCAGCAGGTGGCCGGCCTTCACGAGTCCGCGCCTCCGTCTCTGATCGTCGTGGACCGGCTGGAGGGCTTCCTGTGCGCTGCCGGGCTTCGCCCAGGTGAGCGCTCCTGCGCCGCACACCTGTCCGCGCTGCTGTGTGACACGGCTGCGTTTCTCACACAGGTCCTGGAGCGGCGGTCGTCTGCGTCGGCTCCCTGTCGCCTCCTCGCCTCTTTCCAGTCAGAACTGCACCCTGGACCGGCTGACGCCTCCGCCACCGATCCCGACCTGAACGTGCTGGATCGCTACTTCCAGACACGCTGCACTCTGGACCAGGACAGAGGCTACGAAGCTGCGGCAGCCGGACTGCAGGAGCTGTGGCACGTTTACCTGTCTGGCTGGGAGGACCAGGGGCAGCTGCTGGTCTTCCCCAGCGGTTTAATGGAGTTTAAAGTGGTTTGTAATGAACTGACAGGTCGACGCTCCGCATCTGGGTGGATCTGATTTATGTTCATAAACGTTTCCAGCTCTAAGCTGAAATCCTGTAATGTTTCCGTTCTTTGGTTGCGTTCATGTGAAAATTGGTGACGGGCTGGTGCAGCCTCCTTTCTTGATAACTGTGCCGAACAAGATTTAAAGCTGAGTCTACAGCAGCCTGTGCAAAACACGACTAAAGCAGTGACGGTTTGAAACCATTATCATCAATAAATGCCCAGAGAACAGTGTGAGGTCATGTTTTTGTTCGTTTATGCTAAATGGTTTTTAAAGATTATACATAAAAGTTAATAATATGAACGTGGTCACATTTAGAAGAACAGAGAAGTTTAAATGAGTAAGACAATTACAAGTAACAAGTAGGGAGTCACACTCATCCACAAAAACCTGTTCATATGTATAGACAGAAGCAACGCGACTACGTTTTTGTTCTTGTTTTTATTTAGAAATAAAAAAATGTTCCACTGTGGCTTTAGTTTGCTCCTTTTCTGTTTCACCAGCTCATCAGCCTTAAAAGCCTGGACGCACAGATATTTAGGAATATATGAGGTGCTACGAGCTGCCAGCAGGGATGATGTGTCGCTGGGTACAGAGCAAACGGCAGAAATAAAAAAGGATTTTACCTTATTTGGCTCAGACCGGATTCGCGTTCGAAAACCAGGAAGCGCAGAGTAAAGCAGGGGGCGTCTGAAGCCCAGACGCCATCGGTCACAGTGTTGTCACGATGGAGCGATAAGAACCAGTAAAAATGTACAAGAAGCAACGTGTGCGTTTTATTGGAGTTAACAAAAAGAAAATGACAGATTATCATCAGTTATATTCTTAACACTGACACGACAACAGTCAGGATGTCGACTCAGCTAATAGCTGAGCTAATAATACAGAAACACTCACGACAGGTCACGTCATATAAAAACGTCGTATTTACACGGTAGGATTCTAAAGATCATCACACTGTCTGCTACAGATCAGACGACGTGGTTGGAACGGAAGCGAAGCCTGCTCATCCAGCGGACTTGGCTTTTTGTTTCTGTGGGAGCTGGAATCCTTGGTGCACCTCTGCTGTGGCCCGTCCTCAGCCGTCATCGTGGACGGAGTGCTGCCTGGTCAGAAACGGTCTTCGGAAAGCTGCGACCTCGTTCTTGTAGTCGTTGGCGTAGATGACCGCTTTCCCAAAGTCGTCTGCTCTGCTCATGGGGCTGTAGTCCATAGACACGCCAGAGTCGGCCCCTGCCATGTAGATGTAGCCAGGGCCTTTGGGCATCCAGCTGTGGTTCGGGTACTCGAAGCTGGACTGGGAGCCGGAGCTCTGCTGCACCGAGCCCAGGTCAGAGTGGGATTCGGACAGCACCGTCTTTTTGGAGGCCAGGAGCACTTCGAGGGGTAAGGCCTCCCCAAGGGGGTCACCCAGGCGTTCGCGTCCGCCGTGGTCAGCGGCGCTGAGGGTGACGTACGCATCTTGGGACTCCAGCAGAGACGACTGAGAGCAAGGGACGTGGTGCTGGTGAAGTGCTCGTAGATTCATCAGCCAGGGGTCGTGTGGCAAAGCTTTCCAATCCTCTGCCACACCCAAATCCCCTCGTTCCAACGGCTGTCGGTCGTCTAGGCCTCTGCCTGCAGTTGAAGCTCTGGAGGCGCTGGGTGACAGAGGAGGAGACGGCAGCGACGAGCAAACGCTGAGCTCTGACAGGACCTCCAGGGGAAACGGACATTCCTCTGAGAAGTAGGAAGCTGGAGTCAGCCACAGGCCTCCGCTGGTCTGTCGTAACCACTCCTGTCAAAACAACAAGGATCATGAAACCTCTGATGTCTGGCCTCGAGTTTTCCTGTACTGACATGTATGGATTTATGTTAACATTCTTGAGAACTGTTGGATCTTTCCAAGTCCTCATGTGTCTGCGTTGATCCTCTACACCTGCGAGACGAGACGTGGGTTTGGACCTTACAGGCAGTGACTGGCCTGCAGTCGGTTCTTACCTTAAAGTCCCCACCGTGAACGGCGAAGAGACCGTGGAACTTGTTGTCTGGAGTTGGAATAGTTGGCCAAATCTTCTTTTTGAGAAACCTGAGATGGACAGAAAATTCAATTCAGTCTGAAACGCTCAGAACCAGAAATGTTTGAGCTTAATAAACGATCCCCGTGTTGGACTGACCTGCCATGGGACAGGAACACACTGAGGGACAGCACAATGAGGATGAACGAGATGATGAGGGTCAGGGATATGATGAGCGGGTCGAGTTCTGAGGAGACAGAGCAGTCAACATTTGGAAGAGTGGCTGAAAGAGAGAGCTGTTCTCTGTAGGATGCTGACCTGCAGGCAGAGTCTCCACGACCACGGGGTCACTCCAGGCGCTCCAGTATCCGCTGTAGGTGATCCCGTCCAGCTTCACACGGACCCGCACGCTGTACTCGGTCCCTGGCTGCAGGCCTCGTAGCTTCAGCTCAGTGCTCGCCAGGGCCGTCTCCTCCTGCAAAGGTCAAAGGTCAGAGCGCATTGAACACCTGGGATGCCTTGACGCTATTAGATACGATTATGTATTCTAATTATACCGATCATAGGCTTGTACCTGCGCCTCTCGACTGTCGGCTGCTGCGTAGCTGACTTGGTACATCATGCTGTCGTCCATGTACTTGAGAGAAGGCGGCCTCCAGCTGACGCTGAGCTGGCCCTGCTGCCCCGCGCCGCTCACGGTCACGTTGGCAGGAGGGTCCAGAAGAACTGACGCAAACACAGTTAGCGTTTAGGAAACAGCTTGATTCAGCGCGTCCCGTAAGTTCCACTTAAAACCTGGAGACGCTCGACTAACACGTCCAGCTCGCAGCCTGAAGCTCGCAGGTGAAGCGTGACACTTACAGAGCTGGTCGATGAGGAGGCTGCGGTTGTAGATCAGTTTCCCCTCCCGACGAACTTGGATGAACATCTGGACAAACATCTGGGTTCGGTTCAGATGGCAGACGAACAGCGTCCTCCCTCCGGCTGCAGCCGTGGCTCTCAGCGGGCACCTGCTGCTGTTTTCATTTCTGCTCAGGACAGAAGATGAGGACACGGGCTCAGAGCTGGGCCTGCTGTTCTGGTTCGGTTACACTGATCGTTCGTTTGTTTCTGCTGCTTCCTACTCATGTTTGACACGTGCTCTCGTGCTCCACACAGAAACAGCGGCTGCGTGAATTGATGAGCTCGCGACCTCCATAACTTACTGGTAGTTGTATATGAATGTGTACTGGTCCACGGAACCGGTCCTCTCGTCATAGTCCTCCCAGAAACACGTCAAGTCCGTCAAGGCTTCAGCGAAGCACTTTGGGTTTGTTGGTTCCACTTCCAGCAGCAAAGACACTGACCGTCAGAGAGAAGACATTAGAGACTCATGTTACGTTCACCCAGTACAGAGCTCGTCAGTTCCGCGGTCTCTTACCCTTCTCATCAAACCCGACGGACGCTGCTCTCACGGCGCAGATCGTCATCCAAAGAACCAACACTGGGCTCGGGTGATCACATGTCATCCTTCCGTCCTGTCCGCGAACAGAAAGACTCGGACACGCTGCTGCTCGCCCGCATCACTGGCCAACAAAGCTGGAAGCGCAGCTGCAGCAGCCCCTGCCTCAGACGCTGGTGCTGCGGGTGGATACCGCGGACACAGCAGCGCCGTTACGCGCCTGCTGCGGAGCGATAAGGTGGCAGAGCCGAGATGTTTACGTCCTGCCAAAGCCCGAAAGCGGAGCTGGGGGCCAGGGGACGAGAATCACGCGCTCATTGATGTTTACCACTTGTTTGTGCTGCCGTCGTTACTGTAGACACGTGCCGTGCGTAAAAGCGCACAGACTCTGTGTGTGACAGATAGAGATGATCTCTCTGTCTGATAGACAGATGAATAGGTAGATAGGAAGGTAGGAAGGTGCTGAACTTGTCCTGGCACGCCGAGCTGAGACCTAAACGGTTTCTTATCAGCTTTCTGCAGGCTCGTGTTCTTCATTTGAGTTTCGTTATCAGCTCCTCCTTCACTCGATAGCAGCCGACGAGGTGGAGGAAACGTTCACTTCAGTGCTTCAGGGGAGAAGTCAGAGCTGGCGTTAAGAGGAGCGTGTGCGACTTTACTGAAACGGGCAGACGAGGCCCAGCGCAGGACGCTGCGTCTTCCTGACTGCGGATGTTGTTGAGGCAGAATGTGCTTTCCTCAGATAAAACAGAAAGAAGCTGTGAGCTGATGGGCTTCTGGCATAAATCACACTTTAGACTCGGGTGGAACCACAGACATAAAAAGGAAGTGAAACCTGAGCGGCAACACTCTGGTACTAAACATGTTCTTATTCTCGCTTTCACCTTTATTCATCACTTTAAACAATTCCTCTACGACAAGAATCACCTGAAATAACTGGGCCGATAAAAAGCAACAGAGGCCACAGAAGCACACGGGTGAGACGAGCCTGGATAGAAAGAGCCTGACTTCATATCCACCGGCTTCTCCTTCAGTCCATCGCGCTGACGGGGACGGAGAGGAGGAGACTGACCTGCAGCCCGGCAGGACACAGACTGGACACGCGGAAGCGTCTTCCTGTGATGTTCAACAGTTCCAGGGTGAACTCACATTAAAGACCAGGAAACACAACCGGGCGAAGCATCAGTGTCTAGAAGCTCACACACATAACTGAGGACTGCGCGGCGGTGGAACGCCTGGACACAGGAGACCTACTTCTACCAGGTTCTAATGTGTCAGTGTCAGGATTATTTCAAGTGCAATCCTGATATAATGGACTTTGCAGGTACCTCCTAAAGTGGCCAGTGAGCGTTGGTGGGGCCTTTAGTCTCGTTAATCCAAAGACTGCAGGAGAAGATACAACATTTTAAGGAGCAGACGTTACAGTAACAGATCAGCTTCTTCCGTTTCTGACACACAACATCTTTATATCAGCAACACCTCACAGCCCAGCGAGACGAGGGCGGCGCCGCCGTCTGCTCCGGATCACTAGTGGACAGGGGCGAGCCGGAACCAAGCTCAAAAGTCAAACACCATCATCAGTGAACTTCGACCCAGGTCCGGTCAGAGGATCGGCAGGTCAGCGGACCCGGGTCAGTTTGTCCTCAGACTTCCTTGGTTGAGTGGTGGAGAGTGAGGAAACTGAACCTCAGCTGCTGATGTGAGGATGCAGCTTATAGTTTTGACCCAGTTCTGGCTGCGTCCCCAGGCTGTGAAGCTTAGCAACAGCGCTTGGACCAGAACCACTGAAACCTTCTGGACCATCTTTAGTGAGGAAGACATTTAAACAGTTTAAAAGTTCTTTAAATCTCAAACTGGATCCAAAACAATTGGAGCATTAATGTATTCAGAACCTGGTCTGGCATCTGTCTGAGACACAGACAATGTTTACCTGCTCCCAGTAACCAGGCTACAGTTGTCATGGAAACGGAAAGACCAGATTTCCTCTGTTCAGCTGTTTACACAGCAGTGACGCCTCCTCGAGTTCAAACACAAAAGTGAAACTGAACGAGCTTGTGGAAGTTGATGGAAGGTTTCCACCGAGCTGGGAAACGGGTCAGACACAGGTGCGGACCGGTTCACATTAACGATGAGCTGCGAGTGGAGTCACAGTAACCAGGTTACTACAGTGCAGGTAAACAGATGGACGGAACCTGCCTCTGGGATCGAGACCGGTTCTGTTGAGGACACAGTGACGGGTCTGACTGAGCTGGTCCAAATGTTCCTGATGTGGGGCTGGAGTGAGCAGAAGAAGAGGAGTGACCCGGTCCACTGAGGCCCAGAGAAGGTGTGTGTGTGTGTGTGGTGCGTCTTCAGCAGCCACATCCTCCCTGACTGTCTGCTGCAGACTCTTTGAGGCCCAGGCTGCTGTGGCTGGACGCGAAGCCTCCGTCTCCCTCCAAGCTCTCGTTCATCTTGTCACAGATGACGTCCACCAGTCGCTCGAACACCTGCTTCACGTTGATGTTGTCCTTGGCGCTGGCCTCGAAGAACTGGAACCCTGCGGAGAACTTCATCTTATTATTGCATAGAGACTGAGAAACGTTCTAAAACCATCTGATGTTTCAGGTCTGGACCCAACAGCAACGAGTGAAAGAGGCTCCACGGAAGAAGAAGAAGCAGGAAGAGCTTCAGGAGAATCTGAAGTGAGTGAGCGCTTTGCTCACGTCCTAGTGAAGCTACCACAGATCTCTCTGGACCTACAGGTGTCGGCTTTCCTACCGTACGGTCGCATTGTCGTGACCCTGTGAGTAAACGGAGCCTTTTCACGTGCTGCGTGGACACGTGTGATGCGCTAGTCGCCAGTGGTCACCTAGCTCCTCCGCCAGCCGCTGCCCATCCTCGGTGGGGACCAGCCGGTCGTCCTCCAGGTCACACTTGTTCCCGACCAGGATCACCTGAGCGTTGTCCCACGAGTACGTCTTGATCTGCGTCGCCCTGCACGACAAAAGCGCAGATTCACCCACAGACTGTTTGTTGAGAGAAGAGCATGAATACCTGACTCACCAGTCTTGCACCGCGTTGAAGGAGTCCTGGTTGGCGATGTCGTACATGAGTAGGAAGCCCATTGCTCCTCTGTAGTAGGCGGTGGTGATGGTGCGGTAGCGCTCCTGCCCCGCAGTGTCCTGCAATCACAAGCAAGCACGCAACGTTCAGCAGCACCGTGTCTCCACCATCACACAGACCCTGAGACCACACCACCAGGGGGCGGTACGGCATCACACACTAATGTGGCCAAGCTACAGGATGTCCTCCAGTCCAGCAGTAGCAGAACTCCCCTGATGAAGGCTGAACATCTTCATTTCTAAATGTTTCCATCTTTAGGGTTTGGATGATCTGACCGTTGGCGGTTCCTCTGCGCCAACACAACAGCATCGTGAGCTTCCGCTAATGAAATGTCGAGCGAGCCGGTCTCTCGTGGCCCACGTGTCCGAGCCCTGCTGTCTTCGCGTTGTCCAGGTAACCAGAGTTTGCTCGTCTGAACAGACGTCTCCAGGGTTACAACAGCAGCCAGCGGCGCCTCCTCATGTGCACATGCATGATGGAGAGGAGGCGTAGATCAGAGATGTCAACGCAGTCAGGAACAGGCTGCAGAGCCGAGCTGATCTTTAACGCCCTGCTGCCCCGCACCCAGTAAACACGCTGACAGGGAACTTCCTGTGCTACGTGAGCAGGAAGCACCGGCTGCAGCCTCAGTCTGACGGCTGTGTGTGCTTTGGTGTGTTCGCTGCTTTGTGTGCGTGTGGGCTCAAATGAATCATCTGTTTGAACAGCGTCAACATGCAGATTAACGAGATTTATAGGCCGAGAAGACGCAGCAGACAGTTAAGGAGACGACCAAAGCAGAGGCCCTCAGGGCTGAAACGTCTGTAAGTACAACACCCTGTGAGAAATGCCCCCACAGTGAGTGGCACCGACCCAGACGAAGGGGGGGCATCCTCACCTGGCTCCGTGTGGATCTGTGAACCAACCACGCTCACCGTGAATTAGTCAACATGTTCAATATTTAGCCAGCCATTAGTGGAACATCCCAGATGTTAAGCCTCCTCCGGCTGATGTGGGCGGGGCCACGGCGGCTTCACGGGGCCTGAAGGTTGAAGCTTTCCCCTCTTTCTACAGCTGCTTTGTGTTTTACCATCACTACCTAAAACTGTAAGTGGGAGCTTCACCAATAAACAGAGCTGAAATGTAAAGCCAACGCTGGACGACTGATGAAGCTGGTCTCCGGACGTCTGGACCCGATGCTGAGACCGGGTTAGAGATGGAACCACATCCGGGCCCTTCTTTACTGCACTCACCCAGATCTGCAGCTTGATCCTCTTGTCGTTGCGGAAGACGGTCTTCACCTTGAAGTCGATGCCCACGGTGCTGACGAAGGCCGAGGTGAAGGAGTCGTCGGCGTAGCGGAACAGGAAGGAGGTTTTCCCAACACTGCTGTTGCCAATGATGAGCAGCTTGAACATGTAGTCAAAGTTCTGGTCGGCGGCGTCCTTCTGGGACGGCTGCTGCTGGAGCCGTGAGTCGTTGGATGCCATCTGGACATGGAGGAGGAGGTAGGTACAGACAGGAAGTTAGCATGAAACGCAGATAAACAGATTTTCATCTGACACAAACGTCCTCATGGGCTCATGACAAATGTGATTCTGAAACACAGACGTTCAACTTCAGCTCCGGTGGATTCGCTCAGACTGAAGGAACATGCTACCAGAACCAAACTGGAGCAGAGTCTGAGGATTCACAAATTTGAAAATGACCGCAGCACCTTTAGCATTAAATTAGTGCTTGCAAACGACGGGGTAGACAGACGGGAAACGACACGGAGCGAACGGTCTGACCTCAATACGCTGCTGAGGTTCTGAGGCTTCTCGTTTAATTCACGATATTCTCAGTCCAGTCGCTCAAGAGCCAGTAAACCTGCCGCTCACAAGGCAGCAAAGACAAACATCTGATGAATCTGTGCTCCTGTCACCATGGAGACCAGGACTCAGCCGCTGGCAACAGCCATTACCCCCCCAGTACCAGCAGGACACGCATGGGCCCAAACACGGGCCTTGTGGAACACCCACCACTCAACCTCAACGACGAGAAGCTGCTCTCTCCACGCCTCCTCCTCCTGAACGCACCGTGGCGTACGTTGCTCCTGAAATCCTGCTCCTTCCTGGAACCTCTGCTGCAATAACGTCACGCTCCCCCTTCTCTGAGCTCCACGGAGCACAAGAGGCTCACTGTGAAACCTAGTGTTGTTTTCAGCCGGTGACCCCAGGCTACTAGTGACGTCACCCGACCTTCCTTCATGGAGGTGATGGCGTCCAGCCTGTGTTCAACCGACTCTGTCGAACTTGACTCAAGTCCAATAACTTCAAACCTAAATGCCAACATTCAGAATCGTCTTGTTTTCCCACAGGTGGTTCAGGTGACGATCATCTCCGCTTTAAAGCACAAACTGAGCGTCGTAACAGTCGGAAGCTGTTGGTTCTGTTTGATCCAGTGTTTTTCATTAACGGTGCCTTCGCCTCCTCCGGTTCTGTGAAACTACAGTTTGAATCCGTTTGTATGTTCAATCGACACCGACACCGTTTCTGTGTCAACTAAAGCGCAGCAGCTTGGAGCTTTGACGTGTTGCTGTGGACCCGGTACCGGTCGTGGGAACAGCCGCGCACCTGCCTTCATCTCCAGCGAAGCGGACCGAGGCTGCAGCGAGCAGCAGGAAACGAGCCGAGCCAGCAAACGTCCCACAGGAACCGAGACCTGGAGCCGGAGCCGAACTTTGCTCTGGCAGACAGCGGGACTTACCTTCTAGGGAGAAAGCAGGCGCCTCCTCGGTCCCGTCGACTCCGAAGCAGACTCTGGGTTCGTCCGCCTCCAGTAGCTGGGTTTCCAGACCCGGATCTGTGCGCACGCTGCTGGTTCTCGACCGGGACCTGGAGCTTTACAACACAAGTTAATGCGGACTCTGGGAGGCTCGGTCTGTGCCCACGGCTCCAGAAGAGGGTTGGTCTTGGTGCCCGCGCACGAGAACGCGCACCCGCCCCAAAGGCTCAACGTGAATATTCATCCAGTCGTAGAGACGCTGTTCAGCGGGAAGTTTGAGTTCGATAATTCAGTCTAAAGTGCACGCGCGTCCGCCAACGACTGCAACCGGTGGAAACTCAGAATTTGATGCTGCAACAAGAAGGTCAGAGACTGAATAAGGCTAAGATGGGCCTGGTTGTTTGGACCGGTGACAGGGGGAGCTGGGTTCTAAACCCCTAAGTCCAGAGACCAACGAAAGCTCAAACTCTGTCTTTGCTTGCGTCATAAAGGCTGAAACAAAGAAATCATCGTTCCACACACCAGACTTCGTTCGTTGAACATCTCTACAGTATCAGCTGCTCACAGCACAAACGCCACCGAGTCTCCTGCAGCCACTTCCTAGTGCGCATCAGGAATGAGGCAGGATGGAGCGACCGGAGCCAGACTTCCCCTCGGTTTCACTTCCTGGAGCGTCACTTTGTGTGGATAAGCCTCAACTGCGACTGCTGTATAAACCCAGTAACCACATTACTGCCGCCAGCGCAGAGTAACCAGATCAACCAGATTACTGATCTGGCCTGATGTGCAGCTGCTGCCTCTCACTCTGACTGAACCAACACATTGTTTATTTATTCTGTTCTTTTGTTAACATGTGGATTTAGTTTTAGTTTTAGCTAATAAAACGCTGGATCACAGCTGACGAGGTGACAGCACAACAAGCTGGGTTTTCGCTTCCTGTGTCTGCTTTCCCACATCACAAGGCTCCATCATGATGCATCTGGATCAGGGACAACGCGTCCCCTGCCCTGCAGCAACATGTCTCCTTGAATTGAGCCTCTCTCCAATCTGCTTCCACTCACTGGTACTGAAATAAACACCCTGATCTCATAAACCCCAGAAAGATGAACCGACAAGTCAGGTAAGAATAAAACAGCTGAGTTTAATGTCCCATCACAGCACAGACACGTTTTCATTACGACACACAGAAACTCTGTGAACGGTGCCCAAATGTCGCCCCCTGCTGGGCATCCACAGAGTCCACATGGCTGCAAAGACCAACATTAGCAAGTAAAGTGTAAATGAGATGACTTCTGTCCAGCCCCGTCTAGATGCTGGACAGCTTCAGTGCTGTGTAGACCAGGTTCACGGTGGTGCAGATGATCCCGATCAGGTTGCAGAGGCTGGACAAGCCGTGGTAGCGGCCGAACGCCCTCCTGTAGGTTCTGTACTTGGGGTCCTGCTCTCTGAGTTTGGCATACGCCTCCTTCTGGCTGCCCAGGCCCACCTGGTCCCCCAGGCCGTGCTCCTTCTCCACCTCCCTCATCTGGAGCATGGTGTCGGTGACCGCTGGGCCGAACCACTGGGAGTTCAGAGCGGTCATGATCAGAGCCACCAAGTACAGCGTCATCTGCAAAACGACAACACGCTGTCAGGAGTTGAACGTGGTCACAGAAGCCGACGATGTGAGAGGAGGCCACGTCGCACCTGCAGCGTTTCGTGCCAGTCCAGCAGCTCCCTGGGGTGATACGCAGCGTACACGGCCAGGCCGGCGCCGGTGCTGCCCAGCAGGCAGCGGAAGTACACAGGGAAGAGTTTACTCTGCACCAGGCCAAAGGTGTGTCGACTCACCTGCCGCACCAACGCGAACCCTGCAGACGTCAGCAGCCAGAAGGTTAACAAGTTTTCCTTTGAACTTAAAACAGCCCCACGCCGCCGTACCTGCGATGAAGGACACCCACACCTGGGCGCCCCAGGCGAAGGACAGCACCAGCAGGTGCAGCACCTTGACCAGGTCTGGGGGTTCACCCTCTGTGGCCATGATCACTGCACAGACACACGGAGACAGACGCTGCAACAATCTCACTGATGACTCACCACAGATAAACAGCTGTGCGGCTTCAACGTGCAGCACAGCTGATACGTCAGGACGAGATCAGTCCGTTACAGCGCGAGCTCCTCCACGTCACAGACACGAGCCGCAAAAACAGCAGCGCTTAACTAAACGCACGTGTTTTCAGCAGCCAGCGCGGCTGCGTGAAGGTTCTGCTCCGGTTCTGAGGACACACGGACGGTCGTCAGATTCCCACCCACTCATCTGGACCGGGTTCACCCCCTTCACTGCCCGGTGACGGTGTTGTTTCCACAACTCGCGCCTCTGCGTCGTTAACGGTCGGTGGGAAGCCGCCATCTTTGTTTACTTCAGACACAATCGCTCCTTAATGGAAACGAGTCAATTTATATTTCTCAACATGTCGTCGCGCAGATCGTTAGACCGCGTCACGGACTTTCAACAGAAACGACCTGAACAAGTAGTTTATGACGTCTCTGAGCGTTTTCCTTTACAGGCATCAGCTCCGCGAACCGCGTAATTACCGTTTGACAACCAAGCAGCTGTAAACGCTGAGCTTTAGGTCGGGTTCGGCTACGAAGTCTTATCTTACCTCGGTGTCGGTTCGCTTCACGTGAAATCTGAAGCTCCAAAACAAACAGAGGCAACGTTAATGGGGAGCAAAGGTCCAGATGAGCCACTTCCGCAGTCCACAAGCCCCGCCCTTCCAGACCGACGCGGACCAATGAGAAACCACTTTCTCTTTTAATGCATTGTACTTTTTCCCTTCCGGACCAGAACCTCTTCTAGATTCGATTCAGATCCAAGAGTTTTCTCCTAAGAGTAGATTGAAATCTTTCTTTTGTTTTGGACCAAGATGAGTAGATTAATAATTTAATTTTCACAGTTAAATTTCACAGTGGTTTGGACCAGTGTTTTTTAAAAGCATGTACTTGCTGTTCCACTACTTTTATGTATTTTACATTGGCTGTGAATTTTAAGCTAATGATGAAGAAGTAAACTAAAGCAAAAATCACATTTTAAGTGTTTTTATTGCACAAAAGTCATGTTTGGTGAAACGCACATAGAAAAAAAGGTCAAGATGTTGTTGAGTGTCAGGGTGAAGGTTGCTGTACATTTACTCCGTATGACATGTTACCAACTAGCTGTAAATCAGGTTTGATGGGTTCAGCGGCCAGTGAACCCGTCTTCTAGATGGTGCATCTGTTGCTGAACGTGAACTATTCAGCAACTTCTAAAAACACGAGGGGTTTCAGCCTCTTCTCACAAATCGAATCGATGCACATAATTTACTCACAAATTCAGGTTTAATGTGTAAAATCTCTTCTGCTCCTTCAACCTGAAATACATTCGAGCCAAAGCAAAACAATCTCGTCTGTATTTTTGGCACCATTCATTAATAATCTGTACTGTATAAATAGAATGTAAAAATACTTTTAATACTTTCCCCAAAAGTCTGAAAAGTAAAGGCACTCACTGCGGATTATAAATGTACTGTGAACGTTGCACGAGTAAATGTACATAGTCACGTGTGACCACTGATGCTGCAGGTGGTGAAGCGGAGTTCAAGGAGACGCAGCAGCACAGAAAGAGATCCCACCTCTGCCAGCTTGTACTTTATAAAAGCAAAACTCCCCTAAAACCAGATTATGACTGAAGCAGCCTGATGTGAACGCGACTGTGTCAGCGCAGGTGCTCACAAAGCTGCGTCGGCCTTCTGTGAAGTCCGGGAGACTGCGGAGCCCCGACGTGGACTCGGTTCCGACTGCGCCGAAGTTCAGTATAGCACCAAGACCGTCAGTGGTTTCTGTTCAGTGTGGGCTGAGAGCAGGAAGTGAAACCTCTGCAGAAAATCAAACGTCTATAAATAGCAAACGTCGTTAAAATCTGACCTTCGGAGCGTCTGGGTACTTTTAGCAGTAACAAAATTCATGTCAGCTGCAGAAGCTGGTCTCTGCAGAATCTTCTCGTGGCATAAGCTCAGTGTAAACACTTCTTTTACTGGTGGAAAGACAAACACATTCCTCGGACTTAGATGTGTTTAGAAAAAGACGGATGACGTCAGTCCGTGTCAAACGACCGTCTGGAAGCTCGTCAAAGACAAATGTGCTCGGGTTTCTGAAGTAGAAGCGGAGAGGATGGAGGAGGGGGCGGCTCGCGGGTTTAATCGGAGTACTGGTTGTAGCCGTCAAACTCCACCTCGCTGCCGTTGTTGTAGTAGGTGTCGCTGGGGTTGGCGCAGTACTTGGTGTCGTACACCTGGCGGGGCAGCCCGTACGTGGTCATGCCCTGCTGCGAGGCCACTTTGTTCGTGCCCATCTGCAGCGAGATGGTGGTGGTGTCACAGTTCTCCAGCTCCAGCTTCTTGTCAAAGATGTGTCTCCTCGTCCCTGGAGCGGTCATTCCAGCCTGAGGATGAAACCACAACAAGACGTCCAGTCAGGGACCAGGACGGTTCGGACGCCAGGCGTCAGTGTTCATATACAACTTCACCACATCAGCGAATCTGTTTTAGAAGCTTTTATCCGAGTCCGCGTGGAAACGAGCGACTGCATCATCGGCCTCCTCACCTGACTGGCGCCTTTGTTGGTTCCCATCTGCAGGCTGATGGTGGACTGGTCCACTGGGTTGTCCATGCCTATCTTGGCGTCATACAGATGGCGCCGCGTGCCGTAGGAAGTCATTCCCTTCTGGCTGGCCAGCTTGTTGGTTCCCATCTAGATGAGAGAAATGAGGCTGAGCACTGAGCGAGCATGTCCTACAGTCAGAGTCCTGGCTCAGAACGCATCTGACCTGCAGCCCGATGATGTTGCGTCCCTCCCTTAGCTTCTCTGGAGCAAAGCGGCGCTGCTGCTTCTCAGCGTACTTCACTCCTAAATCGTACTTGGAGTGGAAGCCTTTGGATTTGGCCTGAGACAGAAAAGAAGTGGTGGAAGTGCATAATCAATACAGATTATAAAAATGAAAAAGGTCAAAGCTTCAGGTGCAAAGAAAGCGGAAAAAAGAGGAGGAAAAAATCCAAATAGTTTTAATCAGACGTAAGTAATTAGTGTTTTGGTGTTTACTGTCGTGGCAGATGGCTTCGTCCAAATAGGGCAGAGTGTGTGTGTGTGTGTGTTCTCACCATTCCAGCCAAAGCGATGAGCGAGCACTGGACCTGAGTGTGGTTGACGTTCTCAAACAAGTCGTTGGCCTCAAAGATGTCATGCGGCTTGAGGCCGTAGTCCGTTATCGCACGGACAAAGTTCCCAATGTTTTCCAACTGAACCAGGAAGAGAAGTGGAATTAGCAGACAATCCAACAGTCCAGGAGGCAAATAAACTCATTCATTTAGAAATAAACAGCTGCGTCTTAGTGGTTCTGGTGGCGACGCCGCTGAACCAGACTTCACAGAAGCTAAATACACCAACTTCTTACCTGGTGCCAGTTCTGACTGGAGTGGTTGATCTTCTTCACAGAACCAGGCTGGAGGACGTTAATGAGTCTACAAAGCAGCAGATGCACACGTGAAGACGCTTCCCGTCACCTACAACGTGCACACGCGGGAACGGAGCCACTCACTCGCACAGCACGGATCCGTCCTTCAGGCTCTCCATGAAGTTCTCCCCGAGCCTCTTGCCGGTCACGTCCTGAATCCACAGCCGCAGCTCCTCCTCCTTCTGGGGGTCGTACTTCCCTGCCAGCTGCCAGCAGAGGTCAGAGGTTAGAGGTCAGACCATTTAGCTCCTATTTGTTTATCTGCTGCCACTAATGACGAACAAGATTAAAAATGTACGTTTCAAACCCATTTCTGAGTCGACACCTGATTCTATGTCAGACATGAAGTCAACAACGCGGACGCGGCGCTGGACGTTCAGCCGCTGTCAGACGCGTTTCCTTGTTGGCTCACGCGTGTCGTCCTAATACTTGGACTTCTGCTGCTCCCCTGCTTTCCCTGAAGGTTCTGCCGATAAGTCTTCCCAGTCTGGGCCCGGCAGCCAACACAAACACGCGTCTCAGAGCTTCGAGTCCATCACACCAAACTTGGGAGAAACAGCTTTCTACCCCGTGACCGTCTCTCTCCTTCCTCGATTGGCTGGGCTCAGATTTCTCTGCTTTTCCACAAGCTGCCCTTTTACAGAGCGTCTGCTAAAGTCCGGCCCGGCTCAGAGTCCATGTGAGGTTAGAACTCACAGGAGCAACACAGCAAACCGGTGTTTAGTCTGGTCCTGCAACAGACGCACAGTTCGTGTCACATCAAAACGGAACCGATAGATCAGGTGGTGGTCACCGAACCCGGGCGGCTCCACCAGCAGAACCCATAGGAAAACTTCTCTCGGCTGTCAGACTGCAGGTTCTATTGTTTCCGTTTGGGCCGGGGAAAAGTGGACCTGCTGAACAGAAACACTCCAGACTTGTCTTTAAGCAGTCGATCCAGTAAATGTGTGATTCGCCTTTGACTGCGGTTTAGAGCAGACTGGGTTCCAGACCCGACTTCAGGAGGTGTATTCATAAAAATGATTTTACAAGAATGACCGAGTGAGTGAACGAGTGTGGATCCAGAGCAGCTGACTGTTGTAGCCACAGCAGCTCCGGGTCAGTGGACCAGGAGTGGACCCACTGACAGCTCAGCTTCATTAGCAGCAGAGTGTTTGTGGGTTGAGCAGTGAACTCAGCAGCGTGTTGACCCTGCGAATGTCACATCTGTGTGGCGTTCACGGACACGAGGACGACTCCAGTAGCCGGTTCTGTCAACAGTGTTTTGTCGGTCCTGACTCGGGTGTTAACTGTTTAGAGTGAGGTCACTTCTCAGAGCTGGCGACTCCTTAAAAGGCCGTTGAGGGCCCTGTACCTGCAGGCGTCAGCTGGAATGACAGGGCCGACCCGTCAACATCTCACTTCCCTGCAGACAGACGGTACCAACAGCTCAGCGCTCCAGTGGAGTCAGTAAGAACCAGAACGTTAGTCAGGGGAGAGGCCCTGCACAGGAAACCTCCCGGTGAGCTCAGCGACGCTTCCTGGAAGCTTCAGAACCAGGGTGACACACGTGAAGTACTTCTACTGTATGAACAGTGATGCTACCAGGTGCTGGTCCAGTGACATCACAGAACTTACACGTTAAGTGTATCAGCACCTCTGCCTTCACATGGACCTGGACTCCTATAGTCAGTCCAGAACCAGCGGGACCAGCTCCCCCTCCCTCCCTGTGAGAACCCCACGAGCAGCTCACGCCAGCGCTCTGTCCATATAAGGACTGTTTCTCAGGAAGCTTCAGCATCACAGACAGGTTCCTAATAAACTAGTCACAGCACGGAGCGCCGAACCCGTCCGGGAGGTCCAGTAAGGAGCCCACCTACCTTACTCTTGACCTCGGCGGAGAGACCAAAGGCGGGTCCGCTCTTGAAGTGTGTCGACATGTTAACGGTGGGTCGCAGCGAGCAGGGGGAGTCCGGAACCAATCCGCGGAAGCGTTGTTGGCTTTGCTTGTCGTCGAGCTCGGACCTGCAGCTCAGGCGTCTGGACGAACCGGCACCTTCTCAATCTGCTTTAAACGCGTCCCATGCCTATGCGCTGATTGGCCGTACCCGCCGGCCAATCAGCGAGCAGCTCCTCGACCGGGGAGTGATGTCACCGCTCAGGTATTAGACGCAGCCGGTGTCACTTTTTCCACCGGCGCAGGAAGTAGTTCGACACTTTACCGAAGTAAACGCATCGTTACCACAGTGTGTTCATTCAGATCAGCTCTTTGGTGAAAGTCAACAGTCGGAGGGCTGGTTTTCAGAGGATGCGAAGTCTCAACATCATCAGCTGGTGACCTTTGAAATCCAGCTGTGGCTGTTTGGACGGATCAGTGTAGACTCAACCACGGGCTCCTGCTGATTGGAGTTTTTCACCTGACATGTCTGTGTGACTGACGTCAGCGGCAGCGATGAGGCGATGCTCCCGTTTTACTCCAGCCTGCTTCTCCTCTGTCCCTCCAGGAATGCAGCCGATGGAGGGGATCGGTGGGAGGAGGGTCCCTGGACATCATCACTCACCCTCTGCTCTCTCTGGCTCTGATCCAGAGTCTTTGCCTCCAGACCAAACGAGATTTGTTTTCCTACGTTTTATGTCACATTAACAAATGATCATATTTTAGGAGCAACATGTTCATCTTAAAATGTCTGTTATCTTCCACAAACAACTTATTGTCCAAAACTCATGTTTATCTGGTGAAAACAAATCTTATCACATGCAAACAAGTATTTCCTTGCATTAAGAAGTTTTTATCTAACCGCATTTATCTACACCAAGCAGGCGAGCTGTCATCACTGCCATGTTGGTGCTGGGATGTTAGTAGCAGGGCAGCAGAGACTGCAGCAAACCTAACCTTTGACCTTTGAAGACATGACATCGTTTACATGCTGCTCACATGAACCCACAAAAATTTCATAGACTTCACCAGAGCGAGTGGGACAGTGAAGGTGGAGGTGACCAGGAATGGCCTGTTATCGAAGAACAGAGTGGGATTAGAGGCTGTCGCCATGGAGACACACAATGAAAGCTTACTGGACATCCATCGCTAGGCTGCAACAATGCAGCGAGTTGGTTCAGTCAGAGCATTCGTCCACGCAGCTGAAGGTAATTAGTGCAGAGCAGCGGCGGGAGCTCAGTCACTGGGCGTCAGCGTGGACACGAAAGTTCAGCTTCAGCTCCCAGAAGCCGCACACGACACAACTGGTCCTGGGTGTTTGGATCAGTACGTGACAATTACGCAACGGCCAGGGTTCGTCAAAGCTTCTAGCAGGAGTCGGTTTATTAGGAACGTGGGTCAGAACAAGACTTATGGGCCCTTAAACAAACGACTCATTTCCAGCCTTATGAAGAACCTGGCTGACTTTCTACCTCCTGCTAATACAACATGTGTTGGTTGTAATGGTTTCAGTCTGCACAGGTTCTAAGATCTGAACCAGGACAGAAACACACACACACAGTTTTATAAACACGTCGCACAGACAAGAAGAAGCAGCAGCACAGTTGGAATTTGGACACTTTATTTGGGCATGATGGGAGCCGGGTCGGGCCTGAGCCGCCGGGTGCCGGGCTGTAATGCAGGGTGTTGTGTAACACACTGAAAATACGAACTGAGATTGACTGGTTACGCTGCCGCTGAGGACAAGATGCTTCTGGGTCGGTGCCGACAACCCAGAACAGATTCTGGTAGTTTATCTGTTGTCGTCTGTCAAATAAATGAAGTAAAACGTCCCCGTGCACAAAGTTTCAGCAGATTTATGGTTTGTGGCAGCAGCAGGTGGAAGACGCTCCGCTCTCTGGAGTCTAGAGAGTTCAGTAGATGGGGCAGAAGAAAGGAACGGGCGGCAGGTCAGCGACGGGTGTAGGGGAAACAGGAAGTGTGACTGTCAAAATAAAGGGCTGGAAATGGGTCTAAACCGGACGGAACAGGGAGCGACGCTCAGCTGACGGGTTGGACGTCTCCTCGTACTGTCATCCACCGCCGAGGTAGGTGGCGACAGTTTGGACAGCTTGCTTTAAAAGCCGAGGCTTTAACAGCTGGCTGTAAAAGTGGCTCAGCTCAAAGCCCCTTTGCTCTGGATGTTGATTCATTCCTGTCCACATTAGTTTCACTAGAAACATTAGCTGGAAAATCCACGAGTTGTGTTTCTTTAATGAGGAGAAGCTGCTGAATATTACACAGACAGGGTCCAGCCAGAGCCTTCGGACTCCGTTACGTGACCATGTTTGGTAAAGCTGCTCGGGCCCGTCTGGCCAAGCCCCCGGCCCGGTCGCTGCTCACTCAGAGATGGATTCAACCAGCTCCTTCAGGCCCTGCCTCGTCCTTTCATCTCCCTCCGTTCCTCAGCTCTCCTTTTACGTTGAGCAGCCCTTTCCACACGCGGTTAAACGGAGTTTTAACACAGTGGAAAGGATAAACGTGATCAAACCTTATCTGCCGGGCTCGTCGGGATGGATCCGACTGAGGAGGAGAACCTCGGGGCAAATGTGTTACTTGCTACTAGCGTCTCCTTAACTTCTGTCCTTCAGGGAGTAAGCAGGCGGGTGGAGGCCGGGTTCGGAGCGGTGCTGGTCCCAGAGGACGTTCCTCTCACTGGGACCGTAGACGAGAAGGTTGAAGCAGCTCCACCTCCGTGAAGACGCCTCTGGTTCAAGCTGTCACACAGCAGCTCTACTGTAAATTCTCACGAGTTTAAAACTTGTAACTCAGTTCAGAATTGGAAATGCTTTGACCTCTGCCTTTACAATGAGCATGTGACCCAAATGATTCCAACGCAGCCCAGGGTCAGAGTTGAGCTGGACCCAGTGTAGCAGGAGCTACACTGAGGCGGTAGCTAGCCTGCTAGCCTATTAGCCTATTAGCCTGCTAGCCCAGACTGCTAATCCAGTGAACGCCAGCTGCTTCGTCACATCGTCAGCACGGCATTAGTCCACTATGCTGCTGTCAGCCTTCAGCCACAGGTAATTATCTGTCCCAGGATGCACCAGGCCCACAGCCAATCACATCGCAGAACCACCAGAATGACGCGCCAGTGCCAAGTTGTGATCACAAGAGTTTCTTCTTAACGTGACACCATAGCAGCCAACACAGACGTACGAGAGAAACAGGAATTCATAAGATGGGAAAAGGAAGCAAAGGTGCGTAAAACGTCTGAATGAAAATAAAACCGTGGTAAATTTCATTTCATCTTCAACTTTATTGAAGAGCAACACTTTCAAGTAAGTCTCAGCTCTCTACAGTTACAGGATCATCAGGTCAGCGCAGACCAGGACATGACGTCGACTGCTTCACGTTAAAGTCTCCAGAAAACAACAATCAAAAAACTGCTTTGCATTAAAAAGAAACAAAGTTTAGTACTGAGATCAAATGTACCCATTTTCAATTACACCTAGAATCACACCAAAACCAAAACGGGGCCTAACCTTGAAGACCAGGATCGAGTTAAAGTACCTCAGTGTGGCGTTTATCTTCACACGTATTTAAACGCGTTGACTTTTTGATGAAATGATTGTTGAAACAAAGGCAATGTGGTCGAACCTGTGCTCCGACGCGATGCAACGTGTCAGATCAACATCGCGTCAAGTTGACCAATCGCTGAATTAGTTGATTCAGAGGTACAGCGTGGACATCAGGCTGGGAAACAGACTGTAGAAAATCCTGACAAGTACAAAAAGTCCCAGTTCAACAGCTCACGAAGAACCAGGCGACATCCTGCAGGCGCTGGACGTGTTTGTCAGCCAGCGGATCCACGGCTTTAGTGTCTTTACTGAATTATTTCACAGGTTTATTCTACAACTATTCACAGTTTGGAGTTTGAGAAGTGGTTTGACACCAGCCCTCCCCTCAACCACTGTACCTGTAGCTTATATCAAAATATACTTGATGTGGTTTCCTTCTCAGCTCGGACACGGAGCACTTCTTAATGCCACTGAATAACCCATCGCAACATTCACGGAGACAACAGGAGGCTCCCAGAGGCTTGGCTTTGGATTAAAATACTTGGCCGGATTAATCATTGTGCAGGCAGATTATAAAAATATGTACAGAGTATACACCTTCTACAGAGATAATCACTAGGCATTACATTAGAAAGGTCATGCTAATCCAACGAGACTGCATCACATCCACCATGTGTGTAAAGGCACAAGTTACTGTAGCCCCTCCTCAGTGCCGACAGACAGAAATACAGGACATCGCTGAGTTATTGCTCCACAGGGAGTGTGCTTTACGTCCCAACGGTTCCCTCCGCGGCGCAGCCATCTGCAGAACCACAGACACCTTTCACACATCGGTCTCTTTGCAGGATGCAGGCACAGGAGCAGAAAGCTCCACTTCTGGAGGATCCAGGACGTCTACTTTAGGTCGTGCGGAGGACGGTTGGGAAGACAGGAAACGATGTCAACGGCGATGAGCCCCTCTGAAGTGGTGAAACACACGGGTCACATCTCTACTGAGTTTTACCTCCACCTGCTGTTCTTCCGTGCAGACCTGCGGTTAGAGCAGTGGTCAGCGGGATACAAGCCTAAGATCAGCACTAGCATCTGCTCGTCTTGTATCTCTGTCTGTCACGACACCAGCTCTGTGGTTTTAGTGACTAGAACGGATGATCTGTAAATCGGGTGCAGCCACAGGCGGTGGTGGCGATAAATACAGTACATGCAGAGGCCCTGCACGGCTGCTGGAGGCCAACACGCTGTACACACATGCAGGGAAAAGAATCAAGAAACATGCATTCAGTTGGCTCTTACACACTAAAACACTGTCAGCAGTAAGTCATACTTAGATGTTCAGCTATCTACACTATTGACTAAGGCATCAGAGATGTGTCAGAGGGACCATGCTGTGTAGCAGTGGTTGGAGTTCACACAGGAAATAAAGGGGTCATGCAGACGCTGCCTTCAACAGCACATTGTTGTCAAGGATCGGTTTGTCCACAGCTGATCGGACGGGAAAGTGTTTCGCTTACATTCTGCAAGAGGACGAGCGCCACGCCTACACGTTAGCATGCTACGCTAAGCATCCACAAAGGATGTGTGTGTGTGTGTGTGTGTGTGTGTGTGTGTGTGTGTGTGTGTGTGTGTGTGTGTGTGTGTGTGAGCCTCCCTCCCTCGTTCTCCGTCAATGAGAACAGAGGCATGGACGTGTCAGAGCCTCCTGGGTGTTTCACTGCAGAGCAGGGAAGGACACGTCTGAACCAACGGCAACCATACATCATACGTCTCGGCAGCAAAGAACAAAAGAGGATGACGGGATGAAGGTCTGATGAAGTCTGTAAGGCCGGGTGAGGTAGAACAAAAGCAAACGTTCCAGCTGGACAGCGTCGCTCTGTCCAGGGAGGCAGAGGGTTACGATGGATGAGATGACCTGGACACGCTGTGACGGGCTGGAGGCTGCGCGGCATCACAGACGCCACGGTGACGCCACAAACACCAAGAAGGCAGAAACCTGTGTCCTCTCTCCTGCTGCATATTCTCAGTTTCTCAGAGCTGGGAGGGGCAAGGCTGGTGATACAGGCAGGAGGCCACAGCAGGTGAGTCCGTAGAAGAGGCATTATGGTGGTTTGCTGTCTCTTTGTGAGGTCTGATGAGTTTAAGACCAGAGCCCTATAGTTTCACAAACACTGTGGGTGTGACGGAGGGGCCAGAGTCTGAGTGACAGGAGACAATCGGGAGCGGGGGTTGTGTGGGTGTGATCCTCCACTCTTATTGCTTTCCTGTCTTTCACAGGCACTTCAGAGGATGGAGCTGTGGAGGGGGAGGGGGGGCTGAAAGTGAAAGGCCCAGCAGGCTGCCGAGGCTGGAGCCCGGTCCTGGGTAGGACAGTGGGTGACAGAGGGTGAGAGGTTCCTCCCTGCTCGGGTCCACGGATGCTTGGCTCTGCGTGGCTTCAGTCCGTGTGGCTGTTTTCGTGCTTCTTGCCGGAGGACGACGGCTCTGCTCCGTCCTTCGCCTTGCGTCCTCCTCCTCTCCCCGTCAGGACCTTGTAGCAGCCCCGGGCGATCTTGTACATCCAGACGGTGTTCAGGATGTCCAGGGCGATGCAGGACGTGATCCAGGCCACCTGGGCGCCCAGGCCCAGCCGCTCAAAGTCTGGCGTGCCGAAGGTGGCGAACACGCTGGCCCAGTAGGATGGCATGACAGCAATACGCACCAGGAAGAAGACCAGCGCCATGGCAACGCCATTTAAAACCACCAGCCGGTGTGAGCGGGGGTATTTTAATGCCTCAAAGAACCACCTGAGGGGAGAAGGACAGGAGTTTTATTCATCGGAGCTTCGTTCTCCTAGAACTCGTCCACGTGTCATGCAGCTGTCTCACCTCTGGTTCACAAACGGCGTGGACAACTCTGAGATGAGGCGAAAGTTAGCGAAGTAGGGAAGAACGCCGCGCGTCTGCAACGGCACAAACACACGTCAGCGACTTCATATCGGCTGCTGGAACAGAAAACTGAGAATAAAAAGCACAAAAGCCAAACAGACGGAGCAGCGAGTCTCACCAGCACGTATCCGTATGCATAGAGCGCCGCCAAGTGGTGGCACACAAAGAAGCTGTCTCCCATCGTGCTCCAGTTACAGGCCAGCAGCACCAGGTCTGCAACAAACACAGGAGGTTAGTGGGAGCGAAGGGCAGCATCAGGACCACAGCTGCAGCAGTCGCTCAGCTCACCGTACAGGAGGTAGCCGCAAGTTACGGCCACGTTGAGCTTGACCAGACTGGGATCGCCCCTGTGGAACAGAACACACCGTTAACACACCACATGAGAAGGCCCCGCAGGGATCGCGTGTCCTCTGGTAACCGGACCCCACAGCTCAGCCCGGTCACTAACGTTCCATATGACAACCGCTGAAGATCACACACAAACAAAGTCAGGACCTTAAGCACTTTACTCGCTGAGGGTTGATTTCAGGCGTCTCCATCCAACCATCAGATAACGTATCTACTCACCGGCTTCACTTCACACCACTCACTGCTGCACAAACACTGGACTTGGATCAGAGCCGGACTAAGTGATAATGTGATAGAGTCCAAAGGCCTCCTGATCATCAGCCAGACCCGGCTCTGGTTCATTTAATGTACAGTAAAGCCACCATCCCGTCTCAGCCGACATGCATCATTAACCGATTGGAATTTGGCCGAGACACAGATCTGGAGTCTTTTACGCTGTGAGTGTGATAGAAGCACTTAACTGAATGAGCCTCCTGGACCCATTCTGTGATTTAAGAAATCCTGAGTGGATCGGGCCGGTTTGCCATCATTAGACTGGTCCACGGTGGGCAACAAAGTGTGGACAGAACCCGAACAGAACAGACCCAGGACCAACTACGGATCTGCCTTCACTGATTTAGCTCTAGTACAGACTCTTATTGTTCTGGGGAGACTGACAACATGCACCTGCTCCTGAACAGATGAGTTCAGTGTGTTCAGGCCACGTCCGGCTCTGCGCTCCGGTCCAGATAAGAGAGGCGGCGCCGAGACACGCCACATCTTAACCTGATGGATTGTGATAAGACAGACAGGCGAACACACGACCCAATCCACAAGATCACGCTGCATTAAACCCGTCCAACCTGACCCAACACATGGAGAGTAACCACCCGAACCCAGAACCTCTGGCTGCCACCAGCCCCTCAGTGACGGGGACGAGGACAGGGGAGGGTTCTGCTGTAAATCGGAGAGGAAGCGAAACGCAGCCAGGAGGAAGTGCTGACAGACAGGAAAGACAGAACGAGCACAAGGTTCTACATGGAGCAGAGTCCGTTTAGAGGAACCACAACACAAAAGCGTGAATGGAGTCGTCAGCGACACGCTGAAGCTCAGCCCTGCGGGTCAATCAGCCCATTTCGGTTCCTCTTACCAGACCGGGTTGGCGTTGACCACATCGTCGAACCACAGGATGTACAGACAGAACAGGCCCACGATCAGCGCGTGCACAGTCGACACCAGCCTGCAGGTAAACACAAGAGAAGACACGAGTGAACACACAGCAGACATGCGACCCGGTTCCGTTCTGGTCTCCAGCACGGTCCTTCATCTCCTCATACTCATGTTCAGTGGAGAACACAATGACACCCAACAAAACCACGAGGTGATCTGCCTGAACCGACTGTGACCTGCTGACTGGGTTTTTTACTTCATTGCCTTTCAGAAGAATGGATCTTTGTTTCAAAGAGGTGGATCAGAACCAACTGTACAGACGGCTGTAATTCCATCTACTTGCCCCCTGCGTCCATCTGAGTTGACACAGCATTACCTCGACCTCTAAAGTGGCTCCTGGGCCACAGAGGAGAAACTGCAGGACCAGAATCCCAGCTCTGAGCCGAGCCCTGGCCCGGTCCAGAGAGCATGGAAGTTCCAAATGATTCTGGTACAACAGAGCGGAGCTGAACGGTGAGATTAGTAAAGGTCTGTGCCTGCGCCTCTCTCCCTTACGCCTTGTACTCAAGCTGCTTATATAAACCGAGAGCCTGCTGTGACGCAACCTTCGGCGCCGGACGCGTTCTGGGCGGCTCCTTTCCCTTCAGTTAGAGACAAAGACGGCCAGAGCAGCAGCTAAGTGCACTCTGAACCCGAGGCCTCAGCTTCAGAACCGCTCTTAGACGAGTTGGCCCGAGGCGCAACAGAGTCCATCTCCACGGAACGTGCACATTCAGGGTTCAAGCCAAAAGACAACGGACGAGTGGACTAATGAAACAAGGCACAGGATCCTGTTTCAGGTTTGATTTATAAATGGATCAGAGTCCGAGGCGGCTTCAGCTGGAGGTGAACTTGTTTGCATTTGCTCTGCAACAGACTTGGCTTATATCTGTCACCACACTTCACCTCCAGCTGTGCTGTCGACCCAATGACGGGGCCAGAATCGGCTGATGAGTGCGACCTCTCTTGGTTCCGTTTGCTCCGACCACACAAAAACCTCTGACCTAATACTTTCTTCTCATCAGGGGAAACGACGGCAGATGGGGCGGAGCTACACTCGGCGCCAAGCAGGCGTCCAGTCAGGCGCCTCCTTCTGCAGAATCACCTTTACTCCCATGATGCACAGCGTCAGACTGTTCGAACAACAATGTGCTTTATCAATGCTGGAGCGTCTGTGTTTCCAGTGTCTACGGTCAGATTCATGTGACATACGCACCTGGAGTTCCACTCTGTGAGCTTGGTGGGCGGCAGCTGTCCGTAACCCGGCGTGATGCTGGAGGAAAGCCGCGGGCTGGCCACCGAGAACAGGAACTGGAAACCCACGAAGCTGCCAGCCACCACGGCCAACTCTCTGGTCTCCATCACTCGCCTAAAACGGCAGACACAGACAGGTTCAATCGGCCGGCTGTCAGTCCCACAACGACCGAAGACGGGCAGGAACGAGACGTGGGCTGGCTAATCAGGGACATGAGCGCTTTAGACAAGCAGGACGGACAGAGAGGACGAGGGGAGAACAGAGCAAACCCGTGACTACGCTACGAAAGCGCCATCATTACGCCCATTAAGCCAGAGGATTACCGCGAGTTGTTTAGCACACAGAAAAGATCCGTGAGAAGAAAACAAAGGCTCGGGGAGAACAGAGAACAGGACGGTTGGGATGGAGCAACGCGCTCACGTTGAGTCCTGAGGTCTGTCACAGATCTGTCCGAGCGCTGGACCGAGACCAGCTCCAGCTAATGAGAGCGCAGACATTCACAAATTGGTCAACAAAATGGAAGATTAGCTTTTCGTTCACTTGGTTTGACCGGGCTCCACAAGTCACTGCAGGTCAGCACCGTCTCCTGGAAACGTATCGGTTCTCAGGCCGCCGACCTTCAGCAACAGCAAACATCAGGGTCGAACCCGTAGAAGCTCGAGTCTGACATAAACAACAGGAAGTGCATCCAGATAAGCAGCCCACAGGAGACTCTGGACCCTGGAGCTGACCCTCATTATCCTTTAGAAACGCTGCAGTTAGACAGGTCCGGACTCTGGACCCAGATTAAAACAAGCTGCTGAAGCCACGTCTTTGTGTCGAGCCTGCTTGGTTCCTGAGATGATTACGCACAAGCTGAGCAGCGTGTGACTCGCCTTAAAACACTGCCTGAAGAAAAGCTCATTGTCGGGCATCAAGTTGCAAAACACAGCCCCACGTCCAACGTGTGGCCGCTGGATGGAGCCGCACCAACACCTGCGTCAAAGTGTGGAAGGCAGCGGCCTCTGACCCACAGCAGAGCTCAGCCTCTGATCATACGCGGCCTGTCTCTGCATTATTCACGCGCCTCCTCACCGGGCAGGCGGCTCCTCGGCCCCGGGGGAGCGGCTCGCTGCGGCTGACAGCCCGGACAGGCGCTTCTCCGCCGTCCACGTCTGACCTTGGTCGGCTGGACTTTCTGCTGCTGTCAGCAAACCGCGACCCCGTGAGGCATCGACCCAACGGGACCACGAGCGCCTCGACTCCCCGGTTCCGGTGAAACCCGAGGCGGCCGCTGTGTACCGCATTGCTACAGCAGGCGGCTTCTCGCCACCGGAGTGTGCGGCCCGGTCCAGTCATGACACGAATACTGATCAGAATCTGCTGCTTCTCCCACGGTGACGCTCCCACACACAGACGCGCCTCCGTGGTCCGGAGCTTTGTGCACAAAAGACGCGCGCAGCCCGCAGCACCTCCCGGCTCCGAGTGTCTGCCCCGAGAAACGGGCTTGAGGAGCAGAGGAGCAGCGGAGTGAAGCAGGCGCTGAGACCAGTTAGCACCAGCCCGACAACAAGCAGCCGAGCCCGGACAGGAGCCGCGGTCCCGAGCTTTGCTCGGAGGAAACACCGAGCAGCAGATAGATCTTACCTGGTCCGCGTAGGTCCGTCTCTCCGCTCCGGCTAGCAGCTCGGCTAACCCGACGCAGCCCGCTGGTTCCGCCTGGGCCCCCTCCTGGGGAAGACTGAAGAACAGCTCCGCCGCTACGCAGACAAAGCCGCGTCGGAACAAGCATCACAGCACGGACGCGCACGGCTCTGGTCCCCGCCCGCTGCCGGCGCTGCCATGTGTTTCCACTCCCCGACCGACACCAAAGTTTGGACTCGCTCTAATTCGGCGTTGACAGAGAGGGACCGAGGTGACGTCGCCACGCAGCCGGCTCCGCCTGCGCACGCCCCCGGCTACACCCCCAGACAAAGGCCGCGCACAGGCAGGAAGGGGGGCCGCGCAGCGCGTGCCACGGTTCGGTCCGTCCGTTCTGTTTCACCAGACCAACCGCTTAATATTCAGGTTTTAGGCTCTACGTGGTTCTGTTCAGTGTGTGTTGATTTTGTTTTTCGGTAAAAGACCCGGTGAAAACTGGTTCGACCCGTCACACAGAGCCGGGTTCTGCTCCAGTGGTTCCACATCATCAGTGTGTTCTCATAGGTAACTTATCACATCAAGCCCGTGTGGCGTGTTTTCAGAATCAGTTAATGGTCGTCGAGCGCGTGGAACAAGTTTTACCTGACGCGCAGTTCACAGACTGGACCTGCCTGATGGGGCACAGACACCAAACAACAACGATTTTGGAACATGGGAGAAAACGAGTTCAGTTGAGTTCAGGCGGGACGTTGCGCTCCACTGGTTCGGTCCGACCCGAGTGAACTCGTGTCTGGTTTCACACCCTGTAGTTTTGACGTGTGACAGAAGAAAACATCTGACTGCTGCGATCGGCTATTAACTGTGTGGAAGGTGACTCGTTCTGTCTGGAGTTGGACAAAGTTGGAAGGGTCCACCCGGGGGCCCTGACACCGGAGCCCAGAACCCAGCTGGGTTGATTACAACCTGAAAGCACAACATGAGGTTATGACACTGAACCGTAGAGAGGATGCTGGTTCTGTTTGGATCAGCCTCCAGGTGCTTTGGAAGCAGGAAGGTGTTGGTAACCAGGTTCCAGCAGGTCCAGGCTGGTGCCGGGTCCAACGTGCCGAGCCCTTTGCCGGCTCGAAATCCAGCACGACCATACAGAGTAACGGGAGATGAACGAGCTGCTTCCACTGTGGAACCAGGTCCAACATTGAACCTGCTTCCATTGTCTCGTGTTTTTATTCAGTCGCCTTCTCTCGTGGTTTACATTGACCCGAACAGAGCAGATACTGATCAGACGGAGCAGGAGGAGGCTCACGGGCCGAGGGTTCGCTGAGTGAATGTGGTCAGTGGACCTGCTGTTCTGATGATGAACACGAGGTGGCGTCACAGGTCCGGTCCGTCAGAGCCTCAGTGTTTAGTGTGGTTCAGGGCTGTTACATCAGTGCAAGGATCCAACATCAAGCTGCATCATCAGAAAAAACAGGAGACGATCCAGACGGAACCTCTGGGCTGACGGTCCGCGTTCAGCTGGTTCCGCTCATGGTCCCAGTGCGTGTGGTGGGGACACGCACGGACCAGTCACAGGTACTAGAACACGATGAGGGTGGAGACGGGACGCGTCACAAGGCTGAGCTCAGCCGACCTCGTCCCTGGACCCGTGACCCTTACTTAGATAAAGGAACCCAACCCATGCAGAACTCTGCAGTATATATAGTACTCCACATTATTTATATATATATATATATATATATATATATATATATATATGGCGGTCTCATCCATCCGGGCTCAAGTCCTCTACCAGAGGCCTGGGAGCTTGAGGGCTTTGCTGGACTGAGATGTCTGAGGTCTTTCCTGGGATCTGTTCTAGCCACTCCTCCAGTTTGGGGGCTACTGCCCCGACTGCTCCGATGACCACGGGCACCACTTTCACTTTGACTTACAGGCCTTCTCAAGTTCTTCTTTGAGCCCCTGGTATTTCTCTAATTTCTCAATTCTTTCTGATGTTAGCATCGCAAGGTATTGCTATGTCAACCACGACGGCTGGTCTCTGCTGTTTGTCCACCACCACCATGTCCGCTTGGTTCTCCGTTACCATTTAATCTGTCTGTATCTGGACGGGACGTCTGAACGACCGAGCCAAGATCCTGTGGGACTCAGGATCTTGGCTCGGTCGTTCTCTACCACCTTAGGGGGTGTTTCCCACCTGGACCTCGGTGCTTCCAGTCCGTACTCTGCACAGATGTTCCTGTCCACTACACCAGCCACTTGGTTATGACGCTCCATGTTTGCCTCTCCTGCCAGCATCTTACACCCTGCAGTTATGTGCTGGATGGTCTCAGAGGCCTCTTTGCACAGCCTGGTATGTCTGGCCTCTATTGCTCTGGTGCTCGAGGCCTGTTCCTGTGCAGCCATGATTAGTGCCTCTGTGCTGTCTTTCAGTCCAGCCCTTTCTAGCCATTGGTAGGATTTCTTGATATCAGCCACTTCAGTTATCTGGCGGTGGTACATCCATGTAGGGGCCTGTCCTCCCATGATGGCACCTCCAGCACCTCTGCCTCCCCTTTTCGCTGCCTGGAATATATATATATATAGTATTGATAGATGGATAGATGGAAAGATGGATAGATAGATGGATAGATAGATGGATAGATAGATGGATGGATAGATGGATAGATAGATGGATGGATAGATGGAAAGATGGATAGATAGATGGATAGATAGATGGATGGATAGATGGAAAGATGGATAGATAGATGGATAGATAGATGGATAGATAGATGGATGGATAGATGGAAAGATGGAAAGATAGATGGATAGATCTTTATTTATCCCACAGTGGGGAAATTCTGGTGTCCCAGCAGCAGCAGAGAGACAGTTGGAAAAAACTTACAGTAATTACAATAATTACAAAAGAGGAGTAACATTATTTGAACATAATATACAAGAAAAAAAAAATTAATATATCTAAAACATAAAGTGCAAGAAAAAAAGTATGTAAGATCAGATAATCTTTTAATCCTTTATTGATGCCACGTTGGAGAAATTCAATATTACAGCAGCTACAGAGCAAAAAGGCAGAAATGTGCAGAAGAGTGAAAGATTTACTATATTTACAATATTAACGATACAGTGCAAAATATAACATGTGCCTGGTGGCTGTTGGCTGGTTGGTTGTTCAGTCCAACAGTGGACTGAAGGCTCTGTGGCTCCTTCCTCCACTGACTCTGGATCAGTCTCCACTGAAGGAGCTGCTCAGAGCCTCCAATGTCTGACGCAGCGAGAAGCATCGTCCACGATGGACGTCAGCTTGTCCACGTCCTCCTCCAGAGTCCGGTGGAGCCGGGACAGAACCTCCTGAGGAGCTGGTTGAGTCTCTTTGTGTCCTGCTGTGTCCACAGACACAGAGTCACAGAGTGTCCTCACAGAGGAGTCAGTCTCAGCAGGTGGAGCCACGTTGGTCCTTCTAGTGCAGGACGTCACTGAGTCCAGTCCAGTTCACGGTTCAGGTGAACACCGGGTCCTTAGAACTGTCCACTGCCTCCATGTCTGAGCCCTGGATGCTCAGCGGTGTGTGATGGTTTCCTCTGGACGTCAGTCACCGTCTCCTTCGTTTAATTTGTGTTTAAGCAGGTTGTTGCTCTCACACCAGTTCAAGTCCCTGATGACGACCTGTACTCTACTGTACAGCAGAGGCTGTGCATCATGTGAAGTACTATCACCTGGAAGTAATCTAATAAAGTACAAATACTACGGTAAATGTACTTGGTAGTACACAGTCACTCCCTCCAGCAAGATGGGTCAAATCTTATTTCCTCCCCATTGTCACAGTTGCCCATCACCTCACAATCTGTAGCAACTGTTTCCTAGGAAACGGAGAGAGCGATGCATGTGATCGTTTCTTATTTATTTAATTCTATCTTTATCTATTTGCTCATTCTAACACACACACACACACACACACACACACACACACACACTTACCACAGGTGTGAAACGCTTGCTCCTGCTGACAAACAGTGATTATGGCAGCAATAAGGACGGTGATGCGAGCGCTGCTCCTGCTCCGTCTGTTCCCGTCTCCCTCCCGTCTGTACCTGCAGCATCATCGCTCTCCGGCCTCTTGATTGTCTGGACAAATACCACAGGGAAACTGTACTGAAGGGGAAAATCATCCACAGCGTGTGGAGAACGAAGCGTCAGAGATGATGTCACTCACAGAAACCAGGCCATGTTGAGAAAAACATTAATCAAACTGTACACGCAGGACTACAGACACGACTACAGACACAACTATAGCCACACAGTACTACAGACACAACTACAGACACACAGTACTACAGACACAACTACAGACAACTACAGACACACAGTACTACAGACACGACTACAGACACAACTACAGCCACACAGTACTACAGACACAACTACAGACAACTATAGCCACACAGTACTACAGACACAACTACAGACACACAGTACTACAGACACAACTACAGACACAACTACAGCCACACAGTACTACAGACACAACTACAGACAACTATAGCCACACAGTACTACAGACACAACTACAGCCACACAGTACTACAGACACAACTACAGACAACTATAGCCACACAGTACTACAGACAACTATAGCCACACAGTACTACAGACACAACTACAGACACAACTACAGACACACAGTACTACAGACACAACTATAGCCACACAGTACTACAGACAACTACAGACACAACTACAGCCACACAGTACTACAGACACAACTACAGACACAACTACAGCCACACAGTACTACAGACACACAGTACTACAGACACACAGTACTACAGACACGACTACAGACACAACTACAGCCACACAGTACTACAGACACAACTACAGACAACTATAGCCACACAGTACTACAGACACAACTACAGACAACTACAGACACACAGTACTACAGACACGACTACAGACACAACTACAGACACAACTATAGCCACACAGTACTACAGACACAACTACAGCCACAACTATAGCCACACAGTACTACAGACACAACTACAGACACAACTATAGCCACACAGTACTACAGACACAACTACAGACACAACTATAGCCACACAGTACTACAGACACACAGTACTACAGACACAACTACAGACACACAGTACTACAGACACACAGTACTACAGACACAACTACAGACACACAGTACTACAGACACAACTACAGCCACACAGTACTACAGACACACAGTACTACAGACACACAGTACTACAGACACACAGTACTACAGACACAACTACAGACACAACTACAGACACACAGTACTACAGACACAACTACAGACACAACTACAGACACTGCTGGAGGCATCAACTGGTGCGTTTGGTGTCGATGTGGAAAATGAAGCTCTCACGTGCTCAGTTCAATGGAAACAGAAACAAGAACCTGCCAAGAGTCCGTCGCGTTGCTAACGGACCATCACCACAACGTGGGATTGGACGAAATGACAGATGTTGTAGGTTCCTTTCACACATTAAAACCTTAAGGCTCGTTTCAGCGACGCTGGCGAGGAGGATTTCTGGGGTTTCGTGTTTACATGGATGAGTCTCTCACACGAATGTGACCCACGCTGCACTGGGGCGAGTCTCAGCGGACATCAGACGAACGACGCACTCGAGTTTGTTATTGCTGCTGCGTAAAGACACTGGTTCCGTTCCCTGAAGTAAAAGAACAAGAGAACAAAGTTAAAGTTGATGCTTCAGTTAAACCCGGACTGAGACCTGCAGCCGAGAGTTTCTCCTCGTCATCCAACACAGAAACATACGTTTGCTAGTTCACTGAATAACGATGGTTAAATGTTGGCTTTGTTCTGCACCACCTGCTGCTCCTGCTTCCTTACTTCCCTCCGGTCCGAGCAGGCGGAGTTTTATCTCTGTTCCCGCTGGCGCCGACCCGTTTGGATATTGGATTTGCTCTTTGCCTGTGACTGTCCCACCGCTAAACCCGGACACGCATCCATCAATGCTCCTCCTGGATTCCGCTCCTCACTCTGATGAGGGTCGGAGCTGAAAGTCTTACGGGGCCCAGAGGATGCTGGGAACCGGGATCAGCACCTCGTCAGCTACTGCTGCTGATGATGACGATGGCTTCCGCTCAGCTACGCGTATTCTCAAGCAATAACATCGACATCTGTATTATCAACCCAAGAATACCCGTGGTCGAGACGGGAGCAGACGCCGACGCCCCCGGCCCCTCCACCCGGGTACGGGAGAGCTGGAGGGGAGGGTGGCGGCTTCTCCAGAGAAGAGACAGCAGGCAGAACTGAAGAAACGTCCAGGATGAAGGTGAATAGTCCTGAAACACTACAAACAGTCCAGCTGCCACTGAACAGAACCTCTGGGATAAACATGACACAGTTGAAGGAGAACCTTTGCAGAGAACTTTGCCCCTAACGTCGCTGGGGCACAAGCCCTCGTCTGCAGGGACCTGGACTGTGTTCAGCACTTCCTCATGTATTTATGTCTGAAGCGTCAGTCAACCATCACCTTTTCTCTAAATGAGAGACTGTTACAGCTGCACTCGCGGTTTCTCTGCAGAGACGCTCACATCAACCGTCGTGTAGTCGCTGCACTGCAATAAAAGAGGAGCGACCACGATAAAGAGGTGGAGGAGGAGGCTCCAGGAGCGAGAGCAGCACTGGAGGTGGCGCATGCTGGGAGAACCAGCTCGAACCAGGAATGGACAAGGCTGAAGAGACTCCGTGTGAGAGCAGCCATTATTCTGCACCTCTGCATGGGGTGAGGTGGGGGAGGAGACGCAGGGGGACGGACTCCTGGCCGTCCAGTCCGCCTCCTGTGATCCTCAGCTTCACTCTCAGCCGAGTCCTGCTCTGGTGGAGGATGAAGTCGGGTCTGATCCCACTGCCGTAAAGGATGGATCGTCTGAAACGGCTCCGGCGCCATCAATTATTCAACATATTTATCTTTGCGCTTCTCCCCCAACAAGCGGGAACAAATCGCAGAAGCAGCTAAAATCGCTGCAGGGTCTGTGGTTCTCTGCACCATCAGACCCAGACCCAACCCAGAGCCTGACCCAAAGCCTGAACCAGAGTTTGAACCTGAACCTGAACCAGATCCTGACCCAAAACAAGAGTTCGAACCTGAACCAGAGCCTGAACCACATCCTGACCCTGAACCAGAGCCTAAAGCAGATTCTGAGCCAGAGCTCAAACCTGAACCAGATCCCGAGCCAGAATTTGAATCGGAGTTGAGCTACAGGCAGAAGCTGAACCAGAGCTTGAACATGAACCAGATCCTGAGCCTGAGCTCGAACCTGAAGCTGAACCAGAGCTTGAACATAAACCAGATCCTGAGCCAGAGTTTGAACCTGAAGAAGAGCCTGGCATGGGGCATGTGGACCCGTCTGTGATCCAGGTTCATGAAAAACATGATGTGCCAGCTGATGCTCACGTCCGTGGTAAATATCAAACAGATCACGTGTCCATTACCCAGAATCCTCTCTGCTCTCTGAGGATGTGCCCCCCCCCAGAGCAAACACCAGCTACAGTACCACGAACAGCGCTTAACAAGCTGAATGGAGTCTGACCATCCATCACTCACTCGCTCCCTCCTAATGGATTCAAGCAGGGCCTTCCTCCTCCTCCTCCTCCTCCTCCTCTTTCCAGGCAGCTCAGAGCCCACATGAAACCAGGGAGATGGAACTTTGTGTCTCTGCTGCTTGATCAATAGGAATTTAATGGACATGGGTGGAGTTCAGGGAGTTCATGCTGCCAACGTGCCTGAGGGCCTGAGCACAGGCACGTGCGCATCATGCTGCTACAGGCTCCCGCACACACTGAACTGAACGCTCGGTCGCACAATCTATTCAGTCCGCGACACAAACACTGGTTCACGGACGCCAGCGGAGACGGCAGCTGCTGACGTCGGAGTTAAGAGCAACAGCTTCGGGACCGAGCTGTGGAGCCTGAAGGAGAAGCAGCAGCTCCACAACCTGTCGACGCTCAGCGCGTTAACACTGCAGCTCCATCACGTCTCCTCCTGCTTCTCCTGGTGGTTTCTATCGTGAGGCAGAAATAAAGTCAACCCGCTCTGTCACGTGAGCAGCAAGAGAAACCACGTCGAGCAAGTTTACTACGCGAGGTAAAGAATGAATGAGAATCAAGCGGACACGCTCCTCGGCTGAATGAAGCGGCTCTGTGGCCATATTGGCCTCCCGCTCCCGCATCCATCCTGTTACACAGCGGCGCTTTGCTCCACACTCACCCGCTGCTGGACGCCTGTCAGTTCCTCCTCACGCTCTCAGCTCGACGGCAGCATCCGGGGAAACGCCCCCTGCCGAACTGCTCCGTCCATCCCAGACGGACGAGGGTAAACGAGGCGAAGACAGATCGGAGACTCCAGCCTTTCTCCTCCCGTTGGATCCAGAATCCGTGGCTCTGCTCCTGCCCTCGTCTCCCCCCTCCCTCACCTCCCACATCTCCCTCATCTCCCTCTCTCTCCTGTCCTCCCATTGTTGTGAATCCAGCGTGGTCAGAGGGGCGCGGCGGAGCCAGACGCGCACTGGAGCAGGACGCATCATGATAATAACAACAAGTTTACGCTTCGTCCTTCGTCCCAGTCCGTTGCGCGTTTGACTACTTAACTTTTTAAATGACAGCTCGGTTGATTGCTGCTGGCCACGCCCCCTCGCTACAGAACGTTAATTGCTGACGTAACAGAGCCGTGGAGCTGGTTTCTATTGTCCCTCCAAGGCTCCGCGTCGTGGGCAGCTCGTGGACGCCTCAGCGCCGCTTCTCGGTGACGGGCTCCGTATCGACCTAATCCGATCCCGAGGGCTTCCCTCAGCGGCCTGATCCGGGGGATTACAGCTCGGCAGCAGTAGTAGCGATGCTGACGAGGTGGGGCTGCAGCACCATTCATCAGGATTTTATTTTGTGTCACACACGCACGCGCGCGCGCAGTACATCTGACCGTCCATCAGTCTGTGGCGGCTCCATCATTACATAACACTGCTGCACGATGCCTGTCAGTCACTGCTTGTCTCTGCAGGTTGGACTCCTCTCTCTGCACCGAGGAGGAGCAGGAGCCAACGTGGCCCGGTGCCGCGGTTCTGATTCCGTCCTGGTTCCTGGCTTGTCGTGTCCTTGCGCCGCGGCTTTGCTCTAGATGTTTGCACCGTCCTACAGACACTCTGGCTTCACCTCTCTCTCCGTGCTTCCCCATCTCTCAGACCCGGAGCAGCTATATTTAGCGGTAGGTTAACTGCTGCTGTCAAAGGTCTGATTTGTATTCTGTGCGTGTGAGTCTGACTCGGCTTCACAGCAACACAAACAAAAGGCCCGGTTTGAATATGCACTGCAGTGGCTCAGGAATCAAAGCCCTCTCTGCCCCGCTGCCAGTGGCACCACCTGCCGTGGAGCTGGGGTGAGGAGCGGGTCTGGATGAGGGCCGCAGCCTCTGAGCTTCGCGTAGATCGGGTTCCTTTAGGCCCGGTTCTGCTCCACATTAAAAGCTGGGAGGGTTTGAGTGCAGATGCAAACCTGCTCCTCTCTCCTCCCAGGAGCTGCTGAACCAGGCTTAATCAGATTCCTCCTCCCCAGACGACTCGCTGCCTCTCCCTGCTCATTTTTAACTGGTTGAGATGAAGCGGCTGTTACTTAGGCCTGAATCCACCTTAGCTGTACTTGTCCCTATGTTTTTACTCTTGAAACCGAACATAGCGCCACCGTTACAAAAAGCACGTCTGAGTGCCATGTTTCCATGGCGACAAACTATTTGTATGTGCGTTGAGGTTGGTGAACGTTGTTCCTTGTGTCCACATGTATAAAACTGGAATCTCTTCATTCCAGAGCAAAAACTTTGACATCTAATAACTTTTGTTAAAGTTAGTCTTAAACTTTATGACATGTTATCAGGATGTAGAGTTTTGCCTCATTTGAGCTTTATTTATCCACAATATCTACAGCAGTGACGCAGTGGATTGGTTGGATGATTCAAATTAGCGAAAGGTTTGGCTTCACGAGCAGCGTCACGTCACCTGTGCAGCGTCACCACGGTTACCACAGTCCAACTCCACCTTCCGGTCGTTTGCTCACTGCCACATGAACCTGTCGTGTTTAGAAGAACAGCACAACAGCTATGACCGGTTGTACGTGAGAGACCAGACGGACACCGATGACACCACCCAACGTGACCAACCCACGATTCAACGACGGTTCATACAATGAAACGAAGTCTGAGAGACAGACGGGGGTCAAACGGATGCTGAGGCTCTAGTGCAGCAAATCAGACACAACAGACGTCAGTATATGCAGACGATGCAGCGTCGATCGGTGGCCGATCACTGGCCTCCAGCGTTCGGTCAGTGTGTCTGGATGACGCCGGAGCGATTCTCCTGTCTGTGGTTATCGACTCCAGACTGGACTGACAGCTGCAGACGAGGAGCGCCCACGTGAATCGGCTCGTCCGTGTTGTCCAGGCCTGTCAGTCATGCTGCAGAAATCAGTGTCAGTGAACCAGGTGCTGTAACGTTTGCTGCCCAGGCCTCAGCCTCTCGCACGCGGCCCATCTGGCTGGTCACTAACAGAAGAACCTTCAACCCAAGGGCAGCTGAATATTTAAAATGTCGATAGCTAGTATTTCCTGACTATACTGTGGTATTTTGATCAATAATATGAAAGTGAATGTAATTTCTGTGTAATGAAGTCAGATCAACCAACACCATTAGTATGTTCAGTTTATTTTCTCTTTACACATGTAACATGGGGATATAAAAGCATGTATAAATACACAGAGTAGCAGCAGTAACATCTGACCAGGTCTGTGTGTGGATTTCATGAAGCAGGTCGAGATCAACTTCTCCTCCTGGGACCATTTCCTGGCACCTGCCCGTGTGACACTTCGCTGTCTGCTGGTCTGTCAGTTTGCTGCCGTGGTCCTCAGGTGTTTGGAAGAGGAACCAGGAAGCAGTGATGGAGATGGTCAGCGTTCGTGTCGCTCTCTCTCCCATTCGTCTTTATTGCTCCTCACATCCGCCCGTTCGCTCGCTAGCATCCCTCCTTCACGTCTGACAGGGAGCCGACCGCGTAATAGCCACAGGAACGCTCTGATAATGTTACAGCTGGCGAACGGTGGTGGACTGGGGGGGTGTTGTGGATGGGGAGGGGATAGAGGGGTTAGGGGAGGGGCAGATGCATCACTAATGGCTTTTTAAAAAGGTTACTGCATGTTGCTCCCTCTTCATAATGGGGCCCTGGCTGTGCTGGAAATGCAATTTCCGGAAAAGATAATGCAAAGAGTGAAGAGTTGTGTGGTGGGGAGGTGGAGGGGGGGGGGGGGGGGGGGGTGTAGTACCTCACACTTACCTTCAAGACCCGACAGAAAACACAAAGGAAATGCGGACTGGAAGAAGGAAAGAAAGGGATGACAGGGGTGATAGAGGGATGAGTAGAGGAGTGATGGGGGAGAGTTGGAGTAGGGGAGTGATGGAGGGAGGGAGTAGGGGATGATGGAGTAGGGGAGTGATGGAGGGATGAGTAGGGGAGTGATGGGGAGTGATGGAGTAGGGGAGTGATGGAGGGATGGAGTAGGGGAGTGATGGAGTAGGGGAGTGATGGAGGGATGAGTAGGGGATGATGGGGAGTGATGGAGTAGGGGAGTGATGGAGGGATGAGTACGGGATGATGGGGAGTGATGGAGTAGGAGAGTGATGGAGTAGGGGAGTGATGGAGGGATGAGTAGGGGAGTGATGGAGGGATGAGTAGGGGATGATGGGGAGTGATGGAGTAGGGGAGTGATGGAGGGATGAGTACGGGATGATGGGGAGTGATGGAGTAGGAGAGTGATGGAGTAGGGGAGTGATGGAGTGATGAGTAGGGGAGTGATGGGGAGTGATGGAGTAGGAGAGTGATGGAGTAGGGGAGTGATGGAGTGATGAGTAGGGGAGTGATGGGGAGTGATGCAGTAGGAGAGTGATGGAGTAGGGGAGTGATGGAGGGATGAGTAGGGGAGTGATGGAGTAGGGGAGTGATGGAGGGATGAGTAGGGGAGTGATGGGGAGTGATGGAGTAGGGGAGTGATGGAGGGATGAGTAGGGGAGTGATGGAGTAGGGGAGTGATGGAGGGATGAGTAGGGGAGTGATGGGGAGTGATGGAGTAGGGGAGTGATGGAGGGATGAGTACGGGATGATGGGGAGTGATGGAGTAGGGGAGTGATGGAGGGATGAGTACGGGATGATGGGGAGTGATGGAGTAGGAGAGTGATGGAGTAGGGGAGTGATGGAGGGATGAGTAGGGGAGTGATGGGGAGTGATGCAGTAGGAGAGTGATGGAGTAGGGGAGTGATGGAGTAGGGGAGTGATGGAGGGATGAGTACGGGAGTGATGGAGGGATGAGTAGGGGAGTGATGGAGGGATGAGTAGGGGAGTGATGGAGGGATGAGTAGGGGATGATGGAGGGATGAGTAGGGGATGATGGAGGGATGAGTAGGGGAGTGATGGAGTAGGGGAGTGATGGAGTAGGGGAGTGATGGGGAGTGATGGAGGGATGAGTAGGGGATGATGGAGGGATGAGTAGGGGAGTGATGGAGGGATGAGTAGGGGAGTGATGGAGTAGGGGAGTGATGGAGGGATGAGTACGGGAGTGATGGAGGGATGAGTAGGGGAGTGATGGAGGGATGAGTAGGGGAGTGATGGAGGGAAGAGTAGGGGAGTGATGGAGGGATGAGTAGGGGAGTGATGGAGGGAAGAGTAGGGGAGTGATGGAGGGATGAGTAGGGGAGTGATGGAGGGAAGAGTAGGGGAGTGATGGAGGGATGAGTAGGGGAGTGATGGAGGGAAGAGTAGGGGAGTGATGGAGGGATGAGTAGGGGAGTGATGGAGGGAAGAGTAGGGGAGTGATGGAGGGATGAGTAGGGGAGTGATGGAGGGAAGAGTAGGGGAGTGATGGAGGGATGAGTAGGGGAGTGATGGAGTAGGGGAGTGATGGAGGGATGAGTACGGGATGATGGGGAGTGATGGGGGACAGTTGGAGTAGGGGATGATGGAGTAGGGGAGTGATGGAGGGATGAGTACGGGAGTGATGGAGGGATGAGTAGGGGAGTGATGGAGGGATGAGTAGGGGAGTGATGGAGTAGGGGAGTGATGGAGGGATGAGTACGGGAGTGATGGAGGGATGAGTAGGGGAGTGATGGAGGGATGAGTAGGGGAGTGATGGAGGGATGAGTACGGGAGTGATGGAGGGATGAGTAGGGGAGTGATGGAGGGATGAGTAGGGGAGTGATGGAGTAGGGGAGTGATGGAGGGATGAGTAGGGGATGATGATGTGTCTCTAGATGTCTCCCCCGACTCCTGACGAACTTGTCCTGCATGAGGACGTTGTTTTCCTGATGCTGCAGTCACATGTCAATTCATTTTGCGCGCGACACTAAATCGGTAGGTCTCACTTCTGTTGCGTCGGCCTGTTGCTTTGCCCCAACAATTAGGATTCAACTAAATGAATACTGAGCTGGCAGCTGGTGCGTGAGCTGCTCCTCCAGCCTCCGTCTGCACCGTCGTGACTCACTGACTCGTCTCTCCTCCACTTCACCGCGACGACAGCTTCTTGAATGGAGGCTGAGCTGACTGCAGCTCACCTCGCCCTGTCAAGGCCCTGGCGCCACCGTCTGGGAGAAGCAGAGAATTCAAATCCAGAGCCAAAACGAGTGAGGCTGAATTTAAAGAAACATTGTGCTGAGACAGAAACTGTCACCATGACGACACGCTGAAAGGTCTCATTCAGGGTAGATGTTCATTTCAGTTACACCTCATGCCAGAGAAGGTTCTCATCATCATCATCATCCAGGTGCGTCATTCTCACTGAAGCGTCTTGAGATGATGCTGGTGAAACCACAGATCGCTCCACCTACCAGATCACCCTGAACACTTACTCACTGTTCCTGTCGTCCCTGGAAGGAGAGTCACAGCTTTAGTTTAGAGTCGTTTTCCCACTGAAGCGTGTTGAGGTGAATTGTCCGTCCTCCCTCTGTCAACGTGTCGTCTGTGTGTCGAGTTCAGCGTGTGGTCGTCCTGTTCAACAGAAAACACTGGAGACTGTGACGCTGAGAGGAAAGAGCCTGGACTGAAGCTTCCCAGCAAACGAAGCGCTGCTGCCCACACTAATGAGGCAGAGAGGCAGCAGAAAGACGCTGCAGGTGACAGCGAGCCAACAGCGTCATTCTTGAAAGGCCGGCGCTTGGATCCAGCCAAGCACAGCTCGGATCAGCTGCAGGTGCAGAACGTCAACGTTGAGCAATTAGCTTCTTAGCGCCGCGGTTCATGGACGAGAATCCCTGAAGTGAGAGGTGGAGATGATTCCTTCCATCATCTGGAACATTAAGAAGATGAATCTCATCACACCTCATTAGTGTGAACAGGTGCAGAACTTCTCGCGTGATTGTTCGTTTCTTCATCACAACTTGTGTGGAACAGTGGAAACAGTGGTCCAAACCAACGTTGCCATCTTGTGGACCCAACCTGCAAATGCAAGTCGGAGGAAGTCTGACGAGAGGAGGAAGCTGCTGGAGCCGTAGTCCGGGTCTGACTGGAGGCTACACACTGTCAGAGCTTCTCCCCTCGAGCCACGTGTTGGGGTCAAAGGTGGAGTGAGTGTAGTCTGATTACAAAAAGGAGCCGTTGAATCCGAATCATGAAGCCTGGGACTTAAAGTCAAACAGCAGATAAGTGTCCGAAGCCAGACTCAGTCCTTCCAGCTTCACAGAGAAACCCACAAAGATTCACAAGCCTCAACTGAACATGACATGATGCAAGATTAATGCTGAGAACCTGAGACACGATCCCCAGAGTCTGCAAATTAAAAGAGAAACTCAGACTCAGCACCGGAACAAACACGAAGCAGCTTTTCTCACTGGAGCTTCCATTTATTGTCCCGATCACACAAAACAGGGAATGTGCAACAGGATCAACGTGTCTGATCGAGCAAAACCGAAGCCGTGGAGACGATGGAAGAGCTGGAGGGACACACGCCTGCGCTAATACGTGTAGGTAGGTGGACTGATGTTTCTGGGTCACAATGTTATGTGATGCAGCAGAGTCTCTTAAACAGCGGCAGTTAAAGCAGCCGTTGTGTGTTGACCCCCCATAAAAACGAGGCTCAGCTCAAATGAAACCGCAGGAAGCCAGGTGATTCACGGTGCTGACGCTAGGGCTCGGTTCTGTGACCTGTGGCACATCTGCTGTAGCGGATCAGCACCGACAGGAACCCGAGCAGAGTTAACAGACGAACAGGAATGAAGCGACCACATGAAGTGACAACAACACGACACGTCTTTAATGTGATGATCTGGGTTCCAGGGTTCCATCAGTGTTGGTGATGCTTGTGTAAAAATCCCACTCGCAGTACAAAAGAGAAATATTTACAATATCATACAAACATGTTCCAGTGTTATAAAGTGGATCCAGAGGAAGAACAGTCACAACTACAGTACAGATACACAGAGACAACAAAGCTGAGACCACCTCTGTCTGAGCGTGTGACACGTGGAATCAGACACAGAACAAACCCACAGAGGCTGAGGTTGACCTCTGACCTCTGACCTGGGTTCAGTTCACCTAAAACTGCATGAAAGGACCTGGACAGACGGCAGGAGAAACACACGCAGCTTCTGAAGCTGTTCTGTTAAACATGTTGATGGTTGAGTGTCCAGCAGAGGGAAACATCATCACAGATGAGGAACTGGAGGGAACGTCACGTGTGGCGTTCACTGCCATCACACGAGAAACACAGCTGCACCTGAACGCAACCACAATAACCTGGTGGAGGAACTGAGTGTTTAGGATGAAAACAACAGAAGAAGCAAACCTGGGCTCATCAGATCTATGTGATATCGGTTTTGGAGCCATCTGAGAAAAAACTCTGTTTGAAGACGTCTGATCCTTCATCCTGTTTGCTTTTGTGCTGCTGCTGCTTCTGAGATGTGAAGGGACCGTTTGCTGCTGAGCTGAGTAGGTGCTGCTCAGACAGTGTGGACGGATGAAATCACAACGTCCTGACGGCCACATCAAAGCCAGGTCCTGGGAATCAGCGCCTTCCTCCCTTGAACTGGTGAAATCACATTCGTACCAGCAGGAATGGAAAAGCAGCAGCAGCTGCTCCAGTTTCTACCAGAGCGGAGGAGCGATGCCGCTGACTGTTCAGTCTTTAATGAGTTCACCTATCGGTTCCCCGAGGGTCGAGGGGCAGGAGTCAGGAGAGGCCTAGACCTGCGTGGAGTAGGAGCGGTGCAGCGCCGCGTAGCGTCCGACCGGGTGGGCGGCGCAGCGCGGCGGCCGCCGCTCCGACTCCTCTAGACTTCGCTGGAAATGGAGCGAGACGGTATGAGGACATCGGGGGTGGCGGGGAACCGATAGGGCTGATGGTCATGTGATCTCAGAGAACGGAGATCCACGCTGAGTCTGCAGGGCAAAGAGAGGAGTGAGAAAGAGAGGGAGGACGAGGCAGAGCGGGCGGAAGAGAGGAAGAGCAAAGAAAAGAATAATCAAAAGATGTTTGGGATGATGGGGAGGGATGAGGGGGCGGGGCAGCAACAGAAATAAGAGTGAGGGGAGACGACAGACTGGTTAGAATGGTTGCACATAGGTGTTGTACGGTGGGCAGGAGGAGGAGAGGGTGGGATGCTGGAGGAGGAGAGTGAGGGAGAGGAGGGAGACAGAGGAGAAGAGGCAGGTGAGGGTTAGTGACGGTGGGAACACTTGGACGTGTTCAGTCCTGGGAGGAGGCGCTTCCTGCTCAGCTCCTCTGCAAAGAGGAGCATGAAGCGCCTCCTTCCCTTCATGTTACAATTGGAGACGTCTGGCGCTGAGCTCACTGTGGAGCACGTTGTTTGGGAACATGCACATTTGGGGAGGAAGCAGGAGAAGAGGTTCAGGTAGGAGACAAGGGGGTGCGAATGCCAGCCCCGCCCCTTACCTGAGGGCCACTTAACTTTTCGAGTGGACTCTCCACACAGGGCAGCGTCACCATGGGCCCCCCCAGCACCGACGCTGGGCGATGGGGTCGCGTTGGAGGAGGACTGGGCTGCAGCTGTTGGAAATTATTGATCACACAAGTCACCTGGACACAGAGAGAAGACAGACGAGCAGTCGGCAGATGAGCGGCACTGAAATATTGTGCGTCTCCCTCACCAGGAACACAGCGATGGCCGCTCCTGTGAAGAATCCCGCCAGGACGTCGGCCCAGTGGTTGCGGTACTCGGCCACACGAATCACGCCTACGAGCACGGCCAGGCAGAGCAGGGTGAGGCTGATGGTGGGCTTGGTCAGCCGCGTCCCTTTGGTCCTAAACACCAGCGTCACGTACATCTACAGGAGACACGGGGGGCACAGGACATCTCAGGTCCAGTCTCTGGCTGCAACGTTTCCTGTTACCTGGAGGCGCCGACCTACCACCGTGTACACTGCAGAGTAGACGCTGAGCGCCGCGTCCTTCGATGGGAAGGACTTCCGTGCAGACACGACAGTCAGAGGGTTGCCTGTGCAGGCGCGGCGCTCCGTGACGTACTGCATGGTGGACTGGCAGCCTAACGCCGTGTAGTTGGGTCTGCAGGCGGACAGGAAGTGAGGGGTCTGGTTTCCTGTCACCACCTGGCCGGCGTTGGCGAAGATGGTGGTGGTGAACAGGCCAAAGGCGTAGACACCTGCATGGAGACGCGTGGGACAACAGCAATTAGCAGCAGGTTCAGGTCAGCGACTCTGCGTCACGTCAAGCCTCACCCAGGAAGCGGATGATGCGCCTCAGCAGGGGGTTGAAGTAGCAGCAGTCTGCCGTGACGATGGTCTTCTCCCGGGCTCCAGCCGCTCTGGTGAGGAAGACACACAGCTCCCCAACGAGGATCTGTACAAACACACGCCATGACCTACACGACCTGCAGGTTCCAGCTGGTGGAGTCAGACGTCACTAGTTACTAGACGCACCAGTGGTCCAGGAGTCCGTGACTAAGGGCCTTCAGCCACCTTGTGCGTTTACTGGAACCCAGAGCAAACCTGCAGCAGAAGGGACTCACTGCTGCTATAATTAACGTGCTCTGGCCCAGATCGGCTGGAGGAGCCGAACCTCCAGCTGCAGCGAGGCCGGATGTAATGAACCGTAGTAATTAAGTCACGTCTGATCCAACGCTGGCTTTACTTCTGAAGACCTGCCTGGGTGGTTCAGGCTCGCTGCCAGCATCTGCCGCCCGTCATCATCACTCGGACTCACATCGTTTATTCATGTGGTTCGAGCCGATGCTCGGGTCGATGTGGACTAGCTCCAAGCAGCTCTACCAATCTGCGGTTCATCCCTCAACGCACTCACGCGGTCCACTTCCACGCTAACGGCTCAAACGGTCACACGCTAGAAATGCACCCAACTCTTACCGTGACCGTAGGGATGGCCGAGATCAGCGAGTAGACGAGCACCGGGGGGATCCTGCTGGTGTCGTCTGGACCGGGGTAGGGCTTAGAGAAGCTCCTGTCGTAGCAGAAGAAGCCCTGGATGTGGACGGGGAAGGTGTCCGTGAACTCGAAGTAGTAGGCCAGCAGCACCGTCCCAGCCATGATCACCAGCTGCAAATAGAACATGATCAGCCCGTTAGGAACCAGAACCGAGGAGGGAGAGGCAGGTCAGAGCGAGAGGTGGAAGGAGGTAGAGAGAAGGAGGTGGGAGAGAGAGAGAGAGAGAGGGATGATGGGAAAGAGGTCGAGAGAAGGAGGTGGGAGAGAGGGGGGTGAGAAGGAGGTAGAGAGAGGAGGAGGTGGGAGAGAGAGAGAGAGAGGGATGATGGGAAAGAGGTCGAGAGAAGGAGGTGGGAGAGAGGGGGGTGAGAAGGAGGTAGAGAGAGGAGGAGGTGGGAGAGAGAGAGAGAGAGAGGGATGATGGGAAAGAGGTCGAGAGAAGGAGGTGGGAGAGAGGGGGGTGAGAAGGAGGTAGAGAGAGGAGGAGGTGGGAAAGAGAGAGAGAGGGATGATGGGAAGGAGGTCGAGAGAAGGAGGTGGGAGAGAGGGGGGTGAGAAGGAGGTAGAGAGAGGAGGAGGTGGGAAAGAGAGAGAGAGGGATGATGGGAAGGAGGTCGAGAGAAGGAGGTGGGAGAGAGAGAGAGAGAGGGATGGATGGGAAGGAGGTAGAGAGATGGAGGTGGGAGAGAGAGAGAGAGAGGGATGGATGGGAAAGAGGTCGAGAGAAGGAGGTGGGAGAGAGGGGGGTGAGAAGGAAGTAGAGAGAGGAGGAGGTGGGAGAGAGAGAGAGAGAGGGATGATGGGAAAGAGGTCGAGAGAAGGAGGTGGGAGAGAGGGGGGTGAGAAGGAGGTAGAGAGAGGAGGAGGTGGGAGAGAGAGAGAGAGAGGGATGATGGGAAAGAGGTCGAGAGAAGGAGGTGGGAGAGAGGGGGGTGAGAAGGAGGTAGAGAGAGGAGGAGGTGGGAGAGAGAGAGAGAGAGGGATGATGGGAAAGAGGTCGAGAGAAGGAGGTGGGAGAGAGGGGGGTGAGAAGGAGGTAGAGAGAGGAGGAGGTGGGAAAGAGAGAGAGAGGGATGATGGGAAGGAGGTCGAGAGAAGGAGGTGGGAGAGAGAGAGAGAGAGGGATGGATGGGAAGGAGGTAGAGAGATGGAGGTGGGAGAGAGAGAGAGAGAGGGATGGATGGGAAGGAGGTAGAGAGAAGGAGGTGGGAGAGAGAGAGAGAGAGAGGGATGATGGGAAAGAGGTCGAGAGAAGGAGGTGGGAGAGAGGGGGGTGAGAAGGAGGTAGAGAGAGGAGGAGGTGGGAGAGAGAGAGAGAGAGGGATGATGGGAAAGAGGTCGAGAGAAGGAGGTGGGAGAGAGGGGGGTGAGAAGGAGGTAGAGAGAGGAGGAGGTGGGAGAGAGAGAGAGAGAGGGATGATGGGAAAGAGGTCGAGAGAAGGAGGTGGGAGAGAGAGAGAGAGAGGGATGGATGGGAAGGAGGTAGAGAGAAGGAGGTGGGAGAGAGAGAGAGAGAGAGGGATGATGGGAAAGAGGTCGAGAGAAGGAGGTGGGAGAGAGGGGGGTGAGAAGGAGGTAGAGAGAGGAGGAGGTGGGAGAGAGAGAGAGAGAGAGGGATGATGGGAAAGAGGTCGAGAGAAGGAGGTGGGAGAGAGGGGGGTGAGAAGGAGGTAGAGAGAGGAGGAGGTGGGAAAGAGAGAGAGAGGGATGATGGGAAGGAGGTCGAGAGAAGGAGGTGGGAGAGAGGGGGGTGAGAAGGAGGTAGAGAGAGGAGGAGGTGGGAAAGAGAGAGAGAGGGATGATGGGAAGGAGGTCGAGAGAAGGAGGTGGGAGAGAGAGAGAGAGAGGGATGGATGGGAAGGAGGTAGAGAGATGGAGGTGGGAGAGAGAGAGAGAGAGAGGGATGGATGGGAAAGAGGTCGAGAGAAGGAGGTGGGAGAGAGGGGGGTGAGAAGGAAGTAGAGAGAGGAGGAGGTGGGAGAGAGAGAGAGAGAGGGATGATGGGAAAGAGGTCGAGAGAAGGAGGTGGGAGAGAGGGGGGTGAGAAGGAGGTAGAGAGAGGAGGAGGTGGGAGAGAGAGAGAGAGAGGGATGATGGGAAAGAGGTCGAGAGAAGGAGGTGGGAGAGAGGGGGGTGAGAAGGAGGTAGAGAGAGGAGGAGGTGGGAGAGAGAGAGAGAGAGGGATGATGGGAAAGAGGTCGAGAGAAGGAGGTGGGAGAGAGGGGGGTGAGAAGGAGGTAGAGAGAGGAGGAGGTGGGAAAGAGAGAGAGAGGGATGATGGGAAGGAGGTCGAGAGAAGGAGGTGGGAGAGAGAGAGAGAGAGGGATGGATGGGAAGGAGGTAGAGAGATGGAGGTGGGAGAGAGAGAGAGAGAGGGATGGATGGGAAGGAGGTAGAGAGAAGGAGGTGGGAGAGAGAGAGAGAGAGGGATGGATGGGAAGGAGGTAGAGAGATGGAGGTGAGAGAGAGAGAGAGAGAGGGATGGATGGGAAGGAGGTAGAGAGAAGGAGGTGGGAGAGAGAGAGAGAGAGGGATGGATGGGAAGGAGGTAGAGAGAAGGAGGTGGGAGAGAGAGAGAGAGAGGGATGATGGGAAAGAGGTCGAGAGAAGGAGGTGGGAGAGAGGGGGGTGAGAAGGAGGTGGGAGAGAGAGAGAGAGAGGGATGGATGGGAAAGAGGTCGAGAGAAGGAGGTGGGAGAGAGGGGGGTGAGAAGGAGGTGGGAGAGAGAGAGAGAGAGGGATGGATGGGAAGGAGGTAGAGAGAGGAGCTGCTGTCTTCCCCCCGTTTAATGTTAGATGCTCTTATCTGCTCCATGGTCACACCCAGTGTAAAGCACCACGAGCAGCAGAACCGAGAACTCAGCGGTGACGCACCGAGCGCGTCTCCTCCATTCGCTCTGTGAAAAGGACCAAGCTGGCGTCTGGGGAGCTCCAGCAGCGCTGCAGGTCAGAGGTCGCCGCCTTGAGCTTTAACTTTAACTGGTGCAGCTGACAGCAGCTTTGTTTTTGCTGAGTCATCGTGGAGCAGCTTTACGTGTGTTGATGCTGGAACCTCCTCCCTTCACAGCCTGGGTCCAGACCAGCCAGTGCCGGTACCGGTTGGAGCCGGGGACGTGTTGACGGCCTTTGCACGCACCCAACCCCCAACACGCCCGGTGAACGAGCTCTCAGACCACTTCTGCCTCCACTCGTCCCTCTGCTCTCACGCTGGGTAACATGAATATTTCATACTGTGCTTTTCAACACTCAGACCAAGGGAAGGAGAAGCACAGGTGCAGCGCAACACTTCTACGTGTTCATGGTGAGGAAACAGTGAAGCAGCAAACGTTGGACCCGTGAAACGCAGTCGAGTGGATTCGCTTTGGACAAGCAGCTCGTTTTGGATTGTGGTCCCTGGACCAGCTCAGACTGACAGGTGGTCGGTGCTTCGTGGTTGGAACCTGGGTTGAGCTGGTGACAGCTGGACACCCTCTGACTGACTCATCGTCGCTCTCTTTATTCAGACCTCTATAACCAAACAACGACAATCTGGAATAAGCAGCTGGTTCTGACACGGGTAAGCTCAGTAGAACGCTTTCTAGACCACGAAGGTTTAGACGGAGCGAGAAACGTGGCAGAATGCGAGCTGGGATGTGAAAGCAGCAGAGCTAAGAAAAGGAGGAAGAGGGAGAAGAGGAGGCGTTCAGGGAGTGAGAGAGGGGGAGGATGAAAGAGATGTTTGAGTCCAGTTCAGACCAACCCCCCACCAGGAGGCCCGTCCCCGCTGCTCGGACCCATGACCCGAGCCCTGGTCCAGGCTCTGCCCAGTCTGGGTTTGACTCACTGTCTAGAATGAGTCATGGTGGCTGTTGGACTGTTGGTTGTTCATCTGCTGTAGTTTACTGGTTTGTTTGTGAGAAGAGAATCTTGTATCTATAAAAACTGTAAACTTGGATGACGTATAATTTTCTTTTGAATGAATGATCTCATCTTCCACGTGTGGCCGGCGTCTCAGGAACACGCTGCATTAGACGCCCGCTCGGTGACAGAGACTCTGGTTCTCCATGGACGTGAAGGAAGCCGCTGTCAAGTCTAAATGTGTCCAAATGAAGGAGAGGAGAAAGTGTGTAATGAAAAAGCTGTAAACAGCAGCAGGACGCCCTCTGCTGGAGGAGACGCGGAGCAGGTGGCGCGTCCCTGGACTCCGGTCATTACGAACGGCCTCCTGTTTATACGTGGAGGATTAAGACACAGACTGATGTGATGAAGGACATGTTCATCACAGGAGCACAGACAACGCGACCTTAACGCAAACCAAAGTCATGTTACTGCAACACGCCAGAGGAGACAGAGGCTGAAGCCTTCAGGCCTCCAGACGCCACAACGAAATCTAATCTATCATCCTCAGAGGGCAGAGCAGTACAGAGAAACCATCCAGACACGCGAGCAGAACCACCGGTAGAGGTGGGTTCTGCAGAACTGGACCCCAGATCAGTCTTTCCTGGTCTGGTCCAGTATTTACTGGCAGCATTTGAATGTTGTGGTTTCTTCAACTGTATGTTTGTGTTCTGTGAGACCTTAAACTGATTCATTCTTTTGTTATATAACTACATTGGATTAAAACTAAAATTAAATATTTTTAGCCAAATGGGTCAAACTTGCACATCAACAGGCTTTGTAGAAACGGACCAAAGACGATGACACAGATCGGCTGAGATGAAAGGGACTGAAGTGATGTGTGAACATGAGAAATCAGACACGGAAGCAAATGGAGGGGACAGAACAAAATGGCTGAGTGGGAGCTCTGATAGGAAAAGGTTGTGACTTGTGATTAGGGCAGCGACGACGAAGGGCGTCGGAGAATGAGCGTGGCTGACTGGTTTCCACGGTAACTGCTGATGAGGTGTGGCGCTAAATGAGCGGATGCTTCTGGCTCCTCAGCGCTGCTCCTCTCTGATCCTAATTTAAAAGTACACTCTGACATTTTAGGAAACAATTGCTTTCCAAACTCTCCTGCAGCTGTTCACGTGTTCACGTGTTCGCTGTTCTCGTCTCATCCATTCCTTCCATCAGCAGCGTTTCTGTGGGACAGTCGCCTTCTCGTACTTCTCACCATCGTCACCCCTTCAGCTCGAGGAGTTTCTCTGCCAGTAACAACGTCCACATGTAAAAAGTAAAGAGTCACGTGTTGGCACAAACAGAACAGAGACATTCTCTCTGCTTAGCAACAGCATCCGTTCTGAGCTCAGGCTCTGACTCAGTGGCCCACTTGCATCAACATGAGTCCGTTTGGAAGATTATGTCTAAATGAAAAAACATGGATCAGGAGCGTTTTCCTCATGGCACTAAACACGTCCACAGTAAATGAGATCAGCTCCCCAGAGGCCAGTCAGGTTTAGTCATCATGATAATTATGAGAAACTAGACGACACTGAAGCTCCTACATTTACTGACATTAAGCAAAAGAAACCTGATGAAGGCTTCACCATTCAGTGACTATCACACGGTGGAGCTTTATCTGAGCTGCACAGGCCGAGGAGCTGGAGGTGTGAAGGGTTGGACGGAAGGCAAGGCTTCACACACAGAGCTGGTTTGCCTCACCTCCTGCTTCTCTGCCCCTCAGTTAAACACTCAGAGATATGTGCTGCTCTGAGACTTTGTCTGCAGCACAAACAGCACAACAGCAAAAAGTGTGTCAGATGACCTTTAACCTGATCTGAGCGCAGCTCCTGAAAATCCACCCTCAGGCTGAGGCATCAACAAAATGAATCATGCACCTCACAAATACGCTGGAAAAAGCTCAACAGGGCCCAGAAGAAGTGCTGCGGCGGGGCAGGATGAAATATTTACCAGGAGCCTCAGAGGTTTCCCCAAACAATCCCACAGATAAAGCAGCAGCAGGAGGAAACCGACAGGATCCCACAGACCATTTAACCACATGGAACATGTTGCTTCTCACCTCCACAAACAGGAAGCAGGGGACGATGGAGCTGCTGCTCTTCACACCGGGCTTCTCCTCCACCGCCATCCTTCTGTTGCTGCCTCTGGACCTGAACCAATCACAGAGAGCTAGTTAGTCCGTCTGCCACACCCAGGGTGAGATTAACCCTCTGCAGCCTCCGAGGGATCAAACGACCCCACTGATAACCAGTGGGCTCAAAGCTCAAAACACACCAGGGTTGGATCAAACAGCCTTCGTGGGTTTTACATCCAAGCTATGAACACGTGTGGGTCTATGACGAACAAGTTCATCCAAGCGTTCATCTAGATAAAACCGGTCTGCGGCTGTTTTATCCAACCCTTGGTTGTGGTTTTTGAGCTTTGAGACCCCTCGAAGGCCCAGCGAGGGTTAAGTGGAAGCCAGTCAACGAACAAGCTCAGTGAAGGTTCGTGGTTCTTGTGGTTGCTACATTTTCTTTCCTTACATTTCACCCATTACGATAAAACACGAGATCACACAGTTTGACTTAAAGCTGCATTCAACTCAATTCAACTCTTCAAAAGAGCAACAAGAGACAACAATCAGTTCAACAACCAAACATTGAAACACAGTTTATGTCTCTAGAAAAGCATTTCCATAAGAAAATACACTGTGAATGCTTTATGCTGAATGTTTTCCCAATAACTGCTAACTGTAGCTCGAGAGTTTAAAACGTTCTTAAAAGTAGTTTAAGAAAAATAGAAGTGGATAAAATAGGGCTAAACATGTCTAGAACAAGTTAAAAGTCTTAAATTTCAAAATAAAGCATAATGAAAAAATATGTAGTAAGTATTAATAAATAAATAATTTAATAAAACACAGTTGAGTTGATCCAAATAGTAAAAGTATAGAAAACCCCTAAGATATGTTGGTTGAATTTTGCAGGACTTTAAAAGCTTTGTTACAACAAGCAGAACATCCAGATTCAATGTGCTGGTAACAAAGATCAGTCTAAAAACAGTTGCCCTCAGCGGGATTTGAACCTGGGTCTCTTGCGGCGTCCAGTTGCCCTATACGAGCTTTCCATTCATTTTCAGTGGGGAAAAAAAGTAAAAAATTGCTCATTATTATTATTATTATTATTAATAATATTAATAATATTAATATTAATAATAAGTATGAAAGATATCAAAAATCTGAATAGAAGCAGTCGATTCCCGGAACAGCTGCACATTTTAATATTTGAACGGTTCCTATAGGTTCCTATAGCTAAGGTGCGGCCCGAGTTAGATTGCGAAAAACGTACGGAATAATAATAATAAAGATTCGAAAAACAATACTGTGAATGCTGATTGGTCAGAGAGGTCAGACCGTTCCTGATTGGTCAGAGCTGCTAGACAACCCAACACTGCTTTTAGAGGAGTCGGCCTCTTTGCTGCCTTTTCCGTGAATTTGTTTCATGTCAGTGAATCGTGATCATGTGAGCTGGTTCAGAACGCAGACCAAGACCAAGAAATCCAGCGACCTTAGGAGACGTACATTAATCTGTGGAAGCACCTCTGACTCCTCGGGGTCTGTCTGTGCGGGGCCTGGTTAGATGCGGAGGCCTGGTGAAGGTCGTGATGGAAACGTGATGGTTTTATAAGATCTGGTCCAGTTTCCTGCTGTCTGTGGGTCTGCAGCTCTGTGAAACCACCAGCCCGAGATGTTCCACGTTGGGTTGGGAGGAGGACGGCAGCAGCGCAGCCACAAATCAAAATGGAGGAGATGAGAAGCAAAGAGAGGGGCAAGTCAAATGAGCGGCGGCTCCGAGTGGACCCGGGCGCCATATGTCGGCTCCTCTGCTCCCACCACCGGCCCCAGGACATGCTGCGCATACGCGTGTGCACGTGAGCGGGCTCCTCCATCGAGATCCTGGTGGAACTTAAAGGGAGCAGATCACTCCACCTTCAGGCAGCAGCGATGCAGCTGTTCTCACCCTTTCTGCATGTCCGCTGTGTGTTTGTGCCATTTTGTGCCCACTCCCAGAGTCCGTCACACTCAACACACACACCCTGACCGCACGGCATCCCCCTGCTATTAATAGAACAAAGCCAAGGAGCAGCGTAAATCCATGAGCGGATTTACCCAGAGCTCGATAATTTGGACTCCTGTTTGGGGAATTCCAGCGCAAAACACAGAACAGCAGGAGAGGCTACAGACGGGGCACGCTCGCAACAGCATCCATCCTCCTCCTCACCTCAGATATCCTGTCTCCAAGCTGACGGTTGCCGTGGCAGCAGATTCCTATGCAGTGTCCATGTCCGATCCGACGACGCTGCTGTGGTGTGAACCTCCTTCCAACACGTCTTCTCCTCCTCCTGCCTCGTCTGGATCGTCCTCTCACCTCCTCTTCAATCAGCCTCCAACACGCGACAGCGACTGATGAGTCCAAAGAGCGAACACAAGAACATGTGTGTGAGGAGTGAAGAGGGCTTCCACATGTGTGTGATTCAGTGAGGGAGGGAAAGAGCGAGGGGGAGGGAGAGAGAGAGAGAAAGCAGCGGGGGGGCGTGCTTCATGTGTGTCAGCTCATTTGTATTCTGAGCTGACTTCCTTCCATGCTTCCTTCTCTTCCTCTGTCCGTCCTCACATCCTTTCCTTGCAGTCGCATCCCTCCTTCCCTCACTCCTCCAATGTTGGGATCAGGTTCACGTCCATCTTCACGCAAAAGCAAAGAGACAAAGCTGCACATGTGTGACTTTGGAGGGACGTCACGGGTCCGAGCTGGTACCAGACATCGGGCCATCGCATCCTGATTCCTGTCATAAAATCCAGGTATTTGTTCGATGAACAGTGAACCAAGAAGGTTTCCCTTCATTATTATGGGATGTTGTGTATGGAGCCGGTAGCAGTCTGCCAGTTTAAGACAGACCCCAGATCTGGTCTGATGCTGTTTTTTTTTTACTGCGTGGACATGACCCGTTTAGACTCAGACGTCCGATCTCGTCTCTCTGTGGTCAGAACCTTTCTCCAACTGGTGCTGAATGAATCAATAGGCGATCGCTGGGGGCTGCTCTCTTCATTAATACAACATCAGCTCAGAGAATTTAATAACCACTGGCTTTCATGTGCACGAAGCTTCTGACCCAGATTTCACGCAAGAGCAGTCGTCAGCAGAGCAGCGGTAAAAGAAGAGGTTTAAACGTAAGAGCCGCAGTCACGAATGATAAAGTATAACATCATCATTCTCTGTCGTCTGTGTCAGTAGATGAGAAGCCGCCCGTGATGAGGCCGTTATGGTTTCCAGCCCACTGGCTGCCTGTCCCAGGGGTCGACTCTCCTCCACCAACCCCCCAAACCGGCTCCTGACTGATGGGGAGCGAGGGATGAAGGTGGAGGACGCAGGAGGACAAGGCAAAGATGACGCTGAGCTGTGTGAATCGCTGGTTACCATGGAAACCTGCATTTTACATGAGCGTGCACCAAGTAGCCGTAAATGCACCTTCACACCCTCCTTCAATAATTCACAGGATCGCTCCATCAGCACAAATCAGACGGATCTCTGGGCTGAACAGCTGTGGTCATTCATCAGCTCCACAACAAAGGAGCACATTCCTACGCTCTCCTCCTTTGTCTGCACCTCCCAGCTGATCCTGGGTCAGCTCTAGTCATCATCATGTTATCTGCCTCTCGTATTATTTCATCTGAAGCAGCGCTAAGCGCGGCTTCGTGTTGCTCATCTGAGCCACGGTCGGGACAAACGGAACCAAAAGGCTGTAAATGCCGTTACAGACGGTCATTTACACCATTTACATGGATTTACAACGATGTAAACGGAGGCGTGAGTGACAGGTAGCAAGCCTGCACCTAAACCATCACAGAAACCCAGAGACACGGACAAGTCGGTCCATCCGTCACTAACCGTCACCGACTGAGAACCGACTGGACCGACTGGACACACAGGCACAGATTCCCATCCAGCTCTGAGCCCAGGTCATCTTCAGATTACTGCCCTGTGCTCCACAGGCACCGCTCGGTCCAGAAAACAAGCTGACACATTTCAATGTGGCGCCCGACATGCAGGAACCCAGACAGAACCCGGACAGAACCCAAACATGTAAACTCCACACAGACACAATCTGAAATCAGGTCACTGCTTATGTAACAGGATCAGTCTCTGGAGAAGAGTAGGACTCATCATGTAACAGAAAGGAACCCACTCGGTTCCGCCTCTAGGTTCCTGCAGCGTCTGGAGGGTCTGTTCCATTAGGAAGAACACGTGGGAAGACATCTGTGTTCAAGCACAGACGGCAGAAAGCAGCGTCCAGAAACCGTCTGGGTGCTTTCTGTAGACCTTTCCTGCTCTTAGATCCATTTCAGATGCGTCTCACTTCCAACAGAACCACACGAACGGCTCGGATGTTCCGTTTAACGACTGTGGGGAAAGTGAGTGGACTATAGCACTTAGTTCTTCTTCATACATTCCATTAACCCAGCGTAACCTTTGGCTGGATCATGGCTCTGCAGCACCAAGTGTGTCTGTGGATCAGCGTCTAGACCGCGTCTGGCCACACATTTGTATGTTTTAATGAGGTTGATGATTTCCCTCAGTGAACCCCAGGACTGTGGAGGGGGGCCGTGTGACTGCAGAATACTTGATCCGCTCTAAAATGGGAAGCAGGGAGGATGAGCTGAGGACGCGTGAAGCGATCTGAGGACGACGGGTTATTTAAAGAAGCATCACAAACATCTCTGCTACTGCCAAGAATAGATCGACCCGTTCAAAGAAATCTCACCAGGTCGGTAGAATCGGCGCCGATGACAAGGCTGTCAAATTCTTTCTGCCTTGTTTGAATTCTTAGAAAACGTCCTTGCTCATGATGAGCTGTCTCAATCTGTTGATCGGCGGCGTTCGGAGGACGGCCGCCATCGTTAGTCGAGTTCAAGCTGCTGCCAGTTTGTTGCGGCCTTCAGAGACATCTCGTTAATGAGGCTACAGATGTGCTGGACATCAGTGACGGCGGCGCCTCCGTTAGCGCCTCCTCACACACGCTGGCCTCCAGCAGTTGGTGAAGCTCCGTCACGCGGGATCAACCCATTATGTCTGATCCCTGCCTCCGCTCGCATCCTGCTCTCAGCGGACCAGAGACGCTGGATGCAGAGGCAGAGATATGAAAACCAAGAGGCTCGTGGGAGGATGCGGGACATGTCTTTGCCACGTGTGCACATTTGGTGAAGTCCTATGTTTCTTGGGAGACGGTGGCGAGTGTGTGGGCTGTTCCACACACACACTGATGAAGAGGCTGGATGGCGGGTCCAGAACCGTCAGAGTGAAGTTAGGTGGTAACTGTGTTAGCAGTCAGCTCACGCTAGCATCACTGACGTGAGGTGTGAGGAATAACGTGTCACTATGACCCGGTGACACCACACGGGTCCAAACAAGTGCTTCACACGGCCAAGACATCAGATCAGATTCAAATGTTTGACCACGGGAAACTCAACTAAACACCCGTCACACACTCAACACACATCCAGCACATCCGTGTCGTCTGGTCCCAGCCTCAGCTCATACGGCATCGACATCTCCTCCGTAACCTGAGCTGGACTGAGGAGCAGAACCAGAGTCAGAGCGTTCAAGAAATGTTCTGTCCAGTAAATTCAATGAAGCGTCAGACATGAACTGATGAACGAAGCGACGCTGAGCACGGAGGAGAAAGGAGGCTGTGCAGGCAGCGCCTCCTCGTTGATCAGCACCACGGTCCAACCCGGGCGCTGACACACTGGACGGTCTCAGCAGAACTAAAAAGCGACTGACGTGGACAGACACCTGCTAAAGATCCGCTCGAGTCGCTGCCTTGTCATCAGGTTGTGTCGTTGTGTTAATCAGGAAGTGGTTCCGTCCAACTGGCTGTACTCAACCAGTCCTCGTCGTGATAACCTCACAGTGTGTGCGTCGCCTGCCGCTGTCACGAGGAGATAACGCTTCCCTCGGGTTGTCACTGACCTTGTGCTTCTCTCTTATTCAAACTCTCCTGCAGCAGCTCTCATGTCTGTTAGTTAGGTCTGTGGTTGTGGAAGCTTCGCCTCTTTGACCCGTGAGCCACTTGATCGGAGCCTGCAGCCTCCCTCTCCGCCCGGACCGGGACCCTGACGGGCGGAACCGCAGAGTCTCACTGAAAGTAGCTGACAGATCAGGAATCTGCAGCTCCTCAAACTGCTTCTCATGGACTAAATCCGGTTGCTGGCGTTTCACAGGACGACTGTAAAACGTGAGGGCGAGTAGCAGGAAGCTCAGTAGAGCCGTCGACTGTGTCTTTGTTGGTACAGTAGAAACCAGATCAAACACAGTCAGTCCTGTTATAAAGTCTCCTTCAACTAACAAATGCATGAAACGTCCTTTAGTACCACACGAAGCCAACAGGTCCAGAACGCACCAGAACCAGAACCTGCCTCGTGCTGGCTCTGTGCTGTGAGCATCTCTCTAGTGTCTGAAGCCAGGCTCATGATCTGTGTGGGATGTTCTGGCTCTGATTCACCCCCAGCAACACATCATGCCAGAACCAGAACCAGATCCCTTGGGTCTAACAGGAAATAATGAGGCACCAGCTGTTCCTGTGCTGAACTTAACAAGCTGACGTTGCCGGTTGAACAGCGTCTAAAATGATTATCTACGCAGCATCACGCAGAGTGGATCAGCACCCGGGCTCGGCAGAACCTCCCTCATGTCAGCGTAGGGCAAAAGTGTGAATAAACTGCTCGTAGTCTCTTTGAAAAGAGAAGCTGAAGATCACGTCTGAACATGGCAGAGGACGCTCAGGACTACAGGGTTGGACCCAGGACCCGCAGAGGCGATGAAGGCCTCTGTTACGATCCACTGTCTCCCTCTGCTGGACACACAGCAGAACTCAGAGTCCCTGCAGCAGGAGCCGGGCATCAACTTCAGGATGGAGTAAACTGTTCATCACGGCTTGTTAAACCGGTCGAGCTACCTAATCAATAAATACACTAGTCGCATATGGACCAGAGGCGACGCTGATTCGTGTTGTTCTAGTTTAATGAACGTTTAATGTTGGAGACGTTCACTCGCTGCTGAGGATTTGCTCACATGACCCAGAGGACAGGACGGGACGGCTGATAAGCACATCAGCTGCATCATTCATCTCCCCATCGCGTGCGGCGCGGCTGCATCAGGTGAGTGTCTTTACCGCTCAACTAGCTTGTTTAATATCTGTGTCAGGTTCCATTAAAGAGCCGCCGGCTGCGTTTCTCACACTGGGCGACGCTACTTCTTTAAATCATCTCATTCAACTGTAACATTCAGAGCTTGTAAAAAAAGCCTGTTTTCTTCAAACCGTTCCTTTCAGTGGGGCTGGAATAAACAGGTTAAGCTCATTAAGGAGCATTATTCTCTTGTCGCTTATGTTTTCTTTCTATGATGATAATAATCCTGGACTATTAAGCCGCTGCCTGCAGGCGTCAAACGGGCTCCTGGATTTAAACTCCAGAACCAGATTAAAGTTTCCGTTAACATAGAAACGAAGGACGGACACAGCACAGAGAAGCTGAATACTGTGGGTCACCGCGGGTGAAAGGTCACCGGAACAACACTGCAGCCACGTGTCAATGCTGGTGTAGCTGCTGGGGACACGGATCCGCAGAAATCACTTTAGCTTTAACGGTTTGATACGTCTCCAGAGGTTTGAAGCAGGAATCTGCATGACGGAGGGTTTATTACAGTCTAAGCACAACAGGTGGATTCAAATCCTGCTCATCACCTGAACCTGAGAGAATCTGGCTTGTGACCTGCGTATCAATGTATCGACAACTTGTCATGTAATTTGAACGTGTTAAAGGTGTAACTGACTTGCAGGGTTGAGAACCAGAAGAATCTCTTCGCACAATGGAGACAAGCGAACCCAGAGGCAGCCTCCCAGAGGATGGTGGCCTGTGGATGAAGCTGGACTCCAGCCCTGTGGCAGCTCACGCACGGTCACTAGCCTCTGATGAACAGCCCCAGATCACCAGGTCCAACGTTGCTGTGGAAGATGAGGGTGCAGGCGACGGCTTCATCCCACGTCCAACAGAGGGCAGCACTGAGCCAAGCACCGGTAATTCCAGAGTGACCCTTTCAAAGAAGGCAGCTGACGCCACAGAAGCTGAGGCTAATCCCAGCAGCTTAGACTGGCATCATGGTGAGAAGCAGTTAATGGCAGCACAGGTGGATGAAGCGACAGTAAACACAGGCCACACATCCAAGGAGTCTGTGGACATCGAATGTTCGCCCAGGAGCAAGACGGCAGATCAAGACACGGCTTCTGTGGAGGACACGGCTGGACAGATGGAAACCCGCCGCGATCAGAACAGAAGAGATGGAGACTTAAACGAGGAACCAGAGGACGCTGCCAGACAGCCAGACTCCAGGAAATGTCCACAACACACGACAACCGCAGAGGAAAACCAGAACGAGGCCCCTTCTGAATCTGACCGTTTCACTGTCAACGACGAAGAGGTGAAGAGCGAGCAGAGAGACGGGACCCGGAAAATAGCGACTGACATCCGACGAGGAGAGCAACTGCTCCAACGCCTGCAGCTGGTGCAGCAGCGCCAGGATGAAAAGACTCGGACTGTCACACAAACAGCACAAAAGCTTGGAACCGAAGAGGAGACTAAAGAGGATCAGGATGAGGATGCACAGGCCGACCTGATGGAGCAGGACAACAACCAGGGAGCAAGGACGTCTGAGGCCCAGGGGACAGAGGCTGAACGCACGGACCAAGGTGAAGCCTGGGTCTGTGCTCTACCTGCCCTACACAGACTCTCAGCCGTCGAGACCTCCGAGGAGATCCGAGAAGCAGCCCACAGGAAGCAGAACCTGCAGAGAGCTGGGCGGGTCTTCAATCTGTCAGATGACCCAGATGTGCTGGAGATTCCCTTTCAGACCAGTATCCCACTCGAACCACTTCCCCCGACCGGTGGTCAAAGCCAGCGCAGCCCCTGGCAGTTCTCAGAGCAGATGCACAAGGAGATTAGTGTTGAGGTTCTGAGAGAACGGGTTCTAGTCAACCAGGGCACGATCCCAGGACAGGACAGCCGAGGAGAGGTCCGCGACCTGAAGGAGACCGAGCTGCTGTTCGAGGCGTTCCAGCAGGTGAACACAGAGGGTCCAACAAGGATCAGGAAGTCCCCCACCTCAGCCACGAAGGGTCACATTTACCCCTCTGTGCTAGAGCGAACTCGCAGCCTAGAGATGTTTGCTCTGAAGAGTTGCCCCATTCCGAGAGCCCACTCCCTCAGGTTGGACAAATCAGGACGCTGCGAGCGAGAAAGAAGCCCTGAGAACATACGATCCAAGAGTCCAACGCTGGGTCCTCGAGACAAAACTCGCTTATGCCCGTACCCCATAAAAGACCCGCACGCGTACAGGAGCGTGGACTCGCTGAGCCCCGGCGCCTCGACACCAGCCGGGGACGCGAGGAGCAAATCGACGGAGGACAGCGCCCGACACCGGTCTCCCATTCTCAAACAAAACCCGTTCTTCAAGCTGCATCCGGCACTGGCCCTGCAGCCAGAGGTGGAGAAGGACATCCGGGAGGCCAGGGAGCGAGAGGAGGAGCTGCGCCGACAGAGGAGCACTCTGTACGGAGACGACGGGCAGAAGGGTCAAGAAGAAGAAAGGTCGCAGTTCACAAAGACGTCTGAGGCAGGTGGGTCGTAGGTCACCCAGACAGAAGCAAGCGTAACAAATCGCTTCCTTCAATTATTAACAGTGTGTAAAATGAACAGTATAAAGAATTAATATAAAATCTGAAACGAGTGTGAGCTGGAGGAACCAGGTGTCAAACCTGTCATGTGAAACAGGCTCCTTGTCCTTCTCCTCCTCTTAGGTGTCGGACACCAGAGCGCGGGGAGGCTGGAGCGGGTTTGGCCGCCTCCCTCCAGCAGCGAGCAGACGTCTGAGCAGCCACAGGTGAATCATTTCCTGGATCCTTGCACCTTCATTCACGTTCTTTTTCTAAGTGAGAGTAGAAACGGTGGCTCCTCACTTGTCCCGCGCTGTGATGCAGGTCAGGTCCTGGCGAAACAAGCGCAGAGCGCGGCTCATTTCAGGACCAGTGCTTCCAGAGCTGCTTGGGCCGACACTCAGTAAATCCTGCCGCTTCCTGTGTCTCGTCCCACAGCAGCAGCCGAGGGCTCAGAGGGCAGGAGGTCGGAAGGCTCCTCTGTGGCAGCGCTGGGAGTCGGGTCTGATCAACGGGCAGCAGGACGACGCCTGAAGCCAACGAATCTAGAGACGATCGAGTAGAGGCGTCACGGGTCACATATTTAACCACTAGTTCTACTGAGTAGATACATAGAACCTTTCCCAGTGTGACCACATTTACTTTACCCGTCTGTTAACGGTCTGACCCAGAGCTGGAGCAGGACTGAACCGGGCCTCAGCCTCCTGGCCCAGTCCTCTCCACTGTGTTAACTAACAATTAGATGGCAGATGACTAGATAATGATCTGATCAGTAATAAAACCTAAAACATCACTAACTGGACGAACTTCATGAAATCCATTACATCCTGTTTATGTCGATATTCTTTTCTATTGTTACCTTTGTTTAATCAAATGTGCCTTTAATTAATTCTACTCATTTTTGTGCCTTCCACGTTCGGGCCAGAAGGGGGCAGCACAGCCTGACACCAACCAGACGTTTGATTTGATAAAACATCTCAGCTGCTTCACAGTCGTCATAGTTTGGATTACACAACATGAGAGGAGGTTTAGAGGAAGCGTAAACATATGCTGCGACAGTGCGAGAGTTACGTAATTCACAGAGAAGAACACGCGTCACGCGTGGGCGCTCGCGTCTTCAAGTGACTCACTGATGATTTTCAAGTTCTGTTCCAGTAGCACAAACACACATTTTCATCCTGAGGATGTCGAGAACGCGACAGGAGGAGGCTTCAGCCGTGAAACGCCGGACTCAGCAGCAACATACTGTGGACGGATGAGTCACCGCTCCACCCACGCAACTTCCCCTCGCCAGGAACCTCCACGCACCCAGAACAGCAGCAGACAAAGTTACCGTGGCTCCAAAAAACGGCCCAGTCGACAGGACGAGACAAGTCTGAGCGTCCGTCTCCAGACCAACAGCAGCACCAACCCCACAGTGTCCGTTTATGAGCTGTAGGCCGAGGCCCAGGCTTCGTTACAGTTCTCACTGTTCGCCTCTGCTCGTCGGACCGGTTCAGATCCTCTGACTGGACCGTGGCCGGTGCAGCCAAGCTTTCGTCTCCTCCCACGTTTCAACATGAGGCTTCAGTCGCTCCTTGTGTCGTAGCCTTGGGTTTGTTTGGTGTCGTCTCCAACTCACAGAGGTCAAAGGTCACAGTAACTGACAAGATTTACATAATATGACAGTGATTCGCTGGAGTGTGTCTTCCGTCTCCTCGGTTCCGGTCTCAGTTCCCTCAGACTCCTTCAGCTGACGGCTTGTCTCCAGTGGCTGCGTCTCCTATTTCAGACCTGAAGGAACGACCCGCTGGGATTAAGATCAGAGCCACAAACCTGTCCGGACCAGCGTCTCGGGCAGTTCAGAAAACCATACACCACAAACATCTGCCCAGGAAGATGAAAGCGGAGCGACAGCTACCATCAACACCAAACATAGTGCAAAGGTCACCTGAGGTGAGGCTGAGGACACTGTGTCACTTCACGCTGCACCGAACGCGCTGGAAACTGGGTCGTCTATATCTGAGCCACCGTCTGATTATGAACGGCTTACGCAAGCGCTCAGCGTGCTTTACATAACCACGTCTATGTGCTCCCTCTGTGCGCGTTAGGTCCCAAACATCATTTCACCCTCTGCCTGGCGCCTAATCAAACATCTCGTGTTTCTGCTCCGGACACTCGAATCGAAACGTGTGAAACGGAGAAATCCCTGTGAATCAGTGACTGAATGAAACTGTCTGCAGTTAACTGAAGGTTGAGTCCTGGCAACTGGATTCTTCTAGTTGGTAGAAACGTTTCTCCATCTGTCCAGGAGGCTTCTTCAGTCTGTGGGACGTTGGTGAAGACACTGATTTATCCTCCAGTTGGTTTCACTGGGTTGGTTATGTGAACAGAGGGGTGTGAGGGTAGTGAGTAGGTGAATCCTCAACTACCGTGACTCCTCCTCCATTACAGGTCGTTAAGCGTCTCCTTTGTGGGGACGTGTGAACTGGTCTTGATCTTCCTCCATAGTTGAAAGGGCAGCAGGTAGATGGAGACAAGTTGTGTCTGAGGCCTCCACCTGTAGAGGGAGGGGCTGTTCACCTGGACATGTAAAGCTTCTCTGACGCCTCGTTCAAACCACCTTCTTCTCTGTCCATGTGAACGTTGTTGTCTTCAGTGGCCTTTGTCTTTTAGGTGGAGACACACGGCAGATACTGGTCCTGACGTGTTGTTCCTCCTCTGCTGGTTCATCCTCTTGTGTGATGGCTGTTTGGTTTCACCAGTGTCTAGTTCAGAGACTCTTCACTGCATTGAACTGCATTTACTATGTTGCTCCTCTAATGGTTTGGTGTCGGGTCCGGGAAGACGTCCAGTTGCCATGACTCAACCTTCAGACAACTTCACCTGGATGAATGAGAATCTCCACCGACATGTCTGCAGTTAAAAAACAGCAGCTTCTCAGCATCACCTTAAAGGCCTGATGAGAGCAGCTACAAACACACGCTTCCTTCCAGCTCCTCCTCAGTCGCTCCTTCAATCTTGGCTCCAAACCATTAGCATCAGAGAGCCAAGAGAAAACGTTCGGCTTCCTCGGCTCCGGTTTCAAAACCGTTCATGAAGACAGACTTTGAAAACCAGGTTATTCGTTCTGAGGCGACTCCGCTGCCTGATAAACCTGCTGGGTGAGTGTTGATGTCCTCTAATCACCACAGTGTTCTATGGTGGACACCACCAGCACCTGGGAGTCTGGGTCAAAGGGAACACAAACGTTTGAGTCTTGTTTGTGTCCTGCTGTCACTTAAACCCTCACACAACCTGAAGCCCAGCATTCTCCAGCAACAGAAGCGCAGCCCAGAACCAACAGAGCCGGTTGCTCTGGAAACAGCGTGACGCATTTCAGGGCCCAGGGATAGAAGCGTGAGGGAAGCGGGTCGGGGGCTCTGGGCCGGTGTCTCGCAGCTGGTCTGGGTCTGGTGTGAGCTGGAGACAGTGGAAGCTTCACCTGGGAACAGAAACCCAACGACGCCCCTCTGCTCGTTATGAAACAGCCCCAGAGTCGGACCCAGTGAGTCACGGCCTATTTATAGCTGCTGCCTCTCTCAGGCGTTGAGCCCTGAACTATAGACGAGCTCTTTGTGCGGAGCTGTGGTTCACGGCCTGAGCATCGTTCTCTCCATGTAGCGGATTCAGAACCAGAAACGCTAAATACGCTACAACGTCCAGTCTGCGTGCTAAGCTAAAGGGCTGCTGCCCGAAAAACAAAGAGACGCAGCAGAGCCAAAGCAGAAACATCTTGATGTGCTCGTTATGTTAAGTTAAGTTAAGTCCACTTGAATTAGCTGTGGCGGCGCCGGTGTCACATGAGGTGAAATCAGGAGACCAGAGGATGCGTCGCCGGTCGTCTGAGTGGGCAGGGAGCAGACGACCGTGACAAACGCCACTGAGCCTGTTATCAACGCGCTTCGCAGCTCGCAGGCTCAGACTCGGCTTCACGGGATCGACCGAAGCCACTTTCTCAAGGAGGGGAGTTACATGCTCGAATTTCAACAGCGTGGACACACGGATGTTGAAACTCACTTCCTGTGGTGTCGTTTCTCCACATGTACACGAGCCTGTGAATCCTTTCTGTCTTCTTCTGCCAAAGTGAGGCTGACGCCGGCTGCAACACTCAGGCGAAGTCAGAAATCCACAGAATCAAAGCCTGATGTGGTTGAACTGGTTTCTGTTGGACGGAGGATGTTTCTACTGCTCCTACTCTGGGAAGTTTCATTTCCTCTGACATCCCTAAAACCGTTTGCTCCGTTTGCTTTATTCACACTGGTTCCACAAACTGATTCTCAATGTTCAGAAGAGGGAACAGAATTCAAGTCATTGCACAAGCTCAGGAAATATTTCAGTTTGAAAAGCTTGTTTGTCTGTCAGTCAGGAATTCTGTGATGTATGTTTGGGGTCAGAGGTGAAACTCAGCCAACGGTTATGAAACAGCAGCAGCAGGAACTCAAACATCCAAAAACCTCCCTTCGAGCACAGCCACACAAGAAAAGATGAGTCATCAAGTTTATAAGGAATCTGCACGAACAAGAGACGTCAAGCAGAAAAGCAGCAGAGAACATCACACCTGCCAAAGCAGCAGCAGCTGTGGAGACCGGGCTGTTCCTAATGTTTTGGCCGCTGTCATTCTGTGCATCTGTCTGCTGCGCTTCCCTGCGTGAGTCACCGGCTCCTCATGCGCAACATTACCCAACTGTTGGTAAGTGGGGGGAGGTCGGTGCTGGTGGTGATGCTGTTATGTGAAAGCTTGCGAGGGGCGGGTCCAGAACACGCAGCAACTCGGTCCCGCTGGTTCAAGTGAGGATAGGAACCGTCCTGAGCTGAACTCGTCCTTACAAATAGGAGCTGCGCGTTTCCAACTGGAGCAGAGCGCACAGAGCGACGGCGGCGGCGAACCGGAGCCACGGAGAGAACGGACCGAGCTCAGGTAACAAACTTTACTGGGGCAGAACCGGTTAACGGACCGGTCCACTGCGTCTGCCGGATTAATGTTCGCTGCTGGGTCGAACCTCGGGCTTTAAAGCGTCACATGCGCGTTCGGTCAGAACAGCTCAGACATGTGGGTCAATGCTCGGACCGAAACCCGGTCACGAACGAACTGTGTTTTCTAAACTGAACGCACGTGTGGGTCAGAACCGACGCAGGTCAGTGTCTGTTGACGTGCGGTGCCGGCACCGAGGGGGTGGGTCACGGTACGAGCCAGTTTGAAAGGCTTATGTAATATTGTGTTGTAATGGCTCTTGCGTAACCACTAATCCGTCCTCTGCTCTCCTCCGGTCGCGGTGACCACTAGGTGGCACTGCAGAGACAGGCAGCCAGCACTGATGTCTGAGGAGGCGTCCCAGCAGGAGGTGGCCGTGTGGCGGGCGCTGGACCCTCCTGCAGAAGGCCGAGGAGCGGCGGGCGAGGTGTCCATCCTGGCCTCCAGCAGCCTGCTGGCCCGCTCCCTCCTGGGCCGCAGCAGTCCCGTGAAGCGCAAAGACAGCCCCACGTCCACGGCGCGACGCAAGCGCGAGTTCATCCCCCACGACAAGAAGGACGAGGGCTACTGGGACAAGAGGCGGAAGAACAACGAGGCGGCGAAGCGCTCGCGGGAGAAGCGGCGCGTGAACGACATGGTCCTGGAGAGTCGAGTCCTGGCTCTGCTGGAGGAGAACGCGCGGCTCAGGGCTGAGCTGCTGGCTCTGAAGTTCCGCTTCGGGCTGGTCAAGGACCCCTCCAACGCCCCCATCCTGCCCCTCACCTCCGCTCCTGCTTACTACCTCCACAGAGAAGACTCCTCTGCCTCGCAGCCCAACGGCCGCACGGCCCAGCCGGCCGCGAGGAGCTCCAGGGACTCTGGGCACGCGTCGGAGGACTCCGGCTTCTCTACGCCAGGGGGGTCCAGCGTGGGCAGCCCCATCTTCTTTGAAGACCGCTTGAGCGACCACGGGAAGTTATCGCCTCACAGGGCAGAGGAGCTGGGCTACGACCTCCACCACTGCCCTGCCGGACTCGCTGCAGGGAAGCCGGAGCAAGCGGAGGCCATGAAGAACCTTCCTCACAAGCTGCGTTTCAAGACGCCTGGCGGCGGGGACGGGGGGGACGCTGGGGGGGACGGCAGCGGTGCGAGGCGCGAGGCCACCAAGGGACTGAGCACAGCTGAAGCAGCAGCCCCAGGCCCGTGGCTGCAGCAGCCGGAGGCGGAGGAGGTCCGGAGGGGGAGCCGGTCCCCGCAGTCCGGCTCCGGCCTCCAGCCTCCCTCACACGACACTTACCTCAAGTCCCAGCTCCACTCCCTGAGCGAGGAGGTGGCTCAGCTCAAGAAGCTTTTCACAGAGCAGCTCATGGCCAAAGCCTGAGGCCCAGCGCCGCGGGTCAGGCCTCAACCTCCGCTGCAAACTGTAAGATAATGTACGACCGTCCGTAAATGGTTCCAGACACTGTGACAACTATGAACTAGGTGAAACTGTTCACATCTCATCTTTGCTGAGCTCAGCCTCACTCCATGTGAACATGCTGTCTGACGGAACCGCCGGACCCAGACCCGGCGGCTCAGCTGGGCTTGTTCATCATCCTCACGTGAGCAGCTCCACTGGTCCTGGTCCAGATGTTTAACCACTGTCCTGTTCTCTGTTATGAATATAACGTCTCTGTGTGTTTCTTAATAAAAACATCTCATGTCTTGAGGTGGTGACTTGATCTTTGCTGCGGAACCGGGGGGGGGGCTAAATGTACCACAACTTCGAATACTGAGCAGTTAAACCGTATTCGTTCTCAGTTCGGGCAGGTTCGCAGCGTCTTGCACCACCTGCGACGCTGTGGGGGGTGATGCTCCGCTGGTGCCAGCAGGGGGCAGCACAGACAGCAACGTGAACGAGGCCTTGGACCGCTGCAGGCTTCATGGTTGGCATGGAGATGAGTGATGACAAACCCAGCAGCTGTGCGTCAGGTCAAGGAAACAAACCAACGGTTGAATGAAACCTGCGACGCAGTAACATCGTTTTAATTATGTCCGTTATGTGACGATGAGAAATGTTCTGATACCTTCTAACGACCACAGAGTCGAGGCTCTGCTGCTTATTATTAGGGCCTAATAAACGCTGTGCAGACCTTCTCTTTAATATTAAGATGATCTCCCACTGCTGAGACCTGGGCTGAAGCAGAAAGGTGACGGGAGCTACTGCAACACGCTGCCGTTACATCCTCAACCCCCTCTTCCCCAAATCTCTCCCCCTTTTTCCGTGAAAGGATAAAGCCTGTTGCTAGGCAGGCATTGCGACAGTTGCCATGGCAATGGTTGCAGACATAGCTGTAAGGTGGGGGAGCGACGGGCAGGGTGGGGTAAGGATAAGGATGGGGCGCAACGCACGCAGAGAGCGACTGCACAAATGTGGATTTTCCAGGGGGAGGGGGATCCAGGTTCACGGCCAAAACCTCCGCAGCGACAGGAGGAAACAAAGAGGTGCAGAGGCACGAGATCCAGTTACAGGGAGGCTTCCACAAAGGCCAACCGACAGAAACACGCAGGACAGAGTCACACAAAGCACAGACACACATCAGTTGTGTTGATGTCTCCGCCTGCATTTACGCCACGAACAGGACTGAGCCCCGAAGTGTCCAACTACTGTGTAACTGCAGATAATCTAGTTCATCACATCCATGGACCGGACCCCGGCGCCGGGCCTGGTCCTGCTGGTGAGTGACCGTCAGAGCTCCTCCGTGTCTCCTCCACGTTCTGGGGCCGTCAGCACCACAGACACACACTCAACGTAGTTACACAACGTCCTCACATTCTGCCAAGAGGAGCTGGTTTAACGGGATTGAACACAAAGAAGCAGAAGACGGTTCTGGCTGCAGCGCGTTGCTACAGGCCTCCGACGTCCTAACGCACCCACAACAATGACAGACCCGTCTGTGGTTTCCTGCAATTGTGTCACAACGTTGGGTCTGAGTTACACAACACGTTTCGTTCAAGGGAGGAAGTTGAGGCAGTGGGTCCAGGGTCTGGGCAGCGGTGATGAACACTAACACACACTCAGTGGAGCAAGAACCCGACTCACCACAGACAGAACGCAGCTGGTGCTACCGGACCTCAACATAATCATTTAATTACTGGAGATGAAACAAGCACCAGCGACCTGCAGCGGCTGCACTGAGATGGTGCCGAACATCAGAACCAAGTGTCAGAAGTTAAGAAACCTCAGAACCCTGACCTGGTTCTGTGGGAGCAGAACCCTGACCCTCTGAACACCAGCTGAGATTGGGCTGCTTCCACTGCCTCCATCTCTACGTAGCAACCTTATTACGGCATCACGGCCTTCGCTGCCTGGGTCTGGCTCGGAGCCTAGTCCCTCCTCCGCCGGACCTCCTCTCCAGCAACGGGATTTGAAGGCGAGCAGAGAGGGAGGGGGCAGAAGAGAGAGAGGAACAAAAACGTGACTAGGCACCCAAAGCGTCATGTTATGCAACAACTGACCTACTAACATACATTTAGACTGAGAGCGACGAGGAAACAGAGAGAGAGAGAGACACAGAAAGAAAGAGAGAGAGACAGAAAGAGAGAGAGACACAGAAAGAAAGAGGGAGAGACAAAAAGAGAGAGAGAGAGAAACAGACAGAAAGAGAGAGAGAGAGAAACAGAGACAGAGACTGAAAACAAGACGCACCGCGCTCACTCCTGTTTTTACCTGCGCTGCAGAGTTGGAGCTTTGCTGAACCGCCAGTGGAACCGGTGATTGTTGACCACACGGTGAGTTCGCCTCATTCATGTTAATGTCTCCTATGTTCATAGGTTGGGGGCACGCGCTCATCTGTGTTCTGCGTTTTTGAGTTCAGGTGTGTTTGTTTTGGTGCTTGCGCGCAGTGGAGCGACGTGACGGTTGGTGTGTGCGTGTGTTTGCGTTAGGCAGGGAGGGGTCGGGGGCGTCCAGGGGTTGTGTGGGGGGGCGTCCAGGGGTTGTGGGACTCCTGCAGTAAAAACGCTGCTGTGGAAACAACTGGTGAGAGCTTGGAGCGGCGCCACATGGACCGAGGCTGGATCAACGCGCACTGTTATGGTGCCTTCAGGGGCCAGTTCAGTAACAGCTGCTTTCACAGGACACGTGAGTCTCTGCGAGTCCTGCTATATTATATCATATTTTTTATTATTATTATTATTATTATTATTATTATTATTATTATTATTATTATTATTATTATTATCCTGTCGGTGTCAGGTTCGGTCCCACCGGGAGCTGGACCTCTTCCTGCTCGTTTGAGGTTAGTGGACTAGTCCGCGCAGACAACTGGAAAAATCCCACGTAGGCTCAGAGGACACGCGTCTCTGCGTCACGTGTAGCTGCTCTTTGTAAAGGTTAACGCGGCGGCGCAGCCTCTGCGTTAACCCTTCAGTGGGCGGCAGCTCCAGAGAGGAGCGACACAGACCAGGGCGCACCGAGGCGTGCGCTCCCGTGCCGGATGTATGTGGACCGTTTTGTGTCGGTTTTCACCCTCGGTTCGGACCGGGTCACAGACGGGATGAAGAACGGTGAAGATCGCGGGCTTTGACAAGGTGGGCTATGGATCAGAACATCTGGAGCAAATGTGGGTCAGTGGCTGAGTGTTGTCGCTGCAGCAGGGAACCCGTCTGGGGTCAGGCTACAGATGGACAGAGCAACAAAGGCGACTGGTTTCTGCGATGCTCGCATCGTGGTGGAATCGAACAGTGATTGTCGGCGTTTCCCAGAACAGCTGCCGAACCTGCTTTAACTGGCTTCGTGGCCCATACTCTGCACGTGGGTTCGCCCCCCCCCCCCCCTCCTGACTCGCGAATTCCCAGTGTGCGGCGCCGTAACCTCCGCGTGGGCAGCTTTTGTGTCAGGTGTGGATGTGGACGTGTCTCCTCGGTGGCTCTGAGCGTTTCACGCGCTGTGTAGGACACGGAAGGGGCAACGCAGGTTGCGTAACCATGAAATAAATAATTCAAACGGCTTAAAGAACGGGCACATTATGCAATCTGCGTAAAGACGGTGAGGAGGCCAACTGGTGCTGGTACACACTGGGTCTCTGTGCCAGCAGTGAATGTAGGTCACGTCAGGGGGGGGGCAGCATCCAACCCACCAAAATAAATCCTCCCTGCGCCATAACAAAGAAACGACACAGACACGGAGCAGAGGAGGCGCACGGCTCTGCTCAGGAAACTCGAACCGCCACCTCAGGCTCATTGCGTCTGTTTCTGGCCTTATTAAGCCGCGCGGGCGGGAGGTCGTGGTTTCCATCCGGGCCCGCTTCGCGCACTCTGGACTGTCTCGGGGTTTCCTGGCACATGGTCGGTGATAAAGGCTCAGAGCCCTGCTTTGTTATTGTGCTGCGGTTTGGAGCCAGCACAGGCGAACCACAGCTTAGTAGGCCAAGGCAGCGCATGTGACTGGCGCAGCACATGGACTGAGTCACTGAGTTTCCCTACTATAAACACAAGGGGGGGGCGTCTTGGAGACCACTTGGCTTTGCTGGCGTGTCGCCTGACTTCCCCGCTTGTTTCTTGATAAAGTCAACCTCCAGACTCGGACCCCACCCATGACCCCCAAAATGCTGCACGTGCCATACGTGTCATTCTTCCCAGGGGGAGGCAACAATTGAACCCCCCCTTTATTTCTGAGCTGCTCCCATTTCCTGAAACGCTCCGCAGAAACATGTGCAGGGGTTGAACTCAGTCCACCGTTTCCAGCGCTGACGGCCACATTTAGCCTGCGGCGGTGGGGGCCTGTGGTTGTGTGAGCGGGTGCAGCCTGGATTCTTTGGCCGTGCTATCATTCCACTAGTGCCACAGAGACCTGGCGACGACGCGTGGAGCGAAGATGATAGGTTAGGAAGAGCAATCTAGGTCAAGACAACGCCAGCAGCCGCTCCAGTCGGAGCAGGAAGCCCGGATCTGGGTGCAGCGGTTGTTGATGTTGTGAAGGACGCGTGGCTTTAACGCGCCTGCTGTGATTATGCTGAGGATGAACGAGGCTGAGCTGTGAACAGTCCCAGCAGCGACATGGTTGAGCCACAACACTGGAGTTGATCCATGTGAGCAGCTCGTCCTGACAGACAGAACCTTGTCGCGCCACTGGTTCAGAGGAAGGGACAGAAGGTCCGATCTGATTGGTCGCCCTTGCTGTTTCCCCCTTGTGTTGCTATGGGTGACACATTCTTTCTATTGATGCAGCACCAACGGCGTCGCTCCCACCCTGCTACAGTATAATCCCGTCTCCATCCCGCTCTTTGTTTTAAATTCCCTCCTTTCTTTGTCTTGCTCTCACCTCAGTCTAGATTTAGACGACGCCTCCTCCCCCTTCTGTTCTTGTTTTCGTCTTTTTCGCCCCACTCTCTTACTCGCTGTTTCACCTCTGCGACGCTCAGCTGACCCATATTTCAGCGAGTCCGACTGTTTCTGGGTCAGTGGGACGCGCTCACAAAAAGTCTTCCTCTCATTCTTTCGCTCTCGTGCCTGAAAGCCACATGTGAAAGGCTCACGAGTAGAACGTCAGCCAGGCACTGGTGCCTCGATTCACAAGATGAGAGCTAGGGCCAAAGGGATTTAAAGGTGATGTGATGTCAAACCGTCAACTGTCCTGTTTCCATTTCAGCGCGAGGAAGCGCTTGTAGTTAGCTCACGGTGGGGAAAGCAGAAGCAGCGTACGCACGGTGCCTGTGCACATGTGGAGTAACTCACATTTACTGCTGCTATTCAAACAATGCCATCAACTGCTCCTCTGTCATCTGGACACACACCAGAGCAGGAATCCTTCAGTCACCCTGACTTGCTTCAACAAATCAGACCATGTGAGTTCCTGTCAATTGCTGCTCATAAGAGTCATTTGTTCATCACGCAGCAGCACAGAACCACACGTGACCAACGTGTTTTTCCAGGAAGAGGCATCAATGCATCATTTCCTGTAAAGGCTAAAAACAGTAGCTTCTCTTCAGGCAGGAAGTCTCATCAAGATCGAGATAGAGAGTCTTCAGGGCAAACTACTAAATGTCCTGCTTCTGTCTGCGTGCTAGTATTGGCCAATAAGCCGTAGACCAGCCAGTACTGGATTCAAATGAGACTAAAAGTTTTAGTTTTCAACTCCAGGGATGGTTTCTAAATCCACCGCGACAAACATTTATAACCTACATTCTGCTCAGTCCATGAATGCAGCACATCACTTCACACGTGGCTTTTTTTAAGCAAAATGTGTCCATCTGAAAGTGTTGCCGGCATCGTGAAGCCACAGACACAGCGTCCCAACATGATACCAGTCAGAACCAAACAGCGCCAGGTCACACACGTCCACAAAGTTGGCAGATCACTACAGTCAAATGGGACCAATGGACCGACTGACGGCCCCAGAACAGCACAGTGACCGTTCCTCGCGTGGAGCAGTTTCATGTTCATGTAACGAGGACGTGCTCTTCCTGCCCACGTCCCACGACCCCGCTCCCTCCTACCCCGGGCCCTTGACCTACTTCGATCAAAGCCCCACCTCCTCGTCTCACGCTCGTCATCCGTGACCTACACTGCCTTTGTCTGCTTATCTGCTCCGGCCGCATCTTGGATTTGGCATCGAGTTGTTTTGGCGAAGCCGCATTCCTCTGCAGATGAGGTCACGTGTTGTTTAAACAGAGTTTCTCCGTGGGTTGTCTTTCAGGGAGGGTTCTGTTATTTGTGAAATAATAGAAAATACACAGTCAGACTGAGAGAATCCCCACATGGTCCAGTGTGGTGATCTCAGCGTGTGGGACTGAATCAATGCCTCTGCCTGTGTTCACTGTCGCCAGGAGTAGTAAACTGTGATTACAGACAATCTGAGGGGGCTGATGGGAAATTCTTTTATCGGGAAGAGTCTAGTTGTGATGGCAAAATGAAAGGTCGCGTTACAGGTAGGACAACAAGTAACTGTTTTCAGTGTTTTACTCACCAAAGATCCACAGCAAAGAGGTGAACCACCACCCATTCGACAAATGCATGGGCCACATGTTCACACTCTGTGTTTACAACGTCACAGATACCAGACCAGCAGCGTTGCAGCGAAGCCACATTACATCACAAAAGTCAACACACTACGCAATAGTGGGGCCAACAGGTCAGACAGGCAGGTCCAGGACCGTTCACTGGTTGCCAGGGGCGACACAGTCAGTAAGAACCAGCCCTGCCAAAACAAAGACAGGGACATTTAGAAATGTTCAGAAACGTAGGATAATGATAAGTGGAGCAGGAGCGATCCTCGTGGATTAACGCGTCTTTCTGCGTCTTTTCATCTCCACAGACTTTCGTCTTACAGTCAACTGCACGGAGGAGACAGACTGAGGGAGGGAGTCTCACACCGAGGTAGACGGGCCGACCTAGATCCTGCCGCTTGCGAGGAGATCTAGGACACCGCCGGCGCAGAACCTTCAACAAACAGCAGCACAGAAGCAAGACTTTTGCTTCATCCACTCAACTGTAAGGAACTTTGTGCTTCAAGACCTAGAAAACCCCCGAATGTCTGAGTCTGGACACTGAACCAAAACCTTCAAGTGGATAAATGAGGACTTCTAATGCTCAGCTCGAGTCGTTCTTTATATTTCTGGATAATTTGGATACTTGAGTCCTGCAATAAACAAACGAAGAACTTCAAGAGCCGACATTCAAAGGCGTGTCATTACCACCCCTTCCTCCCCTTGACCTCTGACCTGGTGATTTCCTCACTCACCCAAACTGGCCACCACTGGACAAAAATGGAAAATCTAACATCAGCACTCAAAACATTAAGTAAAACCTCGGGAAATAACCTAAATTGCCTTGAGACCTTTGGCAGTTACGAAGAGTCTCTTCCCTCTATCCAAGGGACTCCAGCTCGAATGGGGCGGCCCGTTAAACCCAAACCTAATGTGACCTGCAGACGCAAGCGCGAGTTCATTTCAGATGAGAAGAAGGACGCCTCCTACTGGGAGAAACGCCGTAAAAACAACGAGGCCGCCAAGCGCTCGCGGGAGAAGCGGCGTCTCAACGACATGGTGTTGGAGAACCGTGTCATTGCACTGAATGATGAGAATGTGAGGCTCAAGACAGAGCTGCTCCAGCTGAAGCTGCGCTTCGGCCTCATAAGCACCGCTTCATATATTGAAAAGAGCCAGCAGATCGGGAGCAACGCGGGAAACGGCTCGTCCTCATCCCAGTACTACTCCGGCGGTTACTCCAGTAGTTCTCAGGTGATGATGAACTCGGACTCCTCAGAAACAGAGCAGTCAGGACGCAGCGACTGCGCCAGGCAGCTGGTGAAATACTCCCCACGCGGCTCGCTGTCCGACATGTCTGACGGCTCCTCCAGGGACAGCCCTGAGCCCCTCCCCTTTGAGATCAAACAGGAAGGGGACAGGCTGGAGATGGACATTGCCAATGGCACTACCACTCAAATCATGTTCAACGTCCACCGTGGTTTGGCCTCTGTACCCACTCACCACCAGATCCAGCAGCATTCTCAGGAGCTGGAGCATCAACAAAACAAACAAAAACCCCATCAGGAGCCTGTCGGCGCCACGAGTGCCGTCAGCCAGGCTGCTGCTCCTCCACCCGCTGCCCACAGAAGCGTCATTCTGTACGGCTCCAGCTCCGCCTCCTACCCTGCAGACGTTGCGATGAGGCCCCAGGACGTCCATCGTCAGGCAGCCCAGAAGCAAAGTGGCAGCAGCACCTCAGAGATTCTGTCTGAGGTGATACAACAGCTGGAGAGGAAGGCGCTGGACTCGCCTCCGTGTGAGCTCTCCGACAGCCGTAAGGAGGCTCCAGAGGAGTACGGAGCCTGCCAGTTTCCCCAGCAGCCCCTGCAGCAGGGTGATGCATCTGCAGAGCCCCGTCTCAAACAGGCGGAGGCGGTGAACCAGCACCATCTGCAACAGTTTCATCAAACATACCTCTGCGTCCGAGACGAGGAGCCACCCGTGCTCACCTACGAGGGCGGCTCCGGGACTGAGGCCTACTTCCCAGGCCAGTCAGGCTCCTTCAGCAAAGACACGTCGTCCAGCGACGGAGATCCTCGCAGCTCTGACAAAGACGCCTCCACGGATGACGAGGAGTCACCCTCCTCATCCTGCTCAGACGTGAGCAGCTACCACGGTCAGCATCTAACCGGCCTCCGCCAGCCTACTTCACCCCCGCCCTCCTCCCAGGGCTGCTCTCAGGCCCAGGCCCGGGATCCCCATGGGGAGGTGAAGGGCACAGCGCTACCCCACAAACTAAGACTCAAGCACCGGGCCATGAGCACCGGGAGCAGTAGCAGCAACTGCTCAGGACAGGAGTCCCCACCCGCCCCGACCTCGGCCACGCCGCCTCCCCTGCCCCAGCACCCCTACCTGTCCCTCACACCGCCGCAGAGCGTGAAGCGCGAGAGCCCGGCTGGGGCCTGTAAACACGCGGACCCGGAGCAGGGGGGCAAAAAGGAAACAGGTGGGCGCCGAAGCAAAAGACGAGACTAAGTGACTTTGAGTCACTTGTGGAACAGAACTACCCTGCCGTCATGCCTTTGCCCTATAAGCCTTCGGGACAGGACGCTGGGCTGTTTACTCCCATCACAGGCTGGACGTCCTGTAGGGCTGTAACATACTTGTAGATATTGTACAGACTTTTGTTTCTGGCGCCCTCTCGTACTTACAGAAGCACTTTTGTTGATGTGATGAGAGGAGGAATGGAACTGCCTGCTTTTCTACAGCTGTCACAACAACATTCAGCAGCAAAGCACATTTTGATCACTTACAAACAAGAATGTAGTAAAACACAGGGTTCTGAGCTTTATCAGTAAATGGGACAGATTCTGACTGTAGACGACCAAAGACGCACCCAGCACTACAAACACGGGCTCCAGCCTGTCCCAGACCCTACCTCTACCAACCCACGCTCTCCCCGGTCGTCTCCACCGTGTCACTAAATAATTGCCACCCCCTTTATTTTTTAAGCACTTGGTTTGTATATTACTGTGAAATATGAATATTTGTATGTATTATGAATATATATTTTACAAAGAAATTTGAATACAAATTAGCAGCAAACCTGCAAAAGAGGATTTAGAAAGTGAACGTCCTCGTACGACTCGACTTGCTGTACAGCTGCGCTGTCTACTGCTGCGACAGGACCCTTTCAAAACAAAACGCCTCTCGATCGTTCGGCTTTAGCATTAATCTGGGAATGGCCTGTTTACACCCAGAGCTGAATGGAGAACACGTTTGGGTTTCGAAACCTTTAACCAGCCTTAAAATGTAGGGTGAGAGTCACCAGCTGCAGGCTCCGGGCCTTAGTTCTTTGTTTTTAGCTTTATCAGCCATGTTGTGTTGTTGTCACTCACGGGCCCAGTGTATTTATTTCCCTGCACACGCTCATCACTGTAGAAAAGCCCACAGGAGCGTAGACGTGAATATGTGCACACAGGAATCAAAGGCCGCTCACGTCAGCATCAGAAGGTTTCAAGCGTGACCAAAGTTTGTCACATGAGCAAACTGCAGGTCACGTCACCCTCCCGCTGCTGGGCTGCACCTGATCCCAGGCCGGCAAACGTCTATGCTTCAGGTTGGGCTTTTCGGTGCTTGTGTATAAATGTAAAGTCCCCCCTGCCCCGTCAAGCTGCTGTGCGTCCTCTCTCCTCTCACTGTGATGACATGTATTTGCTCCCCCCTCCTTTTTCAGAGTGTATTAAACAGTAATGTTTGTGCTTTTGCTGATGGTTTTATGAAAAGAGTGTTTGGGCAGGTCTGTCATTACCATCGCTTCTTCTGACACGAATCTCTATGTAAACACTAATGTTCATTGTGGAAGGTGGGAGCGTTTCAAGGTCAAAAGATTCAATAAAAAGAATGTTGACCATGTCCACGAGTCTGGTTTTCATCAGTGTCCGTACTTCACCCACGGAAGCCAAAGCAGCCGAACCTTCCTGTGGGATCACTTTAAACACTGGCAGACTTACATGGAACCAAGGTCCAAACGTGGTCTTACTGAGTTTCATTTAAAGGGAGCCCTGATCATAGGACCTGTAGGCAGCCTGGAGCCAGAGACGTGACTCAGGCCGCCACTGAGGTTTTTTCCAGTAATCCTGAGGAAGCACTTCGTTATCACCTGACTTCAAGGAACGTAATCGTGCGGCACCGGGTTAAATATTAAACCAGTGGTTGTGAACCATTTTAACACCAGGACAGATTCACTGAACACAAGGAATCCTGTGGACAGAACCTCTACAGACGGTTCGGTGTCTGTTGTGGATTGGCTGTAAACCGGTTGTCGTCACTGATTCTTTCTTCTGTAAATACGTCATCTGAGCGTAATGTGTCACTGCCTCACAACGTGAACATTCATCTCATTATTCTGCTGATAATGCGCCTTTATCCCAAAAAGCGAGTGTCGCCACGTGAGACCCGTAAACATCCAGGCGCGTTTCTTACAGGCGCTGATTTACAAACACGCCCAATGATCCAACCAGCACGACTCACAGCAGGTGGCTCCTTTTAATTTACATCTGTGGCAATTTCCTATTATTGTATGTTTCCCATCCCATCACCTGATTTAAATTCAGAGCCAACCTGAAGAGCTGTGACCCACTCAAACGCGTCCAGACTCAGAGTGTGAACGGTTGGATGGCCTGCAACTGTTTAACTGGGTTCAGGAAGGATTTGAAAACTGTTCATCACAGTTTGCGTGTTTTACGATTACAGCTCTTTAATATCTGGCTACGTGCTTATTGCTTATTGCGCCTCTTGAATAATCATTTTTGTGTCCTCCCTGCCTCTTCATAATCAAAATGGGGCCACGCTCATAACATAAAGGGCAGAGGGAGGAGAGCAGGGACGTCAGCCCAGCGCCCTTGATCCAAGCCTGCAAACAAAGTGTGTCTTTGAGGCCGACGCCTCGGTGACCTCAGTCACACGCAGCACATTCCTACACATGGTCCCGTGGGATCCGGACGAAGCGGCAAAGCCCGGTAGCTTTTTGCCGCGTCCCCAATTTTCCTGATTGGGCCTGAGCGGCTGCTGCAGCAGAGAAGCCTGAATAAACAGGTCAGAGGGAAAGTAGGTCAGTGGGAGCAGGGGGAGAGGAAGAGCGTGGGTCGATGAAGGTCACGAGACAGTCAGCACAGCAGAAACATGGCTGACACCTGCTTTCCTTCACTTCAGAGGCTGCATCAGCCAAATTAATTAATTAAGCTGTTAGGCAACATATCAGCCAAATGTTGGACTGTCCCATTTTTAACAGCACGCCAGCTTCCCTGTCACACAGAACCGGTTTAAGGTGTGGGCCGTTCCTGAAGCAGAAACACGTCCGACATTTCTGGGTCAGGTTCCAAGATGCACGAAAAGCCAGGGCAGGTTAAGAAGTGTCCTTCAGAGGAAACGCTTTTGGACACGAATACAACATTCAAAGCCAAGTATAGAACAAGTAAAGAGGTTACAGAGAGATGGTGAGACTCAGCGAGGCTGAACAGAACAGTGGCAAAACACATGAACGACGGAGGCCCAAAGGCCAGTGGGGGGGACAGAGGCCCGTCTGTTTGAGCCCCATTAGGGCACAAAGCGCCGCTACAAAGAAAACACAAAAAAGGAAGCAGCTCCACCCAAACACACAAGCACCACCCTCGTCACAGAGATGATGTAAGAGGTGGATCCACATACCACAGTCCGCAGGCTGCCGGCGGGACACAGCCGCTGCTACACCACATACCACAGCCCAACAAGCCTCAGGTGGAAATACGATACAGGCCTAAGAGGCCCAGCTTCCCGTGATCTGTTGCTACATGACTACAAGTCAAAGGTCAACTCGCCCTGAGAAAGAAAATGCAAAATAAATAAAGCTCAGTTCAGACCTGGAGGCAGCGTCATGGCAACGGAAGAGAGAAGACAGTCAACCCCGCGTGATGATGCATCCTCTCATTTAGAGTAGGACGACCTGCAGGAGCATGGAATCCATCAGGACGACAGGCGCTTGACGTCGCCGCCACCGCTGGAGCACAACATAAAGTGGCAGCAATAAATGTGTTGAAACGTTTGAGCAGCAGAATGTAGCTGTATGTACAATGAAGGTTGTGACTGGGATTAGCTGGTCTTATTATTTTATTACTGTAAAAAGTATCATTTATTACTTTTCCCTTCATAATGATCCAAATGCTTTCAGTGAGTCAGCATAAAATATTTCTTATTTAAAAGAATCTAATTTCTTAGTGTCCTTGTCCACGGTGTGACAGTAAAGTGTGCATTGCTCCCAGAGAGAACGATGACAGAACCGTAAAGCCTCACTCTTATCTACTGAAGACATTGACTTGATGGCTATCGCAGGTTTACGACACGCGCCGTAATAAAGGGCAAAAACACACTAGTCGTTTATTATCGTCAACACAACTGTGGGACGGTGTCGCTAGTTTAAGTCGTGTTTCAGTGTTTCAGGCTCAGTTCAGACCTGGTGCGAACACAGAAACACGTCCAGTCTTAAAACGTTTCGTACACCTCAAAGCTGCAGCTCGGCCTTAAGCGCTGATCTGCTAAGTCGGTGGCAGGGAAACTGTCCGGAGTCAGTGACCTTGTTCAAAGTCACAATCTCAGGTGCTGACCTGGGTGTTTACAGAAAACGGGAGCAGCAGAAACACGGAAGCAAAACGCACAAGTTGACGAGGCAGATAACCAGAAGGCGTCGACCTGCGGTTTCAACGAGCTGCGTTTAATTAAAAACCTGTCCCAGCGGTTCTGCTTGTGATCTAGTTCGCTGCGGTCGATAGAGCGAACGTGGGCGACACCAGGACAAACGTCCAGGTCTGTGTTTGAAACACCAACACCGAGGTATTATTAACCACACACAGTTGTTTGGCTTTGAAACAAGCAGCAACAATATTATCGACACCACTGACAGCAACAGCCAGACAAGCCTCAGTACGAAGCACAAGGTGGAGGATTTCTAATTCAGTGAAAATCCTCATGGAGACGTGTTACAGGCTCAGACTTTTGCCAGATACCATCTGCTGTAATCATATCCTTTGCTGATGCCCTGCAGAAATTTGCACCAAAAATAGGTATGAGTCAATCAGCCCTTTGTGGAAATCCACATGTCTGCTCAGTGGAAGCAGAGGGCAAAATGTAGGCCAGCTCCTCCCTTCAGCACAGCCCGTCCCTCCAGCCAACGCAGCCTCGAGTGAACCCGCACGGCTGCGGGGGAACGGAGGGGTAGATGCAAAGTGAAGCTCCAGCGAATGAGGTCATGCCTCCCTAACATGGCTCCGTATCTTAGCGACCCCCTCCTCCCCGTTTTCCTCCCGGACTGACCAACTACAGTGGGGTCACGTGTCTGGAGGAATGTGGAGTCTCTGCAGCGACGCCTCAGGTGTGACGTGGGTTTCAGTGCTCACTCAGGGCCGTGCCTGCTTCTCCTTGGGGCGGACACACGACCACCTTCCAGGAGCTGGAAGCAAAGGTGGCGTTTGACAGGATGTGAGCGTGAACGGCCTCCGGTTGGATGCTTCTGTCACCGTTTGGCTCCGTTTTACTAGAGCTGCAGCCAGAACGAGCAGTTCAACACTGAAGGATTTCAAGCATAGCTTATGTAGCAACAGTTGCTCAAGGTAAAAGTATTACGGGCAGTCAGCCGCCGTGAGTCAGTCTCTCTGGGAGATACTGGGGGTGGAAACTGACTCAAACAGAGACGGATTCTAATCCACCAGTGGCTCCACCAGCAACCGCTCGAACACCGCTCAGCTTAAAGAAGTGTTTGAACATGAGGGACCTGAACGAAGATTAGATCAACAACCACAATAATAAGAAACAAGGACAATGATCTGCACCAACAAACACATGCAAATATTCTACTGGATGTTTGGAACGGCCACACTCTGCGTCTCGTGTAGGTCACACGAGAGACACTACTGCATCCAGGTCCGTCCCGTTCGTCACCAAGCAGCACACAGGCCCGAAGTGAGACGTGAAAGGTTCTGCTCCTCAGAGAAAGCCACCACGGCTCCAAACCTCACGGTGCGTCCGGCTTATTGCTCCTCTCAGCCTAATGATGGCCTCCAACGCCACGTTATTACTGAGCCTGAAAGTCGAGCAGAGCTGAACCTTTATTTGCTTCACATCATGGATGCGCCGCCACCACCTCAGAGCCTCCATGTAGATGTGGTTGCTGTTCTCATTCCTCTCGCCACCCGGAACGTTGCAGATGAGGAAATTCAGTCTGAAGCAACTCAACGATTCAAGCGTGTTACAACCTGATGACCACTTTACCTAAGGTCAAGGTATTATTGAGTCTCACACACCTTAGAAGGTGAGAAACGAGAAGCTTGTAAAAGCAGCAGGACTGTGGAGGTGAAGCTAGTGGTCAGAGGGTCTGGATTCAGGTCTGTGTGGGTCAGTGTGTTCTTCTTCCCGCTGAGTGACTGCTTCATTACAAACGAATGAATCACTGAGAAAAACACCAGCTCACGCCTACAATTTATTAATGATCAATTCACAGCAGAATGTAACCATTACTCACCAGCGCTACGCTTCTGGGAAATAACCACTGTGTGTGTGAGCGTGCGTGTGTGTGTGTGTGTGTGCGTGTGTGTGTGTGTGTGTGCGTTTGTGCGTGTGTGGGTGTGTGTGCGTGTGTGTGTGTGTGTGTGTGTGTGTGTGTGCGTGTGCGTTTGTGGGTGTGTGTGTGTGTGTGTGCCACGTGAGTTGTTGGTTAAGTAGGTCAGTCAGTAAGTCAGGAGTGGCAGCGGAGCAGTGCGCAAACACAGGCGAGCTCCATTACCTCACGCAGCAGGATTAGTGTCAACAGGCCCGTCCATCTGTCTCCGGGTTCGACGGCAGCAAAATGAGCTCAGACCAAAACCACCGGAACATTCTGAGTGTCATGAAGGAGGATTCACAGCCGACCTCCGTGCACCTAATTAACCAGCCATGTAAGCCTACGCCTGAAACCTGCAGCTGAGCGACTTCCTGTTTCTTGTAAAGTGTTGGGGGGGCTTCCTGGTGCAGCAACCACATAAACAACCCTTCAGCCACGTGACAGATTCTGACAAACAAATATGCAGGAAGTGTCTCACATTTCTGGTGCGAGCTGCCAAGAGGATGTTCGCAGTTATTAATCACTTCTAAATTAGCTTTGCTCTTTAATTAGTTTTCCTCCCTGGGTTTGGTCTCCACCACGCTGCACTGCATAAAAACTGGGACCAAAATTAAGTAGTCACAGCAAAGGAACGAATATGGGTCAGTGCGTGGAATCAAACATATTTATTAGTTCGTTTTAGGAGACTCCTGAACGCCTCACCCTGCCAGACCACATGGTTTTAACCCACACGAACGAATCATTCATCATTCATTCAGGAGAAATGCACGAGTGTAGGTCGTGCCGGTGTCTTTAAAATGCCGCCATCACATTCCGGTAAACAGCACCTTCCTTCATCAGGCCGAACCAGAATCTCGACAGAACGGACCTTTTAAGACTTTGTGGAACCTTCTGGCGCTTGGCTTCGCTCACAGACGTGGCAGCAGAGTAACTTTCACCAGGAGATGTGTCCGCGAATCCAGGTCTTCCTCCCGTTGACATGACGACTGTGGTGAACGGCAGGCTCACACAGTCCAGGTCAACCAAGGTCAACCGTACGACCACAACAACACATCATTTATGCGTGGCGCGCTTTTATCAACCGTGAAAAATGTGCACGGGATAAATGGAGCAGAGGTCTGAGGAGGAGGTGCAGCATCGGACTGTGCGTGAGGAGTCAGTTTACAGCCCCCCGCTCTGCCTCCTCTAATCCAAACACCTGGAGGGAGGAGGGTGAGCAGCCGGTCCCATGTGAGTGGCTGCTCACATGCAGTCACAGCCCAACGTGTTACAGTAACACCTTCCCCGGCGAGGCCGGCGGTTACGTAAAGCCGCCCCACATTCAGCGAGCAGGGGCGGGAGGACACACACACACCTGCCAGAGAAACATAATGCCGGAGTAGTTTACATTCAACAGGCTACGGAAGCGTGATAAGAGCAGAGGAGGCAAAGGCCAAGTGTGATTACAACCGTTTAACACCAAGAGAAACAACACAGGCATGTTTTCAATGTGGACCAAATGTGTAGAGGACGGAGACGGGCTGAGCCTGGACTGCGGGTCCGCAGCACCACACAGAATCCGACAGAGCGGAGCGACCACACAACCTGAGGCCTGGGGCTCTTATGCAACGCCTGCACTTTATTTCTAGCAGCCCCAGCAAGAGCAGTTCAGACATGTTTACATCGAGGCAACAGAGAAGAAGAATATGCAAACGGGACAGAAGGGGGTCGGGTGACTTCTGTGGAATGTAAAAGCACAACAGGCTCCTCCCTTGTTCAGATGTCGTTCACCAAAAGAAAGTAGGTTACGGACACTAAACCACAGAGCAATAATGGAAGCTGTTGTCATGACTGAGGAAATGGGTGGATTCAGAGCAAAGGGGAAAAAAAGGAAAGAGAGGCAGGAGGGAAAGGATGCACGTGAAGGCAGGGAGCGTGTTGTCTGACAGCCATGTGCTCGGCCGAGGCGAGAAGCCGCACACGTCAGGATGACTCGCACGGAGGAGGCCAGCGTGTGCCCTGAGAAGCCGTCAGGTGCCGTGGATCCTTATCCAACCAGCCTGTAGTGACGAGCAGAACGACGACGTTCCCCTGCCACCAGCTGGACCAACCGCTGAACGCGGGTCATAGGACACGTCCTGCTTCCAGTGAAAGCAGACAAGCTGAACTGAATGTCATCGGGTCTTTGGGTTGACTGGGAACCAACCGAGTCGACTCCACTGTGACTGGTGTGAGGGACAAGTTGTCCAACACGGTTCCACGTCAACGCCGAACTTCACAACAACACGGACTGTTCAGTTGAAACACGTGAACAGACGGAGAAACAGGCCGCGTTACTCAGAAAAACCACCGAGACGAGAGAGAACGTTCTGAACTCGTCTAAAGCCAAACAGACACTGATGCTGAGGAGATGCTCTGGAGAAACAAGTCCCTCCATCAAAGAAGCTGGGACCAGCTTTTCATTATTTACAGGCTGTGTGGCATCTTTGTTTGGTGCTCTGCCTTTAAATGATGTGGCTCAGAAAGGCTGGATGCGGCCCTGCTTCCTGAAAACACCTCGTTCAGTGTCTGACCCCGTTACATCCTGATGGGGAGAAGCCCGTGTGCTGTCTAACGCTGCTGCATCACAGTGACGTGACCCGGACGGATCGGCCTCAGTCCAGGGCGGAGGCAGCGCCGTGATGTCATCGTTCTTGTCCTGGAAGCACATGAAACTGAAGCGTAGCCATCTTAAACACTGGTTTTGTGTCCGTCGTCCATATGAAGCCATAAGTGATGCAGGGGTCCGTGTGCGGCGGCTCTCTCTCCACCCTCACTTCCTCTTCTGCGAATGGGGAAGGAGGCCGTGTTTACCGGCTGCGTGCAGAGCTTGCACATGTAAATCTGCTCAAAGCGCTTGCGACTGTTGGCACACGTGTAACGTCGCGCCTGAACATTTAGCGTTTTAACGCTCGTGAGGATCAGACGCTCGGTTGTTAAACAAATGTATCACAAACGTACACTTCACTGTGTGTCGTTGGTCTCACTGCTCCCACACGTGTTGTACATTGTTTCATATTTGTTCCTTTATTTTACATCAAGCTTTAGAGATGGAAAACAGCTCATTGTAACTAAATCTGTTCAACACATGCTGTACACGGCTCCTGAAATGAAACCAGATCATAATTTAGGCTTCCACCAGAAACGGGACGTCACTAACCCTGGTTTACTTCTCCTCCACATCCAGGGGAGGCCACACGTGAAGCGGCCTCCTCGCGCACAGGTTTTACTGTCCGTGCACATGCTGGACGCCATCGTGGCCTGTGCTATCAATGCAGGAGGCTGCGATGGGAACCTGGAGCGCCACGCGGAGCCTTTAGGCCCAGTCTGAGCGGCCGAAAGCCCTCGATGGAGAACAGGCCTGAGACACGGCCTGGCGAGCAACAGACTGAACTGAAACGACTTCCTCAAAGCGTCTCTGGGTCAAACGAGGTGACGCTCATGGATTCTCTACGTGCCACCGATCTCCGTTCGAGACCTGCAGCGGTTTCCTGGTGCAAATTAAAGGGCACGTCAGACCACGCTGCAGCCAGGTGCATGCTGGGTAGAATGTAGGAAGGACGCAAACATCCACGCGCAGAGCGGGCGGCTGCTGCCCCCACGCGGCGCCTCCGTGTCAGCAGGAGCTGATGGACGAGGCGAACGCTCACTGCGCATGTCCACAGACAAACGACTCGCAGGGCTGAGCTGATCAACAACTGTGTTCACGCTACTGGATCAACGATTCATATTTACTGTAGTCTGGTCCGCGTGCACGTGACCACCGCAGCTTCAGAATAAGAAACGTGTTTCGGACTCGGTTCAGTCAAATGAGCCGCTGGGGGCGCGTGAAGCCCTTTGGCGTCATCTAGTGACGAGGTTTGGGGAGAGTTTGTTCGCTCCAGAGCAGCTCGGTTGTGAACGAGGCCGGTTCCGTGCGCTGAGCCGGAGCCTCTGGGCCCAGCTGCAGGCAGAACTCCGCTGGAAACCGGCTGTTCTCGCGGGTTGGGTCCCTCTTCCCACGCCGGCTCCTCTCATGCCTTCTCATTGGCTCAGCTACATTAACGCTAGCAGCTAGCTGCTGTGGTGACGTCATTCACCTCCTTTTACCCATAAGAACCGAACCATTTGTTCAGAGATAAGTCCACGTGGTTCTGGTTTCCCTTGGAAACTTGTTGTAGTTCACGGACTGAAACCTCCAACTCTCCATCTTATATAAATGCACTTCATGACACTAATGCTAAAGGTTAATTTAACACCTGGCTGCGATCTGATTGGATCCTAGCGATAGCCAAATCCTGACCAATAACAGACGGACAGTGGCGTGACGTCAGCCCTATCAGCCTAAATGACTACACATTCAGTGGCCGTTAGAGGGCGCTGTTACACTCATTCAGCACAGAACGGCCAGACGTGTTACTAGTCCCGGAGAAACAGACAAAAACGAGACAACAACACTTCCACAAAGTCACAGAACGCGTGACAACACAAATAACAGGGAGAGAATGTGAAAATAACACAACCGTGAGACTTCAGGACTCGATGCGCTGACGGTTGGCTCCTAAGCTGCATCTGATGGATCAAACCTAACCAAACAAAAGACTGAGGCTTCAACGAAGCCAATAAAGTCACGTCCAGACTTCTGAACTCAAGTTAAACTCTCAAACAGCAACACTTCATTCTTAGTGTTTATGAAAAACTGGGACATGTGTTAAATTATTAATTTAGTCTAAAGTAATCAGAGTAGTTGATGGTTTGAAACCTGTCACAGACTCGTCCTGAATTCTTCAGATGTTTCTATGAGGCAGAGACACAAGCATGTGAGGAATCACACCGACACTGACTGACTGAACAGGTGCCTTCCCTTCCTTCATTCATTTCGCTAGTTGAGCTGCTTTTTTTGTTCAGTGCTTGTCTGTCAGTTGTTGGTCAGTTCTGCAACGGGCTCAAGTGCAAATCAAGTAAATGTGCATCAGAGCGACAATAAATACAAACATTAAAAATCAAAACATTTAGACGAGTTGACCATTACGCGTCATGTGGACGCACACATACAGCCCCTCAGGGTCACAGCGGCACAGGGAGGTCCGGGCTGGGACGTCAGAGCCACACCGTGGACGGCTCAGTTCTGGGTCCAGGTTCCCTGGTTCCACATGTAGCTGCAGCTCAGGTTTGAAGCCGGGTCAGCCATTTAAAAAGCGGAAACATGATTTGAGAGACAGATTTTAACAGGAACACATCGGAAGCCCATGACTGAGGCCGTTAGACCGTGGAGTCCCAGTGGGTCCAGGTCCCCCAAGGCCCGGGTCTGGCAGCGCAGCCTGACCTCAGTGGTCTCCGTGAACGGTGTCCTTCTAAACTATGTCAATCACCACACGTCGGCTCCAGTTCCAGACACACCCGAAAGAATAAATAGGGCAAAAAGGAGGAAGTGGGACAGTAGAGAAACGATTAAACGTTTTCATGAAGCCCGACGGGTCAGTGCTGCTCTGTCTTCAGGAAGTCGTGAGAACCATCTGAGTATTTGTTCTCCTGCTTCTCCTTTTCTGGTCTCGTGGTGGGATTCAGCTTCTTCAAGTGCTTTTGTATTTTAGCTTTAACGCTCAACGTGTTTTTAACCACCTCTGTTAGAGCTGCTGCTTGGAGCGTCTCCCCAGGCTGGAAGCGGCTCTCAGCGGGTTCTTCTGGCCTTTAGGGAACTGGCGAAGAACGAAGTCAAAGTTTGCCGCGGTGGACATGGCATAGAAGACGTTCGCCTTCTCTGGTATGAGCAGCTCTGAAAACAAAAGCAGCAAGTCAAAATGGCTGCTCTCTCGTGTCAGAGCGGTTCCACCCAGGGTCGACCCACCTCTGTCTGGGGAGAGGATCTGCGCCAGGCTGAACTCCTCCCAGGCCATGTGCTCAAGGTGATGCTTCTCCAGGGCCCTCTGGATCACCTGCGCTGTCTTGTCCTGGCTGGTCAACTGTGAAGCAATTTGAAACACGACCGAGTCCATAAACGACGCAGCAGCAGCAGCAGAGAAAAGCAGCATTGGAAATCTTTGAAATGCAGCCAAGTAAAGGGCAGTACATGAACTCACCAGGATGCTTTTGTACATGTTGCCGTTGTTGTGGCCCAGGTCCACGCTCACCCGGACCACGCAGGAGTCGGCCACCTGGCGGTTGTACACGGGCAGGGACGTCATGGACACCGAGCGTTTGTGGTAGGAGGCCGGCGCCGGGTTCGGCTGAGCGCCGCCACCCGACGTGGCCGGAGAGCAGGGATCCACCGGAGAGTCAGAGGACGAGGACGAAGGTGAGTCTGAGGAGCAGGAGGAGATGTTGGAGCAGGAGCTGTGAAAAGACTGAAGGCCAGAAGATTAGACAGACATGGTCTTTAGGAGTTCTACTGAAACCATCATTACAGCTCAGACCAACACAGCTACAAGCGCCGCTCACCTGCAGTCGGACGGAACCGGCCAAGCTCAGGGAGGAGAGATCCTCCATCTCCGATCCGCTGGATCCAGAAGACGAAACGCTGATCTGGTCCGCAGGCAGCTTCTTCGATCCATCGCTCGCTGTCAGAAGGCTGAAGACAAGCATCGGCTGTGAGCCCGGTTTTACCCGAACACCACGGTGACCTTAGTTTAATAAGCTCACCTGGACAGTTTCTTAGTGAGAGAACGATGCTTCCAGGCCGTGGGGGAGCACGAATCCACTGGAGGCTCCAGCTGCTTCGACAACTCATAGCTGCAGCACAACAAACCTGTTCATTAATCCACAGCTTTGACAATTGACCAACAATTTGAGCCAACGAGCGCGACATGAAAGTTTCATTCGAGCTGCGGCTCCTTATGCCACCGTTCTAACCGCTAGGACAGTTTCAGACTCGCCTCTCCTGGTCGGTGAGCAGCTCATGTCCCTGCAGCCAGGCAGCGATCCTGGGGTGGTGGGGGAGGCTGTACTGGGAGCAGGACGCCTGGAGAACACGGATCTGGGACAGAACCTCAAACTCCTGCAGGCAGAGACGGAGGAACGTTGGTGGAAAACAAGGAACAGAGCCGATGTTTGAGAAGAGGAAGCACTTACCCTCCGTCTCTTCTCAAAGTTTATGAGGCCTCCCTGTGGAAAGCAAACAGCGTCAGTCAGTGATCGATTAGAGTAATGGCTGATAAACGCCTCTGGGTCCGTGACGCACCTGCACCGTGTCCGGCAGAGCGGTGTCCAGCATGGTGAGCACGGTCAGGTAGGTGCCCAGGTACGGAACCACTCCACTGGGGGAACTCTGCAGAGACAGGCAGCGCTGCGTGAGCCCCTCTCGTCTAGTCTGTCACTACTGCCCTTTAACGCCTTCTAACACCTGCCCGGCGCCAAGCGGAGCTAAACTTTGGTCTCCACCCACGCGATACAATCACGTTCTGCAACATTCCTGCAAAGCAAAGCGGCTGCTCGCCGTTGCAGCCAGTGGCTGAAACCAGACCCCAGCGCCCTGATGCAGGACTCACCATCTGTCTGGGAAGTGGACACCGCTTGGATGCATTTGGAGACGTGTTCTCCACGGCCGCTGGGCCTCCATCCTGTCAGAGAGGAGCAGACAGTGGTCGACCATAAAGACGTCAGAGGTTACGCTCGGTCATAAACACACAGCAAACAAATGATTTAAATGCTGACAGCTTTCATTACACTTTAACTTTCTGCGTAACAGTTGTCCTGTGAAGGGCAGCAGGCCTGTTAGCGGTCAGGCTTGTTTACACCGACAGGAGCTGCCTTCTCAAAAAGCTGGTTCTGAGAGAAGAAGCCGAGCAGCAGGACTAGAAACATTTCCCAGTGAACAAGCCTCCTACACGTTACTGTGAAGCGTTTCTGGCTGACTGGACGCCGTCCAACCGCTCGCTGTGACACACAAGGCCACGTGAAGACTGAGAGAAAGACTCAAGGAAAGTAAAGACTGAAGTAAAGACTAAAGGACAGACTAAAGAAAAGACTAAAGGACAGACTAAAGGACAGACTAAAGAAAAGACTAAAGGACAGACTAAAGAAAAGACTAAAGGACAGACTAAAGAAAAGACTAAAGAAAAGACTAAAGGACAGACTGAAGTAAAGACTGAAGTAAAGACGAAAGGAAAGAAGAAAAGAAAAGACTGAAGTAAAGACTAAAGTAAAGACTGAAGTAAAGACTAAAGGACAGACTAAAGGACAGACTAAAGTAAAGACTGAAGTACAGACTAAAGGACAGACTAAAGGACAGACTGAAGTAAAGACTAAAGGACAGACTAAAGGACAGACTGAAGTAAAGACTAAAGGACAGACTGAAGTAAAGATTAAAGGACAGACTAAAGTAAAGACTGAAGTAAAGACTAAAGGACAGACTGAAGTAAAGACTAAAGGACAGACTAAAGGACAGACTGAAGTAAAGACTAAAGGACAGACTGAAGTACAGACTAAAGGACAGACTAAAGAAAAGACTGAAGTAAAGACTAAAGGACAGACTGAAGTAAAGACTGAAGTAAAGACTAAAGGACAGACTGAAGTACAGACTAAAGGACAGACTAAAGGACAGACTAAAGGACAGACTAAAGTAAAGACTGAAGTACAGACTAAAGGACAGACTGAAGTACAGACTAAAGGACAGACTAAAGGACAGACTAAAGTAAAGACTGAAGTACAGACTAAAGGACAGACTGAAGTACAGACTAAAGGACAGACTAAAGGACAGACTAAAGGACAGACTGAAGTACAGACTAAAGGACAGACTAAAGGACAGACTAAAGGACAGACTAAAGGACAGACTGAAGTACAGACTAAAGGACAGACTAAAGAAAAGACTGAAGTAAAGACTAAAGGACAGACTGAAGTACAGACTAAAGGACAGACTAAAGGACAGACTGAAGTAAAGACTAAAGGACAGACTAAAGGACAGACTGAAGTAAAGACTAAAGGACAGACTAAAGGACAGACTGAAGTACAGACTAAAGGACAGACTAAAGTAAAGACTGAAGTAAAGACTAAAGGACAGACTAAAGGACAGACTGAAGTACAGACTAAAGGACAGACTAAAGGACAGACTGAAGTAAAGACTAAAGGACAGACTAAAGGACAGACTAAAGGACAGACTGAAGTAAAGACTAAAGGACAGACTGAAGTAAAGACTAAAGGACAGACTGAAGTAAAGACTGAAGTAAAGACTGAAGTAAAGACGAAAGGAAAGAAGAAAAGAAAAGACTGAAGTAAAGACTAAAGTAAAGACTGAAGTAAAGACTAAAGGACAGACTAAAGTAAAGACTGAAGTACAGACTAAAGGACAGACTAAAGGACAGACTAAAGTAAAGACTGAAGTAAAGACTAAAGGACAGACTAAAGTAAAGACTGAAGTACAGACTAAAGGACAGACTAAAGGACAGACTAAAGTAAAGACTGAAGTAAAGACTAAAGGACAGACTAAAGTAAAGACTGAAGTACAGACTAAAGGACAGACTAAAGGACAGACTAAAGTAAAGACTGAAGTAAAGACTAAAGGACAGACTAAAGTAAAGACTGAAGTACAGACTAAAGGACAGACTAAAGGACAGACTAAAGTAAAGACTGAAGTAAAGACTAAAGGACAGACTAAAGGACAGACTGAAGTAAAGACTAAAGGACAGACTAAAGAAAAGACTTATGGACAGACTAAAGGACAGACTAAAGAAAAGACTAAAGAAAAGACTAAAGGACAGACTGAAGTAAAGACTGAAGTAAAGACGAAAGGAAAGAAGAAAAGAAAAGACTGAAGTAAAGACTAAAGTAAAGACTGAAGTAAAGACTAAAGGACAGACTAAAGTAAAGACTGAAGTACAGACTAAAGGACAGACTAAAGGACAGACTAAAGTAAAGACTGAAGTAAAGACTAAAGGACAGACTAAAGTAAAGACTGAAGTACAGACTAAAGGACAGACTAAAGGACAGACTAAAGTAAAGACTGAAGTAAAGACTAAAGGACAGACTAAAGTAAAGACTGAAGTACAGACTAAAGGACAGACCAAAGGACAGACTGAAGTAAAGAACACAGAGTGCTGAACGCGCTGTCACAAATTCCTCTAAATATTAACTGGACCATTAATATTTAAAAGTGAAGATCACATATTGCTTGACGAGATCCCGTCTGCTTGACTAACTTGACGTCGGTGCCTGAAGGAGCAGCTCAAACATAAAACCATGAACCCTGTGAATGACCTGTCCTCACCTCCACCAGCAGCTCTCGGTTGGTCAGGACACAGTTTTCGTCGGGGAAGGTTTCCCACAGGTGATCGAACGTGGCCTCGCTCTCTCTGCAGAGAAACGTCACATGTGAAACCACAGGCCTAGTGAGGCTTCAGCGGACGACCATGTCCTCTCATGCACGCTAACGTCCCGGCCACTTTCTAATGGCTCCCTGCAGACTGGCCCGTACGTGGGCGTATCGACCTCGCGCTACCTGCTAACGGCGGCCCAGGTTCTCCTCAGCCTGTAGACGGCGTTGGACTGCAGCGCCGACAGGATGGCCCTGAGAGACGAGAAGTTCTTCAGCCGACGACACTCCTGCAGAAACGACAGCTTCTGAGTCACTTCAGCTCTGTGGTTGTGGTTAGTTTTGAGATTGTGCTCCCACTGACCTGTGCTACTCTGATCCACTGCTCTATGATGCGGGCCCTCCGGGCCGGGGCCGAGGGGCTGGGTGTGGGGTCCGCAGGCTGACGGAGCAGGGACGCGATGACCCGGTTGGTGATGGCGTTGAACTGTGCGATGGTGGCGCAGATGGTGGAAGACATGTTCTCCTTCTTGTCTCTTTGCGACCACACGCAGCCCAAACACTGGTACGGCACCACTTTGACAAACAGGGCCTGAAACGGCACAAAGACGACTCGTCAGCCTTCAGTCGGCGGAGGGAAAATCAGACACGCTCACACGTACGGAGTCCGTCCGAGTCAACTGCTCAGCGATGGCTGCGGGCGAAAAATCCACGATGCCGCTTCGATCCGAGTATTCACAGCCCGAATCCTCGTCACCAGACGCGTCCTCATGCTGCTCCAGCTCTGCCGAGCCGGAACAAGGAGTCGTCTCTGCTTCAGAAAACAGAGGCAGAGTAACGAAGCCGTGAGCCGGCTGTAGCTCGGTGCCGTGTAGTCTTGAAGCTCATAGTGCGGGAGGATCACCTTCTGTCCGGAAGCTCTTGAGCAGCTCCTCAGCTTGGCCAGCCAGCGAGCAGAAGCTGGGCTGGCAGCGCGTGTTGTGGTGCACGGCAGCGCTGATCCTCAGGTGGTCCGACAGCAGCCGGAGCGCCGGGTGCAGGGGAGGGTCCCTCAGGTCCTCGCTGTACTCGTCCAACCATGTCTGGACGACGGTCAGCAGGGGGCTGGGGAGGCAGAGAGGCTCATTACAGCAGGAGTCTCCCGAGGAGGCTCGAGCATAGCACACGCGTGAAGGGCCGGACCCCAACCCTACCTGCTGCAGAACCCGCTGCTGTCCAGATGGGAGACGGCGCCGTCTCTGCAACCACAAGCAAACAAAGGATTAGAGAGGTCTTTACGTCAGCCACCGCTTAAACCAGCCTCAGCATAATTACTGCTGCGTGAAGCCGTATGAGCAGCGGAGGGTTTACCGCTGCCTCAAGGCTGGAGAGGGAACAAAGGACACTGAAAACAGACAGGACCGAGTTCACGGGATCAGGAGAACAACATTCTAGTCGTGTTCAAAAGATGCCGTAGGACACGAACGAACGTTTGCGTCACACGGAACCAGAGTTAAAGAAGCGGCCGTACCTCTGGAACAGCAGCTCGATGAGCGCTGGCGTGCAGGTGAAGGTTCTGTACGTTGACAGGAAGATCCGGCTGTAATCCTGCTCCGGGCCGCTCGGGTCCAGGAGATGAGTCACCAGCAGGTCCAGGGTAGCGGCCTTCAGGCGGCGCACCTTGCAGGTTCGGTACTGGACGAAGGCGCAGCACAGATCCGCGTCGCTGGCACTCGAGTCAGAGGCCACAGGCTCCCGGCGCAGCGTGACCCCATACACCGCTCCGTCCTCCACCTCCTCGCCCCACTCCTGCACTGGGTTCTGGGGACAGAAGCAGAACAAAACGGCAGGTTTAAAGGTTTAGACCCACTTACTGAAGAACCGGGTCGCTGAAAATGTTGAGTCATGAGCCTCCACCTGCCACAGACACACAGTGACACACTCCAGCGCCGCGGGAGCCACAGCCAGACGTCAGCTAAACTTCCCAGAACCCATGTTTATGGATAAACACAGATTATTAAAGCTTACGGCGAAGCCCGGATACCAAAACATGCTGAATGTCAGCGAGGTCCGGTTTCTACAGCAGCTGCTACTCAGCAAGTCCTCGCATTTGTTCCCAAAGGAGCGAAACTCTTCTAGTGTCTAGAGTCTCAGTGGCTGCACTTTACACACAGGGAGGACTGATGACGTTACAGGTTCGCTGCAGCTGAAGGTCACGTATGCAAGAAGCAACTGTGTTTCAAGAAACCAGGCCGGGCCCAGGCCGGGCCCAGCGAGAGAAGTCACCTGAAGACGCCAGTCTGACGCCTGCTGCTTGTTTTCTCAGGCTGCACAGAGGAAACACATTATGTAAGAGCCGAGGACGGGTCAGCGGAACAAATACCTGCTGAACGTCCAACACTTTACGTAACAGCCGCAGGCGTCCTGTGCATGGCTGCGCCTCATCTGATCCCAGATAAGGATCCGAGAGACGCATCATGAGATCTCACTCGTGGATTCCACTTGTGCTCTGAACTTGATTGGATCATATCACCAGGGAACTGGATGAAACACACGCAGAACCGCGTGGAGTCCGACACCAGGAGCTGCAGCCTCCACAGAAACGAGCATTTGCATGTCTATGCAAATGATGGAGCCGCAGACACGCAGCCATGCACGCGATCTGCTCCCAGGGCCGAACCCGAGCCTGGTTCCGTTGGTTCTGGATTCGACTGAAAACGCCGGTTCAGGGGGCATTTGCAGGGTTTTCTAGTCCTCTGTCAGGTCTGAGAATTAAAAGTGAACTGAGAGCATCGTGATCAGCTCCTTAAACAGACGTAACCAACGTGTGACCGTTGGACCAGAGGAACCAGGTCAAGCCTCTGCCGACCCAGCACGAACCGGGCCGTGATCACAAGCATAACACAACATGAAGAACTGGAAAATCCTCAGGCTTCACTAAAACCACCCGCTGATAAAGAGGAACGTTCAGCTCACTGGCCGCTTTATTAGGTACAGGTGTAGTAGGTGAATACATACGGAACCAGTGACGCGTCACAGCCGGTACCGGAGAGCAGCTGTGATCCTGGATCGGCACGCTCACCATCGTTAACTCCCATTTCCCCATCTCGTCCGAGCCACTAAGTTTCCATCTGGACGCGACTCGTTGAAGGTTCCCGCCTCGAACGCAGCCTGACGACAACGCCTTGAATTCCGACCCCGCGCGTCCGGTTCCGTTCGGTTGCGCTGTTCTCTGCGCCGCGGAGCAGATTCTCTCACTCAGGCTGAAGCTCACCGGCTTTTATACGCGGAGGCGGAGTCCGGTCCGGACGCAGGGAGGAGCGGGGGGGGAGGGGGGCGGTAGTCACATGTCGCATACACGGAATCAGACGAGTGGGACGCGGTCTGGTGTGTTACCATAGTAACGGCTGCTGCTACCTGCTGCTGTGAAACTATAACACGATAACAAAAAAGTTTACGGCAAACACAAGGTTCTTAGTTGAGCTGCGTCTGTGCGTCACCTGCTTCCAGGGACGTGATGAAGCGGTGCTGCTGGGTCATGTAACACCAGGCGGGTCCGAATCGTTTTGGCTGACAGGTACCATTTCCTCTGGTTCTGGCCGTTCAACGCTGACCTCTCAGATGTGAGGTCTCCCTCCAGACGTGACGCCTCCCTCCAGATGTGACTCCTCCCTCCAGACGTGACGCCTCCCTCCAGATGTGACTCCTCCCTCCAGACGTGACGCCTCCCTCCAGACGTGACGCCTCCCTCCAGACGTGACGCCTCCCTCCAGATGTGACGCCTCCCTCCAGATGTGACTACTCCCTCCAGATGTGACTCCTCCCTCCAGATGTGACTCCTCCCTCCAGACGTGACGCCTCCCTCCAGACGTGACGCCTCCCTCCAGATGTGACTCCTCCCTCCAGACGTGACGCCTCCCTCCAGACGTGACGCCTCCCTCCAGACGTGACGCCTCCCTCCAGACGTGACTCCTCCCTCCAGATGTGACGCCTCCCTCCAGACGTGACTCCTCCCTCCAGATGTGACCCCTCCCTCCAGATGTGACGCCTCCCTCCAGACGTGACCCCTCCCTCCAGATGTGACCCCTCCCTCCAGATGTGACGCCTCCCTCCAGACGTGACCCCTCCCTCCAGATGTGACGCCTCCCTCCAGACGTGACCCCTCCCTCCAGATGTGACGCCTCCCTCCAGACGTGACGCCTCCCTCCAGATGTGACGCCTCCCTCCAGATGTGACGCCTCCCTCCAGATGTGACCCCTCCCTCCAGATGTGACCCCTCCCTCCAGATGTGACGCCTCCCTCCAGACGTGACGCCTCCATCCAGATGTGACTCCTCCCTCCAGATGTGACTCCTCCCTCCAGATGTGACGCCTCCCTCCAGACGTGACGCCTCCATCCAGATGTGACTCCTCCCTCCAGATGTGACTCCTCCCTCCAGATGTGACTCCTCCCTCCAGATGTGACTTCCCTGCAGGGCTGTTCACGCACGGAGCACAGCAGCGACGTATTTGTTGATGGAGCAGGTGACGCACAGAGCTGGAATGCAGACGTCTCCAGCTGGAAGGGGGTGTGTTTGGACTCTGTCTCATGCAGCAGGTATGTTTGGGTTTGCGACACCACTCCACGAATCAGAACAGGCGACTGCTCCGAACTCGCCTCCTCTGGACATCGACTCTGACGCAAAGCAGGCTCTTCAGTGTTCACGCTTAAAAACAGAACACACGAAACACACATCCTATAAAAACTCCTCCTTCTAGTTCATGTCTATGAACATGTGTAATGATGCAACTGGTTCTACTGTGAGCAGTCGTCCCATTGAGTCCAGTCCTGGTTCTGCTCATATTCCAGGTGTGTTCAGCCACTGGAAACGGGCAGGACCAGGATCCAGTCGGTCTGCTGCTCATTCCTGCCTTCACACAGTGAAACAGAACTGTGTGAAGGCAAACAAAAACCAGTAGAACGACAGCAGCAACACAAGACTGACAACCGGTCAGGAAACACAGTCCGGAGACCTCGGGTGGCCCGCTGCCTCCTCACGTACCGCTGGGCACAGAGCTGCCGATCGACCCGGAGCCTGGTTCTGCCAGCGTTTGGGTTACAAATGACCAACTTCTCAAAGTACAAAACTATTTTATTCCAATAACACAGTTCAATCAGTTGAGTCAGCATCAGCGTTTCCTGTTCCAACTCGTGTGAGGTTCCTTAATGGCTTTGGAAACAAGGTTAAATGTAACATGATCACACATTTGAGGATAAGCTAATGAGACTTTTTAAGGCTTCCTCCACGAAACACTCACTAAAACACACACATACAACGGAGTAAAAATTAGTCTGGGACGTGGGTTAAGCATCCACGGCCCGACGAGGTCAACGGACGGCCGCTCCTCCAGGTTGTTACTGAGCCGCCGGGGTTTTGTTCTTCTTGTTGAGGATTTTGCGCAGGCTCTCAGCCATCATGTAAGGCCTCTCTGGACTCCCGTCGTTCCTCTCGAGGTCCTCCACTGGAAGAGATCAAAGAACGGAGCTGAGCTATGACCTGTAGGGACACTGTTTGCATATTCATCAAGAGGACTACCTTAAAGAGCAGGTTCTGTTGGTTCTGAAGCTGCAATAAACGCAAAGTGGCTCAAAACCAAAACACTGACTGAAAACTCTACTGCAGTGGAAACATCCTCACCACTGAGACGGACGGAGACCTTTGCTTCGTTAGGTTCTCGGTCCTGACCCGTCACAGCCCGTTAGTGGACTGGACCTGAGGTCCCGTCTGCAGGACAGCGTGGCTCTGTGCAACCCGGCGCCGATGTACCGTCTACGTGTTGTACGTCTATGATGTTAGCAGACTCTCAGCAGTTACATTGGAGCAGAACCTCTGACCTGGTTCTGACGGAATCAGCTGTGAACATGTCAAACTGGTGTAAAGACGCCTCATCTCTGCTTTGCTGCGGTGTTTCCTAGCATCTAGTGGATCCTGGATAGGAAACGCTAGATCTCAGAATTTACGCTGAGTTCCAGGCGGCGGGCGCAGGCGATTAGACCGATACTAGACGGAGGGAAGCAGTGACGACAGGAGCCATTTATCTAGAGTAGGAACAGGCCACTCTGCTCTTTAATGGTGTCAGCAGAGTCGACCCGATTGTCTCAGATAACCCGCAAACTTTTCATGCAACACTTTACAATAATCCTAAGGCCAATCTAAGACACGCTGGGTTTCCGCCCTACAGCTGCTTCCTCCAGCGGATTAAAGCAGACATGGGTTTAAGTGCTAGAGAGAAATTCCCTGGAACAGAATAACAGTCCAGACTAAGCGGAGCCATCCTGAGTCTGCTGGACGTCTCCAGAACACGGAGACGGATCCTCGCTTGTCCACAGAACCTCACAGAGATTGGGAGACATCAAATAAGGCCGTGAGGCCGAACCGTCGTTCCGCTCCAGGTCTTCACCTTGTTGCGTTTGTGTGTGTTAATGGAAGTTAGTGGAGAAATAAAAAAGGTGTCCGGGATGAAAAGTGGAGAGGTGGTGAGTGGGAATGGAAAAAAACAGAGAGAGACAAAAGAGAGAAAGTCAAACAAGCCAAAACAACAGTTCCAGCAGCCAACACAGGCTCTTATTCTGAAAGGTTTTCATGCAATTTAGATTTAGTCACAGCCCGACACCAAGAGCACAGCGAGAACGTATCAGGTGGGAAACCTGGATGTTAAGTGGGAATGTTAGGTTGAGGATGATCTGACTGTTCACTCAGCGTTCCATCCGTCAACATCCCACACGGGCAGAAGTTGTGAGGAGCTTCTACTTACAGAAACAGAGGAACAGGGTGTCCACACACATGCCGTAGACGCTGAAGAACCCGTGGGCGATGAGGTAGGAGCCAATCACCACGGTCTGGAGAGCACACAAAAACCAGCGTCAGCAGCAGAACCAGGAGGGAAACCAGAACTGGGTTTTCACCGGTGACTCACCAGGATGGGGACCCAGTAGTAGTTGAGAGTCGGTGCAGTGTTCTCAAAGGCCTTGACTCTCCCAGAGAAGAAGAAGAAGGCAAAGACCCCTGAGGAGGCAAGAGGAAGAACAAGCCTCACTAAGGTTCTACACCAAGCAGTGGCAGAGCAGTGGTTTTGGTTCTGTGCAGACCAGACCCGAAACTCACAGATCTTTATAATGCTGCACAGCGACTGTCAATCAGCTGAAGGTTCTGACAGGTGGACTTTGATTTACAGCCAGTGCTCAAACCCGGACGGACACAACGTGCCCTCACAGAGATGAAAAATTATACAAAACCCGGCCAGAGACATGTAAAACAGAACCACCATCCACAACCCGGCGCTGGCTTCATCTGCAACTACCGAGAGGCCATTTGAATTTAAAATGAGCTCCTGGTTTCAATGAGCAGCTGTTTGGGCCTGGCGCCGCTTCCCTGTCTGCACTTCATCTCAACGAGCAGCCACAGACTCACCCACGAGTCCGACGACGAGCAGCTTCCCCAGGAACAGCAAGAAATCCGTCACTTTGTCCAACACGGCCACCCTGGCAGGAAGAAAGACAGGGTCAGCGCAGAACCTTCAGCTGAGCCAGCAGCTGGATCCAAAGAGTCTCTCCAACAATTATAAACATGACAACACACAGTGAGTGAACACGCAGCTTCCACCCGTTACACACACACAGACATGACGTCTCCACAGGATATGAAAGGGTCCATTAGACACCAGCTGCTACGACAACGCTGCTCCAGACTCACCTGATCACGTTCCTCATGAGCAGGAAGAAGGCGTCTCTGGCAGCCGTGCAGAAGTTTTTGCCATAAATCGCCACCTAGAGGTCAAACACACTCATTACATCCAGGACGAGCACAGCAGCGACAGTCAGTGAGACACGCACCATGATGTAGGCGTTTCTGTTGATGAACTTCACAAACTTCTCCAGACACCAGAAGCAGCACTTCAGGCAGCACAGCAGGAACTTAGCGAACTTATTCTGAGCAACTGTGAAGGAAAGTACCATGAATGAGAAAACCCTGCAGCCTTGTTAACCGAACTGAACCTGCGAGTCTCCAGCAAAGAGACGGATGCATGAAAGGAACAAATGTAAGTTTTATCTAAACACTGGGAACAACGGACATGAAACAGGTGCCGGCGATTACTGCTCACTGCACTGGACGACGACAACCAACCTTTGAGCTTGTGGTCCAAATACTCTAGCAGAACCCTAATGATCTGAATAATGGACACGATCAGGGAGCCGAACGCCAGAGTTCCCGTGTGATACCTGCAGAACAGACACCATCAGGACTCAGCAAACGGCTGCAGCAACAGAAAGGGTTGAGTCTGCACCCACCTCAGAGATCTCCCCAGCGCAGAGAACAACGGGAAGGCCGGCATGTCCTGCGGCTTCTGAGGCGCCCAGTAGTAGGAGGAGAAGGCGCCGGCCAGAGTCATCTGACCCAGAGCCGTGACGAAGTTGGCGCACCAGAAGAAAAGGAAGACGTTGTAGAACTGCAGGCCCAGCAGGTATTTGTGGTAAACAGTATCTCCTCCGTAGAAGGCGAAGAGGCACTGGGAGTCTGGACACGTGTATTTCATGGCACTGCTGGAGTAGTTCTGGTCAACACACAGACCGACCAAACCAGAGTCAGTCCTCCCTTCACCAACTCACGTTCAATCACGCAAAACAGATTTGACCCGTCCGGGTCTCAGCAGCAGATAAAAACACTGGTCCTGTTAAACACGGCACAACTTCACTCCGTGTCTGCTGCTGTTGAAACCGGGTCCAACCCGGGTCCTGTATCTAAACGGCTGGAGCTTTTAAACTTACGGCTGGGTCACAGCTGTTCATCGAGTACATGCAAGCTGACTCGTTGAAAACCTTGTAGATGGGCTGATTGGACGTAGACAAGAACCTGATCCGGTCCGTCAAGGATTACGACAAAAAACACTCGCAACGTTTAGGCTTCACTGTACTCGCACACCCAACAGAACTAGCAGCCGAAAAGGCCTCAACTGAACTGTCTGCAGGACTTCACAATAACAGCCCACCTTTCCCCTGCGAGGACTAGCCACCTTGTGACCCGGTCCGGTGTCTGCGCCTCATTGTTCTGCCCTCTGGTTTCACTGTCATGTGGCTTTAGTTACAGTGCACATTGAGCTCTTGACCAAACCTGTCCCCTTCCCCTTTTCGTTCCTGTTGACTGGTGGCGGGAAGTGAAAGGATACACAGCAGTGACGGCCCAGTAGGCGATGACGATGACCAGAAGGAGGAAGGTGAAGAGCGGATAGAACAGGGAAAACATCACGTACCCGATGGCTCTGCAAAACAGCAACGACACGTCAACATAACTCTGCCTGCAGCCACATGGGCGTTACCCAGCGTGACGTCTCCCGCTCGGCCGGACCTGCTGGCTTCTTTGATGAGAGCGATGGCGATGAGGATCCTCTTCCTGAGGAAGATGAGGAGGAGGATGATGATGACCTCCACAATAGCCAGGATAATCACTGCAGGAGGAAGCAGCGCTCATGTCAGTGCAACGACACAGTTCACGGCAACACGTCAGAGAGCGTGATGTTGTACTGACAGAAGGCCAGCCAGGTCTGCTGGATCTGCAGGTACACGGAGAAGTCCGTCTGGAAGCCGAGCTGCTGGATGGTCACGTTAGCGCCCGCTTGGCCCTTCAGTGCGGCGTACTCCATGTAGCAGTGGAAGATGCCTACAAGACGCACAGCAGCCATCAGGGACCGGAGGTCAGCACGGAGAACTGAAACTAAAAGGTTTGGCTCCTACCGTATCCTATGACCAGGATCACCAAGGCGATCATGACCCAGACCATGACGGCTGCGAGGAAGCGCAGGAGCACGATGAAGAGCAGGCTGAGGAGCAGGGCGAGGACCAGGCCTCTGCAGAGAGACGCACACAGTTAGCGGCGACAGGCGGGTGCTGGGATCGCAGCCCGGATCAAACACACTCACATCAGGATCCAGTACCAGGAATGCGTGAAATCCTCAAAGATTTTCATGACCACCTGACGAGCTTCCATAAGCATGGTGGCGTTCCTGGGGAGAGATTCCCAGGTCAACGCTGGACGTGCAACCACAGCTGGAGGTTTATTCATTTTCCATTCTGTCCCTGACAAACACAAAGATCTGACCTGACAAAGGTCTAGCTGATAACTCACGAGACGCCGGGCAGCAGGTTTTTGGCGTCGACCATTTTTCCTGATCCGTCGTCAAACTGAGTGCTGTTTCCCACCGTGATCACACCTCCCACCTTGTTCAGAGCCGGGAAGCACCTGCGAGTAACTGCAGGGAACAAGGAGGAAATTAGAGAATAAAGTTTGACCCAACATTTTATTTCAGAAACAGACGTGGCTGAAAGTGCTGGGAGCCCTTTAAAATAGAAAGAAAGTAGAAGACACTAGAGAAACACATTTGGTCTGATTGAGACCATCACTGTGATTCGGTTTGTTCTGACTCATGCTTCTGTTGGTAACTGCTGGAACTAGATGTCGGTTCCGTTTCTGTCGTGGTCGGATCCGGTCCCGTGAACCCGTGTGGAGAGGGTCCTGTCGTCTCTCCACGTGCAGCAACGAACACACGGCAACTCATAACCGTGACGTGTAACAGAGAGAAAGTGAACGTGCTGCAGGTTCAGAACCAACACTTTCAGCCGTGTGCTCCAGTTCTGATAGGACAAACACAAGGACAGACGTGCAGGTGGAGCCGGACTCACGGGCGGCGCTGGGGAACAGGGTGGCAGGACACAGACGTAAACTCAGGATTTTTGCAGCGCCCTGAAACAGAAGAATGAGTGAAAAGCCGTTAACACGTCGAAGCATCTGAAGAGGAGTATGTGTCTTTGAACGCACCATTGACCGAGTGACTCCTTCCTCACAGAAGTTCTTGTAGTAGTTGAAGTCGTTCTGGTTGATCACAGCATTCACCAGCGTCATGAACTTATTGGGGCAGCTCTGCACACAAATCTGAGAAGAGTGAACCGCAACAACATTCAGCCGAGTGAGAGCAAAGCGGCAGCAGCTACTGTCGTCGTCACGCTGGAAGAGGAGACGGACAGCTCGGCAGAATTAACCGAAACACTTCCCACCTGTGGGGTGGGACACTGGAGCTCCAGCAGAACCACAGGGTTGGCACACTGCATGATGTTGAAGTAGAACAGCAGCGTCTTGTTCCTGTGAAGACAGACTCGTTCAGCGTCACCAGAGGAGGAAACTGTGAAATCCAGCGACTGGTGCTGCAGAGAAACTCACGCCTGCGGGGTCCCGGCTTGTCCACAGAACTGGCCCCGACTGTCCGTGGGGTAGATCACCTTCCTGGGGTCGCCCTGGGTCCAGGCTGGGAGGCAGAAACGAGGTCAAGCTCACAGAAAACACTTGGGTTTCTGGAATGTGAAACGCATCCTTACCGAGTATTCCCACCGCAAAGTAACCAACAATGGCAACAATGAAGAGGATGCAGCAGGCAACGTCTGTGCAGCCCCTGGAACAGACGCACACGGATCAAGCCTGTGGTCCCGAGTCGCAGCACAGTAATAAATGGGATAGAGGAGGGTCGTCTGGGCTCATGGCCTCAAACGCCACCCTGACGTCTTTGAAGCTGTCAATCATCATCACCTTCATTGCTGCAGTGATACTATGTCTCACCTGTTCTGAACCAGACCCTTGAAGTTCGGGTCGTGCTTCCTCGGCTCGCCTGAAAGAAACAAGCAAAGACCAGTGAGCTCGTCAGCGTGACTCCGTTCCACCTGCCCCTCGTCGGGCCGACGCTGCAGACCCAAAGGCACGCTGAGACACTTTCACCTCAGAACCACAGTTCCCCTAAAGTTCACACAAAGAAATGTTTGAGCCTCATCAAGACAGAATGAAAGAAAAATCTGATTTCACATTCGTTCAGTGAGCTGCAAACACACAAACATTTATAGTGAACTGAAGGCAGCGTCACAGCTCATCACAGAGTAGTTGGACAGGAAGTGGCTGGTTCACCTCTTATCTGCGTTTCCTTTCTGCCTTTGGGTTTTTGGAAGCATCCTCCGTGTTGCCGTAGCAGCTGCTTTGTGTGCTGCTCTAAAACATCCTGCGTCGCTGAGCATCCTGGACCTGCCTGCTGTGGCACCCACTGAACTACCGTGTGGCCGTGCGGGCTTGGTTAAGGTTGTTTGTGAAGACGCACCTGATGCCGAAGCAACTTTTCTCCCTCAGGGACATTTACATGTGAAAACCAGTTTCACATGTAAAGAGAAACTGACATAGCTTCCACAATAGTCACAATTAGCTCTACCGAAAAGGCAACTAAACAAATGGCAGAACCCTGGACAGAACCCTGGCTAACAACAAGCCAACATCCAGTAACACACAATAACTACAGGTCAGCGTGAGGGAGGCGGCTGCGTCTCTTATCTGATCAAATTAATCTCACTGCTCTAAAAGCAAAGGAACGTTACAAATTAACAGAATCGAAGTACTACTGGAACAGCTGAAGAGAGGAAAGGGGTCGAAGGAAGGAAGGAAGGAAGGAAGGATAAGATGAACAAGACGCCGCTGTTAGACTGGTTTTAAGAAAGTTTTGACAACGTGCGGGTGTCGGTTGCGTCGTCAGGGCTTCGGGTCCACTCCGACCCACCCGCTGGTTCCTGGCAGACCTTCTCTGTGGCGCCTCTGCATATTAATTATGCATGTGGCCAGTGCCATGATGCTGCACAAGCCATTCACCCCACAAGCTCTTAGACAGCTCCCTGCCTCCGTGCGTACGGCCCAAGCCCGGCTGGAACAGACTAAAGGAGGAGCCCGTGTTCCCACACACCTGTACGATGAAAGCTCATGACTCACAATCACGTCCAGCCAGAGAAACACACAGACACACGCCTCCAGGGTCGCACACTAGTTACCGTGCTTTCCGTAGAAGTCTCCATCCTCGGCCATGTCGGACTCTTTCTGGCACAGACACGTTTCAAGTCGTCGTCTTCTTCCTGTTCAGCCGACAGCTACTGTGAATCCAAACCAGTTCAACCCGTCTCTGAATAGCTGGGAGGTGGAGCGCTGCTCGGCCTCACTCTCCCCCTTTCCTGGCTTCTCATTGTGAAACACCCGCTTCCATTGAGCCTGGGCTCCACCTGCGCTTTGCCCTCTGGCTCCGCCCACCCCTGACCAACTGCTGTTCTGCCTTATAAGCAAAGCTGGAGGTGTGGGCGCTGCTCTGCCTCCAGTCTGAGAACTCGCCTCAGGAGCAGCACAACATCCACATACTAATCGCCGTCTCCGCCGGCTGATCCGTCAAACAACAAACCGGAGTCAGAACGCAGCCCAGGTCTGTTCCGGATCAGCCAAGTTCAACGCCAACGACTTTACAGAGGCAACGTCATTACCCGCGGAGAGGAGTAACTGAGTACATGTACTCTATTACTGCCCAAAACCCAGTTTAAAAAAAACATGCATTTATATGTAATATATTATATATTCAATTAACAGCTTTGGAAAAATAATGTTTACGAATGAACCAAATAAAAACAAAAACAACCTGATTACATGTATTAAACTGTATTTTTAATGCATTTCCAGGTCATATATGTCAAAGTATTAGTGCTATTGTGGATGGCACTAACACGCTGAGCTTTTACTTCTGACACGTTTCACGTGTTTGTAGAGTGAACCACAGCTGCTCGTTCCTGGAAAACCTGCCAACGTCCACTAGCGACCACCAACACATGGTCACAGCCGAACCTGCGGCCGCTAAGCGGACGAGCAGCCTTTCCTTCACGGCGCCGCTGCAGGTCTAATGTGGCTCCATTGATCGTCCTCAGCTCATCTGCCGCCGGCTTCGTGTTTAAGGTCAGTACGTGCTGAACTGAACTCGGCTCCTCGTCAGGAGAACGTGTTGGGCCCAGAGTGTTGACACAGAAATAAAAGTGACTCGTCCGGTCCCAGGTACAGTAAACTTCCGCGGTTCCCTGCTTCCCTCATCTGTTTGCCAGATGTGCTGAGTTATTGTTACGGTTCATAGGGATAAAACTCCTCTGAGCAGCTCCAACAGCGTCTAGAGTTGCAGCCTTTCATTACAGTAGCAGGGCGTGGAGCGCTAAAGGCCACGTTCAGATCTATTTACAGCCGCACAGGAAGCTGCAGCACAGAGAATTCACAACAACGGGAGTCGCTCACAGACGTTTTAAAGCTTCCATACGGAACAAAGCCAAACGAGGGAAGCTGATGGTGTTTCAAGGAACCGTCGCACATGAAACCTGACCCTTCGCTGCTGGTGAGGACGGCAGCAGCCGAACCAGTATTTCCGAGCACTGCACAGCAGAAACGCAGAGCGGCTCTGAATTCACTTCAGATGAAAACAGTCGGACAGTTTTATGAGAAAACGGACCCGTGTCCTGATATTCTTCAGGAATTGTGATCAGATCTTCACCACAGACACGAACGTCAGCATAACTGATCTGCACAGTGAAGAGGTCCAGCCAGAACCAGAGCTGAGCCCAACCTGGGGCCGAGGTTCTGGAGTCCAGAGCCATACACACCCGAAGGATCGGTTCTTTTAGGAGCCCCGGTCCACGGTTCCTCCTGGTTCAGCTGCAGTAACACTTTTCTCAGTATAAGGCCAACATCTGGTGTCGTTAGTGAGAAACCAGCATGAAAACAAATGCACTTCAGAACCTTCTGAGTGAAGCAGCAACACAAAATAGTCAAATGAGCCACTCTGCACAATGTAGGGTGGTTTAAGTAGTGCTAGGTTTTCCTTATCCCTCTGAACGCATCATGGAGCTTCTTTACTAGGGCAGAGCTCATTTGAGTCCTTTCCACTCTGAACACACCTAAACTAACTGTGGGGGAAGAAGCCTCAGCGCTCGGAGTTCACATTTAAACAACACGACGCCTTCTAATTATAGGAGGTCGGCAGGAGGCCACGGCTCTTTGCGATCCAACGTGTGAGACTCGGTGACTCCTCCACTAGATGCTGAACCGGGCCAGCGGTGGCTCGTGGAAGCGCTCGTCTCCTCCTGCTCCTTCAGCAGATGTGTTGCAATAAATGTTTCCAGAGGTTTTGCCACAAACCACAGTCGTTGCTTCAGCAAAGCAGAGTCAGCAGCAGCTGCTCCCACAATGTCTCCTCACTTAGTCACCGTGGTCCAAGCCGTGGGCGAAAGACGACCACGGAGGGTCCATAAGGGCAGAGAAGAAAGGAGCGTCTGGCACAGGAGCAACTGAGCCGAGAGGGCAGAGCGAGGAGGACAACAAAGCCTCCTGTGGCTTCATTTCCACATCCAGTAAATGTGCCAACATGTCGCTGAGAGTCATTAAACTCAAACCGGGTCCTGGACACATCCACCGTGCGTGCGGCTGGTTTACTGCCACAGCAGGGTGTGTCGCTATCACAGCCATTAATCAGACCCAGAGGACCTTGATCCACACAGCTCAGACAGAACCGAGAACGCTGGACAGGTTCTCATCAGCCTGAGTAACATGGCAGCAGCTGGACCAGCAGCAGGTCCAGACAGGACGGGACAGGACCCCCACCAGTTATGAGCACATGGCGATGTTCACAGCCTGGGCTGAGGTGTGGACGGGTTGGGTCCACAGAGAAACACGGGACCCTGCTGCTCCTCGAAGCATCTTCTGTGCATCCGGACGATCCGACGCTCACTTCACTGACTCATAACGGGGTTTGGACCTGGTTCCACCAAGGAGAACCAAAATAAACATGGCGGCCACGGTGCAAACCGAGCCGAAGCGGCTTCCGGCGTCGTTACCGAGCAGCGGAGGAAATGCTCTTCGACCCAGATCGTTAGAGGAGTTTCTGGCGAGTCCAAAAAAGCAGCAGGACAACGACGCGTGTCCCGGACGGTACCAAGCAGTTTCCCACGCGCCGCCGGAACCAATTGATGTTCAGGAGTCAACGGCTCCTCCCGCGACTCCGGCAAATCAGAACACGTAGAATTAAGCCTGGTGTCCAGCGAATAAACACAAACTTTACTGTTGGTGTCATCGCGAGGCAGTAAAAAGAAAAACACCCGTTTACTAGTTCGCCCACCAGTAAAACAGCCGAACTAAGTTCGCTGGTCAACACATTAACGTGTGGTTCTAGTTACCGTATTTCGACTTCTCCTCCAGGTCCATGGTCGCGGGCTGCTTCTTCTGGGGCTTCTACAACTAGCTGCTACTATAACTAGGTGTTACTACAACTAGCTGCTACTATAACTAGGTGTTACTACAACTAGCTGCTACTATAACTAGGTGTTACTACAACTAGCTGCTACTATAACTAGGTGTTACTACAACTAGCTGCTACTATAACTAGGTGTTACTACAACTAGCTGCTACTATAACTAGCTGCTACTATAACTAGGTGTTACTACAACTAGCTGCTACTATAACTAGGTGTTACTACAACTAGCTGCTTCTACAACTAGCTGCTACTACAACTAGCGCTGCGGCGCGTTTCCAGCTGTCGTTGTCCGTTCGTTCACTTCTTCTGCTTTGAAATCTCCACACTCCTGTCAACATTTAAAGGGGCATTCCCGATGAGAGGCTCGTCCAATTAAAACCCAATACGCTTTGATTGACGGATCGCTTTACCAATCAATGAGCGAGCGCGTGCGGGCGTGAGTTTCGCTGGAGACGGACTCATTTCTGACAGCGTTTACTGAGTCCAGCGCTAATTACACCGAATGTGATCAAGCGCCACACGCGCGACAGCAGCTTTAATCGCCCTGGTCTTCAGCGGCCGTGATCAAAGCCATGACAGAGCAGGACGCTTCGTGCCTGGTGACACTGGAGCCAGCATTAATTATAAAAGCAAACTATTCATTCATAATTCACCCGTGGGTCAGACACCGCCCGGTGTGAGTCACGGCAGCCGCAGGTCGTTCGGCCGCCAAACGTTCAGTCACATGCTGATGTGAGGCGATACCTGCTCAGCTCTGTTAATATTTGAAGAGAATAGTTTGCTGCTTAGAAGCTGCAGCTCGTTCCGTCCCTCAGGGTTTCATCTGCTCTAATACTATCAAACCTGTCAAGTCAGTAACTACAACAACACACGAGCCACTGGTTATTCTGGACTTTGGGCTTTACTGCCCAGTGAATCCATTCATCCGGATCAGCTTGTGTACTTTCGTGTCTGTGGAGCTTGTCGTCGTCCGGGCGGGTCTTCACCTCCCGCCCGGGAAGCGTCTCTGCTGTCGCCCTGAACCTCTGCGCCTCCGGCAGGAATCGCTGCTTGCTGGGATAACCTGCAGTTGCTCTTCTCTCTTTCCTCTCATCTCAGCCGGTCGAGGCAGATGACCCTGATTCTGCTGGAGGTTCTTCCTCTGCGTGGCCGCTTTGTGCCGCTAATTGTTTACTTCGTTGTCATTATTTTAATACTTGTTATTTATATATACTGGTTGTTCCAGTAGCCGTAGTATTATCTTGTTTTTTCCTGTTTTTTTGTCCTTCTCCCCTCCTCCTCCTCCTTCATCTGCCCCTCCTCCTTCTTCTCCCTCCTCCTTCTTCTTCTACTCCTTCATCCCCCTTCTCCTCCTTCATCTCCTCCTCCTCCTCCATCTTCTCGCCCGCCTCCTCCTTCTACTCCTTCATCTCCTCTTCCTCCTTCATCCCCCTCCTCCTCCTTCTTCTACTCCTTCATCCCCCTTCTCCTCCTTCATCTCCTCCTCCTCCTCCATCTTCTCGCCCGCCTCCTCCTTCTACTCCTTCATCTCCTCTTCCTCCTTCATCCCCCTCCTCCTTCTTCTTCTACTCCTTCATCCCCCTCCTCCTCCTTCATCTCCTCCTCCTCCTCCATCTTCTCGCCCACCTCCTCCTTCTACTCCTTCATCCCCCTCCTCCTCCTTCTTCTACTCCTTCATCCCCCTCCTCCTCCTTCATCTGCCCCTCCTCCTTCTTCTCCCTCCTCCTTCTTCTTCTACTCCTTCATCCCCCTTCTCCTCCTTCATCTCCTCCTCCTCCTCCATCTTCTCGCCCGCCTCCTCCTTCTACTCCTTCATCTCCTCTTCCTCCTTCATCCCCCTCCTCCTCCTTCTTCTACTCCTTCATCCCCCTTCTCCTCCTTCATCTCCTCCTCCTCCTCCATCTTCTCGCCCGCCTCCTCCTTCTACTCCTTCATCTCCTCTTCCTCCTTCATCCCCCTCCTCCTTCTTCTTCTACTCCTTCATCCCCCTCCTCCTCCTTCATCTCCTCCTCCTCCTCCATCTTCTCGCCCACCTCCTCCTTCTACTCCTTCATCCCCCTCCTCCTCCTTCTTCTACTCCTTCATCCCCCTCCTCCTCCTTCATCTCCTCCTCCTCCTCCATCTTCTCGCCCGCCTCCTCCTTCTACTCCTTCATCTCCTCCTCCTCCTTCATCCCCCTCCTCCTCCTTCATCTCCTCCTCCATCTTCTCGCCCACCTCCTCCTTCTACTCCTTCATCTCTTCCTCCTCCTTCATCCCCCTCCTCCTCCTTCTTCTACTCCTTCATCCCCCTCCTCCTCCTCCTTCTACTCCTTCATCTCCTCCTCCTCCTTCATCCCCCTCCTCCTCCTTCTTCTACTCCTTCATCCCCCTCCTCCTCCTTCATCTCCTCCTCCTCCTCCATCTTCTCGCCCACCTCCTCCTTCTACTCCTTCATCCCCCTCCTCCTCCTTCATCTCCTCCTCCTCCTCCATCTTCTCGCCCGCCTCCTCCTTCTACTCCTTCATCTCCTCCTCCTCCTTCATCCCCCTCCTCCTCCTTCATCTCCTCCTCCATCTTCTCGCCCACCTCCTCCTTCTACTCCTTCATCTCTTCCTCCTCCTTCATCCCCCTCCTCCTCCTTCTTCTACTCCTTCATCCCCCTCCTCCTCCTCCTTCTACTCCTTCATCTCCTCCTCCTCCTTCATCCCCCTCCTCCTCCTTCTTCTACTCCTTCATCCCCCTCCTCCTCCTTCATCTCCTCCTCCTCCTCCTCCATCTTCTCGCCCACCTCCTCCTTCTACTCCTTCATCCCCCTCCTCCTCCTTCTTCTACTCCTTCATCCCCCTCCTCCTCCTTCATCTCCTCCTCCTCCTTCATCCCCCTCCTCCTCCTTCTTTTACTCCTTCATCCCCCTCCTCCTCCTTCTTCTACTCCTTCATCCCCCCCTCCTCCTTCTTCTACTCCTTCATCCCCCTCCTCCTCCTTCTTCTACTCCTTCATCCCCCCCTCCTCCTTCTTCTACTCCTTCATCCCCCTCCTCCTCCTTCTTCTACTCCTTCATCCCCCTCCTTCTTCTTTTACTCCTTCACCCCCCTCCTCTGTCTAGTTCTGCTCCTCAGCGCCCCCTGCGGCCGGCGATGAACGTGCGCGTGTCTCCGCAGCGTCAGCAGCCTGAGGGTCCGACTCCTCCTTCTTCTACTCCTTCATCCCCCTCCTCCTCCTTCATCTCCTCCTCCTCCTCCATCTTCTCGCCCGCCTCCTCCTTCTACTCCTTCATCTCCTCCTCCTCCTTCATCCCCCTCCTCCTCCTTCTTCTACTCCTTCATCCCCCTCCTCCTCCTTCATCTCCTCCTCCATCTTCTCGCCCACCTCCTCCTTCTACTCCTTCATCCCCCTCCTCCTCCTCCTTCCTCTACTCCTTCATCCCCCTCCTCCTCCTTCATCTCCTCCTCCATCTTCTCGCCCACCTCCTCCTTCTACTCCTTCATCCCCCTCCTCCTCCTTCTTCTACTCCTTCATCCCCCCCCTCCTCCTTCTTCTACTCCTTCATCCCCCTCCTCCTCCTTCTTCTACTCCTTCATCCCCCTCCTTCTTCTTTTACTCCTTCACCCCCCTCCTCTGTCTAGTTCTGCTCCTCAGCGCCCCCTGCGGCCGGCGATGAACGTGCGCGTGTCTCCGCAGCGTCAGCAGCCTGAGGGTCCGACTCCACTGGACGCAGGTGAACGCGTGTTGTGACGCTTCGCTGCGGTTACCGACGACCAGCGGAGTCACACAGTGACTGTGAGGCGGCTACCTGCTACTTTACACGGGCCGGCGTTGTTAGCTTGACGCTACGCAGGTTAGCAGAGTTAGCCTAGCTACGTGGCGCAACAGGTGTGGGGTCGCCGTGTTCGACCTGAAGCCTCTTCCTTCGCTGTTTGAGACGTTGCAGGTGTGAACCGGCGCAGCTGACGCGTGACGTCATTGAACCGGTGGGATCAGCGCGTTGATGGGACTAACGACCGTAAGCGACTGTAACGAGCCTGCTTGTTTCGCAGCCTCGTGTCCGTCATGGCTCTGAGAAGCGCCGTGTTCCGTCTGTTGGTCCGGCCTCACAGATGTGGCCTCGTGTCCGCGTCCAGAGCTCAGGGAGCCGCGGCATCGTGGGGTAAGTACAGACCGGTGGCGCTGGTCCTTGCAGTAGTGAGTCTGCTACAGATGTGACCGCAGCAGAAGAGGGAAGTGGGCTTTTTAGGAAGAGACGCCTCTGATGTGGTTGCACTGCTCTGTTCCATCAGCCAAGTTGTGTAACAGCTTTACAACCGCTACAGCTGATGTCTGAGCCGTGTGACGTCACCCTGGTGGACTTTCTGTCTCTTTGTTTTTAGTGCTATGGTTGTGAAGCCAGTGTGTAATAAACCTTTCGTGGTTTCGTTTCCACAGGCACAGAGAAGCCTGAGCAGGACAGAGCGCGTAGGTGACGCTGCCCACTCACAAATCAAACCACAGCTCGCGTCGTTCCATCTGCAGGAGTCTTGACTTGTTCCTTTCGAATGTCCGACAGCAAAGGTCCGGCTCGACTGGCGCGACGCCCTGGACCTGGAGGGTCAGCTGACAGAGGAGGAGGTCATGATCAGAGATTCCTTCCGGACCTACTGCCAGGACAAACTCATGCCTCGCATCCTGATGGCAAACAGAAACGAAGGTGAGCAATGTCTTCAGCGTCGCGCGGCTCGTTCCTCGGCTCGTTCCTCGGCGCTGATCCGCTCCCACCTGTTTTCCAGTGTTCCACAGGGAGATCGTGTCAGAGATGGGAGAGCTGGGGGTCCTGGGCCCAACCATTAAAGGTGCTTTAGTTGTGGTTTCCGTCCTTTGAGTTGCACGTTGGACCCATCTGAGTTTGTTTGATTTGGAAACGCTCGGACACATTTAAACAGTTGGTAGGAGTTTCATCAACCACTGAACCATCTCTCACACAGAGGAGACATGAGGAGATCTGAGGTCTGATCACATGAAGCAGAAACTCATTAGCTAACTAACCTTGTGAGTCATCGTATCATGTTGTTCGTGGGAAGGGTCACAGTTGCTCCTCTCCCCGTGTTCCTCCTGTGAAGGCTACGGCTGTGCCGGGACCAGCTATGTGGCCTACGGCTTGGTTGCCAGAGAAGTGGAGAGAGTGGACAGCGGCTATCGGTCGGTCATGAGCGTCCAGTCGTCGCTGGTCATGCACCCGATCGACGCGTACGGCACCGAGGAGCAGAAGCAGAAGTTCCTGCCCAGGCTCGGTGAGCGAGGCGAGGCGGCGTGATGTCGCTTCAGACGGTGAAGCTTTAACCGCCTGCTCTCTGTCCCGCAGCTCGTGGAGAGATCCTGGGCTGCTTCGGGCTGACGGAGCCGAACCACGGCAGCGACCCCGGCAGCATGGAAACCAGAGCCACGTACAATCCGTCCAGTGGGACCTACAGTCTGAGCGGCTCCAAGACCTGGTGACCCACGACACATTAGTAGTATTAACGTTGTCGGCCCTGTATCTCGTTGTCCACAAGGTGGCGCTGCTTAGCCAAACAACTACAGTATTACACAGTGAAACTAAACAGCAGCGTCACGAAGCTCGGCATGTTTCCGTCCTCTAAGCAACGAGCTGAACTCGGTTAATTTACAGTAACATGAGCTCAAATTAATTATTTATGACTCATCAGCACTTTTGGACGTATATTTGTTGTCGTTCTTAAATAAGATCATTCTTTATTGAGCCAACAGGGGGAAAGTCGATTGTTACCACAGCTACAAACAATTGGTGAGGAGCAAAAGACACCCAGGTTCCTAACGTCTGCTGTTCCTCCTTCAGGATCACCAACTCCCCGGTGGCGGACGTTGCCGTTGTCTGGGCCAAATGCGACGATGGGAAGGTTCGTGGCTTCATCCTGGAACGTGGCATGAAAGGCCTCTCGACTCCAAAGATCGAAGGGAAGTTCTCCCTGAGAGCCTCCTCCACAGGCATGATCCTCATGGACGCGGTGGAGGTCCCAGAGGAGAACCTGCTGCCCAGAGTGTCCGGACTCGGGGTGAGACGGACGCCTGGTGAACGTGGGACGTACTCGTGTGTGTGTGTGTGTGAAACACGTTTTTTCTTCCAGGGTCCTTTTGGCTGCCTGAACAACGCTCGGTACGGCATCGCGTGGGGCGCTCTGGGCGCCGCCGAGTTCTGTTTCCACGCAGCTCGTCAGTACACACTCGACAGGTCGGAGGTCACGCACCACACGTTGTTCAACAGGCCTCGAAGTGAACACGGGCGCTGATGCACAGGATGCTGTTGTTGTTGTTTGTCGACCAGGATCCAGTTTGGCGTGCCGCTGGCTAGAAATCAGCTGATGCAGAAGAAGATGGCCGACATGCTGACGGAGATCAGCCTCGGCCTGCAGTCCTGTCTGCGGCTGGGCCGACTCATCGATGGCAAGAAGTACGTGTGTCTTATGTGGACGTGTTCTGCGTGACCAGCGAAGGTCGCATCAAACGTGGTGTCTTCCTAACAGGGCGGCTCCGGAGATGGTCTCCATGCTGAAGAGGAACAGCTGCGGCAAAGCCCTGGACGTCGCCAGGCAGGCCAGAGACATGCTGGGAGGCAACGGCGTCGCAGACGAGTATCACGTCATCCGCCACGTCCTGAACCTGGAGGCCGTCAACACGTACGAAGGTGAGCTTCAGATGGAAACGCCACCTTTGGTGAGCAGTGTGCTGTGATCAGCGCCCGTCTGACGGCGTCTTCGGTTCCAGGTACTCACGACATCCACGCGCTGATCCTGGGCAGAGCCATCACGGGCCTGCAGTCCTTCACCGTGGACAACTAGATCAACGCGCAGGTTCTGGACGACGGCGCCTTCCTCTGTTGCCAGATGTTATTTAGTTGAGTGTAAAGAGAGAATTTGTGATTGTGTGAGTGGTTGTTTCCTGTGGTCTTGTAGCGGCTGCAACACTAACACGTCGTCATTCTGCTGTATGTGAGGTCAGTGATTAATCAGCTTGAAATAAATAAACACAGGTGAAAGCTGAACCGCACATTTGGGTCAATAACACTTCATCCAAGGCCCGCGCTGGACCAGAACCAGTGAAGGGGTGGGAGGTGGGTCGCCGTCAGCTGGGTTCTGTTTACATACACCAGTGTCCTTAACGGCAGAAACAGTCTGTCTGGTCATTTACGTCATTTACTGATGTTTCAGAATCTGTGAGGTTCTGTCTTCTAAATTTGACCTTTTTTAAATTGACCGACCTACGGACGGATTTGTGCTCGGAAAGAACTCGACCCATTCCTGCGACTCCACTTCTCAGTAGATTGAAGCAGTTCAGGGCTCAGAGCCAACAGGAGGAGGAGGAAGGGGGAGGGGTCACAGCAGGAGGCGGTGTGGTTCAGGGCTCTGCTGCCTCACATCTACACGCACCGTCCGTGGACAGGATGGATCCGCTCTGAGGGAAGAACCAGGGCGGGACCGTCATGGACCCCTCGGGCCGGAACTCCAGCCACGCAGCAGCGTTGGAGCCGCTTTACGCACAGTTCAAGCCGCCGGTGAAAGAGTTGATCCCGCTGCCCAGGGGGGTTGTGTACCTGCTCATGGCCGCGCTGGTGGTGGTTGGAGTGGCCTACGCCATCATCGGTCATCTCATCAAGGACCTGGCCATCGACATAGCAGGTAACTACGGGTCCGAGCACTAGCTCGGTTCTGACGCGGCTGCAATTTCTGCAAACAAGGATCCAACTGACCAAACAGGTGGAAGAACAGGAACATTTACAGCACTGAACGAGGTTAGAAAGTAAATGAACATAAAACAACAAAAACCACCAACCAACAATAAAGGTCTTTAGACTTTGTTTGTAGGCTGCGACGATTTAATGATGATTGTGGTGTTTTTAGTCGTCAGGAGCTGAGGAACCATCAAACTATTATTGCACAGGTGACATGTTAAAATGCGGGTGTGTGTCCCACTGTGTCTTGGTCAGACCGTCTGCTGGGTCCACCGGACGATGAGGACGTGGAGATGGACACGGGCCGGTACCACGGCCCCTCCCGACACCCTCCCCCACTGCATCCGTTCTCCCACAATGCCTTCCACGTGTGGGACCAGGACGACATCATCCTCCCTCCGTCCTGCGACGATAGCCCACAGCCCAGCCCGCTGCTGGCTGCCATCCCCTACATCCCGGCCTTCTTCCCGCTGCCACACAGTCCCCCGGGTCACGGTTCTCCGGGCTTCTCCGGCAGCCCGGGCCAAGACAGTGGCACCGTCCTGAGGGAGTTCTGACTTCACATCAGCGAGGGAACCTGGGCCCAGACACACATGGATGTGACTGTGGAGACGTGGCCGTGGGACCAGCCGGACCCCCGCTGGACCGGGGACAGAGGGACTTGACTGGACACTGGTGGATGTTCTGTTGAACTGTGCCAGTCAGTTGGTGACGCATCGTTCCTAGAACGAGCCTCAGGCTCCGACCTCAATGAGCTGTTTACTACTCACACTCCATCAAGCCTATTTTGAGGGGCTGCTTAGCTTAAGAGGATCTTAGTCAGGTCCCAGGTAATCCTGCAGCTCTGACTGCAGGCGTCTCGCCCTCGCTGGTGGGTTCCTGCTCCTAAACAGGGTAGAACCTGAACCGAATCAGTGCAGCAGCAGAGAGGGGCCGGTCCGTTCATCCAGATATTACCTAATAATTCCCCACAACGCTTTCAAAATGTCTGAAGCTGTTGTCTGCTGCTCCAGAATCTCAGGAATCGGCAGCGTTGACCCACAAACCATCTGCAGATACAGGACGGTCCGGTCTGTCAGCGTAATCCTACTTTCTCTCATCCACAACCTGTTCCTCCATCACAGACACAGCAAAGCTCTGCAGATTAATTCTGAGTTAACATTCAAACATGGACAGCAGCGCTGGACACTGTCGTCTCCTTATTTTGATGTTTTCAATGATCAGCTGATGTTTATTGTTTAGGTCAGAAGCTAATTTAATAAAAGCCACTTTACTCCTGCTCCTTTAATTCAGTTAATGCAGCGACCACACACACTCAGACTTTCACCCAAAACCTGTTTATTTACCTTTTCGTTACAAAAGTTCATCCAACAGGAAGTAGAAAACTCGACGCACACTGAGCCCAAACGTCCAGGTGGGATCCAGGTGTGAGCAGCCGACACGTGGCGTAAAGATCAAGTGGGTCCATATTGACAATCATAATAATTAAGGGGTGGAGGCCTCACGAGTCCAGTCGACATATGGGGCTGTCGTAGACCATCTGCAGGTTCACCTTGTGTCCCACCAGTTCTCGGATGTTGTTGATGCCGTATTTAATCATGGTGGGTCTGAGGGGCAGACGAGAGGCCCAGTGAGCAGCCAAACTGACACTGACTAACACTTGGGACACAGACAGGCTGCAGAGCACAGCAAGCTGAGGAGCGATCACACATTGTGTGTGTGTGTGTTCACCTTTCCAGAGACAGGCCCCAGGCGATGACGGACACGTCCTCAGGGAGACCCATGGGCAGCAGCATCTCCGGTCTGAACACGCCGGAGTTTCCCACTTCAACCCACTTTTTCAGTCCTGCACACACAAACCAAAGATCCTGAAGAGACTGTGGTGCTCAACATTCAGACTGTTAAAACCCAGAACCATCACTTATCTAAAATCCCAGAACCAACTCACTACACGCGGCTAAAGCTGACAGACTAGTCTGATGCAGCAGGATGAACTCAGGTACGCGATTCAAACTAAGCACCTTCGTGGTAGCTGAACACCTCCATGCTGGGCTCTGTGTACGGGTTGTAGGCCGGCTTAAAGCGCAGCTTGGTGATTCCTGGAAGAGCACAAGAGATTTGTGTCACACAGAGAAGCTGAACGTCACACCGTGGAAACGTCTGCCGCTGCTAGATGGATGGAAACAGCGATTCTGGACCTAGTTTGGTGAAGAACTGGTGCAGGACGCCCATCAGGTCTCCCAGCGTCAGGCCACGGTCGGCCACCACGCCCTCTATCTGGTGGAACTCAGCCAGGTGGGTGGCGTCCAGCGTCTCGTTCCTGAACACCCGGTCGATGGAGAAGTACTTGACGGGGGTGAACTTCTCCTGGACAGGTCAGAGAGTTTCACTCATTATTATGAAAGCTCTGATCAGTAGCGATGCTTCCTGAATGCACTCGTCGCTGGAGGCAGGTTTTACTCTCACCAGCCAAGATTCAAATCTTTACACACTCACTGTCAAGGTTAACTCTCCTCACGATAGAAATAATGACTAAAGCTGTCTGAACATCTGAACTGTGGCTCTTCTAGGAAGCCTCTCAGCCGGAACCCAGCTGTGGGGATTTGCTCCCGTTAATCAGCGATGTCGGCTCACCGCCTGAACCGCCGCCAGGACCCACCCGCTCACCTGCTGGGCCAGCTTGTAGAGCATGCGCGCGCTGACAGCTGTGGTGTGAGTTCGGAGAATGTTCTTCTGGGCCTCTTCTGTCTTCCAGTCGTATTTGTACCTGGACAAGAGGCCGCTGGTTAATGTTACTGATGCTGCTGCGAGAGGCTTTCTACTTAGATCTCATTTTCATTTTAGTTCATGTTCGCGTCATCACTGCTTCCCACAACAATCGATCAGCGTCACTGTCTGCTCACGTTTGTGCCAGTATGCTACGCGACGCCAGGTCTGTGAACCTGGAGTCTGTTCTTGTTTCAGTGAAGGTTGTGTCTCACCCTTGTGACCCAAAGCCTCCCTCTGAGTGGACCTGCTTGACTCTCTCCAGGTAAGCCTGTGGGAACTCGTGGGCCAGTGCCGGGTCTGAGAACAGATGTTGGGTTATAAATGAGAGTTAGGGGAGATGGGACGGAACTCAGGGAGAGAGAACGTCGGCCTCACCGGACAGGAAGAAGGTGTCATGCTGGTCTCTGGCCGGGTGCTGCTGGGGCTGGAACAGGGAGTCGAAGTTCCAGAAAGAGCTTTCTATGAAGTTGTTGGTCGGCATCTCAGTGAAGCTGCAGAGAGCCCAGAGAGTTAATGTTGCGTGTTTAACGTGCGTGAAACTTCGCTGTCGCGTGTCCTCACCCCATCTCCAGGAAGATCTGCCTGAACTGCGTTCGCACCTTCATCAGCGGGTGCAGGTGGCCGCAGTCTGGGGCCACGCCCATGGCCTCGAAGTTGTAGGGTTTGAACTTCTTCAACTTCCAGCTGCCCCTGGAGGCCAAGAATTTAAAAACAGGACACATTTCCATTTTGATCAGTAGCTGAAATGACTATCTCCAGCTTTGACTTCCTCATGTTCTGCTGGTTTCTCAGATTTGTCCTGCGCTGCCTTTAGGACCAAGTCCCGGTCTTTGGACTAGTCCCCTTTCATGGGCAGAGCTTTCTCTGCGTCCTGTGTCCGTGACCCTGCACGCTGCCACTGACCGACAGGTGAGGGCAGGCTGGACGCACTTCACACACTGAGACGTCGCTAATGTACTGGATCTGCTTTCAACCTTTTCACATCCCTGTACTGAGACAATTCTGTAAATGACACATTCATGTCCTGGCTGTGCAGCTGGGTTTCGTGGTGGCTGCTCATCTTCATCAGCCTGTTCTGTAGACCAATATGAAACCAAGGGCACTCACGTGGCGATCATGTCGGCCGTGAGCTCCGTCTCCTGCTTGGTGAGGGTGGTGCTGAAGGAGCTGCCTTTGGTGATCCAGTAAGACTTCACCGTCCTGAGGACACAGCAGCACAGAGCCTGAGATTCAGCTAACGTTGGGGCAGGCCGAGCACAGCGATGACAACGTTCACGTCTGTTCGCCTCATTAACACACATTTTGATTTGTGTGCTTTTATCGCCTTTCAATGCCAAACAAAGCTCTGGTGTAGTGTGTGTAACTGTTCCACTGCCGAGCAATGATTCCCAACTCCTGCCTGGTGTGACCCACTCTAGGAACTTACACTTCCGACAACAGCTTCCTTTTCTTCAGCTCGTTCTTTTCTTTCTCGTCCAGCTGAGAAGCGTCTCCTTTCTGAACCAGAAGCAGTTTCTGCCTGACCAGGTCCTCCACACGCGCCACCTGGAAACCAAGCAGAGTGACAGATGCAAATCTCAGAACCACAGACAGCTTCATCAGCTGGGCCGTGTAAAGACACACGTACTGTCCTGAATATCCTCGGCCCGCCGTCGTGTGCCTTGTCCAGTCGGGTCCACTTGTTGGACATGGCCTTGCTGAAACCGATCTTCCCAAAGGACAGTTGCTACGTGGAGGCAAACGCAGAACATCACCACCAATAACAATACACTTCACAACTTGAGAGATGCAAAACACTGTAAAAAGCTTGACCACAGTTTACATATATGGTTACAGACCCACCATCAGCTCGCTCTGAGCCAGACCCTCCGGCGGGATGGCGCTGAAGACCCGGGCCTCGTGGCTGCCCTGTTCTGCTATCTCCGTGCCCTCCTCCGTCAGCTCCCAGTGTTTGGAGCTGCGCAGATCAGCTGAGATGACCTGGACACAAACACCTGTCACCTCGTCGGTCTGGCACAGCTGGTGCAAAGGACTACTACTGATCAGAGAGGGTAGAACGAACTCTGGTTCTCTAATGGAACCTAAACCCGCTCGGTTTCCTCCATCCACTAACATGCCTCCATGTCCACATGTGACTAACTTTGCCTCTATTCTCATCTCCAGGTATCGTCAGACTCAGAGTCGTGTGTCTCAGTGTTCAGCTGCTGGTCCAACCATCCTGCCTGAGTCTCTATCCCTTCACTCCAACCGGTCAAGGCAGATGTTCTCCCACTGATCCTGGGTCTGCTGGAGGTTTCTTCCTCTATAGAGTTTTTCCACTGTTGCTACTAAAATGTACAATTTATTGATTGGCTCCAATTCAAAGCTGCTCAATGTGGGATCTGTTGGGTTTAGTTGTGTCAGATCTTAAACCTCACTTGTAAAGTGCCTGGAGATAACTGATGTTGTGAATTGGCGCAATATAAATAAAGTTGAATTCAACTGAACGGAGACTACGTTCAGCTCACAGAACATAAACTGACGACTAGTCACGAAGTCCACGCTTCTCTACCTGAGGGACTGGAGGCGGCGTTGAAACTGCCAGCGCCAGGACCCGAGGTTAGGTGGCTCAACCGGACTCTAAATACTGGGACCGTCCGGTTCAGTGGACCGAGCGCCTCCGTGCTGCTCTCACCAGCCTTTTCAGATCTTCTTGCCATTATTGCATCAGTCAAACCCAACGTTCGCTAGCTAGCCTGCTAACGGTGACTCACATCTCCGAGCGCCTGTAGACTCTTCACGGCGCCGACGACAACCTGGTGGTCCTCCCCGAGGCTGCTCGCCACCTTCAGGCTGTCCACGCCGTCGTCCGCCTTCTCAAGCCACTGGAGAAGCTTCTCCACGACACCGGTGTCCGCCATGCTGCAGCCCCCGCTAGGAGGAAGAGACCGGATGTGACGTAGGCTGCACCACGCGACAAAGGCACAAACCATTACCGTAAATACTGTAGACATATCCCCCCCCCAGTGAGATAGTTATAACTGAACGTTGGCGTTTCATTATCACGTTGCTCCGATATTTAGATAAAAAGGCTCCGTGGGATGAAGATTGATGCTGCAAACACTCGACAGAGAAACGGCTCAAAATAAAAGGTATTTATTCATACAAACACTTGTTAAACATCAACAGGAACAAATCCTGCCCAGTCAAAAAGTCAGGTTGAACGGCAATCTCTAAAAGCGTTTAATAAAATAACTACATCACGTTGGTCAATTACAAAATAAGCCACAATTACAGGCAATAAAGAAAAACAAGCTGTTGTGGATTTTCAATTGTTACAAAAAATACTAGAACGTTTGTAGTTTCAAACTACAAGAATGAACTAGATTCACAGGAGAACTAAAAACTGAGTTTGTCGTGTCAGCCTTCATATTTAAATGACAGGGATGAGGTCTGACAGCACAGAGTAAGAAAAATAACTTAGAAATCACAGGACCAAGCACTGACCAGACCACAGAAACAGACTCACTCTTGTGCCTGCATGTGCCACATAGAAGCAAAAGCACATAAGACGCCAACACGGAAAAGGCAGAGCTGTCAAACAGGTTCTTTGGATGCTTGGGCCCGCGGGTCACAGACGCAGGGACTCAGTCTATCTGTACTGGTAGTTGGTGCTGCCGTCGCCTCTGCCGTAGCCCGTTGGGTTGTGGTACTGAGAGTGGTTGCTGCCAAAGCCCTGGGCGCCTCCTCCCTGTGAGCTGTAACTGGACGGGCTGTTGAACCCTACAGGTAAAAAAACCAATGTGGTCAGTTGACTCTAGGACAGATTTAGAAGCTTCAGCAAACACCAGAATGTGTTTGTTGTCTGGAAACCTCTAAAATCCTCAAAGATGCCTCAAGCTACACACATCACATCCCAACTGGTTAGAACCTTTTCTCTGAGCGTTTGAGAGTCTGACTAACTCACCTTCGTAGCTGTAGTCCTGGCTACCTCCAGAACCCCCGGTCACTTGACTCGGGTAGGCGGTGCTGTAGGAGTAGCTGTCGGCGCCGCCCTGGTTCTGGCTGAAGGTCTTCTTTCCCTGCCCATAGCCTTGGCTGTACTGGTTGTAGGAGCCCTGTGCGGAGGGACCGGGCTGGTAGCCTCCGGCAGATCCACTGCCGGCACCTGGGGGACCGGGAAAAGCCGACTTCCCTCCCTTGTGCATGGGCGGTTTCTTTTTAGGGGTCTTGGAGCTGGAGGCGGCAGCGTAGGTGCTGTCAGTCTGGTAGAAGGCACCATAGGAGCCCTCTGTCGATCCAGGTGCTGAGCTGGATGGAGGACCAGGTGCTGGACTGCCCGATGCCCCGGCTCCTCCGTTTGTGCCACTGTTGTAGTAATCTGAGAAGCCACAGCACAGCACTGTCAACGTAATCTACTTTAAACCGCTACTACTGCCTCACAGCCGCTCAGACCGAATTAATTCAGACTCTGCAGTGACAGTGATGAATAGTTTATTTAAAAAACAAACAAACAAAAAAAAAACAACACACCACTTGGAACAGTTTTCCCTTCCCAAACACAGATCTCGCTTTATTCCAACTGTCTGTGTTCAACACTCTCCTCTCAATTCATAAAAGCCTGATGCTGATGCAGATGAGAGCATATGCTGAGACCACCATGCGTCACCTGGAGCCATGGCCAGACAGTGTGTGTGGACATGACATCAGGACAGGAAATACAAAACGGAGGACAGGAAGTAGTAGTGACAGGAAGGCATTAGAACAACATAAAACGATTTATGTTACGATCTTCTCTTGGGTGTAAACGGCGTGGACAGAGGCTGCTGCCGTTTGTTGTCCAGCTCAATCCAGAGACGGATCCCTTGTCCGGGGCAGAGAATCCACAATAAATCTACCCTGCAGCTCGGGAGGGTCCAGAAGCTTCCACAGTAACCAAGAGAACGGAAGGTGGCCGATAGCTACATGCATGCAGTGATCACCTCCCCGAGGGGTCACGCTAAGACGACGAGGCGGAGCGGAGGGGTCGTTGTCCCTGTGTTCCCAGGGTTGTGGATGGTGGTGGAGGGAGATGGAGCTGGAACACTACTGAGTCTTTAAGTCCATTTAATCCTCTCTACAGGAGAATTTAGATTTGCTAAGACTGGGGAAGATCTATGTTGCAAACTCGTGGTAGCCATAGCAGTCTGAGACAAAGTCACCTAAAGAGTGAGACAGGGCAGAGAAAGGGAAAAAAGGATCAAAATTAGCTTTATTTGGATTTTTCTGCCATCAAAGCGGCAGTTCAGTAACTCAATAGGTCAGATTGTTTTCAACTGGGTTGTTGGGGTTTTTAGATTTCTCTGCTCCTGTCACTCTCAGGTAGGTCAGTCCTCAGAACAGGCTGCCAGAGGGAAGCAAAGGGGTTGTCAAAACCAGATTCAATCCTGTGGCTTAAAGCAGAGAAATGTAAAATCACTGAGCCGAGGACATCCCAACATGTGCTGTCTGCTGTGGTCGGCGCCCTGCCACAGACAACACACCAGCTGGAGAGTGGCTTCAGAAAATATTCAGACCCTGCGTTGAGTTTGGTCAGAGTCAGGTCCATGAAAAACCTGGTTCAGAGGCCTGACAGGTCTGAGTCACCTAAGAAAGCCAACAGCCAAGACCAGAATCTGACAGAGTGGCCTGCTTGCTTCCTCCCTCCCTCCCTCCGGCTCAGCAGGAGACACATACTGGATGAACTGTGGCATCGAGGGGGTTTTGAAGCCTACCAGCCAGTAAACAACTGTTTCCTTTGGTGAATCCTCGTTTGCTTTTGTGACTTCATCAGTTATTTGTTCCAAATATGACTTGTAGGCCTGTACATAGCAGAAGAAGAGATAAGCCCCCGATTCATCTTGCTCGGTTTCATAGTCATGATTTGAATATTTAAACCAGCTGCAGGTGTTAGTTGAGGAGAGACGTGGACTCTGTTACCTCAGACTTCAGGAGTGGCCCCTGTTGGGCAGGTGACTATGACAAGTCCATGTGTAGGTTTGTTTCTAATGTTCTGCTAATAATGGCCCTCATGTCCATATGATCCATTTGTTGTTGTTGTGAGTGTTTGATCTTTTAAATAAAGAAAAACATTAAAGCTGCAATAACTGAAATATGGAGGAAAATGAAGCTGAAGACAGGAGGAGCAAGTTTCAGAGCACGCTGAGCCCAGGAGACCTCCTGAAATGACTTACAGGGCCTTCAATGAAGACGTGCACTTCATCCAGCCGATGGAGCGGAATACGCAGACTAACAGAAGAGGGAAGATGCAAAGCTAATCTCTGCTAAAAGGGCTTCTGACTGACAGCTCTGAATTTGGTTTTGGATGTAAAACATGTCTGTTGGGTTACTGATGATAGAAGAGAGGGGTCTGAATACATTCTGAAGTGACCGGAAGCCCAACAGCTGCCCAGACGCAGGATGTGACCATTTCGCAAAGATTAAAGTCAAAGAAATACTCACTGTATCCGGAGTTAGCGCTGTTCCCGTAACCATACGTTCCAAAGCCTGGGAGGAAGCACAGATGAACTCAGTGAGCCAGCGCTCTACTGTTGACTAGCTACTAAACTAAAACCCCATGAAGTACCTCCTTGGCCGTAGCCTCCTCCGTTGTTGAACCCTCGGCCCCTTCCACGGCCGCGGCCTCCCCTTCCTCGGCCCCTGGGCGTAGCTGCTTCTACACCTCCAGAGGGGCCCATTATGCCGAAGCCCGGAGCGTGCTAAAGAACAAACGTCCGTGATTATCAGAACATGCAGCTTTGTGCTTTGTTCTGTGTTTACTGAATCCAGCACAAAGACACATCAATAAAATGAAGGCTTCCAGTTTTTCCCAGTAACTGCATCAGTTTTTAAATGTGCTTATCTCCAGTTTATTCATAAAATCTCCAACATATGTACAAGCGATTCTACTCAACGTGTTGGCAGAGACGCCTCTGTTTTACTGCTTACCATCGGGGGCCCCTTTTTCTTTTTAGCAGCTTCAGACACAGAGCCCTCAGGGAAGAGCCGCTCCAAGGCCGCCAGCGCCGCATACGCTTTGGCCACCTTCTTATTGGACCCTGTTCCCTGGAACTTCTGTCCATCAATCTCCACCTCCATGACAAAGCGCTTATCGTGGCTGCCACCCGTCTCTGAGATCAGCTCGTACTTGAGGCCACGACGCTTCTCGTTCAGCTCCATCACGGGATTCTTGCCATGTTTAGTCAGTATTGGTCCCTGTTGGCGAGCCGTCTGACAGGAAACGTATCGGTTCAGTTAAGAGGAAACGGGGCAAGCGTAAGTGTCACACTCAGGGCAGCCTCGTACCTCTACAGCATCTGTAGCGTCTGTGGTCGCTGCTGTAGAAGCGGTTGGAGTTTCAACAGGCGGCACCACTGGCTTCACGTCTTCCACAGGTACTGCAACCTCTTCTGATTTTATCGACTCGGCCGTCTTTACCTCCACCCCTGTAGGTAGACCCATGTCCTGCAGGACCTGAAATCCCACAGATCAATCAGAATTTGAACTTGGAATAAAACTAAATGCTATTAATTGTCCCTGGACTGTGCTCACCTTCACAGCTACATGCAGCTTGGCTGTGCGTTTGGACGGGCCAGAGGCCTCAAAGGTCTTCCCATCCACTTCTACAGCCATTGTGAAGACCGGAACGTGAACTGGGCCAGTCTGGGATATCAGCTTGTACTGAAGACCAGGCTTCAGCTGATTGAGTCTCATGAGAGCATTCATGGCCTGGGGAGGCTCAGCCTTCTCCTCTGCAGCTGGTGGACGTACAGGATCAAGACGTTACACAAGCCACAGCCTGACACACGGCCACAAACTCATTTTATGCATGTAAGACTATTCATCTGTTGTTGAGCAGCTCATCTGTCATTCGGCTTTGTAATTTTTGTAATTGGGGGGTAGTTCGGAAACTTTAGCGGTAAAGCTTTGCAGAGGCACATGACGAGTGTAATGAACGTCTGAGCAACTTCTAGTTTTTCACCCCTACATTTCTTCTGCAGCTTTTTCTTCTTCTTGTTAGGACTCTTGTCGTCAGGTCCCTCTTCTTCCTCAATGGGCCGTTTCATCGGTGGAGCGTTTGCTGTACTTGGTGGAATTTGCACTAAACCACAGAAAAAGCCCAAAATAACATCACAAGAACATAATGTACATTATTGTTCACATCCACAACATAAATATAAAAAAGATTAACCAACTACCGTCCCTTCTGGTTCACCTGTGTAGTCAATAGGAGCCTCAGTACGAGGTTTCTTGGGCATCTTTGAGGGAAGGGGATCCATCCCAAGCACTTTGTGAAGCTGTCCAAACGCTGACAGCCTTAAGGCATGCTGAAAGCAACGCAAATACACAGTTACACATTTACTAAAAGCTAATTCATACACACCACTTTTTTCACTCACTTGTGCACTTGCTGTGATGTCTTCTCTCTGCTGTTGGTCCAAGTGGCCGATGGCATCTGTGGGCTCCTTCTCACACGGGTCAGAGATTCCAGCTCCATCTACAAGACGATTACTTATTACGAACAACACAGCTTTACATTGGTGTGTGAAATATTTCTACATCAACCCTTTCTCTACGTATTCACTCTACCTGCAAAACAAGCACTATAAACATCTGAGCACATTTCTCCAGCAGTAGCGTTGGTGATCGTGCAAGCGTCTCATTCAGTCAGGTTTAACATTTAAATATTCCCCGGTGTAGGTGATAAGATTCTCAAGGCCGTGTTGTACAGGATCCATCACTTGGTCTCGTGGAAAGAAAGGCAACTTGGCTACGTTACCAAAACGTGTCTTTGTTTAGCGCAGTTCAACTGAACAGCCTCCAAAACAATCACACAGTTAAATCAATTGCTCCCTGAAACAAACTAATAAGGAAGGATTCATTACAGACCGTTGGAGCAGACATTTTGGAGACAAGCCTCTAATCACACACCTGCCATGAGGATTCCTGAAGCCAGACACTCTAGAACCCTCCGCAGGGCTTCTCCTGCGCCCATGGGTCGGTTCCCTGTGCCAATAGCTTTCTCACAGATCAGCTCCAGCGGCTGCACAGCGAGAGAAAGGGAAGGAGGTTGTTTTTAAGATGGGTCACAGTTAGTCCACCAAACGTGATGGCAGTGACGTCTTGTCAGAGAAAATAGTAGGTTGCATATTAAAACATGTTATTCGATGAAGGACTGCACTGACCCAGCCACGAAGCGGAGCCCAAGACGGGACGCGAGTACACAGGTCCCTCAGGATCCGAATGACGATGACACAGGAGCGCAGCCCATTGGCTCTGGCCTGGGGACACAATCAAGGGTGGGGGAGGAGGAAGGGGCATGAGGGGAACATGTAGCTTTAGCCCAAGGTGAAAACTGAGCAAACCATATAGAGCAAGATCCAACTGAACAAATGTAAATGAAAGAAGACACACAGACTGGACAGTTTAGCTTCGATATTACGGCCAGAGAAATCAGACTCAATGTTTGATCACTTTATTTTAAGACTCTACTTTTACATCATCCACATTCACACAAGTCAAAAGCCAAAATGACTAACGGTGTCAGACATCACATTTTTGTTTGTGGGGAGAAACACATGCATGTGTCTAAAAGAGGAGCATAGAAAGCCACCTCGGACTTATATTAGCTCTAAAAACTGCTTGTGTTTGCGGCCATGGTAAACATAAATTTAAAGAAGAGACTCAAGGTGCAATATTCCTGTTGGTTTTGAGTAAACAGCCAGAGAGCAGGAGAAGCTGAGGCCACACAGTCTACAAAAAGAAGCTGCACAAATGGACTGAGAGTGAAAGTGGAGGATGACTCTGGTCACGAGATGAAGAGCTGCCAACACCATTCTCTACAAACATCTTCTCTTTAACGCTACAGAATGAATAAGCAGGAAGTGCTCGAAAGGTGGGAAACAACAAGTCACTTACACAAACACTATAGAAATATTGCACCTGGACACACGGTGGATTAGTCCCAGATTGAAGCTGATTTTAGTTAAGCAACTGTGAGGGACACTAATGAACTCAGGAACTAAAAAGCAGCAATAAACAATTGAAAAATAAAAATGGCACTGCAGAACCTGTTTAGTGAGCAAAGCAACTCTACAATAGTGTAAAAAAAGCTTCCTCAGAAACAAACATCCAGATCATCAAGTATTACTACAGGAAGAACACTTCAAGAGTAAATAAAGGAAAATAACATGGAACATCCAAAGAAAAGACAAAAGAACATCGAGCGTAAACCAAACTGAAAACTAATTCTGTTTTAGAGACAAGTAAAGGCAAGATTCAAACCTGGAACCACTTAGCGTGGCGGAGAGATGCCAAGGCAGTTAGGCATTTCTGCCTGTCCAGAACATCCGGGGGATCGTTGACTGAAAGCGATTCTATTGGCAGGTGGAATAAGAAGACAAGGTACAGTTTGACCAAGGGGAGTTCTGTCAGCCGGCCAGGGGGAACACAGGCAGCCTTCCCAAACCACAGGCAGGAAGGGGAAGGGGAGGGGGACCCCTCCTCTGGAGAACCACTAAACGTCCTCATCCTCAGACCCACAGCGATTAGACAAGTGGGTTGTAATTAGGCTTGGCAAATGATAATTAGTTGTGAAACCCTGACAAAATTGCTGGAATCAAAAGAGGCCTCTCTGTGGTTGCTTCAGTTCAAATGGATCAGTGCTAGAGAGGGTGGATCACGAGACGCGTCTTTTAGAACAATGTAAAATAAAGCAAACCATCTGATGGCGTTTGAAGCTTGAAACGTTTTAACATTCTTCAGTAGCAGGATTCCAGTACTTTGTCAGGAACAGACTACGTCCCTCTGTCTGAATAAGCATTTTATGGGAATAGCCTCAAGAAGGCCAATAAATGATCTGTCCAGTGTGATGAGGTTCTGGCCAGTGAGCAGCACATTAGAGAAGTAAAAAGTTAGAATCAGTGACGAAATGCGGGACAGACATGACACTGATCAGTAGAATGTTTTCACCTGTTGTCACGGTTCTAGGGTCGTTTCATACCACTTTATCCACCCATCACTTTTCTGTGCTTCAGAAAAACTAATCAACTAATTAGTTAATTAACTAGTCTAAAAGGCATGTTTTCCTTTATCGGCCCTAACAGGAGGCAGAGCCCCTCCCCTTCAGCCCTTTACTGGGTACACTGCACTTTGCCCCTTCCGAGACAGAGAGCGGCCAGTTGGTCAAAGGTCCAGCGTCCCTAAAAATTGACAAACTAGAAGGCTTGACAGAGACAATCAGAATTGGAACCACAGGCAGAAGTTATCAGATGCACAAAGGTGGGTATCAAAACAAGTCCACACTGCAGCAAAACTGATGGCTTCAAGAAAAGTCACATTAACCATAACAAAAAGACCCAAACCGGGCACTGCTGTTAGCTCGGGGCTACAGATAAGGTCATGGTTGGAGACGTGCTGAAACTGAGATGCCACCCACTGCAGGGATCGAGACAGAAAGATGGCTGCTTTGCTCTGCAGGAGTCGCTCTTGCATAATCAGGTTGCACAGAGTTTGTAAGTGGCTCCACATTAATGCATTTCACGCTCCTTGTCATTACATGTAACCCCGAGCCTTCCCTGCCAAGGAACCTCAGAGACAGTCCATAGCCACTGCTGGGTCCAACCACCAGGGACAGGCTCACCGCGTGTTCTGCTACTCATTTTTGCTGCAATGCAAACTGTTCATCATCAGTGATAAAACACATGCAAACAAAGTGGTCTCTCTTGAATTGGGTAAGTTCTCAGTAAGCCTTCATTCATTGGTGACCTTGATGACGGGGGGAGAAAGCCATGTCTTCAGCAGTCAGTGACTACCTGCCCTGTACTGTATATTGGGCCATCAAAAATGTACAATTACATTACATGGAACTATGAGAGCTATAAGCATAGCACAGGTTCATTATGTGACAGTGCATTCTTGTCCCCTAGCTCCATTGAAGGCCCAATAAACAATATGTGTCTAGTCTGGTTTCCTGCCTGGCCTTCCTGCTGAAGGAGCGAAACCTCTGACTACAACAGAGGCCTGGGTGTTGGAGCTTACCTCCAGCAGCAGCCCTCTCTATCTCCTCACGCACCAAAGGGGATGTGAGGTGAATGGTGAGGGTGAGAGGGGGCTCCTTGGTGTTCTTGATGATAATACTAGCCTCGCGGATGTGCTGGGTCACCATGTATTTGTCTTCTGTGATCATCTGTGAAGAAGAAAAAGGCGTAAACTGAACAGAAGGACGATGCTCAGGGGCTCATTTGCGTCCCACAGTGTATGAAAGACAAAATAGATTCAAGGATGGATATCCTAAAAAATGTAACAGCTTACTCATGAAGTCTGTCAAAGCTATGCACAACAATATCTGCCCAGTCCTGAAGTAGCTTGTTGTGAAGGGGTAGTATGATGTTGAGACTGCAACACGGACTAAACTTGTATGTTCTTACCTTGAGCTGAGTAACAAGATTTTCAGACACCTTCTTCAGCAGAATGATGGTGGGCTTGTCCTTACAGAGGAGGACCAGCTCCAGGTCCAGGTCGCCCTTCAGTAGCAGGCCCTTGGCAACCAGGCCCACCCTCATTACACCACGCAGAGAGCGAGTTGCCTGGTCTTTGTGATCACTTTCAAATATGAATGGCGTGAGAGGTGGTGAGAGAAGAGACATTAACATGTTTCACTTATTAAATCCATCCTTGACATTCCCTCACCTTTCCTTATCAGCGTCTGTGCCATCTGACTCAGACTTGGAAGTTCCCTTCTCCTGCTTATCTAGCCAGTCAGAGACGGCCTTCAGAGCCCGCTCTGTGTGAGACACCATGTTCTGGACACTTTCCAGCTCCTCCTGAGTCGGGTAGATGGCAGAGTGTTTGGCCATGACGTGGCGGTCGTCATTCATGAAGACACGCATTGAGCGATGGCGCATTGGGGGAGGCTAGCAAAGGAAAGAAACAAGATAATAACTGACGAGAGTGGTGTGAGATGCTATCAACTTAATGTTTAGCCCTCGTGGCAACGTAAGGATGAACTGAACTGAGGTTTCAGTAAATACGTTTAATGACTTGAGAGCCGTTAATGTGGGATAAGTAATATCTGGGAAATTCCCATTGAATGATGGGTAACAAAGATTCTTCGTACCGGTGGAGATTCACCTCACAGGAATTTAACTCTCATGGGGCAAAACAGAGGCAACTAGAAGTAACACCTCACTAAAATTAAACAACTGATCTGTTCACACAGCAGGATTACTGAGCCACTCAGATAACTGGAGAGAACAAGGCCAGGCTCCGACAGACCATGTTGTTAAATATTCCCTTTTTTTCCATCACCTAATCGGACTGATCCTGCTTTAGGAGCCAGGATCTTAATCATCCTGGGAAAAGCCTTCATCAACTCTGCAGGGTTCTATTACGAACAGATGGGCCTACTCCTTGCTCGCTCACTTGTCTTTGATTAATTAAACCACTGACAGCAAGACGATGTGTCTGGGTCAAGCTTGCAACACTAGTGATTACACGAGGCGGCTGCAGGCAGCCAGAGCCAGTTTGGAGGCAAGCAATGATGTGGAAGCTACAATCTGTGCCCCTGAAGCCCCAGGCAGGCTGGAATGACAAAACACTGGCACCAAGGCCTGCCACTAAATTTAAAGGTAACACATGCATGTGTCCTGTTATCGGTTACACTCAACAACAAAGCCAGAGGAAAAAGTGTGTGCGTTTCTTTCCCATTGTCAGACATCTTAATGCATAACACCAAACAGAATTAAGGCTGAAAATAAATCCTTACCATTGTTGTTGTCAGTGTCCAGTGAACGGTGGAGTTAAAAGTCTTCTTGGCAGCAGGTGACAGGGCTGCAGAAAAATAAGACATAATCTAGATGCCACTACAGGCACAACAGCACAGAAACGAGAATTGTACAGTAACGCAGAGTTTCTTTAGACTGATGGAAAGATGGATGACACACTTGATTTATTTTAAATGTTTGTAGTTTTCTATAAACAGAGACTGTAAACAATATTGATTCACGGTTTACATGGTAGATTTATAAGAAAAGATCAAACTTGCTCATCCCAGTCTGTCCATCACCTGCTCACTACACCATCAGCCTAATGCCACAGCGCTGCAATCAGCAGTCACCCAATTCAACAACAGGTGTTTATATTAATTACTGCACTGAGCATATTCATCCTCCTACATTTGCTTATGTGTAGCAGCAGTGACAGGGTGAAAGGGGTCATCAGCAGAACTCCAGCCACTGTGTTTACCACGACGGGTCCGTAAAACAAGCACGTCACACCTGTTGTTGTTGCGCCGAGCTAGCTCACCTGTCCATCAAACCACCACAAGGCTCAGCTGCTAACCCTGCAACGTTAGCACCAGGAGGACGAGGGGCATTTAACACAGACGCCATTTTAATTCAGAGCAGAGTGTGAACGCTGCGGGCCGACTGCCCCACAACACGGCTGCGCTGTCCGACGCGTCCACCGAGGCGCCGCATCCAGGGCGTTTAACGGCGTCACCCTCGGGGACGGGTTGAAGGCTCCGATTCAGCCGAGACGCCAGTTTACACTTCAGAACTGTCCTGTCGCCCATCAGCCACGAAAATGGCAGAGACGCAATAACGAGACCCAGTTTAATGCCCACTGGTAGTTGCTAACGCGTTAGCCTAGCCGAACAAAGCCAACAGGGTCCGCTCCGCAACGGTGTGTACACAACAAACATTAGCACGGACACGCAGTAGCACCACCACAAACACAACCACTCACGTTGTCGGTTGGAAACACGCTTTTTATTACTCACCGTGTCGTCGCCGCCGCTGAAGGACCGCTAGCTCCCGGTTCCAGCAGCTAAGGACCAGCGACGGAACGCATCGCGCTCATTGGACAGAAAACCCACGTGACTAGCAAAGACGCCAATCGACTGGTCACTACGTCACACAACGGTCTCTGTAAAATCTGAGGGTTCGAGATGGTTGGAACCAAGGGATGAAACCCAGCGGGTCGTCATCGGCTGACGTCATCTACGGGCGACGCGTTCTAAAGATGCGCTGCACCTAAATATTATAGTGACTGAATCCCTTCAATGACCAGGTTCACTAGAAGATGCTGTTGCTAACGTCCTCTGGGTTATTGTATAATACGATCTGGAGGACGTTTTCAGTTCCAGACACACTCAACAAAGGTGATCGTTTGTACTTTGTGGTCTGAAAGGGGTTAAACACAACATCGTTTCCTAGGGCACCTGTGTCCGTACTACACACACAGTTAAAAAGCAGAATGAGACCAACATTAGACAGATCATTTATTCTGTGAACTTCTGTTCTCATTACATTACATTAACATAGCTTTTACAGAGCAGTTTGACTTCAGGCCCGTTTCACGGTAGCTACATTCACAAGACACGTCCCTGCACTCACACATCTTTGATTGTTCACATCCTTACGCTGAGGAAACGCACACTCGTCTCGTCTTTGACATTACATTGCACCAGAAAACAAAACAAACAGCCCATGAACAGTTGACATGTTTGCCTTGGAGCTAGGAACAGCAAGGTGCATCTGGTCCCACAGAGCATCTATAGGCGCTCAGACGCCAGAAGGTTTGCGAGGGCACAGCAATGAATGCGACCCTCAGCAAGGAGCTCAACCCGACATGAGGCCAGCGACGGCATTAGGGTCACGTCTCTTGATCTCTTATAACCTCACGAGTGCAGACCCTGTCTCAAAAGCTGCTTTTGCTCTGAAGCGAACGCGTCCCGTTTGTGGAGCCCGTATCATCCTGAGAAACACTGGAGGTCAGAACAGAATGAGCCTCTTTCCTTTGTAGTGCAACCCGCGTTCTTCCAATTACTTCATAGACCAGAGTGGCTCTGTTGTCACTGGCGTTTAACACTGCTCAGGCTGAAACGCTGCCAGGTCCAGGTGTGATCCTTGGCAGGGAATCCCTTGAAACGCCTCCGTTTTCCTCAGGTCTTCTTGGTGGAGCTCTCTGAGATGTGAAAGGAGCCTACCTCCCAGCGGGTGGAGCGGAAGGTGTTTCCCCTGAAACTAGCCTGCTTCTTCGCGATGCGGTAGATCTTCCTGAGGACGGAGCGTCGCAGCAGGATGTAGACCCACGGGTCCAGGATCTGGTTGCAGGTCGCCATCCGGACACTCGTCATCATCAGCCGCCTGTACGTGTCTCTGTCACTGCTCAGGGAACCGCTGTAGGATCGCTGCGCCGCCATCAGGCCAAGGACCTCAACGAAAAGACACACTCGTTAGACTCATTCCAGAGCATCTAGTATGTGATGAGTAACTGTCAACATGTCAGCAAAACACACAATGTTACATTTAGAACTGAAATCTCATTTACGTCATTTACCTTAATAGATGTCATCAGCTTTTCCATAACAAACCTAATTAATACCTCAAAGGCAGCTGGAGACCAAGGGCTCCTATCTTTCCTTTTACTGCTTTGTTATTGGACAAAATCAACCTTTATGCAACTTATTCCATTTAAAAAAATGTACATTTTAAAATTTCGTTGTACATGTAACATGTTACAATGACAATAAACTCCTTATAGCACATACAACAGTCCTCACACTCACCAGCAGGGGGCTCCAGCAGATGCAGGAGGTCACCATGATGCCAACCAGCTGCACCACCATCTCGGTGTCGTGGGACCTGGCCGAGCGGCGCCGGCAGCAGGAGCTCTTCTTCAGCCGGGTTCTCACCAGCGTGATCCCGCTGATGGTGTTGCACACGAGGGCCGAGGCCAGGGAGCTCAAAGCAAGTCCAGAAAACAGCACCACGAAGGCCAGGTCTGTCGTCTTAGTGCCCTCCATCACCCTGATGAAGCACCACGTCCCCGGGTGCTGGTAGGTGTAAGCACCCAGGCTGAAGACGGGAAGTAGGGCCACGCCCAAAGCCAGCAACCCGATGAGGCTCAGCGCCATCTTTGTCCGTGCTGTGGTCACGAGACGAGCGTGGAGCAGAGGCCTGGTGACCCCCAGGCAGCGCTCAGCAGCCATGGCAGCGCCCAGGAAGAGCGGGCACAGGCCAAAGAACACCATGCACCCTCCCAAAAACCTACAGGACGGGTCAGGATCGTCTTTGGAGCTGGAGAAGTTTGCGGGTCCAACGCCTGTCGAGTATCTCCTCAGTACCAGGGCTCCGTTGATGACGTGTCCGGCCAGATCTGTAGCCACCAGCCAGCTGGCGAAGAGCAGGAAGGTGGCTTTGGAGCGCCGGCGGAAGCGGTTGTACGCCTTGGCCAGGATGATGAGGGCCGCCACATTGAACAGGATTCCCAGAGTCATGGTGAGGCCAGGCGCCGTGGGGCTCCTCCTTGGACCCGTGGTGGCGTTTCCTACGGCCTGGACCGCAGGCTCCTGCACCATGGTGGTGAGGTTAGAGGGAGAGGAGGAAATGCCTGACGAGTTGTAGCGCTGCGTCGCCAGCATCACCGCTCGGTTCTGGGCGTGATGTGGGTCTTCTGTCCAAGCAGGTCCTGAAACAGAGAGCAGAGTTAGACGGGTCCGAAGTCCTCCACAGATACAGCTACTCTACTGGGTCCATGTTGTTGTCTCACTGCTTCTTTGTCGCGGTTTGAGAGCTGTTGTGCATAATGAGTCATCGCAGACATCTGTGGATGAGGAACCAGGAAAAGAAACCCAGGTGAAGCTGAGAGTTGAGTCATGGGCCAGACTCAGTGCAGCACAAGGCACCGCAAGGAGGCACCAGTGACAACAGAGACGTTCAGGGGTCCAGCAGAAGCGGAACCACAGCCTGCCCACGGTGACGATCTTCATACCAGGAGGCGTCTGAACAAGCTCCGACACCGGGCTGCCTGTAACATTCCGTCACACCTGACAGTCCAACTCCCAGGGCCCTGAACGCCTCGGTCTCGGACGTGGTTCTGAGCCAAGAGCCTGAACGCAGCGTATTAGACGCTGTTTAGCTTTGGCTGCATGTTGTACACAGCGTGACTTGGTTTGAATGTTACAACACATTAACGCGTATTTGTCGACCCACCTCTGGAGCAGGGCTGCGTCCGGGTTCTGACCGCCGCTCATAACTGGGTCCCGGGCGCTCGTCGTGTCCTTGGTCCGTGTCATCCTGCGCTGCTCCGCCCGCTGCGCTCTGCTTTTATCCTGCTGTGGAAGGACCCACAGAACCAGCCCCTGACTCCACCTCAGCCAGGACGAGCCTCCTCCTGCTCCGCGAGCTCAGGTATCAGACCGTAAAGGCTGCACGAGGCGACACCGTCACTGCGCATATGCAACAAATATGGAGGAAGCGTCTTTGTTGAACGAACAGTAACTTCATCGCGTCTGTGAATCAGCTGATTGACAGGACGCCACTGGTCAAATGTTTGTTACGAATAAAAAGTGATTCTAGTTTCTCAAACATGAATTAGCTCTGCTATGCGTCCAAGGCTTCGTATTTTGCTGGTGCCAGCACTGTAACAGTCTGCTCCTCTGGGGATCTGAGCTGATTCAGTCATGAAGTTATGAAGGAGACTGGACCGGTGTTCCTAAAAAAATGGTCAGAAGGAAGCTCCTTCAGGAGGAGGCCAAGCTGTTCTTTTCATCTTTACACAAAGCCACCACATCTGGCTGTGGGTCTGCAACCGGTCATCACTGAGCCGTTCAACGCAGAGAAGCCTTGGTACGTACTGAAAGAAACATGGGTCGGTCTGGACCAGGAGGGTGAGTCTGGACCAGGAGGGTGAGTCTGAACCAGGAGGGTGAGTCTGGACCAGGAGGGTCCGTCTGGGACCAGGAGGGTGAGTCTGAACCAGGAGGGTGAGTCTGAACCAGGAGGGTGAGTCTGGACCAGGAGGGTCAGTCTGGACCAGGAGGGTCCGTCTGGAACCAGGAGGGTGAGTCTGGAACCTGGAGGGTGAGTCTGAACCAGGAGGGTGAGTCTGGACCAGGAGGGTCAGTCTGGACCAGGAGGGTGAGTCTGAACCAGGAGGGTCCGTCTGGAACCAGGAGGGTGAGTCTGGAACCCGGAGGGTGAGTCTGGAACCCGGAGGGTGAATCTGGGACCAGGAGGGTGAGTCTGGAACCTGGAAGGTGAATCTGAACCAGGAGGGTGAGTCTGAACCAGGAGGGTGAGTCTGGACCAGGAGGGTCAGTCTGGACCAGGAGGGTGAGTCTGGACCAGGAGGGTCCGTCTGGGACCAGGAGGGTGAGTCTGGAACCTGGAGGGTGAGTCTGAACCAGGAGGGTGAGTCTGGACCAGGAGGGTGAGTCTGGACCAGGAGGGTCCGTCTGGGACCAGGAGGGTGAGTCTGGAACCTGGAGGGTGAGTCTGAACCAGGAGGGTGAGTCTGGACCAGGAGGGTCCGTCTGGGACCAGGAGGGTGAGTCTGGAACCTGGAGGGTGAGTCTGAACCAGGAGGGTGAGTCTGGACCAGGAGGGTCAGTCTGGACCAGGAGGGTGAGTCTGGACCAGGAGGGTGAGTCTGGAACCCGGAGGGTGAGTCTGGGACCAGGAGGGTGAGTCTGGAACCTGGAAGGTGAGTCTGAACCAGGAGGGTCAGTCTGGAACCTGGAGGGTGAGTCTGGAACCTGGAGGGTCAGTCTGGAACCTGGAGGGTCAGTCTGGAACCTGGAGGGTGAGTCTGGAACCAGGAGGGTGAGTCTGAACCAGGAGGGTGAGTCTGGAACCTGGAGGGTGAGTCTGAACCAGGAGGGTGAGTCTGGAACCTGGAGGGTGAGTCTGAACCCGGAGGGTGAGTCTGGAACCTGGAGGGTGAGTCTGAACCAGGAGGGTGAGTCTGGACCAGGAGGGTGAGTCTGGACCAGGAGGGTGAGTCTGGAACCTGGAGGGTGAGTCTGAACCAGGAGGGTGAGTCTGGACCAGGAGGGTGAGTCTGGAACCTGGAGGGTGAGTCTGAACCAGGAGGGTGAGTCTGGACCAGGAGGGTGAGTCTGGACCAGGAGGGTCCGTCTGGAACCAGGAGGGTGAGTCTGGAACCCGGAGGGTGAGTCTGGAACCCGGAGGGTGAGTCTGGGACCCGGAGGGTGAGTCTGGGACCTGGAGGGTGAGTCTGAACCAGGAGGGTGAGTCTGGACCAGGAGGGTGAGTCTGGAACCTGGAGGGTGAGTCTGGGACCTGGAGGGTGAGTCTGAACCAGGAGGGTGAGTCTGGACCAGGAGGGTGAGTCTGGAACCTGGAGGGTGAGTCTGGGACCTGGAGGGTGAGTCTGGGACCTGGAGGGTGAGTCTGGACCAGGAGGGTCCGTCTGGGACCAGGAGGGTGAGTCTGAACCAGGAGGGTGAGTCTGAACCAGGAGGGTGAGTCTGGACCAGGAGGGTCAGTCTGGACCAGGAGGGTCCGTCTGGAACCAGGAGGGTGAGTCTGGAACCTGGAGGGTGAGTCTGAACCAGGAGGGTGAGTCTGGACCAGGAGGGTCCGTCTGGGACCAGGAGGGTGAGTCTGAACCAGGAGGGTGAGTCTGAACCAGGAGGGTGAGTCTGGACCAGGAGGGTCAGTCTGGACCAGGAGGGTCCGTCTGGAACCAGGAGGGTGAGTCTGGAACCTGGAGGGTGAGTCTGAACCAGGAGGGTGAGTCTGAACCAGGAGGGTGAGTCTGGACCAGGAGGGTCAGTCTGGACCAGGAGGGTGAGTCTGAACCAGGAGGGTCCGTCTGGAACCAGGAGGGTGAGTCTGGAACCCGGAGGGTGAGTCTGGAACCCGGAGGGTGAATCTGGGACCAGGAGGGTGAGTCTGGAACCTGGAAGGTGAATCTGAACCAGGAGGGTGAGTCTGAACCAGGAGGGTGAGTCTGGACCAGGAGGGTCAGTCTGGACCAGGAGGGTGAGTCTGGACCAGGAGGGTCCGTCTGGGACCAGGAGGGTGAGTCTGGAACCTGGAGGGTGAGTCTGAACCAGGAGGGTGAGTCTGGACCAGGAGGGTGAGTCTGGACCAGGAGGGTCCGTCTGGGACCAGGAGGGTGAGTCTGGAACCTGGAGGGTGAGTCTGAACCAGGAGGGTGAGTCTGGACCAGGAGGGTCCGTCTGGGACCAGGAGGGTGAGTCTGGAACCTGGAGGGTGAGTCTGAACCAGGAGGGTGAGTCTGGACCAGGAGGGTCAGTCTGGACCAGGAGGGTGAGTCTGGACCAGGAGGGTGAGTCTGGAACCCGGAGGGTGAGTCTGGGACCAGGAGGGTGAGTCTGGAACCTGGAAGGTGAGTCTGAACCAGGAGGGTCAGTCTGGAACCTGGAGGGTGAGTCTGGAACCTGGAGGGTCAGTCTGGAACCTGGAGGGTCAGTCTGGAACCTGGAGGGTGAGTCTGGAACCAGGAGGGTGAGTCTGAACCAGGAGGGTGAGTCTGGAACCTGGAGGGTGAGTCTGAACCAGGAGGGTGAGTCTGGAACCTGGAGGGTGAGTCTGAACCCGGAGGGTGAGTCTGGAACCTGGAGGGTGAGTCTGAACCAGGAGGGTGAGTCTGGACCAGGAGGGTGAGTCTGGACCAGGAGGGTGAGTCTGGAACCTGGAGGGTGAGTCTGAACCAGGAGGGTGAGTCTGGACCAGGAGGGTGAGTCTGGAACCTGGAGGGTGAGTCTGAACCAGGAGGGTGAGTCTGGACCAGGAGGGTGAGTCTGGACCAGGAGGGTCCGTCTGGAACCAGGAGGGTGAGTCTGGAACCCGGAGGGTGAGTCTGGAACCCGGAGGGTGAGTCTGGGACCCGGAGGGTGAGTCTGGGACCTGGAGGGTGAGTCTGAACCAGGAGGGTGAGTCTGGACCAGGAGGGTGAGTCTGGAACCTGGAGGGTGAGTCTGGGACCTGGAGGGTGAGTCTGAACCAGGAGGGTGAGTCTGGACCAGGAGGGTGAGTCTGGAACCTGGAGGGTGAGTCTGGGACCTGGAGGGTGAGTCTGAACCAGGAGGGTGAGTCTGGACCAGGAGGGTGAGTCTGGAACCTGGAGGGTCAGTCTGAACCAGGAGGGTGAGTCTGAACCAGGTTACCAGACAACGCTGTGGCGTCGTAACTGGATGAAAACGTGTCCACGGCGTAAAACAGGAAGCAGCGTGAAAACCGCACAGCGTCGTGATGGGGCTGCTAACTTTATGATCATGAATGTAATCATACCTGGAATTGAATGTAACTGCATCGGTTCATCAGTTAGCCCAGTGTTAGCATCCTGCTAACTGAGCTGACGGATCAGGGTCCGGGTCTCTGTTGGACAGTGCTGCCATATAAAATCCTCCATGTTAACTATTCCAGAACATCGGGTGAAAGCTGTTTCCGCTTCCTCTGATTATTCTGGCATTTAAGGCCTGAAACAGACCTTTGGGAAATCATCAGTGTGAAGTCCAAAAACTGTCCCGTCCTCAGTAGAACCAGGCCCGTCACACTCGCCAGGGGCGTCCTGGTTATATAACAGCTCATATTCACACTAACATATCGATGTGCACGTCGGCCTGAGCTTCATGAAGTCATCCTTCGAATCACTCCCTGGTTTGTGTGTAGCTGAAGTAGGACGATGTTTATTCGTGTTTATCGTGTTGGCTCACTCCAGTATCAATACAGACTATTACGCAGAAGCGGAGAAAATGAGAAGAAAACACGAAGCGCGGGCAGCGATTAGCATTAAATATTCAACAGATGTTTGCGGTGAGTCCGGCCTGTGGAGCCGTCTGCAGAGCGAAGCCTGTCGTTCTGCTGAAGCCTTTGTTACTGTCTGCGCGTGATGAAGTAGTGATTATTATACACTTTCCAGTTTTTACTTGCATGAGGGTGTTTCCAGGCAACATTCCTTCAGTTGAGCGTGAGGGAGCATCAGGGGCAAACACATCATCCCTGGGCCTGCTGAAAGGTTTACATGTGACAGAGTGAAATCAGTGCAGGTAGGTTGTGGTTCGGTCCAAACCCACATATAGGCCTCTTTCACCCAGCGCCAGGAGACTCATGCTGCTCTGTTCACTGGGAACAAAATGAGCCACAACCCACGGAAGGCAAACAGTGTCACACATTAGCTGTTGCTGTGTTTTCATCCTGTGTGAAACGTGATCGGAGTTTGACTCATTATTTACTGGTTGATTTCCGGTCCTTAGTGGACATGAAGCGTGAGCTTCACGCTGGGTCCGTTCTGACGTCGGTCAGTACTGAAGCTCTCCTGCTGGGTGAGCTCAGTCCGAGTCCCGGCTGGAACAATACCTCCTCTGACAGATGCTATCGGTCTTTGTTCCCACAGTTGGATTTGTTCTCTGTCGCCCGTCACCCACTTCCTTTTGAATATAATGGGCCGATCTCAAGGGAGTCCAGGAGCTGAACTTCCTTATCAGAGGCAGCAGCTCCGAGGAGCAAAGAGAGCAGGTCTAGACGGAGGACGCAGCTGCAGGGACCGGCCCCTCACTCATCACGTTTCCAGTCCGTTAGAGCAACAGAGACGGACACAGCGCGTTACCGCCGTTTTGGCAGATGGGACTGATAATAGCGTCCCACCCACCAATACAATCTCATTTGTTTCCGTTTGGCTCGGTTACACTTACTGAAAGCCTGCACCACACAGAGCAGTGGCATCAGTCAAATAACAACGCAGGTTAAGACGAGGCGTCATCTTTGACTCTGGTTGGATCCGGCCTCCAGTCGAGCAGCAGAAAATGTGGAATTGTGCTGAGCTGTTTTTCCTCTTACTGGCAGGTCCACTCATGCACCAACGGGCAGAGACACTCAGGGTGTGAATGAGCTCTTTCTTGCAAGAGGTAACGTCGTCATAGGGAAGTGGCCGCTGCGAGCAAATGGGTTTTAGGAAAGACGAGAGTGGAAGAGCAGGAGAAAACGGCCGCGGGCGGGAGCCCAGGAGCAGAACTAACACCAGCAGCACCAACTCTCACAACCACAAGCATAAAACATGGCTCGACTTGCAAAGGGAGATTCCATCCATCCAGGCCTTTACAGAATCCAAACGAAGGATCAGTCTCATCCACAGGCTGAACTTCATCTGGCGGCTTGATGTGTGTTTGTGTCACGAGCGTAGTGGAGGTGCTTCCATGTTTTCAACAACATTGAGCGTCACAAGCTCAGATCCCGGCGAGCCCCGACACGACCGGGTCCGCCAACACCTCTGACCCAGGCCACAGCGAAGCGGACGAGGGAACGTTCTCCAGCCAGAGAGCACAGCCACACAACAGGAGTAATTAAAACTCCTAACAGCCTAAATGTCTCTTTCATGACTTATTTATTTTGAAGGCAGAGTCTAATGGACTGTTTAAATACTCAACCATCCCTTCATGTCAGCAGAACAAAGGCTCGTCCTACTGTAAAGAAGCGTTCATGAAACTCTGATCCTGATGTGGTTTCTGCCCACCATCGCATCAAGATTCCAGAAACCAGAAAGAAGCACATGACTTGTCAAATGAGGAAACACGTGAGCACACGCAGTCTCATGGTCTCAGCATGGATCAAACACAGAAGACAGCGCTGGACCGGTTCCAGGACCGGAGCCAAGCAGAGCCTCCGCCTCCAGAGCGGCTGGGTGAGTAAACAGCTAGAGCCCCGGGCTTCACTGGGGACAACTTCTGGACGTCTGCTGGTGCTGATCCGCAACAAACAGAGAACCTCGGACTGCCGGACGCCGTCGAGTACGCTCACTAGCAACGGATCAGCGCCGCTCCAGCGAGCCCCCCTCAAACAGCTGCAGAACCTTTAGAACATAAACAGTGAGAGGTGAAAGGGCTCCGCGTCCCACAACACCAGAGCTGTGGTCTGGAGGACGGAAGCAGGTCACACACTCACGTCATCGCTCTAATTGTCTGGGTGAGATCTGGATCAGGACGGAGATGATGATGAGAAACGAGCTTGGTCTGCGCAGCGAGCGCGTCAGGAAGCTGCTGCAGGTTGACTGTTGATCAGTCCTGAGTTCAATCATGTTGACGCCACTGAGCTGCAGGTGAGACGACCACAACGAGCCGTGAGCTGGGGTTGTTCAGGCCGCAGGGCTGCAGCCTCTCGCTGCGTCTGGACACAGAACAGTGATTCAGAGAGACGTTGTTACCCCCAGATAGAACTTCTGACTAACACTTAACAGTCCCTCTGGGAAGCTAACTTTAGCTTTTACGGCTTCTCTGACTCCATCACCTCTGAGTTTCTCAGAGATTGTTCCCTCTCAGCAGTTCTGGATCTGTAAACTGGGTTTGATCAGGGATACGTGAGCTCATTTCCTTCCTCTCACATGCGATCGGCTCCTAATGGCCTTGTTTGGAGATCTTATCTCAGAACAAACAGTCTGACTTCTCAGGCTCATCACTCAGCAACATTGCTGCTGAAAATCACACAATCATCTCATTCACACAGTTCTAGTCTGTTTGTTTGGAAACGCGCTGACCTCGCGACCCTGAAGTCATCTCTGACTGCAGCGTAAAAACGACCAGCACCGGTGTCTCCGCCGCAGCGCTTCAAATAAGGTCCATCGGCCCTGACTCACCGGCCTCACTAACATCTGGAAGCAGGAATCACATCCAAATAAAGTTTGAGCAAACAACTTTGAATCAGACATGATGTCAGTCTCCCATGATGAGGATGGATGCGATTCTGGTGATTGGGCTTTAAAATACAACAGTCGTGCACATAATCAGATGAGCAAAGCATCGACACGTGGGCCGACAGAGGAGGGAGAAGCACCACGATGCTCGTTGCATCATGTCGATAGTATAACAGCCCCAGAAGGCGATGTCCAACAGGACAGTCCAATCAGCTCGGCTCTGGAGCGTGACCCTGCAGTTCTCTGAACACATCTGACCTCAAACACAGCGTCTGTGGGTGGGAGGAGAACACAGCAGGCAGTTTAGCAGAATATGAATGATTAAACGGGTTCTGTCTCGCTAAACCACACAAACATCAGTCACAAGCTTCGCAGGCGACGAGCAAACCGACAAAGCATCAAGTTAGAATTCTTTCCTAGACGTCACAACCACAACTGCTATTACTACTCTGCAGCATCTGAGGGTTCACGATCCAGACAGATGAACGGAACCCCTGGGCTTGGACTCATCTACGTCCAAGTACGACATCGTCAAACAGCTGAAAGGATGGACAAGCGGTGCTAAACATGCTGGGCAGTTCGGGTCCGGTAGAGACTGTGATGGACGGGTAGAAACCAGGGAGCCTGTCCAGACTGTGTGGTCCTGGACAGCTCGGCGTCTGCTGGAGCGGAACAACAGAGCGGCTTCACGGCACCAAAGCCACTTTCTGACACGTTCGGGCCCGTTTGGACCTAAAGGACATTCTCAGATGAGCGGTGACGACTTCTCGTCCTGTCTTACCGCGTCTGGTGGCTCATCAACATTTCATAGTGTTCGCAGTGGCGAGAGGTCACTCCTCTCCTTAATGCATCCCCAGGCTACAGAGCCTCTAAACAGATCGATGCTGGCTGAAAGCATCCGTCTGTGGATTTCTCGGAAAGGGCTTTCCTCCCACATGTTCTGCCTGCACTGTTGACACTGAACCGGGTCCAGTTTGTCCTCGTTAAAGGACTCGGCTGTAAAGGTTTTATCTCCGCTCAGGTGCCTGCCTGAGACATCGCGTCCTAATAAAACACGGAGGCTGCAGAGGAAATGGGCGTTCCTCCAGGGGTCAAAGGTCACGCAGAGATTCCGTGATGAGCCATCTAGGCCAGGATGGAAGCAGTGACAATAACAGAGCCGTTAAGAGCTGGAATGAGCTGCTAATGTGCTGCTGCAGGGATCGTTCGATCGCCTTCTCCGGCTTCATTAGAACTGGCTGAACTTAACTAAGAGGAGCAACATCTCAGAGTCGCTGTGAGGCTCAGGTTACGTTCCAACAGAGTGAATGTGTGTGTGCGCAGATAGACGCTGTGATCCAAGCAGCCGTCCTCTGACTACAGGCCCTGTTACTAGCGGGTTGAGGGTCTGTGGGACCAGAACCGACCTCCCTGGATGTGACCACATGAGGAAACCAACGTCTACGTGTGTACCTGTGTGAACGCCAATGTCGGTTTGCTCCGTTAAACACGAAACTATTTACTCCACTTTTACTACACTCTCTAAATATTTGGAGAGGTTCTCAAATAAATAGAAGTTTTCATTTCCACACTGCATCTCCTGAGAAAACCCAGAATACAAGCACCTGCTCTCTGATTTCACTCCAAAACCAAACCAGGCCTCAGCACCAGAGGTTACACATAAGCTAAAGCATCGTTCTGCTCCAGGGTCCATAAACTGGAGGTCGTCATCTCTTATCTCTCAAAAACTACAGAACACAGAGGGAATCGGACTCTGATGAGGCGCGAGGGAAAAGACGACGTCTGATCCAAGGAGCTCGAACGTAAACCAATTTAGTCAAAACATGAAACCTCACATAAAAACGCCTCCGTTTAAACATGAAGCTGTTCATCTACTGATTCAATGACACCGAAACCACTTTCTCCTCTGAGGACCCCACATCTGTCAAGTTGAAGGAACCGGACGACCGGACCTTCACCGTACGGCCGCAGGCAGAACGTCTGCTGTGGGTTTAACTTCTGACTTCCCTAAGTGGAGATGGATCTCAGACACGAAGAAAAGCAACGGGGCGAACCTGAGAACTTCTATAACCAGACGATCCCCAGAAGAACCCTCAGCCACAGAAATCCTGTAAGCTGAAGATTTTGTCAGTGAAGCCTTGAAATCTCCAGGAAAGCAGAAAGCCAAGACCAGGTCTGACTCCAGGACGTGACCCGGGTCTGAACCGTGTCTGAGGAAGGAACTGTTGACGTTTCCTGAGCTTTGTCAGCTTTGTTCTGACCGCCTGGTTTGGTCCACTGGGGCGTGAACGTGGCCCCTCAGGGCCCCAGCATCTGATCTCCACAGAGAGATTTGACCGTTTCCTGTTTTCATTCCTGGCAGATCAGCTTCTAAGGAGATTCAAAACAAATGGAGAACAGGAAAGTATCAAGATGTAGAAAGTCCCAAAGGGTCCGAACGGATCCTTCAGATGGGTCCCAAGCATGACATGAAACACAGAGAGCTGGGACGAGCCAACGTTGGTTCTGAAGCAACTACCAAACACAGGCTTTGGATAGTTACATCACCGGGACAAGGTAGCGCTCAAAGCATCCGTGTTCTACTCCTGGACACTCTGGCCGCTGTCCAGTCTTACTGGTAGCTGTGTGTGGTTTGCTGTAGTAGTCGAACCTATTTGCTCCTCTTAGGTCACTAGAAGACATTTACAGATGTTGGAGACGTTTTTGATGCACGTTAATAAAGATTTGTTTGTCCTCGTCGTTTTACTGCTGCAGGGCTGCGCCTCCACTCGCTGTCGTCTTTGTGACCCGTCCATCGGTTGAAGTGAAGGGAGCCTCAGCTGGTGGAGGAGAATTCGTCAACGCTGCATTGATCAGGTTGTAAAGAGCCTTCAGCCTTTTAATGTTTGTGACGGTGTTAAATGACGTGACTGCACTAACAAAGCTGTTTAACGGAGCTTTCAGTGAACCTAAAAGCAACTGACCAGCCGTGTATAGGACGTAGAGCTGATTTATGTCGTGCTTTTACTGAGTGGCCTCCAGGTCGGTTCATCACCGGCCTCTCCCCTGTTCCTCCATCAAGTCCGTAGCTCCCTCTAGCGGCGGAAGCGGGTCCTGAGCCCGTCCCAGGTCTGACCCGGCTGGAGGTGGCTACAACCTGGACCTGAGTCCACGTCCAGCAGCGTGCAGACAGAGGGACGGCCGCTGGGCCCGTGGCCCCGTGACTCCGCCACCTCAGGGCTTTCATGGCATTTTTTGATCCATGACGTTACACTTCTCTGAGTCGTCTGTGTCGTGTTACCGCTTAACCTCTGACCCGTCGCTAACCCAGCAGAGTCTCAGGCTGCACGTAATAACACAGTAAGAGACAGTTCAGTGTCTGAAGCTGAAATCACATTTATTGTTTGTTCTGGAGTTGATTAACCCTTTGTGTACAGTACAGTTCTTTCCTCAACTGCATCTTTTCTTAGTTGTCTCACACACACACACACACACACACACAGAGAACAGCCAATCACACCAGCTGAGGTCTGTCAGATGAAGCCTCCAGTCACGTCTCAGACCTGCAGGAGGCTGCGGTTCTGCCGAGGCCCGGTTATGAGCATCCTCACACACCAGGACGTGACATTTCAGCATTTTGATCACACTCAGTCATTCGCTCACTACCGACCTGCAACATTCTCACCAGCACCAGAGTTTCAGCCTGGAGAGACTAAGAGATGGAAATAAAAATACTCTAAGATCCACTTGCAGGACTGCAAATACAGAAATGCACAGAGCAATAAAAAATACATCAAAGTTGAACTCAAATCACGAAAGAGGAATTAAGATCACTTATTTTTTAACTACGCTGCTAATAGAACGGCTGAAAGCTCTACTAGCGTCAGCAGTTTCCGAAGTACATGTAGTTATATAGTAGGTATCTATAGTCCATAAACAGTCATGTTTCAAACACTGGAACCGACGTGAACAGGTCAGCAGCCTACATGGACCTTCAGGTACTGTTTCAGTTCTAGGCCCGACTAAGTTCTGGGTTTGGACTCGGGCTGACGGTTCACCACAGCCCTCCTCCAGGTGAAGTTTGGTTCATGTTCATTGGAATAATCCAACCGTCCAGTAACAGCAGGGGTCCAGTGGCCCGGCCCGTTGAGCCAGGAGGGCACACGGCGGATGTCCAACGCAAACAGCTGTTACAGAGGCAGGGACGTAAACAGACTCTTTGGCACATCCTAACGCGGCAGATCGTGTACGTGGTGATGAGGCTCCTGCGTCTCGCTCCCGCTGTCTGCTGTGTGTGTGCGCACACAGCAACTACCACACTCACAATGTGCACAGGAATACGCGTGCACGCCTGACCTAGCTTTAACATTCCCAAAATCTACTAAAACAAGCTAGCTTAACACATTCAGACGCAGAATAAATAACAATGGAGACGCTAGACGCCCTGACACAACATGGGCCAAATGATTGTGAACATGTCGTGTACTCATAGGTGCTTTAAGATACATTCAGACTAAATGTATATGTGGGAAAAGATTCCATCCTTAAGTTAAGGGGGGTCCCTTTTAGGGTGTGCTTCCCTTTCTCGCTCCAATCAGAATTACACTTTGTTGACTTTCAACCTTTTACTGCAGGAAACAGACTCTTCACCGTTGGCACACTTCAGTCGTTCAGTTTATTAATATGCAGCAACGACGTTACGACAAACTGAATCAGTCCAGATACACGGAACACACATCTACCAACTAGAACACGGGTCAGTGGCGTTGAACAAAGTCACTTCACCCATTTCAATTTAGATCATCGTCGCCAGACCAAGTGTGCAAAAGGCGAACGGGTCTGAATCCTTTGGAATCACCTGTACAGGGTTGTTTCAGTAAGTGCTGAGTTCAAAGTGCCTGTTTAACACTAAGTGTTACTACACGTTTAAAGTCTCTGAAGACTGAACAGAAACGTCCTTTAATCTCAGTCAGGACCTTCATGTGAGAAAGTCCCACAGGTCCCAGTAACAAACCGAAGCGCCCAGTGACAGATTACAGCACCGCTCCAGCTCAGCCTGGACATTCAGCATAAACAAGGCAAACGCAAAACATTAGTTTGTCTCCTCTCAACCTCCGACGGTTCCCGCAGCCACCCAGATAAATCTGGAGAGCTGTTCCCATGGAAACAGGAGGAGAAAGCTGCTCCAGAGGTGCTTGGGGCTACGAGGACTCTTTGGAGGGAATCAGTCCTCTTCAACAACACTTCGTAAAGCCAAAGGACAGAAACAGACGATGAATCAAAATGCTAAAGGTAGCGGAAAACCGTGGACGATGAATCCGAGCTTACACCGACTGGGTGGGGAGGGGCAGCGGAGTCGGACACAGCGCTGGCTGCTCTTCTGACGCCTTCACTATGTCTGTGGCAGTGACCATGGGAGCTCGCTCGGCCGGAGGCGTAGGGGAAGGGCTGGTGGGCGCCGCGGGCTGGGCCGGGGCCGGCGGCTCAGCGGACGCTGCTTTGGGAGCAGCAGGTTTGTTGTAGTTCATCTTGAGGATGTGCTGCTGGAGGTGTCTGATCCAGTCTTCCTGCACCGACAGCGGCCCATGAAACTCCACCTCACAGAATCTGTGGCACAGTAAAACACACGTGAGCCCGGGCTGTTAAAGAGGATACGGCCCAGAACTGCGTACTCATCATGCAGAGCTAGCATGTGTGTACTTGTCCAGATTCGGGTCACGGTGGTCCCGGGTGAATCAGACTGGACCACGTCCTCTGTGTCTCGTAACATAAATTCTCTGCAGCCTTTTCTCAGCTTCCTCCTACATCGTGCACTCATTTAGTTTTTTATCCTTGGGCCAAAGCTTTGAAACACAGAAATGACCTTGTGGCTCCATCTTCTCCACAACAGCACCCCACACCTGAGATACAGCCACTCAGAGTCAGGCCCAGCGCTCTGAACCCGGGGGAACAATCCACCACTTTCCAACTATTCTCAATATAGCACATTAGCTTCTAAAAGTGGAGACGGGTTCGCCGGGGGCTGATGGGAGAATACAGAACAATGTAAAACTTAGCCAGACACGTTAATGTCTCTGATCATTTGCTCCCGGGCCCTGGGCAAACCCAAGTTCACTCACCGGCACTTCAGGGTGTAGAACTTTCCCACCAGCTTGACCAGCGGGTAGGTGGGTGGTTTGGGCACCAGGGCGGGGACGGTGCCGGTGCGTGGGGGCTTTGGAGGGTCTCGTTCTGCTCCTTCAGGACAAGACGGATGCTTCAAGGGCCGACGTTCAAAACCTGAGAAACGGGAGGAGGCAGAGACGCTGCTGGTCAGGGAGCAGAGGACAGGTTGTGTTTGACTCGTTCTCTAAAGTGTGTCTGAAAACACTAAACTGAACCCAGCCTACGACTCGTGTCAAGGTTGGAACAGCACCGACTGACAAGAGTAAAGAAAAGCACAAGCTGAAGAAAAAACATCAGAAACTTTAACTTTCATCTTTACTTTAGTCAAGAAGAAAACAAGGACAATTAAAAGTGAAAAAAGAACAGAAGTAATACAAAAGGCGTCTCTGTGAAAACAAACAGGCTGCTGCCAACCTTTCACTTATTTCCCCTGATGAAGCTGCTTCCAGTCTAAACAACTACAATCGTGGTCGCAGCGACGTCCAAGCGGCTAAACCCTCTGATGTTCACTGCCCCACATTCTCATCTGCAGCCGTTCGAACCTCCTCACACATGTTTTAGAGCAGGAGTACGGACGTGTGGGTAGAGACTGTGGTGCAACATGTGGCCCGATTGTTTAAATGTGGTTAGAAACAGAACAATCTTCCAATCCTCGTCAGAAAGTGAATTCAATTATACAGAAGGTGCCTGAGTCTGAACATCGCCGAATCCTCTCGTACCTCTAGGCAGCCGAACGTTCAGCTCGCTGCGTGCCACCTGTGCCTGAAGCGGGAGGCCACCTGCGAGCCGTGGGAGGCCGGGCCTGACGGCGGCAGCCGGCCGGTTGGCGCCAGCTTCGCTCTCCGCGGCCTTGGAGGAGCCCTGGCTGGCCTCGCGGCTCAGCGGCCGCACCAGGCTCACAGCCAGCGAAGACGACCACTGGGAGGAGGACGAGGAGGAAGAGGCTTTCTGTGATGAGACGGGGAGGACATGGTCAGAATCACACAGATTAGTGGCAGCGGTTAGGCGCAACACGTTCTAGCATCTCGATCAAACGCAGGCTCACCTACGGATAACTCGCCAACAAGGCAGGTCACTGTTGTTTAAATGGCTGCTGGAGAACGGCCCAGATGAGGAGGGGAAAAGAAAAGCAGGGAATCATCTACGAACTATGTAGAACCACCGGTAACGGGCTTCAAAACCATTTATTACATGTTTTTTCTGTGTGTATCGATTGTTTTATATTACACACGGTTGGTTCTTCAGTGACTGTGACTTAGCTTAGCATGAAGGCGCAGACGATAGCTGCCCTCCAAACATCCAGAAATGGTTCTATCAGTACTTGCTCCTATTCCTGCAGCTGTGATGTTCTGCATTATGATAAAACGGCGTGATCTGCTCTGCATGTGTGTCACATCGCAGCTCTGGGAAAAGGTGCGACACTGACGCAAATGCACCAGAAACTAATTCAGGAGAGGGAAAAAAAGAAACATACATTTTCCTCTATCACACCATAATTTATCTGAAGATGAAACATAAGCTGCCAGGCACCTCAGTTACTATGGCAACTATCAAGTCAATAGCTGAGTTGTTCTGGCATCTGTCCCCACCGTGATTTCTGCTGGGTGTAAAGACACAGGATCTACAGTAAAGCTCGGAGCTGTTAGACAACAGCGCTAAAGCTTTCCAAGACACAAAATGTCTGTCAAGGCACCGGCTGAGACGCTCGATGGCGACGCTCATTCAAAGACGCCGTGAGGACGAGTAGCGCAGCGGGCTCTGAGCATTATGGTGCAGATGCTCAACCTGTCAGACATCAGGAACTTATCTGAGTCGCATCCGTCTTTGTCAACTCGTCCAAAGGTTATAAGTGGACCATGACGTGTGATCAGACTAGAACCGATTCACCCACAGCAGTTTCAGTAGTAGAGCTGTTCTGTTCTATGGTCCAGAGTCCACGCTTGGACAGCTACCGACCGACTCCCAGCAAGTTGTAGCCGTCTAGAGTCTGGTTTGCGTCACTTGCGTGTGAGCAAGGCATAAATAGGACCAATCGCTTCCTATCACCTGTTCAGGCTTCATTACCTTCTTGAGGGTGGAGCGGTTGCCCTGCATGTAGCTGCGGTGCATCTCCAGCACCTTCTGCGGCCTGCTCCGCATCCAAGCGCTGAGCGTCTCGATGGGGGATCCGTTCACACACCACTCTGTGACACCAAACTGCCTCAGGTGGGCGCGCGCGTGGCTGGCCAAGGCCTTCCGGTTCTCAAAGTAGAAGCCACACAGCTCACAGCTGGGATCTGATGACACAGAGCCAACAGGTGCAGCAGCAGTCACAACTTTGGCTTCGTCTCCAACCACCACCACAATAAATGTTGAAATGGAACCACAACCCATCATTAATGTGAGGTAGAATAAGTATCTGCTCACCCTGGTGTCCGTGCTTGTCTGGGGAGGGTTTTCTCTTGAAGGAGAAGTCGTGAGGCAGAGGAGAGAAGTTTTTAGGTGAATGAGGGGATGAGTGGGGAGTCTCCCCTGACTGCCCCCCCTCTGACTGAGGCCTTTTCCCGAGCGGAGACACCCTGAAAAACCTGCCTCCAGACGGGGCAGCTGTCGGACCTGCAGGCAGACCCTGCTTATGGAGCCTGGACCCCGACTGCAGCAAACTCAGGGGAGACTTACGAAACTTGCACGGCTGGTAACCTGACACGGCCAAACCCTCTGAGGTGCCGGCAGCCGCCGCGTTGTCCCACTGGCTCGACTCCTTCTTCACGCCCCGGTCTGAGTGGGAGGAGGCGCCCAGGCCTCTCTTGTGCATCACCTCCCTCAGGGTGTCGATGGGCGAGCCGTTGACGGACCACTCGGTGATGCCCATCTGGCGCAGGTGGGAGCGGGCGTGGCTGGACAGGCCTTTACGGTTCTCGAAATACTCCCCGCAGAACTCACAGCGGATGTCCCTCGTAGGCTCCACCTCATGAGCCATAGCTGCAGAAACACCAGGAGCAGAATGTCGACTGCAACGAGCCCATAACAGACGTCCGATTCCCTACAGTGGCCGTTCGAACCGGCGCAGTCGGCTCAGCTTCGCTCCCACCTGACTATCAAGCTGTAGCAGCTCGTGTAATGACCCGTTGGCCCCCAGCGAGTTGTTTTAGATTTACAGTATCCGACTAAAACGTGCCAGCAAGTGGTTCAAGGTAATTAAATATCAAAAATGAAAAGCTGGTAACGCTGAGCATCTGACAACTCAGCAGTTCAGAAACCATTAATCACAGTACGACACGCTTCTGTATATTCATTCACCTGTGTCTTCATTTTAGGTAGAAGCTGGAACCTCCAGCAGTAAGTGAGCAGCAGTAGCTAAGCTCCCGAGGCGCGAACACTTACCCAGGTTGAGCGGGAACACGCCGTCGTTCCTCCAGTTCAGAGCTTCGCTGGGGAAGCTCTGGGTTCTGCCCACCGCTCCCTGAGCCGAGACGTCCAGCTGCACCGGCTCTGGCTTCAGCTTGAGCACGAGTCCGCCGGAGGACGCAGGCGGAGTCGGGCTCGATTTGGACCCTGTGAGCTGAGGAGGACTGGAGGGGCGAGCGAAGGCAAAGGGATGGCGACTGATGAGGGTGGCCGGGGGGGAGGAGGAGGTCGACAGAGGAGAACGGGGCGGCCCAGGAGAGGAGGGAGGGGGAGTTTTAAGAGGTTTGAGAGGAAGCGCGCACGGCAGGCCTCGTCTGGTGATGATGTCCCTCAGGGTGTCGATGGGCGAGCCGTTGACGGACCACTCGGTGATGCCCATCTGGCGCAGGTGGGAGCGGGCGTGGCTGGACAGGCCTTTACGGTTCTCGAAATACTCCCCGCAGAACTCACAGCCGATTTCCTTTGGCGGCTCACCTGACAGAAAACACAAAGCGTTACACCTGGAGGACGTGACTGATTATTACAGATAAGGCCCAAAGCAGCACTCACTGTGTGGGAGGGCCATGAGCTCCCCACTGCTCAGGCGGAAGACCTGCATGGAAGAGGACTTGAGGCGCTTGGTGGGCGGAGCCAGTAAAGATGAGCCGGACGCAGAGGTAGCTTTGGAGGTGGACCGGCCCCCGTCTGCGCTCACCTTAAAGTGGAGGGAGGAGGAGGACACGCTCAGCAGGGTCTGCTTCGACGCGGAGACGCTGCTGCCGAGGCCCCGCGCCTCCGCGCGGCCGTCGGGCTGCAGCGCGCTGGCTTTGTGCTTAAAGTCGTCGGTTTCGATGAGCTGGTTCAGCAGGTCGATGGGAGAGCCCTTGGATTCGGAGTACTCCACCCCAAAGTGCCGCAGATGGGCCCTGGCGTGGCTCGACAAGCCTTTCCGTGTCTCGAACCAGGCGCCACACAGCTGACACACGATGTCCTTGTTGGGGTCCACGTCCAGAGCTGCTGGGAGGAAATGGCTGGAGTGAAACTTACAACGGCAACGAACGGCGAAGCTGTGGCGAGACCGACACCTACCGAGGTTGAGAGGAGCATCGCTCTCCTGCGGCGCCCACAGGGGTTTGGCTGCCGTTGCGGCGGCCGGGACGGACAGGCCGGAGGTCGAGCCCTTCAGTCCCCCGGCCTTGTGCTCAGGGGAACGCAAGGGGGAAGACACGGGCAGCAGAGAGGAGATGGGGGCTTTCCTCACTACTGGAGAGGGGGAGGCCAAACGAGGCGGCTCCGGGGAGGCAGCAGGAGAAGCTGGAGGCGTAGATGAAGAGGGTGGTACTGCTTTGGTCAGGATGGAGAAAGGGATCGGTTTCTCGTCCAAGTCCATGTCGTCTAAATCCTCATCCTTCTGAGGCGAGGAGCCCTTGGCTGGGCGAGCTTCCGGGGGAGGCGAGTCGCTTTGGCCGCCCACGTCGCGCTCCTTGGCGATCTGGTAGAGGAGGTCGATGGGTGCCCCGCTGCTCTCAGAGACGCCGATGCCCAGCTGGCGCAGGTGCGAGCGGGCGTGGCTGGACAGGCCCCGTCGGGTCTCAAACTGGGCTCCACACACCTCACACTTCAAGTTGTGGCCTGCAACAAAACAGAGACGCCTCAGTCTGAGAAAGGATTCAAGCCGCTTCATCGTTAGCATAATCAATACCCTGAAATCCAGGCTCCCAGAAAGTCCCCCCCCAAAAAAGCTTTAGTCGCCTGTCAGAAATCAGCAAACGGAACCTGGACTGTTCACAAAACCTGAAACGGTTCCCGCCGTCTCACAAACGTCACGGAGCGACAGCAGCAGGAGGCTCAGGCTCCTGCAGAGGCCACAGGACGGGCCAGTCTGGGGCACACGGAACCAGGACCCTCTCTCCTGCAGGTTAGTAGAACGCGGCGCTGACCTACGACCAGTCGTACCATGTCCCCCGACAGCGTGAGGCAGCAAATCCGGCTTCCACTGCTCCCGACTCACCTTTGGCGTCTGCATCCTCCCCTGGAGAGAGGCTGCCCGAGTCCGCTCTGCTCAGCCCCGTTTTCCCGGGACCTGGAAGCTGCAGCTCCTCATCGTCGTCCTCCTCGGCTGCTTCCTCCTCATCACCTAAGCACAACACACCAGAGTGTAGAGCTGTCACGTTGACGCAGCCAGTGAAGTTTCTGCTGAGACTCCTCTGCTTCAGTAAGTGACAGACGCTGCAACGTTCAGCGAACAACGCGAATCCCGTCACAAAAGTACAAAGTGCGCAGACGTAGCAGCCTCGGATCCGCAGTCAGGGACAAAAGTGCCATTTTCTGCGACGGAGACAGACAAAGCTCCGCGTCTGGTGGGCGGCTCTGCGCTGTCACTTCATCTCCTGACTGTAAAAGAGCCCGAGCAGCGCAGCGTTATTACACCCGCTATTATCAGCCGAACTCCTCCTCCCTGGACCCGGAGCCGGTCAAAGTGCTACTTCGATTTTACTTGGCTCCCCCGGACAAGTTCCAGATTTCCGTCCGCAAAACTTACACGCATTCCGAGCGAACCCGCACAGGCGCGTGCGCCTCCTGTATCACAAATCAAAGCAAAGTAAAATGGCGAGGATTGGGCGAGTGGAGGGTCTGTCGGAGCTCCCGCAGCACCGGAGGCTGGACGTCATCCCACACGCGCACAAAGCGCCTCGGACACGAGGAAAACTGGAACCAGACCCAACACAAGGGGGGGGGGCACCGGAACAATGACCCGCTTTACGAGCTGGACACGCGTGTCGTGGATACCTGCGCGGATCATCCTTCGCGCGCGCTCCCACGTCCTAAACACTTTTAATGGCTGTTGTCTGGCTACGATGTGGCCGCTGACGCGGCGGGAGACGCGCGGTGCCAACGTCGCCGCGCGATCCGAGGGCACGCGGTGCACGACAGCCACGGCGCGGTACTCACCGGTCCGCAGCCGCAGTGCATCGGACTCCGGGCTGATGGAGCCAGACAGCGTTTCCGCTATTGTTTGGGTCTGCGGGGAGGTGGAAGCAGCCATTTTGCCCCCATATGCGCCGCTCAGCTAAGGCGTGACCAATCGAGTGGAGGCGGAGGTTGGGATGAATGCACCGAGTCAAGCGCGGGCATCAAGGCTCACGCGCACGTATTCTGGCCACGGCCTCCATCCTGGTTCAGACTCTTCGATCACTTCATCTTTATTTACAGCCTCAGTCTGAACGCACACTTCACCAGGAAACAAACTCAGCTACACACTTACCTCCACGCTCCTCCTCCTTCCAGCGCTGAGGAGATGCTGAGGTTAGTGCAGCACAAACGCTGGCGCTCACGGTCCTTTCGGTCGTCTCCCCCTCCAGCTTCACCTCAATGACTCCCTCCTCCTCATCCTCCGGCTCTTCGTCGTCCTCCTGCTGCGGGGAGGCCAGGCTCCGGGGGGGAGCGGTGGGGATGACGAGGTCGGGCCGGCTGGAGAACAGCTCCCTCAGGATGTGGATCGGCGAGACGGTAACGTCCCAGTTAGTGATGCCAAAATCACGGAGGTGGGCCCGGGCGTGACTGGAGAGGCCTGCACGGGTGTCGAATCCGGCGCCGCAGAACTCGCAGTGCATCACGCTGAAGGTGCCCGGGTCAAAGTTGGCAACTGTGGAGGAACCAAGCAGAAGTTTAGACCTGAGTGTAGTGTGATCCTGCATCGCTGTGGCGCTAACCCCTGACCCTACGTCACTAAAATAACAGCCCGCCAGCACCAGGACGCCGTCCAAAGTGAAAGACCTTCATGGTTGTAGAACTCCTCCTTCAGGTTTCTCTGCTTCTCAGTGAGTTTGGTGCAGCCAATCGCAATCTCCAGAGGATGAACCGTACTTTCTTTGTTGATCTGCGTGGACTCATTTCTTCATCCTGTCAGGATGTTCTTCCGCGCTGCATCCTCTTGTTCTCGGCCTTAACTAATATTTAGTGGTTATAAGTTTCGGTTTTAGTGCAGCTGACTGTTTCACCGTCTACTTCTTAGTCTTGGGTCCGGACGCCTTCAGGGTTCAGTGCAGGTGTGAACCAGGCTTTAAATGCTTAACTTCCACGTCCCCTCTCGGTCTTTTCTTCACGACAGGTTGTACCACTGGTACGTGTTTAAATAAAGCTTTAATAACACAATCATAGGTTAGTGTTAGTGTTTCCTACACTCTTTGCTGTTGTCAGCATTCGTAGCGACACCGACAGCGAGTGAATCTTCACTGACGTGTAACTGACCTTTTTTCTTCTTTTTCTGATACGAGAACTTCTTCTCGATCGCGTTGACCTCCTCGGGGGATATGAAGTGACGCACATTGTAGCTGACGCCCACTCGGTTCAGGTGGCCCCTCACATGATTGGCAAGTCCGATGCCATTATGAAATCGATCGGGGCAGTAGGGGCACTTCCTCTCCACGCTCCTCAGCGCCTCTGCACCCGCATCAGTCTCGTCGTCGTCTTCATCCCAGACGCCCTCCGACAGGAAGCGCTGCAGTCGCTCGTCGCCGCTGTCGTCGTCCTCACTGCCACCGTCTGCAGCGGCGGCAGCAACAACCCGTGTGCTCCTCCTCAAAAAGAAAACCTTTGCATCCTCCCCCGGCTCCCGCTCCCCTTCATCCTGTGCGTTGTTAGGAGGGAGCGACGCTGCGGCTGAACCGTCATCTAGGAGGAAGAAAAGGGTTTCACACAGCACTGACAGTCAATAAGCATCAGCATCAGCAGTGACAACTGTCACTTCTGTTCAATGTGGAGGCTCAACCACAACCTTTCAGCCCCAGAAAGTAACATTAGGCCCAAATAAAGTTGCGTTTTCCAGGTGTTTGCAGCAGATTATTAGCTTTGCATGTTTCCACTGGTGGTTCCCAGGCCAGCGTCCACCTCAGCACGTCTGGTTCAAACTTGTTATGTCAATGTAACATGTTAAAGGCCAGATTCGAGTTGCTAACACAGTGGCGTGATCCATTTCTGCTGTGTAGTGATAAGGGTCAGTCTTTATGTTGTCAAAGCTGATTACTCACAACAACCTGACTTTACAACAAGCGTCTAGAGACCGGTCGGACGCAGTCTCACCTCTGCTGGCTCTGATGCAGGGTTCCAGAGCTCCGGGCGAGTGGGCCATTTGTTGGCACAGCTCCGTGTCCTGACCTTCATCCTTCTCGTCTTCTTCGCCACCAGGCAACCTGTGACCGTCCAGTCTCGGCTCAAAGTCCCTGGCGAAAGTCTTTCCTCCCCTGCTGAACCTCCGGTTGAAGACCCTCCGCCCCCCGGGTCGCGCTGTGCTGCCCTGGCGTTGGCCTTGAGCTGCATTGGGCAGCAATCCAGAATCAGAGAACTCATCAGACGCCAGCACAGGTTTAAAGGTTCCAGCCCCCACATTAGACGCTGAACGTGGCTCGGGCTCATCAGCCGGCTCCCCACTGTTGGGGACCTCACCTGGGTGAACCCTCTGATGCTCCCTCAGTACGGTCGGACTCGACGTCAGGAAGGCACAGCGACCACAGGCCAGAGGAGGCCGGGGAGCGGCTTTCTTCCTGTTGTGGGTCTTGGAGTGATTTGCCAGAGCCTGGGGGGTTCTTGCGCTGAAGTTACACTTGCTGCAGATAAAGCGACGGCGGTAGGCAGAGACGTTTCGGGCCGGGGCCGAGGTTCGGCCCGAGTTTGGAGGACTTGTGTCTGACTCAACAACGGCTGGGTCAGCTTCTGGAGTTGGCGCCGGATCTGGAGATGTGACCATTTCTGGGCCTGACACTTTGCCGGGAGCAGAACCTGTGTCTTGGGTAACAGCGGGTTCTGGGCTCATCAGCGAGTTCTGGGCCTCGTCTGGCTTCTCGTTTTCATTCAGCTTCTCAATCTCCTCCAGGATCTTCAGACGGGACTCTTGGTGTCGCTTGTGATGGTCCGTCAGCGCCAGCCGACTTGGCAGGTTCCACCCACACTCGACACAGCGGAAGCGCCCCCCCTTTCCTGGACGCCTGCTGCCTCCTGAAGCGCTCCGACAGTGCTCGACCATGTGCTCGACCATGTGCTCCTGCAGGTGGACCTGCTTTTTGAAGTAAATGCTACATTCCACACAGGTGAAGATCTCTGTTCCTGGCTCCTGCACACTTTCCGCTTTGTCTTTTTTTCCTCCTCTGTCTGTGAACTTTATCGGTTTTTCCATTGCTTCCTCAAAATCGTGAACACCTCCACGTCGACTGGACCGAGCCGCCTCGGCCGTTTTGGATTTTTGGGGACTCCCTCTTGCCCGCTTGCCAGCCTCAGGCACCGAGCGCTTGATGTGGCCGAGCCCAGAGAAGGGCCGGAGCAGCACTCTCTTTTTCTTGCATCGCTGAATAAATGTGCAGTGAGCCCAGGGGGCGGGAGGGGGGCTCTCGGGATCGGAGTCTCCAGGGAAGGTGTACACATCTCTCTCTGGCTCCTTGGATTCCTTTCCCTTGAGGCTTTTCTCTCCCTCTCTGTTCTCCGCCTCCTCCTCCATCTGGCAAACGTCCTTTGGTTTCACGTTGGACAGAAACAACTCGGCTCCCTCAGAAACACTCCAGACTTCGCTGTCTGACACTGTGAAAAGACAACAGATGACTTATGAATGAAAGGAGCCGTACAACAGAAGGATACCGAGGGCAGGCGTGTTTGGGTTTTCCTGACTTACGGTGTGTTGGGCCGGGCCGAGCTCGATTTGGCTCTTCTGCCTTTGTGCTCTCGCGGCTGCGCCGCACCACAGGGGAGCAGGGGTTAGTCGGACTCTGTAAGTGCAGTAGTTCAGGTTCGTGCTCATCTTCACTATCAAATCTGTTCGGCACCGGAAGAAACAACGTTAGCGATCGCTCAAAACGCAGCTTCATTAAACAGCAGTTGTACTGTACGTGTCTAAGACGTTTGATCATTCCTGCCCCGTTGCTGCGTTACGTTCACTGTGTGTACAAAAACATCACATAAAGTACAATTCACTGAGCTACATGAAGTTAACGGTATAAACTAAGAATAGGTGTCAGTAGAACCACCAACACTACACAACTGAGCAGAGCAGTTTTCAGCCAACTTGACTTGAGAGTTGGCGTCAGACTCTAATTAGCCGAGCTCAGCATACAGGCTATAAACCAGGGGAAGTGTTAGCCTGGTTGTGTCCAGGCGCAGCGGAGCCACGCTAGCAGCAGGTTGTGGTTTCCTACATGAGAGCTGCCACACAAACACGTTGTTGTGTCTGTTTGCATACTCTGCCCAATAAATGAAGTCACAACAATTACACAACATGCTTGGATTTGTTTCTTCCAGATAAAACAAGTCTTTGTCAATTCATCTGCTTTAAAATGCAGTTAGAGGCCTCTGACCTGTTTCTAAGCTTCTATGCTAAGCTAACATACACCAAGTTCTGCTTAGATTTCAACAGGTTAATCCAGCTAAACAGCTAAATGCTAAGTACCCACACAAAGCCAGGATGACTCTGAGGTACCGGGTCTGTGGACGACCAGCTCCACAGAACCAGGGCCGACCCGAGGCTTTACTGGTCCAGACCTAAACCCGCAACTCTGGATGTACAGAAACCTTAAAGCCTGGACGTGAGCTGCAGAACGTTTGACCCCACAGCACCATAAGCGCCTGAAATACCACGTCCTGCTATTTTTACACATTCAACAGACGCGTTGGACGCTGGTGAAGCTCGCGTGTGGGCTTTTATTACGGCTGGACAGAACCGATGTCAGTTAAACCCACAACGGGTGACTGTGTGTCAGTCAGTGCACGCTGGCCGATCTGCAGACTGTTCCGCGTCCTCCACAGTAAATCTGCTCTGCCCTCATTTCACCACCAAACCCGTCGATGCTCCTCCTCACCTGAGTCCAGATGAAGGAGATCCTGGGCTGTGAGCAGCCAGACCGTGAGGGTTAGAAAAGTGCTGCAGCTCCTCCTCTGACACAGAACAGCAGACAGAACACAAGCACGGAGGGAACATCACTTCACAGCTCAACAGCCAAACCCACAGTTAAATACAGTGCAGCTCTGACTACAGCCAGAGCGAGACACATTTAAAACGGCAAAACCAAGACGGAAGTTGAGCGTCTACGTCACATTCTACATGGGAATCTGTTCCGTGCAGCAGGGTTCTGGCGTTAGGTTACGTTACCGTCGAGGGCGTCTCTCTCTGAGTCCGAGTCCCAGCTCAGGGACGAGGGAAACGCAGAGGACCTGAACCTCCTCTCTGGGCCCGCAGCTTCGGTCGGCTCGGAGCCCCACGAACATCTGGCACCTGGAGAGCACGAGGACTGGAGGAGATGGAAGAGACGACGCTTACTGACAGGTGACGTGGAACACGGGAGGCTTCAGAGCCTGCTTACCTGTGAGGTGCAGCTGAGGAAGGCTGGGGGCCCATAGCTGGTCCCTGGGGTCAGGGGTCGCCCTTCTGGCTCCATGGACCCCCAGAGAGCAGTATGGAGTCCCGCTGGTGCGCAGGCGGCCTACATGGTGCAGCCTCGTCTTCCTCTGGGAACACGAGCATGAAACTGAATTAAAGTTTATCAGTCATGCTGAGACGCGCGCTGACGCTTCCTGACGCCTCATCGGCGTGAAATGAACACGCGCACGTGCCTGGTGCCGTCTGTCCCCACTGCAGGTCTGGGCTGTCTGACCCATTTTCACAGTACGTCTGCTTCTACGGAAAGCGGCCCGAACGCTCACATAAATAAGTGGCCTTCAGGTCCAGGCCCGCGTCCTGCCGCTGCCCCACTGGAGCAGGAAAATGCCCGGTCACAGCAGGGCGTCCGTCGGCTCGGTCTCAGCCGCTTCAGGGGACGCGGTGCGCATCGATCCAGCCGCTGTCAGGTGACCACAACAACGAGGCGGCCGTGCGCCGCGTCTTTTACCGCCCGAACGCCCAGAAACTGCAGTTTTTCCTGAAATACTCACCGGATCGGCCTGGTTTGCGGATCGCAGGGAGGGCTGGCTGCCTACGCTCCGCTCGTCATGGCTGCAGGTCGCAGCTGAAGCCTTACGCCCAGAGACGATGCACGGAACACGCGTGCACTGCTCCCATGCACAAACTTGCTGCTTTCTCGTCCTTACGGCCGCTCAGCTGTTTGCGTGGACCCCGTGGAGATGCCAGGCGCAGGACTCCATGTTATCTGGCTCGCAGGCACGCCACGGCTGCGTGCGTAACGTCGACGGGGAGGGCGACGGGCAGAGTTTCGAGTAACCCACCGGAGACAACTTTAACTTTTCTGTGGGCTTCGTTTGTGGCTTTTACGGCGAAATGTTGCGAGTGTCTCTTTGAAGCTTGCGGCTCTGCCGCGTTTGGTGTCGCTGGTTTCTGCGTGGAAATCTCAGCGCTCAGCAGACGCTCCTCAACCTGACCGCGCTTGTTGTCACCTGCTCGTTTGAGGCGACCAGGTGAGGTGTCGACAGCTGTTCGTGTCTGTTCAGTGCCAGCTGGTCGCGTCGGTCCGGTCCACACACGAGCCAGTGAGCAGTGAACCGCGTGTGAGTGGAGCAAGGCGCAGGTTCCCTCCTCTGGACAAACGGCAGCTCCGCCTGTTCATTAGCCGGCGTCAGAAAATCCCCTAAAACCTGAAAATCAATCAAAGAAACTTCACATCGACTGACACGTGACTCTCTGGCGCCCTCCGCTGGCCTCACATCCGCTCGTAGCTCCAAGGCCACTGCTCAGAGCAGGGGCGGAACATGAAGTGGCCCCAGGGCGCAGACCGGTGAGGCCCCGCCGTCTCTGAACACGGTGCCACAGCGGGGATTCTGCGGCTTCGTTTAATTCCTCTGCTCGTTTGGTGTCTCTCTGACTTCAGACCAGGCCAATGATGACGTGTTCTCTCTACGATTCTGACGAGACCAACTCGTCCTCAGCCACATTTGAGCAAACTTATTTGCATTAGGAGCAACAGAAATCAAAGTGCCATCATCTGAGAGACATTTAAGGGCTGTGAAGAGTGTGGGTCATTAGAGCGTCACCAGTTAAATTTGTCAGTTTATTCAAATGGGGGCAGCCCAGTGTTGTGGTGGTTAGCACTGTTGTGGGTTCGATTCCCGGGGTCTCTGGCTTCCTGCCACAGTCCAAAGACAAGCAGTGAGGCTGATTGGAAAACTCTAAATTCAGCAGTGAGGCTGATTGGAAAACTCTAAATTCAGCAGTGAGGCTGATTGGAAAACTCTAAATTCAGCAGTGAGGCTGATTGGAAAACTCTAAATTGCCTGTAGGTGTGACTGGTTGTGCGTCTATGTGTGTGGCCCTGCGACAGACTGGCGTCATGTCCAGGGTGAACCTGCCTCTCACCCATAGACACCTGGGACAGGCTGCAGCACCGCGGTAGCAGATGAGTGAGTGAGTTTATTCAAATGAAATATATAAAGAGCCAATACTACTTATACATGAATTAATAAAAAACACTTTTCTATTATTAGTCTGTCTGCTTCAGACCCATGTGATCTGCTTCAGCCCTGCCTTTCTGTGAGCGGCGCTGTTCACAGCCAGTCATAATAAAAAACCTGTAACAAACAACACAACCAGCCCCTCTGACAAATACGTTTATTGTGCGAAGCTCTGTCTGCAGCTCTTCTTGTCGTCAGACTTTCTCCTTTTTCGTGGCCTCCTAGAAGACAGAAAAACAGGACAAGCTGAGCCTCCTAGTGGTCAAATGTTTCTGCCCAGAGCCTCCATGATCTGATCATCAGCCTTGTTCTAGAACCAGCCTCCCACTTACCCCCCAGTGCTTCCAGGTCCTGATCTCGTTGTAAAGCGTGTCTCCAGGGCAGGACGTGTCCACCACCTGTCTGTGCCCCTGAAGGGTGTAGTCGTCCACAAGTCGTCCTCCACCCACGGCGCAGGATGCCAGCTGATCTCTCACCAGCCCCATGGAATGCTGGGATGGCAGCTTAGTCATGTAGTCGCCAATGAAGGAGACACCGTAGCCTTTGGAGTTGTGGCCGAGGGTGTGGGCCCCCTGCCGGTACCAGCCCCGGCCCTCGTAGATGTAGCCGTCGGAGCCGGCAACAAAGCTTTGGGATCACAAGGGTCTGAGTCACTGTAGCATCTAACTTGGGCGTATTTATGCCAGAGGTCCTACCTGTATCCTATGTCGTCCCAGCCTCGGTCCTCCTGGTGGAAGCGCTGCATGGAGCGCATGTCTGCAGAGCACTGCTCAAAGGTGAGGCAGGGCTGGCCCGGAGTGTGAGTGTGGTGGATGTACAGGAAGGACAGAGGAAGAGACAGGTTGGTGGGCGTCCCTCGGTACGGCTCTGCACCCCACATGCAGCGAGGGATGATGGGAGGACACTCTGAAACACAGCCCCAGCCGTTCACCACCAACAGGAACGACGCACAAATATCATATTAAAAATAAGGCCTAGTCATGATACATTTAGATTCAGAAGTAGCTCTTGGTAATCACAAGGCATTCTGGGTAATGGCTTCAAATGACATTCATGCCTAAGGCGACAGAAGTAAGTATTTTCTTGTTCTGGAGTTTTTCGGTTAGTACTTTTCTGAACATCGTTCTGTTCCAACATTCAATGCACTTCTCTCACTTCCTCTGTGGTCTGGTCTCGTGCTCACCCATGTACTTGTGCTGAAACGTTTTGATTCCTTCCTTCACCACAGACTTCAGCTGCTTCTTCTCCTTCGCGTCTATCTTTGTTCGACCGCTCCGTCTCCGCTGCAGCTCGGCTGACTTCACCACCTGCTTGGCCAGCCCTGGACTGACGTGGCCTCGGAAGTTCTCCCTGCGCCGCTGGCTGATGAGCCCAGGGGCAGCGTCCAGCCCAGTTCTCTCCAGACGGTGGCAGTAGTACTCTGTCAGCAGGCTGCTGAGCTTGAGAGGGCGCCGGGTCTCGTCAGAGACCTTCAACCCCAGAAGAACTCCGTCCATGCCTCCGTTGACCTGAGCGGTGGTGAGAGGAGAGGGGGCACCTGACAGGGTGAAGACCTGAGGAGAGGTCACCTTGTCCCAGCAGCCATCAGGTCCCAGAGTGGCACCAGAGCTGAGAGCAAGGCTGAAGTCCTGGGCCAGACAGAGCTGGTACAGGCCCCGGACACTTCCTGGGGAACTGGAGAGCAAACCAGCCTCGATGCCCAGAAGGAGCGGCCTCAGGGCGACAGTGGTGCCGTCGGGGGTGAGAAGCACGCCTTCCTCCGTGCCGTCTGCAGTCACCCTGTGCTGCAGAGCCGTCCTGATGTACTCTGAGAGGCTAGCGTCCACTTCAGGACCCCTGGAGTCCACAGGGCCGAGGAAGCGCTGAGCCAAAGCGTCGGTGACACCGGCTGCCTGGCGGAGCATCTTCAGCACAGCCAATGGCTCCAGCGCAGGGGCCCCGTCCTCCACCTGCCGCACGGCCTCGATGAAGTCGTCCATGTGGCGGGAAAATGACGCTGGAGGCAGAAAAAACACAATGAAAGTCCATCAGCACCACACACATCGTCACCCCCACATGGACGCACCTCTGCTACCTGTACATTCTGTGCATGCACTCAGTGGCCCTGATGAGCCGCTCGCTGGCTGCTTCCAGGAACTTCTGCATGTAAAGCAGTAGAAGTTCAGCCTCCCAACGGTGCACTTTTCAGCTCGTGTCTTAAATAAGAACCGCGTCCGTGTGAAAGCCGTGGAGGACACAAGGTGACCAGAGCGCTGCGCCTCATTAGCCACAGTCAGCAGGTGGAGTCAAAACATAAACAGACCATTAGATCATCGATCGGGGGCTGGGTGTGGGCACCTCTGCCTCCCCGGCTCGCTGTACATTTGAGTTACGATACGACTACGCTGCAGCCGACCACGTCCTTTACGCAGACACTGGGTTATTAATGTGTCAGACTTTACTGCGTTGTTCGCTGCCTGTTTAAAGACTATTTGGACCTTATCGCATCGTGAAGGAGGTTTTATCAGGACAAAACTTGCTGTACTAGTGACAGTGAGAGAGTGTCAAGTAGAAACAAATGTTCTTACCTTCAGTGTTTGCAGTGACAAACACCAGAAGCAGAGTCAGGGCCAGTCTCCAGCTGCCTGGATCCATGCTGAACGGCTTCATGCTCTAATGCCCGTCACCTTGTTATGTCTGTCTTTATATCCGTGCACAGTCGGAGGTGGTTGTGTAACAGCTGTACACAAACTGGAGATACGCCTGCGTCCAATCAGTCGGTGTGGCCGACTTAGCAATGTGGGAAAGTGGCACCTGCCCGGCAGCAGCTCAAGTCCGTTCGTCCTTCCCGCTCAAGGTCCTCCTGCAATCGCCCAGGATGTTTTGGAGAAATTCACAGCTTCTGTAACAAACTTCACATCTGTGTCGTTAATCTGACTTCTTGTGAAACAAACAGTGTGGGAATAATCCCTGCCAGCAGCACTCTCTGCATTTCTGTGCACTCTTTTCTGAGGCAACACGAACCAGGAAGTCCAGAAACCATCAGTGACCGCAAAGGCAGGAACATGTCTGCATCTGGAAGATGCTGCCGTGCAGTCACGTGACGGGCGCGAGAACAGGAAGTGGGAGCGCTGGAAAGTACAGCAAATAGCAGGTCCAGCGTGTCACGCATGTCGCATGGGATGGTACAGGAGCCACAGTCAAACTGCATTTGGCCCACGAAGGGCCCCACGGCGTCCCTGGCCTGCTCAGATTAAAGGCCCCACGGCCTGCTGCCACCCCCACGGTGCAGCACAGCGGCGGCAGGGCCCTCAAACAGGGAGCAGTGCAACCACATCCAGAGAACAGGCTGCTGCCGAGACGCAGACGATGAAGGCTCACCGCCAGCTCCAGAGCCTCAGCATGTTGGCTCAGCTGGCAGATAAATGACAGGAAGACGAGTCGAAGCGTCAGATCCCATTTAGAGTGAAGACCAATAAACACACTTCAGTTCAACTACACATTCAGTCGCCAACACTAGAACCTTTGGATACGGGCGTGTTTACACAGTCCTGGTGGATGGTGACAACAACAAACACATCTAATTTATTATTATCTAACGCCATTGTTTCCCTCCATCAGGGGGCGGTGACGTGGCTAACAGCTGTTTACCAACCTACGACTAACGCCAAACGAAGAAGAAAAAGAAATCGGATCGTATCTGGTTCTCTCCAGCAAAGGTTCGTTCACTTGTGGAGATTTCACGTTTGTTTGTGGTGCATGTCACCGTTATATGTGTTTGTGTCCTGTGTGTTTCCTGCTGGACGAGCTCGCTGGCAGGAAATGCCCGTTAGCATGTGAAGCTAGGTGGCTAGCAGCGATCAGCTGATTGTGAATTAAGGCGAAGCTTTAGACTCTTGAATGACACAGTGGGAGGTTGGATTTCTACCAGTGAATACGTGGACGTGTGTGTAAGAGCCGTGGTTCGGTGTCATTTAAATGATTTGTGTTGTACTTTTTGGATTTTTTTAGAGAGCGCATTTCAGAAAGCTTGGTCAGAATCAAAATGGACACGAGGTTCACCCGAGGGAAGTCCAGCATCCTGGAGCGACCCCTGACGCGTCCGAAGACCGAGGTGAGCCTGAGCGCCTTCGCCCTGCTCTTCTCGGAGGTGGTCCAGTACTGCCAGAGCCGCGTCTACTCGGTGTCCGAGCTACAGACGCGGCTCTCCGACATGGGCCAGAGCGTGGGAGCCAGCCTGCTGGACGTGCTGGTGCTGAGAGAGAAGAACGGGAAGAGGGAGACCAAAGTGCTGAACATGCTGCTGTTCATCAAGGTGAGCGGTTATAACTCATCTCGCCCGGACCTGCTTCACGGTGCAGTAACTTTGGCCTCTCTGCTTCCAGGTGAACGTGTGGAGGTCTTTGTTTGGGAAGGAGGCCGACAAGCTGGAGCAGGCCAACGACGACGACAAGACCTACTACATCATAGAGAAGGAGCCGCTGATCAACGCCTACATCTCTGTGCCCAAAGAGAACAGCAGCTTGAACTGCGCCGCCTTCACCGCCGGCGTCGTGGAGGCCGTGCTCACACACAGCGGATTCCCCGCCAAGGTCACTGCCCACTGGCACAAAGGCACCACGCTCATGATCAAGTTCAACGAGTCGGTCATAGCCAGGGACAAGGCTCTGGACGGCAGATAACAGCTCGAAGAGGTGGTGCTTGTTTCGGTGGGACTGCATTTCTTCGTGCAGCATCGAGCCTCACGCTCCAGCACCGTCCTCCTCCTGCCCTTACAGCACCGATGTGTTTGTAATTTGTCATTTCCTGTCACCGATAGTTTTAGGTTCCAGGTAAATGTGCTGACGGTGTGTAGTCTGAAGTCCAGCACATGACTCAGCAGCGCAGTGGGGGCACGTGTGCCGCTTTTTGACTCTTAAACCAAATAACCTAAAAGAAGAACGGACAGATGCAGTGTGTACTGAACGGAACGTAACAAGGTGACACATTCCTGTTGTGTTCTACAGAGTTCAGGACGGGTTCAGTCCGGTTCACCTGCAGGTCTGAGCTCAGTAAAACACAATCAGGTCTGTAGCTACTAGATCTTTGCATTTTCTTGTGAATGTGTAAATGCATGCAGGCTGTTCTACTGAAGTACCTTTGGACGCAGCCCTGCAACGTTTGGTCCAGAAATGTCTGGGCGCTGCCTAAGCGTCTGGTTGCCCTGGTCACCTGGTAATCAGGAAGTTAACGGGCACCATAAACCTTTCATGCTCCAGGGCCGTCACTGCAAATACACTGAAACACAGATTCCTCACGGTGGAACCGCTTCTACTGTCTGCTCGTCATAACCCCTGCTGTCATTCACACCGTTGTTCTGCACAATAAAGCTGACGTGGAATCTGGAGCCTCTGATTCTCAAGCTGCCCGTTTACGTCAGGGACGTGGAGGCGACTGTAACCAGGTTACAGGGGCGGCGCCGCCCCAGACGGACCTTTCGGTCACAGTGCAGTTCATCCACCGGCCGTGTAGCCTAAACATGACCACCCCTACGGGGTCACGACCTCTGTACGTCTAAATCACGGCCCTGATCACTGTCTGCTCCTTGTGGTTGTCTTTGTTTATGTTAGATGAAACTGTTAACAGAGTCTGACCTAGGGTCAGTGTCACATGTCAGACATGGACACTTGCTTATTTTAAAAGTGACTGATGTTAAAAATATTATTACTTCTCAGAAATGTTCTGATGATTTGAAAAAAAATGTGGAACTGACGAACTGTCTGTCAGTCACGTGATGGCGCGCACGCGACAATCATGGAGCTGGGATCCGATTGGTTCCAGACAGGAATAGGGCGCACGTGGGTTCCTGTTGGTCTCCAGCCTGCGCGGATGCGGCCGCCATGTTGGTTCGGTGTCAGCAGCTTTGTTCACGGCCGTAATTCAAACGTAGCCCTTTTGAGACAAGCGTGGCTGCTTCGTGGAGGTTTCAGCAGACACGCAGCTGCACATCGAAACGCTTCAAGATGCTTCGTGATGTGCATACCCTGAATGAATTTCACGCCGCTTCCGCGTGGACTCCGCTCTGAGAGGACGTCAGCCGTGACGTAGTGCGCAGACCGGATGTGACGTTGACGTGTTTATATATGTGAGTGTTTACCTGCGTGCCAGCCACACACTGCGGCATCGTGAGGAAGCGTCATGGCTCCGCTCGCTGCTCCGCGTGCGCGTCGATGATGATGTGGGATGAGGCAGCATCATGGCGTCTTCACGGCACCGGGGCCTCCAGGACGCAGGCGCCACAGGTCGGTCCGCTCGCCGCGGGGGGAGGGGGGTTGGTTTGCCGCAGCGCGAAGCGACACCCTCGGTCCTACCGAGAATAGGTCGCATCATGTGAAGGAACAATTCACCGTTTTCAGACGTGGTGGTTCGGTTGGGTCTAATAACCAGGCTGGTGACGCCATCTGTGGAAAGGAGTCTAGAGGATGAGATGAGCTTCAAACCTGCACCTTTTGCCTGCAGCAAATGAGGAAATGCAGGTGTGGCGCTAGAGGGGGGCCGAGGGGGCCACTGGTCCCCCAGAGAACCAGGAGTCTGCCAGGGTGAACCAGATCTGAGGCCCAAACAGATCATTATTAATAACGCATTCATAGAGCGTTGGATTTTGAATTGTAACGCTGGTTCTTTCTTAACCTGAGGAGTCACATAAAGAAGTTCTGACATGGTTACGGTGCCACAAATGAGCTTCAGTTCAGAATCATCACGTTGGGACGAGATGCACCAAACCCACGGTTCTTGTAGTCAGGCAGGAATCGTTGGCCTTTTTAGATGAATTGAGATCAGAACAAACAGATCTGTTTGTTGTATTCCACAGAGAATGACCGGCTGCTCTCCTCCGTGACCCACTATGGATCCCAGGACCTTCTTGGCAGCGGGGGTCCCTCTGGCCTCCACCAGCAGGAGGAGGAGGAGGAGGGGGAGGAAGCCTTGCGCAGGAAACTCAAGTACTTCTTCATGAGCCCTTGCGACAAGTATCACGCAAAGGGACGTAAGCCTTTCAAACTGGGCCTGCAGCTGCTGAAGATCATTATAGTGACCGTGCAGGTGGGTGCAGCTCAGAACACGCAGGATTCTGTGAACCGCCTTCCCTGACGATCACACTCTTTCTCTGCAGCTGATGTTGTTTGGCCTGAGCAACCAGATGGTGGTGACGTTTAAAGAGGAGAACACGGCGGCGTTCAAACACCTTTTCCTCAAAGGTTACCAGGACGACGCTCGGCAGGCGGTCCACACGCAGAAGGAGCTGTACAGCCACATCAACTTCACCCTGGAGCAGGTAGTCTGATGAAAACCACTGGAATGGGCTTGTGTGTTTCCTAGAAATAACGTTTCCTGCTTCTCGGACCGGTTTACACGGGAACTGTTTGTGCTGAAACTGATGCTTCGTTGATTTGTGATTCGCACAACGGGTTGAAGCTGCACGCGTTGGTGCGTTTATTGCCACAACACGTCTGCTACAATAAGAGAACACCTGGGACGTTTGGGAATGCCGTGGCGGCAGATTAGTCTGAGGAGGAGGAGCACCGTGCTTTGCTGCTCGTGTTCATGCTTCTTTTCATTCCCCGTCCAGTACTCGGCTCTGCCTCAGATGTCTCTGGGCCGCTATGCGTACGTGCTCGGCGTCGGCGTGAACGGGAGCGCGCTGTCGCTCTGCCAGAGGTACTACAGGAAGGGCATCATCGACCCTGTCAACGACACCTTCGACATCGATCCACGTGTGGTCACAGGTAGGAGGAGCTTGCTGATCCTCTTTAATGCCAGGTACCTTCCTCGGTCGCACAGGGCCAGAGAGCCTCCTCTGTCCAGTGATCGCGCCTGCCGGTGTGTTTTCTGACTCTGCTCCTCCAGGGAAGAGTTTGTCTGCCTCCAGCTGTGGCTTTGGCAGCATGACACCAACCTTGTGGCAAAAATAAACTCAGGCAAATAATAAGGACGTGTAGAGTGCTTCACGTGCTGTGAGGAGGGTTTGAAAGCTTCCCCGTATAATTCATTATTTCCATAAACATTTTTCCCCTTTGTTTTTCCAGACTGCATCGGACTGAACCCGCAGCCGGACAGTTCTGCTGGAGACGATTACTACAAGAATCTAACTATTCAATTTGACAAGTGAGAGCTCTCAGAGGCGTGGACCAGGAATCGTAGCTTTCCCTGCTCCTTTCACTCTCTGTGTCCTTTCTTTGCATCCAGGCTCATTAATGTGACCATTGACTTCCAGCTGAAGGCCATCAACATCCAGACCATCATCAACAATGAAATCCCCGACTGCTACACCTTCGCTATCACGGTGAGCTCTCGTCAGTGGTTCCGGTGGTTGGCAGCAGCTCTTGCCAGTAGGACGCTTGGAGTAAAGTGACTTCCACGGCTTGTATTCACCTGCTTGTGTTTGCTGACAGATCCTCATGGACAATCAGGCGCACAGCGGCAAAGTTAAGGTCAGCCTCCACAACCAGGCCTCCATAAAGGAGTGCAAGGACCCCAACGTGTCCGGACACGGTGAGTAGGCGGCGAAGCCAGGTATGCGTCTGTGTCCCGCTGCTTCTGATCCTCTCGTTCCTCTCATGCCAGCGGAGAGCTACGCTCGGGAATTCTTTGACGTGCTGGTGGCCGTGGTCTGCCTGCTGTCCCTGCTGCTATGTGGGCGCTCCATCCTCAGAGGCGTCCTCCTGCAACACGTAAGGCGGCATCAGCGCTCTGTCCTGATGAAGCACGATCATGTGCATATAAGTACACTGTGTGGTCCCGCCCCAAAGTAATGTAGCCACAACGTCAGCAGCGGTTCTGGGAGCTGGTAAAGAGCAGCTCATTAGTTTGGCTGTGAGTTGTAGAGTCTGTGTTCTAACGCCTTCTTCCCGTGTCTGGACGTCTGAATCTCTGCTGCTCCAGGAGTACGTGCAGTTCTTCAAACACAGACTCGGCCGCTGCGTGAGCTGGGGAGACCGAACCGAGTTCATCAATGGATGGTACATTCTGCTGATCATCAGCGACGCTTTCACCATCATCGGCAGCTTCATCAAAATCGGGATAGAGTCCAAGGTAGTGCGGTTGGCGACGGTCGGTGGGTCGGTGGCGCGCGCTGCTGCTCGTTAACGGCGTCACTGTTGTGTTGCAGAACTTGTCGTCGTATGACGTGTGCAGCATCCTGCTGGGAACCTCCACCCTGCTGGTGTGGGTCGGTGTCATCCGTTACCTCAGCTTCTTCCAGAAATACAACGTAAGTGACGCACACGTCGCGCTGACCCATAGGGAGCGCCGCTTTTCACTGCAGGTATGTTCTGGCTTCCTCTTCCCACAGATCCTGATCGTGACTCTCAGAGCTGCGTTCCCCAACGTTATCCGCTTCAGCTGCTGCGCCGCGGCCATCTATTTCGGATACTGCTTCTGTGGGTGGATCGTGCTGGGTCCTTATCATACCAAAGTACTGTACACACACTCCACCGCCGTCACGTGCATCATGGTTTCACTGTGCTGACGCTCGCTCCCTCTGTGGCAGTTTCGCTCCCTGTCCATGGTGTCAGAGTGTCTGTTCTCGCTGATCAACGGCGACGACATGTTCGTGACCTTCGCTGAGATGGAGCGTAGCGGCACACTGGTGTGGATCTTCAGCCAGGTCTACCTGTACACCTTCATCTCCCTCTTCATCTACATGGTGCTTTCGCTCTTCATCGCCCTCATCACCGGCGCCTACGACACCATCATGGTAAAGTCCTTCAGTGGGAGTGGTCTCTCGCGTTTTTAACAGGAGAAGTGGGGAGCAGCAGGATGAAGGCAGGTTTAAAGGAGGAGTCTCCTCCGCTGCTCCTCGCTCCATCTACATGTCGACTGGATGAAACTCAGGAGCTTTATGTGCTTTCCCCACAGGCCCAGACACACGAGCAGGTCAGAGTCTCCGATTTACACGCTTTCATCGCACAGTGCACGGACACGCCCAGCTCTGGCAAGTTCCGTGGGCCGGAGGGTTCGTCCTGCTCCTGCCTCTGCTGCTGTGAATGGTGAGCAGGAAGCAGGGAGTGTCAGGTGTGATGTTTCCCTCTTAAACCGCCATATGTCCACTCCAGGCACGATGACTGACCTTGGACCACGTTGTCCAGCTACCTGCTGTGGCTTTTCTAATGTAGGAATAATTCACCGTTATTGATGATCACTCGCACAATGACAAACATCCTCTGGAAATTGGCCCATCACTCGTTGCCTTCATCGAACTATGAACGGAACTTTCTGTCATTTAGGTTTATTACAGCAGAGGTTGAGTAGAAGCAGCTGCATGAAGGCCTCAGTGTTTAAAACTTCACGCAAGACGGCAAAGTCTCCACATATTTGAATATTTAAAGCTGCTCTGCTCATTGGTTTAGTTTTACCAGTTTAGTGGATGTGAAATAATCTTAGATTCAAAGCAACTTCTAGAAACGTGGTGTTTATTACCTTCGACAAATGTTTATTCTACAATGAAAGCTAAGACCAGTCAGGGTGTGTATGGGTCAGTTTGTAAAACACCTCTTTTATGAAAATGATTAATTCCAGCCGTAAACTGTCTGTTTAAACAACCTATATGTAAACAATTCATACAATCATAATATTCCCACATTTCCTGAATGCAGCATAGGCTGTGGTCCTAAACACAATTTCTGTATTTATTCACTACTGCCTCGCTAAAATTCAGTGACACTGATGTTTTGGACTCATCACCATCGTCATGTCACTGAAGGCCGCTGTGGTTTGTCTCAGTGTTCAGCAGCTTTGATCGTGAAAACTAAAAGTGTGTTAGTTTTAGGTGTGTGTAATTGAGGGCATCTCTGGAAACCAGCAGCGCGTCGTTTAAAGGCAGCCAAAGACACGACGGCGATGACGGTGAATCCCTTTCACATGAAGGTGGCTGCTGTGCTCTGTTCACTGCTTCTGGTGTGGACTTGCTGTTTCTGTCCATGTGCAGCTTCCACAGCAGGAAACCACTGTGTGTTCAAGGCCTCTGTCCTGACACGTCTGGAAGCTGATTTGATTTTTATCTATTCTTATTTATTCATGTGCTGTTTAATTGTTTTACCTCATACTGATAAAGGGAGTTTCTTTCTGTACTGGGTTGAATTGTAGGTTTTTACGTTTGTGCTGAATGTTTTCTGTGATGATGCTGCCATGTGAATAAAAATAGTCCTCAGCAAAAGTATCTGGTAAATGTCCGACGAATGAATGCGGACCATATTCGTCTGGTAACACGTCGATGGAACCACGTCAGACCGTGTCTGATCTGCACATCACACAGCTCTGTCACCGGAGCTCGGCACACTCCTGCCTGGAGGCCAGGTTCGGGTCTAGACTGCGTGCCAGTGCCTGGGCCGTGGGCCAGGCAGTGGGCACAGTCCCGCCTCTTCCTGTCTCCGCTGTCGCCTGTGTGAAAACATCACCTTCCTCCCTTTGTTGACGGGGCCAACCCGTCCGCCCGCTTCCTGTGCAGAGCACACACCTGCACACGCGGTGCTCGGTTTGAACGGAATGATTTGATGCGAGTCAGAGCAAGTGTCGTGGTTGAACAAAACAAAGACGCTGTTTATTGGACGTTCGCGGTGTTTTCAGGCGTATGCTGCAGGTGCGTCTCCTCTCGCTGAACAGAACGGAGCGACAGACCCCACGGACGGCGCACAAAACGACGGCGGAGTCCGCCCGCACGCACAGCTGCTACAGCCACAACACGGTGGCTTCATGTTGGCAGCGGGCTTATACCGAGGACGTTAGAAACACATCTGCATAAGCCTCATTTGAAATCACCAGGCAACAGGTCTGAGATGTGTCGAGGGATCCTGAATTCCTGACGCAACAGTCACAATGAAGCACACAATGCAGACGACTTGATGCATGTGAGGCAGCAGCGCCGTTAGAGGGTGTGTGTGTGTGTGGGTACGCAAAGAGAATAAAAGAGTTTGAAGAGCAGAGGAAGGGGTCGCAGGGGCCAAAGAGGGAGGGCGACTGGGCGAACAGAGCGTGGGTGACTTGTGAGAGGTGACATCATCCTTCATTTGAATAATCCTCCAGCCCAGACGCGATTGGCTGCCTCCCTGCTATTCGCTATTCAGCCGCTGTCATGGGGAATGATGCCTTCAGGGACCCGGAGGAATCTCCTGCCTCCTGTTTGTCAGATTCAGACTGACAGAGTCGTGAGATCCCAGTACCCAAGGCAATGGTTCGATAAGAACACAGCCTGTAATGAACTTATTAAAAAGTAATTAAGTAACGTTATTAATAATTACTTACCAGTAATGTGCTATACAGTAGCTCAGTGAGGTGCATTTAAATGGTTTAGCTTACTGTAGTTTAGCCTGATTTAGCTCATTTTACCTTAGTCCATCTTAGTTTAGCTTAGCTTGATTTAGCGCATTTTACCATATATAGCTTATATTAACTTGGTTTAGCTCATTTTATCATATCTAGCTTGATTTAGCTCATTTTACCAAATATAGCTTATTTTAGCTTGGTTTAGCTCATTTTACCATATTTAGCTTGGTTTAGCTCATTTTACCTTATCTAGCTTGGTTTAGCTCATTTTACCTTATCTAGCTTGGTTTAGCTCATTTTACCTTATCTAGCTTGGTTTAGCTCATTTTACCATATTTAGCTTGGTTTAGCTCATTTTACCATATTTAGCTTGGTTTAGCTCATTTTACCTTATCTAGCTTGGTTTAGCTCATTTTACCTTATCTAGCTTGGTTTAGCTCATTTTACCTTATCTAGCTTGGTTTAGCTCATTTTACCTTATCTAGCTTGGTTTAGCTCATTTTACCATATCTAGCTTGGTTTAGCTCATTTTACCTTATCTAGCTTGGTTTAGCTCATTTTACCTTATCTAGCTTGGTTTAGCTCATTTTACCATATTTAGCTTGGTTTAGCTCATTTTACCATATCTAGCTTGGTTTAGCTCATTTTACCTTATCTAGCTTGGTTTAGCTCATTTTACCTTATCTAGCTTGGTTTAGCTCACGCATGACTGAACAGCACAGCTTGTGTCCCCACATATGTGACCTGTTTGTTAAACATGCTTATGACGTTTTTTTTCCTGTCATACATGAAATAAGTTGTTACGCTAGTTCAGAAACCGAGCTAGCACAGTCAGCAGTCCCCACTGGAACCACACTTTGTGTGACGTGTACTAAAATGATTGCAGTTTACAGTATACACCAGTCTGTGTCTCTATTATAAGTAATAATTATATCTCTACGGTGTTTTAATATCTCTCAAGATAAACGGATACTTTCATTGGCATATCATATTATCTTATTGCTAATTAGCAGCCAATGAGAGACCTAATTCATTTGTCATTAATTTTAATTAACTGACTGTAGCCATTCATTACAGTGAATCGCCCCCTCTTATGTCATTTTAACCTCAATTAATGCTATGGACCAGCAAACATTATGTCATTTGTTACTATAAACATATTTATGTTTTAACCTAAAGCTCAGAAAAGAAAATGACCCGCCATTCTCTCTGTAATGGAGAGATTTCCAGCAGCGCCTGAAGGCAGCGGCCCCCTCCTCCTCCCCTCTCCTCTCCTCTCCTCTCCTCTCCCCACCGGGCTCTCGTCGTGCGCGTGTCTCCTCCTTTCTTCCTTCCAGGGAACGCGCATCGCATCACTGAGACCGAGCAACGGCTCCTCACACCCAGAACTTTCTTGTCTGTCGACTCGCTCCTCTCCGCCGCGGTCATCCACTTCTCCCCGGTTTCGCGTTCCGACTCCTCGCCGTCACTTTGTCCGTTCGTCCCTTGGCCGGAGCTTCAGCCGGGGCTCACTCACTGACACTGGGCGTAGCTAGCTCCCCGCTGCCTGCGCTCTCTGGTAAGAGACATTGTTTAGCCGTAGCTAGCTTGTTAGCGTCCGTTAGTAGCCGTTTGGCTAATTAGTGCTAATTACTGTCGGTCATTATCGACTGTGTAAACGGCGTTTGTGTGCGTGACGACCGGTGGCGTCTCGGCTGTTCGCGCCGGTCGCTGACTTGTGGGTGTTTGTAACGGTGAAGCCAGCGCCGAGGTGATTTTGGTGCTTTGTGTGTGAAACGGGCTAAAAAGCTTCAGAGCATGTTCAAACTGCAGAGTCTTGTTCTGTCTGCTGCTTCACGCTGCCACCGGGTTTGGGGCGGTGGCAGCCTGCGTGGTGTCTGGAAGTGCTCAGACCTGTAGTTGGGGTTTCTGCGCGTCTTTTCCTGGCTCCGGCTCACTCCCTCAACTTGTTTTCTGGTCCCCCTCCTCCATCCTCCTCCGTCGGGGATGCCCATTGTTCTGAGAAGGGCTCTGGCTTCAGGAGGCAGAGCTGGCTCATTTCGAGCTCATCTTTTGAGGATGCAGTTTTCATGTGGACTAGACAACGCAACGACGAAGCCGTCCTTTACTCGCCTTGGAGGGAGCAGGACGTCTGAGGACGAACTGTCAGACTCAAGCTGGCAAATAATCAGATGTGATTAGCCCCCAAAACCGATCAGCTATTGTGATGTGAGAGTCAAAGCTGGAGGGGCCCAGTCGCCGCTGCTTCACTGACTCTATTTCTGGTGAGTGAGTGAGTGCAACGAGACGGATTACACTCCCCTCTGTAGAACAATGGGGAGGAGAAATGCTGCCAGTTCCCAAAGCCTGGCCAACAGCATTTAATAAACTGCAAACATGCAAGCTTAGAAAATCTTTATCCTCAGCACACAGCCCTGCTCTCGTCCCCTGAGGTGTTGCAGACCATAAATTGTCTCGTCTTTGTGGCCACGGGTTGGTCAGTAGAGTGTGGCCATCGACCGTGAGGTATTGATGTCATCCTGAGTAAATGGCATCCCAGGGTGACTAAGGCGGCCACTTTTCAGGCCTGGAGACGCTCCAAGGCGAAGGCAGAGGTGGGCTAGAGCCATCAGCCGGCTTGCCCACCCCCTCCACCGCCCGCATGGATGAGAGAATGGCTGACTCACAGTGTTGGTGGATGAGGCAGGCAAATGGAGGACAGGCAGCCAGGCTAATCCAATCATGTGAAATTAAGTTTGGCAGCCATTAAAAAATGACAAATCAGTTTTATGAAGTCAATCAAGATGATTTTAGATTGTGGTGGTGGATTGTGTGGGAACAAATGAAGATGATTTCTGAGAAGAATCGAATACAGTGCTGGTGCTTACGGAAGCGTCCGTTTCTAGGCTGGTGCCTGACAGTTCACTAGTGTGTGTGACAAACAAAACGAATCATCATCTCTTTGGTAACTGAAACACTTTGAAGGTAAATGTTTGATTAAAACTAGGTTTCCTCAGACCGTCGAACTATTCAGTTCAGTTTTATACGCAGCCAATTCACAACAGATGTCATCTGAAGAAAATCTGTAGATTTTCAGTTTCTTCCATAGGCTTTTGTATTTGGGGGCAATTTAAATATTGATAACCTGTTTTGCCCCCCAACTGGCTTCACCCATGACTCCAGAGAGAGGAGATGGTTGCAGCATTAATAGACCCTTTGCCATTGGAGTGTGCGGCTCCCCCTCCAGCTCTGAACTTCTCATTTGTGTCAACGCCAAGCCTCTGGTCATCATGGGGTGTTTTCAGCCTGCACTTCATGGCATCATTAAAGCTCAACAGCGTTGTTTCCTAGATGAAGTCCTGTTTTAATCCACAGAAACAGCAGCATCACAGTTTCCTGCTTTGCGATTACCAGTGAAATCTCCCTCTGCATTTTCTGGGGGATTGATGCTTGAGGAAACTGCCTTAGAGATAAACGTGGGAGCAGCCTCGGTCGGCCGTGTCACAGTTGTCAGCCTTGCAGTTGGCTATTGGCTGCGCGGTTTTGAGGCAGTATTTGCCAGCAGCTGCAGTAATTTGCTGTGTTTGAACGGTCTGGATTCCTCTGGTGGGAGGATGGATAGCGGACCTGATTCACAGTGCTGTGTGAATGCCCTGTCCAGAACAAAGTCTTGTTCCTTTGTCTCCAGGTCCAGAGGCACATGAGACCGTAGTCTTGTTGCGCTTAGTGATGGTTCACCTCTTTTCACACTCCAGACCAAGCCGCAGTTTACAAGCTAGAGAACATCAACTGACCTGTAGGTTGGAGTGTATGTGCATGAGTGACGGCTTTAGGCCTACGGTTGTCTCAGTGATTACAGGAGCTTGGGCGTAAGCCTTGCTCACCGTTGGTTGCAGTTTGATTTGCGTTTGTGTGCAGTGAATGTGTCACACTCTATCCTGCTGAGCTACTTCGTTCATGCTCTCACTCACATCCTCTGCTGGTTGACGTGTTTACAATCCATAGCATTTGAAAGCCTGCCCTCGCCGTATTTGTACGCTGAGTGATGGGTATTTGTGGCAGACAGAGGCTCAGCCTGCTTTCACCACGGCCAGCTGTAATAATTAGTAATAATTTTCTCTTGGTGCCTGACTGTGTCTTCGTTATTTGGCGTCCTGCTGATTTGTCACCGTCTCTCTCGGTGCCCAATGTTCACTGTTGTTCTTAATGTGGTCAGGGGCGTTTCTGGCAGGTTAGTGGATGTGGTGGTGTTTAGTTTTCTGGTAGGTGGTTTAGTTCGTAGGAAGATGTAGCTGTTAGGCTCCATCCTGTGAGGGATCAGATTCCATGTGGAGCATGCCCTGTTCCACGTCACACAGCAGGACATAATCCTCTTAACAGGCACAGGTGTTCCACTTTGCATCCAAGTGCAGAATCTCAACAGAGCTGCAGTGCCTTGGGTGTGTCTCTGCCACCCTGTCCAGATGCCTCGGTCTTGTCCTCACCCTCTCTCCGTATCTGCTCGTGTCATTGATCCAAGCCACCAGCTGGTCCTGGACTGGCCTCATCTCATTTACCCCCAGAGAGGAGCTTGTTTGTAGGCAGACAGCCCATTATGGAGATGGTCCAGCAGCTCTTCAAGTTACAAATTAGGCTGAGTGTGTCTGTAGGGCTCTCTGTCTGTTTGCTTGTGGTGCTGTTTCTTGCTTGGGCTCCCTACCTCAGTCTCATTTCACCCCCCACATCCTCCTCATGTCTTTGTGTCGTTCTCAGCTAAACCCTTGTCACCACTTTCTCTCTCATCTCCCAGGGGAGAGGACTAACAGCATCAGAGGACTCTGGCTTCCTAATGCACTTCCTCTGTCTGTTCTGGCCATCTGTGGAGCTGCCAGCCCAGCTCTACACTTTCTCCTGTTGATCGATATCCTCGCAGTCGAGCTCTGTGCTGCCCTGCTGGTCGTCCCTGCAGGCGGCGGAGCTCAGCCGGGCTGTAGCAGGGCCTTCACTGGCGTCGGCTCGTCATTGTTCTGGGGCTGATGGACTCTCCGGCCTCCCTACAGTATTGTCTAGCTTGTGGGACATACTAAAGCCTCTGTTAGTGCTGTGTTTGTTTCTCTCGTTTTTTCTCCCTCCCTGTATCTGTGTACTGTTTTAGGACAGTTGACACCGATTGTCTAAGATTAGCATCTGTCTTTGTCCAGGGTTAACAAGCTCTGTCATGTGCTAATCAGCTCGTCCCCAGGGGGTGAGCTTCTTTAGGCCCGGATGCACCATGGGAAGCACAGGGTTGGGGTGTTGGTAGGAAGGAGGGGGTGTACGCATACAAGGTGTCGACCTAAACGTCGACGGCCCGCAGCAGTTCCTCTCACTTTACGCTACTTTACGCTGCTTTACAGCATTAAACTTGTCTTTATTCAGCTAATCCTGTAATTTGCATTGTTTTCACTTGAGGACATTCTAAACTCTTAGTGTGAAGCTCTAAATAGTCCAGAGGATTAGTGCCAGCCTCTCTGATCACATGTTGCAACGATCCAGGTGCCTGTCACACAATCTGCTGCTCTGTCTCATACACCTGCAGTAAACAGGGGACAGAAACAGACGTGTTCCTTCCTGTCAGCCGGGCCTTTGTTCTGAGCCTCTCAGCAGCTCATTGACCCGCTGGAAAACGAGGGTTAGGGAGGTCTGTACAGTGCCATAAAGGAGTTCACTTAGCAGTCAGCAGCACTGAGAGGTAGGTAGACATAGCTTCAGTACCCATGTTGTTACAGTATTTACATCGTTGTCTCTGAGTAAACGACGTCACAGTGTATATAAATTCTGTGTGAACATTGGAGACGTGTGGACACTGTTAAGGGCTGGAAATGATATGTGAACACAAACACATTTAGAGGTTGGCTGAAGCACATGTTCAGTGTCTGCAGGGAACCGTGGTGTTTGATGTGCACTCGTATTTAGTGACCGACTCAAATAGCTTCCTACATGTCTACATGGTTCCTCCTCTGATTGCTCAGGATCAGCAGCTGCAGGCTGTGAAGGTTGTGTTTGGGCCGTTGGTAAATTGAAATCAGTATTATTGCTTTGAAGATCATTAATTGTTCAGCCCTAAGCATTACAACAAGCTGAGGAAGGTTGAGAGTGCAGCAGTAATGAAGTTGCACAAACGCTGCAACCGTCTTAGTGCGGACAGAGCCTGGGTTGAACATTAGCCTCATCATTGTAATGGAGTCCTCTCCCAGCCCTGCCTCCTTCGGAGGGGAAGGCCACGCAGAGACACAGGCTTTGTTGGCTGTTTATTTGTGTGGCAGACTGAGGCGGTTTCCTGACCTCAGGTCACAGCTCTTTGGAGAATGTGTGATCTGTGATTAGCATCAAGCTGATGGAGGCCGATAACGTCCCGCCTCATTTAACTGGGCAACTTCAGCTTCCTCTGTCCACATACATGCTGGAAGGCCAGCATAGAGTTCTGCGTGTCAAACCAGAAAGGCTGAACACTTGTGTCACAATAGAATTCAAGGTTGGTTCATCTAAATGATGCCATTACCCAGGATGCATTATAATGGCAGCTCACTTGTCTTATTTTTAAGGTTTGATACAAATCCCTAAGAAGAAACTTCTTGACAAATGACCAAAATCATTTAAGTGAAACTAAAATCTTTCACCTGCTGCAGCTGTCACTCTGCTCTGTCTTTTCTTTTACTAAACATTACCTCATGCCTCTCAGCCAGCTGTTGGCGAAGACTAGATCACTTCTGCACAGCTGTATTAAGTGCTAATCGTTTAGATTTTTTTGATTTTCATTTTCTTTTAGTTTTCTAGTTTCAGCTCTGCTTCATTTCTTATATGGTAAAGGTAAAGGTTTTCTCATTGCTACTGTAATTTTGTAGCTCAGTTTGTTTGAAATAAACTAAAAACAACACTTCAGTGACTTGAGGTGAGAACTGTTCATGCTACAGAATAATTAATGGAGGTCTGAACAGATTTTCAGTGGGTTGAATAAACAATATGAGTCCCTGTGCTCCTGCAGGGCATCCTAAATCGGACCCTCCCCCAGCAGAGTGTAGGAGAAGGTAATGCACACAAACTCCTAATTATTAGTAAAATCTTCATCAGTTCACAGAAACATGAGCTGTGAGTAGAAGTCATCCCAATCCCAGAACCCATCGACCACGGGCCCACAATAAGCTACGCATCCTAAATATTGTCTAATTTGTTGGTCTCTAAATTCTCCAGATGGAGGACCCCACCTCCATCTTTACTGGTTGGGGTGGCTGGGGTTTTTCTGGCTTTCTCTTTGTTCAGCCCTCTTAACATCTCCAGTCTTTGTGCGTTCTGTATTATGTCCTTAAGCGTCATGTCAGTATCAGCAGACCGCTCACAAAAACTCAGTTCTTTGCATCTTTTCTGTTTTCCTTGCTTATCCTTCCCCCACAGTCCTTCTGTGTGACTATTTAGAGTAGGCCCCGGGGACAGGAGGAGACTGCAGAATGAAGATGTGTGTGTGAGTACACAGTTGTGTACTGTGAAAGCTGAACAGAGCCCACTGCTGATTGGCTGAAGTGGGGGTGTAGAGGGGTAGTTGTTTCTGGTGAACACAACCTGCAGCCCAGCGGCCGATTCTCTTAACATTTGTCTCGATAAACAACACCACAGCATAATGAGGCAAAAATTTGTCGTTGTACAGAACAAGACAACGCACACGCAACTGCAGAGTGAACTTCAGTTTATATACACTTTGTGTCTAGACAGCAAGACAAGCCGGGATCCCTCTGGAGCTGGAGGCCTTCCAGTTATTGACGCGTTTGGTCTAAACATAGCAGAGCCCCTGAAAACTACACACGGGGTTTGTTTACGTCCCACTGTGGGTATTAGAGGAGGATGATTCCTAGGAGGATTACCTCACCTTGCAGAGCTGGTTGCCCATCATTAGCTTAGCACGCCTGGCCTATTAAGGGGAAGAATAAGAACAAGAACAAACTACACAACGTTTAGCTGCAGGTAAACATAAAAAAAGAAATGTTTTCAGCAAATATTGTAGTATACAATATGAATATTTTCCTGACCCTTTCCCCTTAATGTAACTTATTACTTAAAATATGAAGCACTGGCTTCTTTCTTGCAGTTTCCACTGCTGTTAAACAGACGGCAAGACAATAAGACTCCAGCAGAGGTTTAAGCATGACACGTGTTGTGTGGGTTTGCTCTGCTCTCAGTCACTGTGTGCTCATGGCTGAGGCTTGTGGGGAATGTGGAGTGGGATGCTACTTGGACGCTGCAGCCACATGACCTGGAGCCAACGAGCTGTATTTACAGACGTGTACAGTGAAAGAATCTGCTGAGGTGAAGAGCTGACACCTCCTACACGTTTGCTGCCTGTAGAATTACTTCTGTGCTGCAGAGCTTTTGTGTGCAGGTCAGACCGCTGATAGATGGTGGGGTGACCAGGAATTCTCCTCGGATGAAATCTTAAATGTCTCAATGCCTAAAATGAAAGTGTTTTGCAAAGAGCCTAATGGAGCTGACCAAGCCATCTGTCGAAGGATGGAAGTGAAACTCTCGAATCATTTGTGTCAGGTCATTGAATTTGTGTTGTGGTTCTTGTTGGACCAGAGGTTGTTAGTGTTCAGTCAGAATAAGTCCCTTTGTTGGCCACTCGGATGAATTTTACTGAGTAATGTATTTTAGGTGCATTTACACCAGATTGTGGGTTAATATTGATTACTTCTGGTTGTGCTGAAATGGAGAAAGTGGCTGAGTAATGTAAAATCCTCTTCAGCAGCTTATCGGGTGCCAACAATCCAGCAAAACATTTAATCCCCAGCTGCTTTAGAGAAGCTGCTCAGTTGTTCAAAGGGGAATCTGGTGTTTGGTAGGTAAAGTGATTACTGAAGAGGTTCTAATACAAATTTTTAGAAAAACGTTGCAACATGAGATCTTATGAGAAGGATGAGATGTTAAATAAACTGTGTGTCTGTGTAGTAAAAGCTCACTCAGTCAGTTAGAAAAATTCTCCATCTAATTGGGTTTAATCAAACTCTCTAATCGGACTAGTGGGTAGAAGATGCTTCAGCTGGGACTGCAGCATTCATCAGGGAAGAAATGCAGCATCATATTTGCTACCGTAACAGGTCCTCAGATAAGAACGATTGTTACCACTCAGGTGTCCACAGATACATTTGTGAGGCTTTAATCAAATTCAGCTACTGGAGATTTGTGATTTGGCTGAAGTGGAGACACTGTGAGTGCAACCACCTCCTCACCGCCAGTTTGTGACAGAGCAGAAGTGTGTTTCTGCTCTGGGTTGTAGCCAGATTATGTTTATGTTCAGCATTGACTGATGGTTCTAATGACGCAGAGCCGGCTGATGGAGACTAAACTCGCAGCTGTTTACAGACCTGCAGGGGACAGAAATGTTCGTCTGGCTGTGGCCGTGCAGTCGAGGCTTATCTCTTTGGAGCGCAGCAGGGAAATGAGCATCCTGGCCAGATGCTTCGCTCTGCTGTGGGAAGAGCCCAACAGCGTCTGAGACGGGGGGATAGGGATTGGACACGGTCTGATGTCCAGGGTCACGCAGCTTCTAGTCCTGCCATTTTGGTCCTATTTCTTTTTCTCTGCCGCTCAGCTGACAGACTGACAGAGTGTTGCACACCACCACCAGATGCCACTTGATGCTGCCTTGACAAAACGTTGACACGTGGTTGCAGCATATTCATTATATCTAATCACTGAAAGATTAATTTCCACTGTGTTTTTTTTCAGCTTTGTGTTAAAACAACCCTAACCCCCCCCATAGCTGGTTTTCTCGTCGGAACATTCCTGCTGTTTTGCAGCATAGTGTCCTAGTGCCTTTGGAGACTTTGGACCAGGTTGCACCAGCTGTGTGACTGCAGCTAAAAGCCTCTAATTAATACCATCAGCCTGTCCCTGCGCTCTAAGCTGTGCCTGGTTGCCACATAATTAAACCAAATGGCACAGTTTGGAGCCTCACTAGTTTTTAAAAACCTCTTGTGACCAACGGGTCCTCTTCGCTGCTTCAGGGTGGCGGCCTGTTGCACGATCTGTCTCGGCGGTTTAGAAGACATGGGTTTTTTTGTCTTGGCCTGTCTCTCTGTCCCTCTCCTCTGGCCATGCTCAGCTGCTCTGGCCATCTGTGCAAAGACAAACAGCGAACAGAGGGGTAGACGGAGAGCAGGAGTGGTGGAGAATGAAAGAAGGCCCTTTGACATGGAGGATGAGTAAAGGATGAGCAGAGAGGGAAGGAAATGGGAAGAGAGCTGGAATTGTTTCCAGGAAGCTAGCAGCATAAAGATGATGACTGTCCTTTTCTAGAAATAGCAGGTTTAGGTCAGTGGAAACTAGGATGACTAGTGATGTCTGGCTCTTGAAGCCAGTAAGCAGTGAGCTCATTCTACAGCTCTTCTCTTTCTGTTCCCATGCTCCTGAGGCCAGACGTCGTCCTCTGCGTTCCCCGCTGCAAAGCGGCCTCCTCGCTCTGTTTGTGAACCTCCCCACCTCTTCCCCCTCTGCTGCTCCAAACTTGTAAAAACCATTTCCTGTCTTCCTGCCATGTGAACGTAAAGTCAAAACAGGAGTCGTATGACAGCTCGTACTGACAGCGTGGATTTGGCCTCTGATGTTCCATTTTTATGACCATGAGTCAACCTCTCTCACTGTCTTTGGGTTTTTTATGGTTCATTCCTTGACCCACTTAGGAAATGCATGCACCCACCTCACCCTACGGTCTCTTCGTTGGCCTTTCTCATCCGTGTACAGATTAAAAAGTTAGGCGTGTGTTATTATTATTACTGGGGGATTAGACATTATATATTTGTGTGGTTTGCGTGCTGAACAATTTGCGCTCCCTTCCACACTAGTGGTTCTGATGCCATTTGTACCAAGGAAGGGGGGGAAAGAAGCTGACAGAAGAAGAGACATGGATCTGCTTTTCATGCCTGGTCTTGCTGTTATCTGACTTTCCTATATATCATCCTGTCTGTCTCCATACCAGACCTCTGTCTCCAGAACGCCTGTGGACCTGTAGCAATCGTGTGACAGTTCAGTCCACCTACTCTACCCTGCAGAGACGGACCAATACCACTGAAGGGGAGATGAAGCCGGATGGGGTCGCCACAGTGGCGCTGGAGCCAATGGAAACACCGGAATCCAACCCCGGAAATGAGGGAGCCTCAGCTGCAGGGCAGGAGCAGACTGCCAGTACAGCTGAGGAGGAGATGCCACAGCAGCCTGTAGCGGAGTCAGGCCATGGGGGGCTCCAGCCACAACAGACCAAGGAAACCCCAGCTGCTAAGACCAACAACAAGACTTCAGCAGACTCAAAATCCAAAACAACCAATAAGGCCACAGCTAAGTCAAAACCAAGCCCCACCACTACTACCAAGACCACGCCCGGCTCACGTTCCAACACAACCCAGAGCCGGCTCTCAAACGGGGTGTCCAAGCCTCAGAGCAATGGGCTGGCTAAGCGGGCCACACCTGCTCCAGAGAAGAAGAGCACCCCAACCCCAGCCAAAAAACCAGCCGCTCCCATCAGCAAAGTGGGTGAGAAGAAAGCCACCGGGGCCACGACCGCCAGCAACGGTGCAAAGCCTCTGACCACGACAGCAGCAGCCAAGAAGACCCCCACTGCTAACGGTGTCAAAACCAGCAGCCCTTCAACTGCTGCCAGAAAACCCCCAGGTTGGTGAAAATGTCAGCGCCAGGAAAAGGTTAAAATCTGTGTGTGAGCTGTATGTGTAGCACGAAGTGATTTCACAAGTCTTCAAACATTCTTTATTCTCTTAACTACATTTGTATCGTGGTTCTTATTGTCACTCACATATTTCTCACTCAGCTCCCAAACCGGCCTCTGCAACTCCCATCAAGCCGGGGTCTGCAGCCTCACCCAAGCCAGATAAAGCTCCGGCTTCCAAGACAGCCAGGTAGGTGTGACCAAGGCGTGGAGCCAAGGCTGAAGCAGATTTCTGCCATCCTGCCTGTCTACCTCCAGGCAGGATGTTTCAGAAAGGTTTTCCAATGATTGCAAAGCAAATGATCAAATTTGCTTTAGACCAGCTGCAAATGAAGAAATATATATTGGTGCCAGGAGCAGTTTCAGGGGCAAGTGGGAAACAGCAGGTTCAAAACACTTGGCTACAGGTTTAAAGATGACCCTGTTAAAGGAAAAACAACCTGGAGGAACGGGGACAATGATCCTCCACATAGAGGCTAGAAGTAGGCCACCAACCAACACAGTGGGGACAGGCCTTGGAGCGCCTCGCAGGCTGCAGCATAGCGTTATTAATAAAACAAGCTTCATCAGAGCGGAGGGTGCTCTGTGTTATGCTTGTTTTGTCTGTGTTCCTATGTGCAGTCAGCTCACCATGTGTTCCTCACCTGAGCCACTGGGTGTGTGGTCAGACCAGGACAGGAGGCTGAAGGGGGTCTTTGTGTGAGACAGTGAGGATCATGATCAGATAGCGGCCTAAGAGTCTGTGACTGAGCAAAAGCCTCTGTCTTCCTCGCTGTTATGTCACCGTGTTGGCATCTGTGCAGACGTAATGAACTGGTCAGGAGCAATACAAACTGAGAAGAATGGGCTTATTCTTTTGGTTGGCACCGATACATCTGTTACTTTACATCCACTGCTTAAGACTTTTGCCAAAAATAAATTACAATTTTCTCCCTGAGTAACAAACCAGACCAACCAGTCCAGTGAGTAGGAAAAAGGGGTCCGAGAGATCACGTTTCAGATTTTTCTCTTGTTACGAGATCAGTAAGTCATAAAAGTCCAGAACTGTGACAGTGTTTCTCTCTGTGGATTCAACAGACAGAAGATAGAAGTGACAGTGTGTTCGAACGTCATAGCTGCATCTGGTTCTTCAGTAGATTTGACAGAGTTTCAGTTGTCTCCACTTGGAGAACCCGAGATTCATCGGCTGTAGCGTGAAATGTAGCTCTTTGTTTGGACCAGAATCAGTCTGTTGAGTCTGGGAATAATAAATCTGCTCTGTAGATCTGCACACCCCCGTAGTGAGCGTGCCAGCGAGCAGTGGGATTGTAGAGATTACGCTCAGATTACAGCTTTATTCAGATGGTAATGTGCAAACATCTCATTAAAACCTATTACTCTGGGGTTTGTTGCTAATCGTGATGTACAGCCTCTGTGAGCTGAACCATTGAATACATCTACAGCTTCTTGTTCGTCAGAGGACAGCTGCCACTTGTGTGGTTTGTTATTGTGTCTGGGACCTGAGAACAGCCAGCGGACAAGGAGCAAGAAACGAGATGATAAAAGATGGAGGGAAAAGAATGAAATCGACTGAGCTGGAATAAAGTTGGATTGTTGCTGTGTGCGTTTGTGCATGAGTCTTGTCTGTTTGGGTCGGTGTCCTGCGAAGCCGTTTGTGATGGAATCCCCACGAGAGGTAGAGCCACGGGTTCGTCCTACGGCACCGTGTACCCCACCCCAGGGTGTGGTGAGGGAAAAGGTGACAGGCCCATACATTCTGGCTTTAATTAGATTTTACCCTTTTCAGAGCAGAGAGCTCGACGGACAATTTACCTGCCCCACCGGGTAGCGGGTCCATCAATTTACTCAGTGTTGCTCTCAGTTGATTTAATTCCATCTGTGGCAGGTTCCAGTAATCAGACAAATAAAAGTGCAGAGCAAACACAGGTTCACTAAGTGGCCTGAATCTAATTCAAGGCCGTCACAAATGCTTTGTTCAGCCGATTCAAATTTAGCTTTAGCTGCTGCCCCTTAGGAGCTCGTTGTTACAGGTCGTGGCTTTATGTGATACTGTGCTTCAAACAAACTCACATCTTTGAGGAAAAGACTACTTTGTCCCAGAGGATTTCGGCCTAAGTAGAGTATGGAGCTCTACAAGCCACAGGACGCAGGCTGATTGTGTATGGACAGGGCTGCGGCAGGTGCAGCATGTGATGGCAGTGATTGATTGCTGGTGGATTTCTCAGGATGGTGTGGAGGTAAAGTGGGAGGGGTTTCCTGGACATGCGCTACGCGCTGCAGAGTGGAGAGAAACCAAAATGGTGGAAGAGGAGCACTGAAGCTCCACAGCTGCCGGTACAGAAACGTGCAGGCAGTGAGATGCGAGACAGAGCAGAAGACAGAGCGAGGTCCCAGCCGAGCCGACACTTTGGGAATCAGGTGGTTTCCCATCAGCCTCCTGTGTTCCCACGTCACTTGTGCTGTTTATCTCATTGATGGTCCCTCAGGGATGATACAGATTTACTGCAGCGTCTCTAATGATCTCACACATGGCTGCTGTGATGGTGTGTGAGGTCAGCAGCCAGACACCGATCAGATCTCCAGATGAAGCAGGCGACGTGTCGCGCAGGCTGTAAATCTACGCCCTACTGGGTGTGGTCGGTGCTTTTATTAGGCAGCAGCCGCAGAGGCAATTACTAAATGGATGTGCTGGGAATGAGGAGGGAGGGACGAAGGCATAAGCAACAGACAAAGGCAGTGTGTGTGTGTGTGTTTCGTTGAGTTGTAGACGTGTGACAGATGTAATGGATGTCGGACAAATTCTGAACAGCTTTACTTCCCCACTCAGCGATCACTCTCCAGAGTTATGTCCGCTGTGTCTCCGCCGCCTTCTCAGCAGGTGCAGTGCTTCATGTGGGAAAGATGTGGGCTTAATGAATCTTTTGTATACATGTCCTGTCCTCACCAGGTCTGCAGGGAAGATGTCTGCCTGCCTGCGTGCTGGCTTAGCTCCTCGTCACTCATTTGCCATTCATGGTGCATCTCATTATTTAAATTGCAGCCTAAGTCGTGTTGTATCGACACAAACCAACACTAACCGGCACAGCAGCCCTTTCTCTGCTGAAACTCTGTGATGTCAGCGACCCTCAGGCAGTTGAGGTGAACTTTGTGTTGTTGCAGCATGGCTCAGCGCGCCTGTAGCAGCTAACCTTCAGCGATCAGATTTGATCAGCTCCACTGCTTTTCTGGGTGTTGTTTGCTGTTTGGGAGGCCCGTGGCCACTCATGAGCGATGGCACATCAGCCCCTGCTGAGTTAAATGACAATGACTTATATGACTTACTTGAACCCTACAGGAACTCGTCTGCGTCCAACTCTATCCTTCGTCCGACAGTGAGCTTAAAATAATTTACTGTCTTTGATAAGACACTGGGATAAGATCGCGTGTACTTTCTCTTTCCATCGCTCTTACTTGGTGGCCTGGTTCACTCAGGCCCTTTGTCGTATCAAACCCATTATTAAGTTTTCTTCCTTCATCTTTTATTACAGGGACTTTTTCCATTAGTTTCCCCCGTTTTTCTTCCTTTCATTCCTTTTAACATCCCTCTGTATCTGGCATAAACGGAAATGTAGCCTTATCCACTCAACTTCATTTGGCTGCCATCTGCTGTTTCTTAATGTCCTACTTGGCACTTTCTGATTTCACAGGTAACACAGACTTTGACAGAGGTGAGTCTGTCACTGGTTTTTCATCACCTCAGGGGTTTTCCAATAGTGTAGCTGCACAGGCACGTATCAGTAACGCACCCTTTTAATTCTGAATGATGTGGATCAACTGTCACACCCTCATGCTGCTCACTGCTTTAATGTTAGCGAATCGTCTTCCATTACATTCAGCAGGTAGTGGGATAGCACGCACTACTTCACCGGCCTCACACAATGAGCACGCTCTTACTGCTGTGCTCTAGCTGAGGGATTTGGAAGAGTTATTTTTGTTCTCCTTTCAGTATAAAAGATTAACGTGGTCTCTAACGTCGCCATCTTCCCTGCACCTCCCTCCCGTTGCCTGTTCTCTTTCTGCCAGGACGAACTCATTACTTTATTTAGAAACGGGCAGTTAGTGCAGCGTGGACCCGGGAGACTGCAGACCACAGTCTTGTCAGTGTTGATGTAGGTCACGTGACAGAAGTCGGCTTCTAGGTTAGCCTGACCCTTGTGGGGACGGGTTCTAGACGTGAGGTTGGGCCTGGCGTTGACGGGTCAGGACGTGTCTGTAGGGTCCCTCATGACTCAGCTCACCATCTGCATGCCTTCGTAGCCCCAGGAGAGAGAGCCGGGCCTGTTGTGACTAAGACTTCTGATGCATGACAGCTCGAGTTAGTCCTGAAGACCTTCTATGAGCTGCCGCCCAACCTTCACGGGAGGTGGCCTAGAGAGGGACGCAAGGTTAAAATGAGGCATCCAGCGTCCTGTTTGAGATGCTACAGCAGTGATTGCAGTCTTCTCCACTGGATGTGGGTTGATGCCACATCAGCGAACAGATATTTAGGTCAGGGTCTGATTTAGAGCTTTGTACCTTGTGTTTTCACTGTATTGGGCAGTGACTAACAAGTGAGACCTTCAATTGTGGGTCTCACCACAAGGTCGACCTGCTTGTGGTCGACCTGAGTGTTGTTTGCCCCAAACTACAAGTTTCATTCCTTGTTTTTACGAGATGCAGATCATCATCCTGTTGAGCGTTAGAACGGTCGCATTCAGCTGGCGTTTCTTTGTTAATGTCTGCTTCGTCTTGGTTCTTCAGGCCTGCGACCGGCGCGACAGCATCGTCTCGTCCCCCCACGGGTTCAGCCCGACCACCCACTGCAACCAAGAGCTCCCCAGCTGCCCCTAAAGCTGCCGCCACTACCAAGCCTGCTGCCCCTAAAGCAACCTCCACTACCCCCTCTAGTGGCAAAGCTCCAGCATCACAAGCATCCAGAACCTCAACCCCTGTGAAGAAAGGTATGAAAATAGTACAAACAGAGTAGAAATCAGAGCTGGAAACAGGCACAGTAAAAGTAACACGTATCCTGTAACACCAGTGCACATCAGAAATACATAATGTGGGGTCTTGGTCCAATATAAACTAATTGTTTAATTCGTTCTCTGACAGATGTCATCAAACCAGCCACCCCAGCAGCCAAAAAACCTGCAGAGTCTCCCCTCACTCGGCCTTCGTCTACAACAAAGTCTGCAAGACCTGAGACCCCCAAGTCGGCATCAAACGCCACAGCCAAAAAGCTTCCTGCTAATAAAGCTGCAGAAACAAAGACCCCCAACCGCTCCAAAGCACCGGAGAGTAAGCCCACTCCTTCCAAGACTCCTGCTGCCAAAACGGCTGCAGCCAAGAAAACTGTGGGCAGCAGCACCCCCACTCCTGTCAAGCGTGCCCCCAAACCTGCAGCAGAACCTGGAACACAGATCGCTGCCACAGGCGCAGCTGCTGCTGCCATCACTACAGCTGCCACCGTTATCGCTGGGCCAGAAGCACCAGAACCTGCCACTGCAGCACCACAGGAACCGGAGCCCACACCAGAATCAGTGCCTGCACCAGCTATACAATTGGTGCTAGAGCAAGAACCCGCGAGAGAACCCACGCCCGAACCCGCGAGGGAACCCACGCCCGAACCCGCGAGAGAACCCTCGAGGGAACCCACGCCCGAACCCGCGAGGGAACCCACGCCCGAACCCGCGAGGGAACCCACGAGGGAACCCACGCCCGAACCCGCGAGGGAACCCACGAGGGAACCCACGCCCGAACCCGCGAGGGAACCCGCGAGGGAACCCGCGAGGGAACCCGCGAGGGAACCCGCGAGGGAACCCGCGAGGGAACCCACGCCCGAACCCGCGAGGGAACCCGCGAGGGAACCCACGCCCGAACCCGCGAGGGAACCCGCGAGGGAACCCACGCCCGAACCCGCGAGGGAACCCACACCCGAACCCGCGAGGGAACCCACGCCCGAACCCGCGAGGGAACCCACGCCCGAACCCGCGAGGGAACCCACGGGGCCTTACTATCTGAAAGAAACTTCTCCAGAACTCCCTGTAGAATTCTCTCAGCCAGCAGCAGAACCAGAACTAGAAACAAAACCGTTCTCAAGTGTTCCTCTGTCCACCCAGCTGGACCTTTTCACATCTGAGGAGTCTGCCAAAGACTTGGTTCCCTCCTTGGGGACTACTGTCATGTCTCCTCCTTGTTCTCCTCCGTGCCCAGTTTCTCCTGTCGCAGACACAGAAATCGAGGCTGATCCGTGGGACAGGAACCAGTTCCTGGCCTCGTCTGACATCACTTCCCAGCGTGCGGATCATTTCCTGTTGGAGGAGGAAAAGGAGGATAAAGAACACTTTGAGGGAGAGGAGGAGAACCTGTTTTTGTCTTCCTCTCCATCTGCTGCAGCCTGTAACCTGATGGGACGTTCGCCAATAGACGATTTCACCTCCAGGGACCTTATGTCCCCTCATGGACAGGAGGAGGCAGTGGAAAAGGCTGATGAGGAGATTAATGAGGATGACGATGGACGAGAAGATGAGGATGAAGACGATGAGCAGAGGAGATTGGGCCATCAGCCTTCATCCATGATCACTGACATGAGTATGTCCCAGCCCTCTGAGGAGTTCCAAGTGCGGTCTTCAGGGTTGGGTGGCTCAGCGGGCTGGCCCGGGGACGACTTGCTGTCTGGAATGGACTCTGAGGATGTGAGCAGCTGCACGAGCAGTCGGCAGCAGGGCGTCTCGGACCTCAGCAGCACCCTGCACACCGCCATCCTGGAAGGGACCCAGAGCTCAGATGCCCTGATCGACTCCAGCCTTCGTGGCTCTGAGGGAGACGGGAACCTCATGGGTTCTCCTAATGTAGAAACCTTGGCTAATGAAGATGAGGAGGAGGAGGAGGAGGAAGATGAGCGGGTGGACGAAATGGACCTGAGCTCAGAGAGGATGGAGGGGCATCACACGGCCTTCCAGCAGCAGAAACGCGAAGAGGAGGAGGATGAAGATGTGGAGATGCACAGTGAAGGAGTGACAGAGAGCTGCAGGAATGTGGATGAAGATGACTTTAACGAGGACGAGCATTTAGACAACCTCAATCGCTCTGTGCCTCCAGCGTGCGCACCCCCGGCCTCCTCCTCCTGGGGTCAGACCAACCCCTTCTGTGACACCTGGGCTCAGCCAGCTTTGCTGCTTTCCGTGTCCTCCCCCAGTCCAATGTCCGACCACGGCCCAGCTGAATCTGAAAGCCCGACCCAGTCTCCTGCGCAGCCCTGCTTGGACAGTACTAGCCCGTCTTTCGCTCTCCAGTCACAACAGGAGTTCCATAGTTCAGCTCCTGAGGAGGTGGACATCCTGCTCGCTCCCCCAGTTGTAGGCATGTCCCAGTCCAGCACTTTGAGTGGTGCCGCCCTGGCCGCCCGCAGCAGCAGTGAGACGAGCACGCCTGAGGAGCTCCGCGACTACGACAGCAGCTCTGGGGTGGAGTCCCGCTCAGACAAGCAGCACACCCCGGTGCCAGCGTCGGTTCAACCTGACATGGATCAGGACCTGGGTATCCACCTGGAGAAAGGAGACGGAGAAGAGGAAGAGGCTGAGACACTCCCTGCCGATGAGATCCTGGGAACCGGTCCCCCAACAGCTCCAGCCTCCGCCCCGTCCTCCCCCTCCACCTCAGGAGACGAGGCCAGCGACACAGAGGGAGAGATGCAGATAAATGATCCGGATGCACCGATGCAGATGGATAAGAGCGCTGGATTTGAAAGTCCTCCTCCCACCTGTAATCTGCCTGCGTTAGAGGAGGACGAGGAGGCAGCAGACAGACAGGGTGGAGAGGGCGAGGAGGACGGAGGTGGGGTCACCCCACAGTCCGCTAACTCTGTGGCTTCTTACGGCTTCGACTGCACCACCTCCAACTCCAACGCTCACTCCATGGCTGAGAGCTGCGGAAAGAGCCCCGGGATCTTCTCTCTGGAGAACGAGGAGCAGCTGCCGGAGGAGGCCAAGGACCCGTCCCTCATCAAGGAGCTGACCCTGCCGTCAGCTGCTGCCGCTGCCCAGGTGGAGGACCGGCTGGGGCTACCTGTGGACCTGATGCCTCTGGGCCACCCCGCAGACGTCTGTCCCAGTCTGGATGAGCACCACTACATGCTGGGCGGGAAGATCGCAGCAGAGGAGGTCGAGCCGTTGGCGTCCAGTCACCGCCTGGGGGCCGAGGAGTCTGCAGACGCCGACGGCAGCCAGCCCTACTACTCCACCATACGCGATAAGACTGATAGTTTCCTGGCAGGTAACGTATAAGCCCCCAACCCGTTACCCTGGAATGCACCTTTACCCCGCACCCCCTGTACCTGTTGTTGGTTTTCTCTCCAGTTGGGTTAGATGGCTTAGAAGAATAAACGGAGGAAAAAGATTCTAAAAAATGAACAAATGAGATGGAAAAGAGACTGTAGCAATTTTTAAATGAAGCCTCCTCTTTCATACTGTTGCGGTTCTGAGTGTACGGCTTAAACTCCTTTATGTACAATAGCTACTACCATTTTCTAGTAGAATGTTCTTTTTCAGTAACACTGCTTATTCTGGAACTGACTGACTGGTCCGAAGTGACTGAGCTTTTAAACCTTAGAAAAAAAGAAAAACAGATGAATGAAACAGACTCGGTGTGTATTTATCCTACTGTTTTTACCGAACTGTCAGTTTGGTTTTTGGTTTTTGTATTTGTTTTTTTTTGTTTTTCATGTGAGACCTGGTCTTCCCTAACCCTGTGTACACGCTTCATGTTCAGCAGCACCACAGCAATAGTCACATGCTTGTTTTTAAGTTTGTGTTCTTGTTTTCAGACTTTTAGATATTAACACGGCAGATTTGTTGAGCTTCAGTAGGTGTGGGAGTCTTAGATTGCAGTTGGTGAAGTTTTTACTGTGTGCTTCGAGGTTCTGCGCTCTCTGCATAGGTTCTTAAGGTTTGTAACGTGCAGTCTGTGTTTGAGCCGTTTGGTCCGACGTGGCGAAGCTTCAGGCCTCCGTTAGCTGCTCGTTTGTGTTGCAGAAGAAACTAACATCTAGCCCATTACCTGTGTCCCACACCGCTCTCACGGCTTCACTCGCTGAAACCTCGCTGGGCGCTTGGTTCACTATTTCAACAGTATATTGCATGTTTAACTAACAAGACTGTGTACGACCTTGAAGTTGGAACAGTTCTACACTAGACGTGTTCATGAATGAATGGTTCACACTAGGTTATCTTTCAAAATTCCATTAAAACATCGTTGCAAGGCATTTTGTTCCTGTTTCTTATTTTCCCTGTTACTGATGGTGTGTTTGTCCAGCCCAGCTTGTGCCTCTCCTGAGTCTTCGCCAACTCCTCTGGGTGGTTGGAGTCACGTCAGTCTCAAAAGGTTTAAGTCCACTTCTCTGGGATAGAAATAAATGTTTCAATATTTGAGAGATTCCAACACAAAGCAGCAAATTGATGCCATGCTTTTATTCTGTGACGTCAGAGGAAGGGCTGCCTTGGAAAAGGCTCTTTGGTGTCTTTAGTTGTCTTGATGAGACTGGCAACATGAAAGCACAGATGGCAACTAACAAATAAACAGAAATCATCTTAGAGAAATGAATTAAATGATAGCAGGCTCCTGAAACACCTTCAGAACGGAGGTGGTTGTTTACAGAAACCGTCCCGATTCGACCCATGACAGCCACAGCTGGGATGTGTCCCTTCATGTTTACGCTGCCCCGGCATCTCCTGTTCTCCACCACAGGGGTAACAGGAAGCCATGACCTCGGTGGGGTTGGTCTGAAATGGACACTTGGTTGAGATCAAACAGGTCCATGTTTCCCAGCGCCCTGTTCTCCAGCATGCTCCATCCTCTTCTGCACAACATTCACATTATTAGAGCTGAAAGTGTCCAGCTCATAAGCTGACGTCCGATGATTTACCTGAACACAAATACAATAAGTAAGAACCAGTTCAGGCCTTAGACGACAATGCTCAAAGGTCAACACAGAATGTTACCGACCCACTTGAACGCACCTCAGGCTGAAGTCCAAACCGTGCTCCCCGTCCTCCCTTTTTCTCCGACCTGCCTCGCACCCACCTGTTCCTGAAAGATGTTTCAGGTCACGAGTACAAAAAGCTGCTTTAAACGCTGACACGTGAAACCACGTCACATGGGTCCGTTCACCGTCCCTGTCGAACACCTGCCGCCTGCTGCGAGTGGTTCACTGCTGCTTTGTTTGATTCAAGTTATCAAAGACAGCTTCATGAAAAAGCAACTTCAGAGAGAAAACATCCTCCAGTTATCCTGTGAGTGTCTTCTGGTGTCATGGTTGGTTCTGTGTGTGACTTTATTTTGAGGGACCCGTTTTTTTTGCGTTCCACCTTCGCCCTTTTGTCAGAACTCTCCTGAACCCATCCTTGTTGTCCAACACGTTCTGTTTGATGCATGCGTCTGTGATCGGTACTCGAAGTGATGTTGACTGTCTCACAGGAGAGTTGAAGAGGAACAAAGTGGATGAAGATCTCAAGCTGCAAACTCGCTCACAGGAAGACAACCAGAACCAGAACCACACAGTTCCTATAGCCAATGGCCACTACTTGGCCATGGTGCCAGGCAACAGGAGGCCCATCGACCCAAACCTCGCAGCGCATTTTGCCAAGATCGCTCCTCCGCCTCTGATGGAGGCTCGTGCTGACGGTCGCCTCGGTGGAGATCAGCTGAGGAGGCTGGAGCAGCACCAGGAGAAGCTGATGGAGATGCAGCACCGCCAGGAGCAGGAGAGGCAGAAGAGGCAGTGGCTGGAGGAGGAGCGACTAAGGCTGGAGCAGCAGAAGCAGCTGGAGAGGCAGCGCAGGGAGCTCCTCCAGCTGCAGCTGCACCAGCAGCAGCAGGAGCACCGGCACCGCCGGCAGGTTCTGCAGTGGCAGCTGGAGCTGGAGCAGCAATACCGGATGCAGCAGCAGTTGAGGAGGAGCCCAACTGGAGCCATGCTTTCCCCGTCCTCGGGGCTCTGCACCATCTACGAAGCCATGGAGACCAGCGACGAGGAGGACGAGGCCAGAGGAGAGCAGAACCGGAATGTGCAGGTGGTGAGGAGGAACCTGGTGCCGTCCCAGAGGCAGCTGCAGCCTATGCAGGAACTAGAGTGGAACAAGAAGGTGGACATGGTGCAGCAGCTCATCAACCAGACCCTGATGCTGTCTGGGGACGGGCGCTGCCCTCCTCTGCTGCTCCTCCCCGTCGGGTCGGGCGGCACCCTCAGCCCCCTGGAGAGCAGCGTGTGGCCCGACCTGCTGCCACAGTTCAGGCCTCCTGATGCCACGGTCACCTCCGTCAGCAGCTTCTCCCCGGACGGCCGGGGCAGCTCCCCCCCCGGAGACTGGACTGTGGTGGAGGTGGAGACCCAGCACTGAGCAGCACCTCCCCCGACGGCCTGATCCATCAGTGAACGCCTCCACAAAGCCGCAAGCGGTTCATCATGTTAGGACCTCATTTTGTTTCCTGGTGTTTAGATGTGATCGTGAAGCTACAGGCAGTAGATGCTTAAAGCGTGAAGCCAACTGCCTCCTCGTGCTAAGCTAAGCTAACACTGTAAACTGTTGCTTCAATATCTGTCTGTATTTAGCCTTTAAATAATTCAGTCTGATGGATGGAACCTGCACAATGTGGAAGAAACTACTATCACATATGAACAAATTGGACCCAACAAGGACCCAGCACCAGCCTTCCTGGACCCTCCTGGACCGGTGCTGGGTCCTTGGTGAAGAGCCACGCAGCTCGTTCTGCCTCATTTTCTGGGTCGGAGCAACCGGTGCTTTACTGGTGGGTTCGTGTGTCACAGCTCATTTATTGATATTTGTCTGTGTCCTGTTGTGACGACACCAGGTTATCAAAGGATCCTATGACAGGAACTGATGTGTAACGTGTGTGATGACGTCGCCACCTGTTGGCTGCATGAGAGAAAGTCCTCTGGGATCCAGGTTTCATCTACATGTCTGTGACGTTTCCTGTAGGTCTGTGCAAACCTGATGACTCCTAAATTCACCTTATGACATTTGAAGCAGCATGTACACGATCTCGTTTTCTAAGCCGCTTCTCGTAGTGATCGGCTTCTATGTTTACCAGTAGTGGGTTTATTAAAGTATCATCTATATAGTGATGCCTGCTTTTGCCAGAGTCCTGCGTGTGTCAGTGTTGTTCTATGGGAATTTAACTTTGACAACACAAATGTATATATTAAACAGCCACAAGTCTTTATATTTTATATCTGATGGGTCTTTGTCATTTTCCTTTGTACTGCAGAAGGTGTGATGTTGTTGTGCAAGTTGCCAAATCGTGTGACTATTAAATAAAGTGTCTTGAAACCTGTTTTGTTGTGGATTTGTTTGTCAGACTGAGTCTCATTCCAGGACAAACATGGAGGAAGGACGAGAGGAGACGGTCCCTCACTGGTGTCCCGCGTCAGACACGAGGGAGGGAACGTGGTCGCACCTCCGCGTCCTCCCTCATCCAGCGCTGCTCGCGGGACATGAACACCTGTAAACGTGATGACGCATCAACAGGTTTCAGGTGGAAGCAACAGGTTCGCTCTGCTGCGGCATCAACGGCAGGAAGCCGCAACCACGGGGCTTTCAAAATAAAACACGCCGCAGTCATGCCGGTGTGGACGTTTCACTAAGCTGGTCCGGTTTTCATTTACGCTTTTGATGTTTCACTACATTTGACAGTGTTATTACTAGTGATGATGACTCCACTATGAGTCCAAAGCTTCGGAGCTTGTTCCACTCTTTCTGAAGCAGAGTGATTTCAAACAATGTGTTGTGTGATCTGCGGTTGTTGACCAGGGCGTTGTTAACTAGGGGGACATTAACCAGAGGAACGTTAACCAGAGGAACAGTAACCAGAGGAACATTAACCAGAGGGACGTTAACCAGAGGAACAGTAACCAGAGGAACATTAACCAGAGGGACGTTAACCAGAGGAACATTAACCAGAGGGACAGTAACCAGAGGGACAGTAACCAGAGGGACAGTAACCAGAGGGACGTTAACCAGAGGGACATTAACCAGAGGGACAGTAACCAGAGGGACAGTAACCAGAGGGACGTTAACCAGAGGGACAGTAACCAGAGGGACGTTAACCAGAGGGACATTAACCAGAGGGACAGTAACCAGAGGGACGTTAACCAGAGGGACAGTAACCAGAGGGACGTTAACCAGAGGGACATTAACCACAGGGACGTTAACCAGAGGGACGTTAACCAGAGGGACATTAACCAGAGGGACGTTAACCAGAGGGACATTAACCAGAGGGACGTTAACCAGAGGAACAGTAACCAGAGGGACATTAACCAGAGGGACATTAACCAGAGGGACAGTAACCAGAGGGACGTTAACCAGAGGGACATTAACCACAGGGACGTTAACCAGAGGGACGTTAACCAGAGGGACATTAACCAGAGGGACGTTAACCAGAGGAACATTAACCAGAGGGACATTAACCAGAGGGACAGTAACCAGAGGGACATTAACCACAGGGACGTTAACCAGAGGGACGTTAACCAGAGGGACATTAACCAGAGGGACGTTAACCAGAGGGACGTTAACCAGAGGAACATTAACCAGAGGGACATTAACCAGAGGGACAGTAACCAGAGGGACATTAACCACAGGGACGTTAACCAGAGGGACGTTAACCAGAGGGACATTAACCAGAGGGACGTTAACCAGAGGAACAGTAACCAGAGGAACATTAACCAGAGGGACATTAACCAGAGGGACGTTGACCAGAGGGACGTTAACCAGAGGGACATTAACCAGAGGGACATTAACCAGAGGGACATTAACCAGAGGGACAGTAACCAGAGGGACATTAACCACAGGGACGTTAACCAGAGGGACAGTAACCAGAGGGACATTAACCAGAGGGACATTAACCACAGGGACGTTAACCAGAGGGACATTAACCAGAGGGACATTAACCAGAGGGACGTTGACCAGAGGGACGTTAACCAGAGGGACAGTAACCAGAGGAACATTAACCACAGGGACAGTAACCAGAGGGACGTTAACCAGAGGGACGTTGACCAGAGGGACGTTAACCAGAGGGACGTTAACCAGAGGGACATTAACCACAGGGACGTTAACCAGAGGAACATTAACCAGAGGAACATTAACCAGAGGGACAGTAACCAGAGGGACGTTAACCAGAGGAACAGTAACCAGAGGAACATTAACCAGAGGGACGTTAACCAGAGGAACAGTAACCAGAGGAACATTAACCAGAGGGACGTTAACCAGAGGAACATTAACCAGAGGGACAGTAACCAGAGGGACAGTAACCAGAGGGACAGTAACCAGAGGGACGTTAACCAGAGGGACATTAACCAGAGGGACAGTAACCAGAGGGACAGTAACCAGAGGGACGTTAACCAGAGGGACAGTAACCAGAGGGACGTTAACCAGAGGGACATTAACCAGAGGGACAGTAACCAGAGGGACGTTAACCAGAGGGACAGTAACCAGAGGGACGTTAACCAGAGGGACATTAACCACAGGGACGTTAACCAGAGGGACGTTAACCAGAGGGACATTAACCAGAGGGACGTTAACCAGAGGGACATTAACCAGAGGGACGTTAACCAGAGGAACAGTAACCAGAGGGACATTAACCAGAGGGACATTAACCAGAGGGACAGTAACCAGAGGGACGTTAACCAGAGGGACATTAACCACAGGGACGTTAACCAGAGGGACGTTAACCAGAGGGACATTAACCAGAGGGACGTTAACCAGAGGAACATTAACCAGAGGGACATTAACCAGAGGGACAGTAACCAGAGGGACATTAACCACAGGGACGTTAACCAGAGGGACGTTAACCAGAGGGACATTAACCAGAGGGACGTTAACCAGAGGGACGTTAACCAGAGGAACATTAACCAGAGGGACATTAACCAGAGGGACAGTAACCAGAGGGACATTAACCACAGGGACGTTAACCAGAGGGACGTTAACCAGAGGGACATTAACCAGAGGGACGTTAACCAGAGGAACAGTAACCAGAGGAACATTAACCAGAGGGACATTAACCAGAGGGACGTTGACCAGAGGGACGTTAACCAGAGGGACATTAACCAGAGGGACATTAACCAGAGGGACATTAACCAGAGGGACAGTAACCAGAGGGACATTAACCACAGGGACGTTAACCAGAGGGACAGTAACCAGAGGGACATTAACCAGAGGGACATTAACCACAGGGACGTTAACCAGAGGGACATTAACCAGAGGGACATTAACCAGAGGGACGTTGACCAGAGGGACGTTAACCAGAGGGACAGTAACCAGAGGAACATTAACCACAGGGACAGTAACCAGAGGGACGTTAACCAGAGGAACATTAACCACAGGGACAGTAACCAGAGGGACGTTAACCAGAGGGACGTTGACCAGAGGGACGTTAACCAGAGGGACATTAACCACAGGGACGTTAACCAGAGGAACATTAACCAGAGGAACATTAACCAGAGGGACAGTAACCAGAGGGACGTTGACCAGAGGGACGTTGATCGGGGGACGAAGTGTCAAAAACATTTACGTTTACCGAGCACTGTTTTATTTTGAAGGCGGGCACCGGACGCGGTATGTGTGGCGCGTCCGCCAGCCTGACGCGGTTCACGCCTCCTCCATCATTCGCCGGCTCCCTGCCGTCCTCACGGCCGAGCAGCAGCGCACCTCCGCGGGAAACATGGCCTCGGCTCGCTCTGACAAGCGGTGAGTCCTGGCGGGTGTCGGCTTTCTGTCCCGGACGATGAGAAGGGAGCTGAGCCGCCAGTGGAGCCGCTGCGCTGCGTGATGCGGACCAGCGTCCCGGAGCTGACCCGCTGCCCGGAGGTGGCGGCCCGTCGCCTGCCTTGACGCCATGTCCCCCCTTCGCTTCAGACCGCGGCGCTTCCTGGCGAACTGAGCGCTGCCGCCGTTTGCAGGACGTCCACGCTCTGATCGAACCTGTGAAGGCAGGCGAACAGCAGGATGGCGAACAGCGAGCTGCAAGTGAGTCTGTGAAAGATGTTTGAGTCCGAGTTCAGAGGAGAGAAGTCGGAGAAAAGTGAAGCAGGGAGCGAACAGGCAGCGAACAGGGAGCGAACAGGCAGCGAACAGGGAGCGAACAGGCAGCGTGTGGTCGCACGGTCAGAGCTGGACCCAGCTGCAGGGAGGCTGCTGGGTGTCCTGGCGTTGGATCACCCGGCTCTGGTTAAGTCCTAAAGGCCGAAGTGGACTCGACTTCCCATGAGTCATACCTGCAGCCAGGAAGTAGCAGTGACAGGTTTCAGTCCACAGCGTGATGTCACGTTACTCCCCACAGAGCTGCAGTCCCAGGGACGCGTGGACATCAGGCCAGGTTGGCGTCAGGTCATGTGTCCCCGTCCTGAAATATGAAATAAGGACAGAATCTGCGTCCACGTCGTGATTAGCTGCGTCGGGTCTGATGATGGAGGCTGAGGAGCTTCGTCGCTCTCCTGGCAGAGGTCATGCTGACGTGACCCTGTCCTTCCTCCTCTCTGTGAAGAAGACCGTCAGGGTCCTCGCTCTCCCAAGGAATCAAACTGAAATGGTGACATCGCACACAGGCTGCTCTCTGGTCCTGTCGTTAGCATCTGTAGGAGGACGTAGGAGAAAAGGCCGCTCCTCTATCTTCGCCGTCCACTGAGCAAGGTTCAGCAGGTTTGAAGGCCTGCTCAGAAATAGCTAAAGGATATAATAGACCTGATATAATAGAGGTGTAGCTGGAGTTTGTGGCATCAGGTGCAGAGCAGCGTAGTGGAAATGTGGCAAATGGACGTTTGAGGAGCATTTTCAGACGTGAATACTTTAGCGTGTTGGAAAGGAACTGGGGCTGTTTTCCTCTCTGGGTTGTTTGGTCCCGGTCCGGTCCGGATAAAGTCATCACGTCATCATACTTTGACGCAATTAGCCGACTTGAGCTGAGCCGTTTTATTGACATCTTGTCACCCGGTTCCCAGATTATTCTCGATAATAATGCCAGTTGTCCTTGTTACACAGCAGTTCGTCCTCGGTTCAATGAGCCGGAAATGGAGCCAACAGCGTTCGTGAGGAAGCTGGAACCACCTCCTGAATGTTTCTACGGCGTCTGAACATCACTCTCACTTCGGTAACAGCTGTGTAGCGGTGGCAGGTTGAGGAAGAAGCTTTGCCCTGTTCTCTACCAACCTTTAAATGAAGCCCCGGTGGCTTCGGGGCGTCTCTAACTGTAATACACAGAGTTATGTGTGTCTCCAGCTGCCGCTGCTATAGATAATAGGATTAGGAGACTGGTCGCCGGAGCATTACTGCCCTCAGCCTCCCCCCAGGATTAGACTGTGTCTGCAGAAAACGGCCTCTCCCAGACGCCGCCGCAGCTCCAGCGTGGTGCTGCTTAGCAGGACCTTCCTAAATGAGTCCGTGTAAAGGTCGGCCGGTCTGGACCCGCGTCCGACTGAAGCTGCTGCTGATGCTGGTCGTGGGAGTTTTTAGTGCTTTAGAGGCTCGTTCCTATTACACGAAGAAACATGTTGAAGACCAGCAGCAGCACTAGATAATGTGTTGGCGCCGTGAGAACAAGCTGTTAATTCTTAATTTTGCTGCCTTAAGTCACAGAGGCAGACGTCACCGTGTGCAGAAATATGAAGCAGAGGAACCCGGTTGTGGTTACACCTGAGGCATCTGCGCTGAGTAACCCGTCGCTGTGCTCCAGCACCGCTGTTGGGTTTAGAGGGAGCTTCGCTCTCGTGGCGCTGCCTTCAGCGGTGGCCCGTCTGTTCTGTCCTGCTGCCATTATTGCCTGAGTTGCTGAAGGCATCACCCAACCTGCAGCCGCTGGAGCAGAGTGACACTGGGCCCCACAGGACAGGGCTGTAACCCGAGCAGCGGCAGGATGCAGAGCGAATGTTGTGTCTGTTTTCCGTCTCTGTTGGTGCAGTTCCGGTCAGCGTCCACTCTGATCTATTCCTATTTATTCCTTTTGATAGTGACCATTTTGAACATGTGTCGTTTTGTGTGCTTTAACTCCTCTGGCTGTCAGTAAACAACATCCGTCCAGAGGGATGATCATCGACTCTTATCCCTCTCAACCCTTAATCATTTTTAATCTGCTTTTCCGTCCATTTTCATCTGTCCTGCTCAGCCATCTCCGCTTCATGTCCGTCCTTTAAAGCGGACGTCCGCCATGAAACACGTGCGTTTGACCTGTTACTGCCAGTCAGAGACGTAAGCGCTGCAGCAGATTTAGTTTGTCTTTCTGCCAAAATCTCCCGTGGACATCGGTGCATGGATTTGTCCCAGAGAGTGGGGGGTGGTAATGGAGCAAATCCTGCCGCAGTAGTAGTCATTCATGTTCCAGGCTGCTTCCTGTGAGATATCAGGCCTGTAAGATGCTGAATTATGGAGCATCCATGAGGGAACACGACACTGAGAATTCTGTTTAGCCTGCAACAGATCTGCTGGAAAAGTAGTTCAGTGCCAGGATGCGCAGTCCTTCAGACACGGTTCACAAGCAGCCGTCTGTGCAGGTCTGCTGCAGCCATATCACGTCTCCAGTCAGGTTTGGTAAAATAAGGCGTCTGCTCTGCTAGTTTCAGTCTGGACCCAGCTGACGGACGTCCGCCGCTTCCTCGTGTGCTGCCTCATTTACAGAAAGTGGACAGTGTCCGGATCGACCTTGTGTCAGTGGCACGTTTTCATACATGCGGACGCAGCTGAAGAACGTGGGTGTAGCTTTCAGGCCTTTTTGCCGCTTTATGGCTCTGAGCTCAGGCTTCACTCAGTGAACCCGCTTCAGCGCTGAGGTCATGGACACAAACCCTTGACTGGATACGGACCGAGCGTGGCTCGCTCAGCCCAGTCCTCCTCCCGTTCTCCAGGCTGGGAGCATAGTTTGCTCTGCTGGTACAGATGACGTCCGTACGCAGGCCTCGAGCAGCACAACCCTCCTGGAAAATGAGGGATTGTAGCGATTTACAGGCGGCACATCTTCAAGGTACAGTGAGCTGTGAACTGACTGAACAGGACTGAACGGTGCTGCTCGCTGGTCGTGTCCTGAAGTTAACTCTGCTGCGATTCCTCCGCTGCTGTGTGTGTGTTTGGGGAGATCAGCTGGACTTCGTTCCTCCTCTTCTTGTAACCCGGGTCCCAGTCCTGCCTGCTGAATGAGCCTGTGCAGACTGTTTATACGGTGATGAACGGTGCTTTTGCTCATGTCTCCACGTCTGATGCTGCGTCGCCCTCCTCTCCAGAAACATTCAGCCTTGATCTCTTTCTGGTCCGTAGTTCCTCTACCTGCCTTAAGTGTCTTTTTGTCCTTTGGTCACAGCTCCGTCTGTGTGTAGTACGGGTTTGCACCCACGTCGTCACCGTCTTGGTTTGCAGCAAAGCTTGTGCCATGACCTTATGTTTAATCTGCATATTCCAGATAATAAACATTCTTATTGGCAGTAACTTCCTGGAAAGCACAAATCCCCCCACATTTACTAAATGGTTATTATCTCTGGCCGCACGACACTAAAACAATCAGGTTAAGTCTCTGAAAAGCTCCATCATTACTGGGAGATGCCGTTGTTGTGAACAAGTGAGTGAATGAATAATGAAGCGAGAGCGTTAGGGCTGTTTCTGCTCCAACAAAATGGACCAAGCCTCTATTTATAGACGCAGGCGAGCGCACATGAGCTGACGGGTCATTAAAAGTTAAGCAACGGGACGGTTCTCTGTCAGCATGGAGTCCATGGAACCACACGCTTTGACGTTGGCGCCGCTGCAGAGGTTCTCGTTCTCTCGGCTTCTCCAAGTTACCACACAAAGCTGAACAGTAGATTTAATGCAGAGGCAACCGCTCAGTACAAGGCTCCGGGACGCTTCCATGCCAACATGACGCCCACTGTGTGTTGTCGCCTGGTGGAAACATCGTGGGCCCTCGGCGGACTTGCTGTAACGCGGGCTCATGCGGTGCTAATCTCACTGGGGGCTGGTTCCACCGTGTTGTTGTGTTCCAGGTCAATCCTGATCAGGTGAACTGTAACTTCAAGAGCTCTCTGTTTAAAGCGGCCTTAGTTCCTGATACCGTGGTCAGCACAGTTTTAGTAGCTGCTTCGTTACACAGACAATGACGCCACCGATTCCAGAGAGATGACAGCTCAGACGCGTGGGACGCATGGGGGCTGCTACCTCTGCAGCCGGGGGCCTCCATCACGCGCGGCCTGCCGAGAGTCACCGCTGCTGGGTAAGGAGCGACAGGCCTGTGCTGTGCGCGTACCAGTTCACGACGCTTGACTTCCTATTCCCTGGCGGCGGCGAGTCGGTTAGAAGAAGTGCTTTGAATGCCACATCGGGTACTTCTGTGTTTACGAGCGTTTTATTTTGTGTTGTGTAAATCCGTAAAGTCATTTGGTTAAATCATTTGAAACCTATAGAGCTCTGTGCTGTTGGTTCTCTGCTTGGATCCAAACTCAAAAGACCACGAAAGCCGCTCCTTCAGACGTCATAAAGTGTGTACAGGCTATTCTGCGACGGAGGCTGTGGACACATGAAGCCAGAGAGAACCATCTGCTGCGCAGTCAGGGTTCGCTGCTCTGCAGAGCGTCTGAGTCAGATGAACCCACGTGTCCCTCGGCGGCAGGAAGAGGGTGGACGTCAGGGAGCAACCCACCGCCTGCGTCCACGGTCTGAGCGACGCCTCGAATCGTTTTCTCCGTGGCGTGGTTTGAGTTTCCTCCTCTTGTGCGTCTCTCTGCAGTGGGTGTTGATCACTGCGCTGTGTTTTGTGTCTTTCTGGGACCTTTCCCTCCCAGACATGTAGAGTCCACACGGTGTCAGTTGGTTTACTGTGGCCACATTCTGTCACAACAGCCTGCCTCTCAGCTGCAGAGAGCCAGTAGCAGGAAGCAGAGTGACTGTGAGCTCTCTCACTTACAAAACCACCCCAGTGTGTGTGTGTGTGTGTGACGATCTGGCAGAGAGCAGAACAGGAAGCAGCGAGGTGGGGCTCGGCTTGGCGCTTCGCTCTTGCTCTCCTCAACTTCGTGCACTCGCCCGGGGTTTAGGTGTCCGTCGATTCCTAGCGGGAAGGACTTCCTAGCTTTGAGGAGGCAGGAATAGCGCTTGGCGTGGCCTGATTGGTGCGGCTGTCAGAGCAGACTGTGCATGTGAGGCGGGGGCCCGGGCAGCGGAGCCAGAGGAAGGCCAAGCATGGCCAGTGACGACACGCTGGAGGAGCAGCTGGGGGATCCGTGGGGCGACGCATCCAGTGACACAGACCCTTCGGTAGGCATCTGTCGCCAGAACAGAACCCAACATGGCCGCCGCTGTCGATTCATCCATTACCCTGCCTTCTCTTCTCTGTCGGCTTCCCGTTGACTTTCTCAAAGCTTCCGTTGCTGTGTGCTGCTGAGTTTGTCTCACACTTTGCTGTGAAACACCAGGGATTAGGTTGTATTGTGTCGAGCGGCAGTTGATCACGGCACAAACTCTCCCTTCCTGTCGTTGTGTCGCTGCCTCCGTTCTTCTCCGGCTGCTGGTCCGGCCTTCAACTTGTCAAATCAAAGCTCGTTATCAGTGGAAGTTCAGCTTCTGTCTGAAACTGAAGCACATGCCGTAAAATGTAGTTTAAGAACAAAACCCCACGGTTCAATAATCGGAAGTAGTTGAAATACTGCTGCACACGTTCGCTGGAGCAGTTACTTTTACGCTTGTTGGGGCAAAAAGTAAATCAGGTGGCGCTGATTTAAAGCCTTTGGACGCTGAGCTGCTTCTGTCATCGTTGATTAGATGGAGATGTCAGTTACATGTGAACATTAACTAATACGAACCATATTAGTAAGTTAGCTCCTACTCAGTAAAGGTGTCGTGACATATGGATCCTGAGGAAAACACGCTGGCTGTGCCGTATTGCGTTGCAGATGGATTATGGCTTTAATGAGGGCAGAGCTGAGACGCTGGGATCTGATCTGCTAAGCTGCATGAAAGCAGGGGAGGCTCCTCCTGCCTCATTAAACGACCACTTGACCGTAACCGCTAATCACGACGTTCCCTGTGTCACATTATCGTGTCTCGGGAACTTCCATCACATTGATACAAGCAGGTGGTGTTGATGTTGTGGCTCGTGGCTCTACGTGCAGCAGACAAAGAGACCGATTGATTTCCGTCTGTATTGATGCTTAGTGTTGCTCAGTTGCAGGACTGACGTGAGCACTCGGCTCACGGCAGCAGATCTGTGCAGTCATCTCAGCTGGAGACGATAAAAAGTTTTTGTGGCTTCTCCTTAAGCATCACCCTCCTTGTCTCTGGCTTCAGGCTGATCCAGGCGGGCTCTCTGTGCTCCAGCAGCTCGGCCTAGACCAGAACTCAGACTTCTCAGACTCCAGCGTGCAGCAGCGCCTGGACGAGCACCGCGAGAGGATCCGCAGGGAGATCCGCAAAGAGCTGAAGATCAAGGAGGGCGCAGAGAATCTGCGCAGAGCGATAACAGACAAGAGGAAGGCTCAGCAGGTGGACTCGCAGCTCCGCAGCTCCAAGCGCAAGCTGGAGGCCCTGCAGGCTCAGCTGCAGGAGCTGGATGCACACATCGTGGTCAAAGGTCCTGATGACAACAAAGGTACAGAAAGGTTATTGAAGGATTACAGACCCAGGCCGTAGAGTCGTACATGATTAAATGTAAATGAATTCAGCTCCAGCACTGTGGCTGTAAAGACACGTGAGAGAGAGAGAACGTGTTCATTTCTGAAATAGTTTATGCCTCTAAAACGACTTTTGAATAGCTTGAATTCATACGTATGGTTTTTGAGTTTGACAGTGATGAGGTAGAGACAGTGGAAACATGATGGTTCATAATATTGAACAAAATGGTAGTAAACACTCATTAGACTTAGAAACATGTAGAATGTATATGCTGTGAGAAACAGTATTCGTTCTCTCACCATCCGTCGCTCTGGCCCAGACGCGCTCAAGTCTCCGGGGTCGGTCCATCGACCGCCGCCCAGTCAGGACCGCATCGCAGCTTTGGAGCGGCAGCTGAACATCGAGCTGAAGGTCAAACAGGGGGCAGAGAACATGATTCCAATCTACGCCAGTGGAGGAACCAAGGTACGGACGCGCCAGACGCTCACTGCCCTGAAGCCTCTGACCCGCTGACGGTGCGTTTTTACCGTTTATCGTCACAGGACAAGAAGCTCCTCCAGACGGCTCAGCAGATGCTGCAGGACAGCAGGACCAAGATCGACATCATCCGCATGCAGATCCGAAAGGCCATGCAGGCCACGGAGCAGCAGGAGGACAACCAAAGTACCCGCTCAGGCTTTTTATCCTTTCAGCGCACCTGCCAGTCTCTCAGCTTCTACACTGCATATTTCATGATGCGGGTGCTAATGGATCAATTGTTGCTTTAGAAGTCAAGCAGTCAAGCACACACACACTGTCCATTACAGGTTAGAGCCTTATCGATGTGGCTGCATCTAAAAGCTGCGGATCGTTTACCAGGTTAGAGAGGAGGCAGCACAGATGCAGGGAGCCAGGAAGTGAGAATTAGTGAGAGGAAGGAAAGAGTCGCAGATGAAAAGGGAAGACGCAGCAGGATCCTCAGCAAGGAAACGGAGGCTTCTAAAGGTCCTCCAGCTGCTGCTGACCTGAGCCTTTTCATTCCAGCTCCCTTTGCTTCGTAGTTTGACATGAGCAGTTAGAGCAGCACGTTTTGGAGGCAGGCTTCTTATCTCTCGTTTGAAGTAGCGCTGGGGGGCTCGTCGTGTTCATCCAGCATTAATCAAAGCTGGCTCTGCGTGCCAGGTAAACCGGACCTTTGTGGGGTGGAGCTGCGGGTGGAGGAGTTGTGGCATCACTACCGTGTGGAGCACGCTATGGCTGAAGGGGCCAAGAACATGCTGCGGCTGCTGGGAGCCGGAAAAGTCCAAGACAAGAAGGCCATGGCTGAGGTGAGGACATGGACTCAGCTCTGTTCCTTTCTGTATTAAGTCATGTGTAGCATAACCAGGTGACTTGGTTCTGCCCTCTCCCTGTGCTCTGCAGGCTCAGTGCGGGCTGAGCGGGTCGTCCCAGCGCCTGGACCTGCTCAGGTGCTCTCTGGAGCAGAGGCTGCAGGATCTCCCTCAGGATCACCCCAAGGCCTGCCTCATCAAGGAGGAGCTGGTGCTGGCGTCGTCCTCCGCTTTCAGCTCGCGCCACAGCACCCCATACGTTCACAACCAGTACAGCACTCTGAGCAAACCTTCGCCGCTCACAGGTAGGCGGAACCCATTTCACCGCCTCTGCTTTCACGATGCTCGCTTGAGTACTCTCTCTCTGAGCC